>CM076580.1:1244931507-1245559883 GCA_034641835.2 Pinus albicaulis | reverse complement strand
GCATTTTCATAGTATTTTCGCTAATGATATGAAACTGATATTATTCTGCTGCTAGTTTTCTTTCACAGTCTTTGTTTACTTCAGTTTTGTTTTGTGCATTTCAGTTTTGTTTATCTGATTCAGTAGTTAAAATTAGACATATTAAGCTACTCATAGTGTCTTCAGCTACCTCCGAAAGCCACAGCTGGACTGATGGTGAGGGGCTGCATGATGAGATGTGTATTTTAGTATTAGTTTCCTTTCTGCAAAATTAGATATATTAAGCTGCTCATAGCGTCTTCAGTTTCCTCTGAAAGCCACAACTGGACTGATGGTGAGGGGCTGCATGATGAAGTGTGTAGTTTAGTATTAGTTTCTTTTCCGCAAACTTAAATATATTGAATCATGTATGACATCTTCAATTGCCTCCGAAAGCCACAGCTGGACTGATGGCGAGGGATTGAATCATGTGTGTATGGTTTAGTATTACTTTACTTTCTGCAAATTAAATATCAGTTACACAAGTTGTTTATGATTACTTCCGCAAGTCATAGCTGGTCTAATGATGAAGGGTCAGAAAATGAATTGATGTAATATGGTTTAGATTTCTTTCATTGCAATTTTGAATTTCCATAAGCATAGTTTCTTTTATGTTCAGTTGGCAGCAAGAATAGTTTAGTTTTCATATTCACTAGTTTCTTGTTTTGATTCATTAGATTAACAACACTTTCCATTTCAGCAGTTTACTTTCTTTTGTCATTGTAATTTCAATTTGCTTTTGAAGTTTCGAGATTGGTAAATTCCTGCCAATGCATTACACAATATGGTCGAACTCATTTCTTCCTCATATAGGGTTGGTTCCTGGTGTATATCCTCTTCTTGTTCATTTTCTTCTTCCTCTTCACAATCTATGTAAAATAATTTCTTCTCAGCACACTTATGACCTTTAGTGTATTTGCTATCACAACTATAGCAAAGCCCTTGTGCTCTTTTTTCTTCCAATTGTTGTGGTTTCAACCTTGTAGGTTGTGGAAATCTAGGAGTAGCAACACTTCCCTCTTTATAGAAGTGAGTGGTAGACTTCCTTGTCGCCATAATTTTACATTCAATTTTTCTTGCCAACCTGAATGCCTTCTCCAATGAATCAGGTTCCAAAACGTGAAATTCATGTTGGATGTTATCCTTTAAAGTACCTATGAAGAGATCAATCCTGTGTTCCTCTAGAATATCAGTTAACCTTATATTCAATTTTTGGAAGTCCTCAATGTGCTCCCCCACTAAACCCTTTTGTTTGAGATTTATCAATTGGCTAAAGAAGGTGTTTCTCTTTGTATCCTCATAATGTGCTATCATTTCCTCCGTAAAAATTGACCAAGTGACATTTTTTTTTATAGGAGCAAAGCCATCGATACCATACAAATGTATTTTGTTCTAAATGTAAAGTTGCAATGCGTACCTTTTGTGTGTTTTTCACATTATTGAGATCAGATTATTGCTCCATCTGTAGTATCCATGTTACAAGATCCTTTCCATCAAACTTCATCATATCCATTTTTGGAATATAGTGGTTCTTCCTACCAACATTAGAGTTTATGAAATCATGATTAACATTTATTTTGTTCTCATCATGAGTTTCCTCTACTATCTTTTCACCATTAGGAAACATTTCTTGTATCAACTTTGTCCAACCTTCAATGTCTGTGTCCCTTTGATATCCAACCAAATGACCTGTGGTGCCTCCAAGTGGTTGTGGGGGCAAAAAACAATCTCATGAGTATCCAAATGGATCGAACATGTCTGTATGCCATCTGTAAGGGCCAAAAGAGCGAAATAAGCCCTCCCTTTGTCTCCCATGGTGAGGCACATCTTCATCTGGATCAACTTCCAAGTTTGTGGTGCAAGAGTGTAGCCGGCATGGCAAGGTGGTCCAAGTGCATCATCATTGTCAAGTAAATGGAACACGAGTAAGAAATGAGTGGATAAAGGATACCATGATGTGGCAATATGCTCTTTGCTATGGTGGAGTCCCACAACTCTCAACGCTCACCCTACAAATTCCAATATGACACCCTCTCTCTCCTGCTCCCTCTCTCACTCCATCTCCCTCTTTCACGCCCTCGCCCACTCTCTCTCTCTCTCTCTTTTGCTCCTCACTCTTCCCCCCCGCTCTCTCTCTCTCTATCTCTCTCTCTCACCTTCCTTCAATCTCCCCCTCTTCCTCTACCTCTATCCCCTCTCTCCCTATATCTCTCTCTCCCACATCTCCCTCTCCTTCTCCCTCTCTCCCTCTCCCTCTCCCTCTATGTCTCTAATCCCCTCTACCCCCATATCTCTATCTCTTTGCCTCTCTCTATTTCTCTCTCTCACTCACTCTCACTCTCATTACCTCCCCCTCACTATCTGTATCATTACCTCTCCCTCACTCTTTATCTCATTCTATATTTCTCGCTCCCTCTCTCCCTCTCTCTCTCCTACTCCCTCTCTCACTCCCTCTCCCTCTTTCACTCCTCTCTGTTTCACTCCCTCTCCCACTTTCTCCCTCTCTCTCTCTCTCTCTCTCTCTCTCTTTCTCATTCTCCCTCTCCCCCCACTCTCTTTATCTCACCTTCCTTCACTCTCCCCCTCTCCCTCTCTCTCTCGCCCCCTCTCCTTCTCTTTGTCTCTCTCTTTATCTCTCTCTCACTCAATATCACTCTCATTACCTCTCCCTCGATATCTCTATCATTACCTCTCCCTCACTATCTTTATCTCATTCTCTCTCACTTCCTCTCTCTCTCTCTCCCTTTCCCTCTCCCTCTCCCTCCCTCTCTCTCAATACATCTCTTTCATGCTTCCTCTCCCTCCCTCTCTCTCTATTAATACCTCTCATACATGCTTCCTCTCTCTCTCTCTCATGCTTCCTCTATGGATCCCTCTCCCTCTCTCTCTATCTATTTCTCCCCTCTCATTCCCTCTCTCTCTATCAATACCTCTCTCTCTCTGTCTCGTGCTTCCTCTATGGCTCCCTCTCCCTCTCTCTCTCTCTCTTTCTCCCCTCTCTTTCTTCCCCATCTCCCTCTCTATCTTCCCCCTCTCCTTCTCTCTCCTTATCTCTCTCTCTCTCTCTCTCTCTATCCCTCTCTCTTCCTCCCCTCTCTTTCCCTCTCTATCTCTCTACCCCTCACTCTCCCTCTCTATCTATCTCTATCTCTCTCACCATCTCTCCCTCTCTCTTTCACTCCATATCCCCCCTCACTCTCCCTTCCTCGTGCTCTCTCTCTCTCTCTCGCTGTCACCCTCTCTCTCTCTCTCTCTCTCTCTCCGCCTAATCTCCCTCTCCTTCTCCCTCTCTCTCTCTTCCCCCCTCTCTCTCTCCCTCTATGTCTCTCATCCCCTCTCCCCCCATCTCTCTATCTCTTTGTCTCTCGCTATTTCTCTCTCTCACTCACTCTCACTCTCATTACCTCCCCCTCACTATCTCTATCATTACCTCTCCCTCACTATTTATCTCATTATATCTTTCTCACTCCTTCTCTCCCTCTATCTCTCCTACTCCCTCTCTCACTCCTCTCTATTTCACTCTCTCTCCCACTTCCTCCCTCTCTCTCTCTCTCTCACTTTTGTGCTCATTCTCCCTCTACCCCCACTCTCTTTATCTCACCTTCCTCACTCTCCCCCTCTCCCTCTCTCTCTCCCCCCTCTCCTTCTCTTTGTCTCTCTTTCTCCCTCTCTCACTCAATCTCACTCTCATTACCTCTCCCTCAATATCTCTATCATTACCTATCCCTCGCTATCTCTATCTCATTCTCTCTTGCTCCCTCTCTCTCTCTCCCTTTCCCTCTCCCTCTCCCTCCCTCTCTATCAATACATCTCCCGCATGCTTCCTCTCCCTCCCTCTCTCTCTATCAATACCTCTCTCTCATGCTTCCTCTCTCTCTCTCTCTCTCTCTCTCTCTCACTCCTCTCTGTTTCAATCCCTCTCTTACTCTCTCTCTCTCTCTCTCTCTCTCTTGTGCTCATTCTCCCTCTCCCCCCACTCTCTTTATCTCACCTTCCTTCACTCTCCCCCTCTCCCTCTCTCTCTCCCCCCCTCTCCTTCTCTTTGTCTCTCTCTTTATCTATCTCTCACTCAATCTCACTCTCATTACCTCTCCCTCAATATCTCTATCATTACCTCTCCCTCGCTATCTCTATCTCATTATCTCTCACTCCCTCCCTCTCTCTCTCTCCCTTTCCCTCTCCCTCTCTCTCCCTCTCTCTCAATAAATCTCTCTCATGCTTCCTCTCCCTCCCTCCCTCTCTATCAATACCTCTCTCTCATGCTTCCTCTCTCTCCCTCTCTCTTTCTCTCTCTTTCACCCTCTCTACCTTTCTCCCTCTCTCACTCCCTCTCTCTTACTCTCTTGCACTCCCTCCCTCTCTCTCTCTCGTGCTTCCTCTATGGCTCCCTCTCCCTCTCTCTCTCTCTTTCTCCCCTCTCTTTCCCTCTCTCTCTCTAGCTCTCTCTCTCTATCAATACCCCTCTCTCTCCCTCCTCTCCCACTCCCTCCACCCTCTCCCCCTCCCCCTCCCTATCACACCTTCCTTTACTCTCCCCCTCTCCCTCTCTCTCTCCCCCCTCCTTCTCTCTCTCTCTCTCTCTCTCTCTCTCTCTACCCCTCACTATCCCTCTCTATATATCTCTATCTCTCTCGCCATCTCTCCCTCTCTCTTTCACTCCATATCCCCCTTCTCGCTCCCTCCATCACTCTCCCTTCCTTGTGCTCTCTCTCTCTCTCTCTCATGATCCCTCTCCTTTCAATCCTCCCTATTTCCCTCCCTCGCTCCCCCCCATCTCCCTCTCCTTTCCCCTTCCTCGCTCCCCCTTCCACCCCCGCCCTCCCTCTCTCTATCTCACCTTCCTTCTCTCTCTCCCTCTCTCTCCATGTCTCCCTCCCTCTCTCCCCCTCTCCCTATCCCTCTCCCTCTCTCTCGTCCTTCCTCTATGGCTCCCTCTCCCTCTCTCTCTCGCTCCCCTCTTGTTCCCTCTCTCTCTACCCCTCACTCTCCCTCTCTATCTATCTCTATCTCTCTCTCTCTCCCTCTCTCTTTCGCTCCGTCCCTCCCTTCCTCCCTCCCTCACTCTCCCTTCCTCATGCTCTCTCTCTCTCTCTATATCACCTTCCCTCTCCCTCTCTTAATCTCTCTATCTATCTCTCATTATCCCTCTCTAACTCCCTTTCCTTTCACTCCTCCATGTTTCACTCAATCTACCCCCCTCATATCCCTCTGCTTCTCCCCCACTCTCTCCCCCCTCTCCGCTTTCCCCCTACCCCCTCCCTCTCTCTATCTCGCCTTCCTTTTCTCTCCCCCTCTCCCTCTCTCTCTCCCCCCTCTCCTTCTATATCTCCTTATTGTTACACCATTTTTTGGTCATCTAACCTATTATCATTAGATGAACCCAAGTACACCATGGAAGACCAATTTTACCCTAAATAAGATTTCTTTCACTATGTGAAATAACTTAGTAAAACACCTTTATTAAGTTGTTTATGGTCTAAACAGGAAACCCCAAAAGGAAATAATAAACAAATCTATATTTGTTTATATTTCCTGGTCATATTTAACCCAAAACAAGGAAATCAATTAAATAAATCCTTATTTATTTGATTATTTCCTAGGAATAAGTTATTTAAATCCCTATTTAGATAATATTCCTAGTTAAATTTGACTAAATCATTTATAAATAATTAAATAAATAATTATTTATTTAATTATATTCCCACCATTTCCTTAAAATAATAAATAAATCATTTATTTATTTATTATTTATAAATAAAGAAATTGACCCAAGTCAAAAATCCTTTTCCCTCCAACAAATATAATAAAATATTCCTAAAGGGTGGTTCTAGAATTTGATTAATAATATTTTATTCATGCACCAAGTTCTAGACCGCCCTAATATTTTGTTATAAATAGAAGGGTTTTTCCCATTCTTTAGTCACCTTTTCATTGTATTAGATCACTCTGGATCTATACTCTTGATCTGACTTTGAGCCATTATCATTGTCACATTCTTTATCACTTGCTTTGTGAGCTCCCTTTGATTTCTATGTTTGTCTGGGTTTTCTACACCAACAAGAGAGAGAAATTTTAGATCTGAAATGCTGAGGACTTTCAAGAACCCATCCCATTGAGGAGAATTGGAAACACCTTCCTTGTTTTCCTCTCAAGTGCCCATTTTTAATATAAAAATTCTTTCAAATATATTGTTCTTGTCTTGTCCATTGGATGCATGGAGCAACATTTTATTCTCACTGCTTAATGTATTTTATGCTTAGATCTGGATTTGTGTAGCTTTATTTGGATCACCTAACTGTAGATTTAAAGATATTGGCAGCCATAATTGATGTTAGAGCTATTTGTTATGCGTAGCTAAAGTGGTCTTTTTCCGACGAAAGATTAATACTAACACTTATCTCTCCCCTATCTCTCTCTCTCCCTCTCCCTCTCTCTCCCTCTCTCTTCCCCCCCTCTCTTCCCCTCTCTCTCTCTAACCCTCACTCTCCCTCTCTATCTATCTCTATCTTTCTCACCATATCTCCCTCTCTCTTTCGCTCCATCTCACCGCTCTGCCTCCCTCCCTCCCTCCCTCCCTCGCTCGCTCTCCCTTCCTCATGCTCTCTCTCTCTCTCTCTCTCTCTCTCTCTCATGATCCCTCTCTCTCCCCTATCTCTCTCTCTCCCCCTCTCCCTCTCTCTATCTCCCCTATCTCTCTCACCCCCCCCCCCCCCCATACCTCTCTCTATCTCACCTTCCTTCACTCTCCCCCTCTCCCCCCCCTCTCCTTCTCTCTCTCTCCCCCCCTCTCTCTCTCTCTCCTTCTCCCTCCCTCTCCCCCCGTCCCTCTCTCTCTCTCCTCTCCTCTCCCCCCATCTCTCTATCTCTTTGTCTCTTCCTCTCCCACTTTCTCCCTCTCTATCTCTCTTTTGTGCTCCTCCCTCTCTCCCCCCTCTCTCTATCTCACCTTCCTTCAATCCCCCCTCTCCCTCTCTCTCTCCTCCCTCTCCTTATCTCTCTCTCTCTCTCCCCATCTCCCTCTCCATATCCCTCTCTCTCCCCCCTCTCCCTCTCCCTCTCCCTCCCACTCTTTGTCTCTCATCCCCTATCCACCCATCTCTCTATCTCTTTGTCTCTATTTTTTTTTCTCTCTCTCTCTTACTCAATTTCACTCTCATTACCTCTCCCTCACTATCTCTATCATTACCTATCCCTCACTCCCTATCTCATTCTCTCTCGCTCCCTCTCTCCCTCTCTCGCTCCCTCCATCTCTCTCTCTCAATACTGTTAGCCTCTCTCACAAAAACAATAATAAATCCAAACATAAATTAATTAATTAAATATTCCAAGTTAGGAATATGTGCCTAACTCTTGGGTTGTTCCTCAAATATTGGAGTTTGTTTAGTAACTCCTATATTGGTGGGTTTTTGGTGAGAAATTATCTCAATCAAAGGAGTCTAAGATAGCTCGGACTATCTTAAGACATTGTCTCTCATCTATTTAAATTGTAACTCTAAATTCTTTTAATAAGAGAGAATGATGAGAATACCATGAGGCTGAAGTCTCTTTTCTGCCAATACTTTGTGTCTATTTTTCATGTGTGTTTTCTTTAATCTATTTTTGAGTTAATTATTTTATTAATATGTGGTATCAAAGCTGATGGTTAAGGGCCTCATCTTTTGTTGTACCTCTATTAATGTATGAGTGTCAAAATTTATTGTGCAGAGGCAGAATGAGTTTATGTTTTTTTTTCCCTTGGAATTGTTTTTCAAATGACACAGCCGTGATTGCTGAGTCGAGTGAGTTGGGTGATGAACAAAGCTTGTGGAGAAACTCGATTGGGAACTAGAGAGAAGTTTTCCAAGAAATCATGTATTGAATTGAGGGACCGGTGACATCGCATGTGAATTTATCCACGCGGAGAATTCCAGGCGGAGAAAAGACCAGAGCTTAAGAGCTCGTTGGAGTTACCATTGGCATTGAAGCAGATCATCGCTTGTTGTAGATGTATGCCCACTGAGACAGCGGACAAGACTAACCAAGTTGAAGTAAGCATTGAGGGAGCGTTGAAGCTGTGTGAATTAGTGCAGAAGGTCTGAAGGTATGAAGCGAATCGATTTTGATATTAACGCAGTAGTTGAGAGTAGAAGAAACATAGTTCTTTATAAATCTGGAGATGAGATCCCCCTAAATGACCGAGAGATGTTGACAATCTAGTTTCTAAAAATGTTTCGTTGACTGATTTTAAATGTGTTATGAGTTGAGTTCAAATGAAGACATTTTCCTTCACAGAACTGCATTTTCGAATGCTAACAACTTGAAGGAATTTCTTTCTATTGTAGAGATGACAGTAAAGAAAGAAACACTCAGAATTGAAAATTTTCTGCAAGATTCATTAACCAAAAAAACCATGGTGATCACCTAGTCTTTGAATCACTTTTCTTCTGAATGTTGAAAGTGAGAAGAAAGAGTGAGGCACTTTAAGAGAGGTGCCCCTCTCATGGAAACTTTCACTTTCTACATGCCCACTTAAGCTTCCATAATCATAATTTCTATCATATGAGGATTGCATTGGTGCAAAGCCCATCCTTGATTTTCACATAAGATCATCAGCAGATTTGACAAAAAGATTCTTTGTATCCTCTTTGTCATTGTCCCCTTCAGATGTAGTAGATGTGGAAACACAATCTGTCATAATAGTTTCAGAACCACGGGTTTTTCTACCAAATTTCAGAAGCCTTACAGCCTCGCCCATAGACATTAGGCTTTTTTTCTCATCCAAACTTCGATCTGCCTCAAAAAAATCCTCAAGTGGACTATGAATTTTTGTAGCTGAGGTTGTTGATTGAGTGAACTACGGCATTGAACCAGTGAACTGGCCAGTTGAATACGGTGCTGCTTTGGATTATGTTAAGGCTTGCACGAAAATTTGCCTTGGAGAACTATCGAAAGTGAAAAAGTAAACAGAGTTCACTACAATCGTTAATTCCTTCCTTGGAGTCTCCTTAAATTAAGGCTCAAAGTTTATTTACGATCCTCCTCTTACTTTTTCTTTCCAATGATAAGCTTTATGTATGGTGCATATAATTTTTTTTTGTGCTATTTTTGAAGTGTCTTCATAAATCACTTTAAAAAGAAACTTAAAATCACTTTGGAGTGTCTACGTAAAAGCATTTTTAAGAGATCATAAAATAAAGCTTTTTGGAGGTATAAGGGAAATAAATGTTTTTGGAGAGATAAGGTGTGTTAAATTTTCTGAATTCAGTGAAATTTTTTTAATGGAGAAATAAGGTGTAATTTGGGGTATATGTTATGTAATGGAGTGATAAGGTTTTAAAGTGTGATTTTTTTTTAAGTGATAAGTCAGTGTAGTGAAAAGTGAAAAATTGATTTACTTTTTATAAAGTGAATTTATAATTTTTTTAGGAGTAATAAGTTGTAATTTGGAGAGATAAGGTGTGAGTGATCAGTGCACACGGTTTTTGAAGACATTTGTTTCCAAAATTTGCGAGCGTAAAATTCTCATTGTTTGAGAAAGCTTCAATACCGATATTGTAAAATATGAAAGGTTGATGATCTCAATCCTCAATAAAGACATATTATTTGTGGTGTTCAAGTGTCCTAGATCCACCCGAAATTGAATAAGGAGATCTTAGGTACACCATGTGTGTTTGTGATGGCGCATGTTTTTATGGCTTCATGTTGTTGCTTTTTGATTTGTGTCTAGTTGTGACACATCAATGATTTCATTTAATATCACATACATAAAGTTCAATATCAACAAGCACAACACATGTAACGAAATAGCTCCAAGGCAGGAAAATTAAGCTCAACACGTGCAATTGTGTCACTACAACAAATAATCAAAGTCTTCAACATCGGCATTCTATTTCAACTCAATACAATCAAGTTCATGAATCTGAAAACTCCAGTATTTCAAAGCAAAGTCTACATCAGCATTCTTGCAAATCCATTTAAGAACTTGTAATCAAATTCATTGTTTTAAGTGAATCAGCTTTGTAAGCTTTCTTGGGTGCATTTTCGACAGTGTTCAACACCCTTTCTTTAAAGCAAAATCAAGTGAGTGCACGAGTTTTAACTCTAAAGCAAACAAAAAATTCACATCTCCTACAAGCGAGCGTGAGTATTCATTCAAGCAATTTTCATCAAGTCAGTACAAAGATCAAACCATCAAGTGAGCCAACATGAAGTTCATTTGCAACAACCATCAAAGCAACCAAACAAGTTAAAACAATCAAGCAAGTTGAGATCGACATCAAACGAGCATGGCTATTCATTCAAGCGAGCGTTAAGTCATCAAGTAAGTCAAGTGAGTGTTCAAGCAAACGCGATCGTCATCAAGCGAGCATGAATTCCAAAGTTTAAGAAATAAAGTTCTACAACTCTAGCAAGTGTTCCAAGAAAGCACAATAAGTAACAAATCAAGCGAGTGTGCCATTCAAGCCACATTCAAGCGAGCCTATCATTCAAGTGAAACAGTTCAAAGCACGACATCTACGACAAGCGAACCTGATTTCAAGTGAGCAAGTTCAGATGGCACAACATATTCAGTTGTTAAACATTCTTCACAGTTTGATCATCTCTAGTGATGAAGACATAGTGCACATCAGCAAAGAAACTCTTGCTAATCTTTCACAGCATCTACAACAAACACATGAAACCATTGAGTTTCTTCAACTCGAGTCGCAACTTCAAAGGAATGAATTGCAAGAATAGAGTGACACTTTCAAGTCTTTGAACCATCCAGATGATAATTCATTCATCCAAATAGCTTCAAGTGTCGAAGTTGTTCCAATTCCATTTTCTTCCAAGCCCATCATCAAGCCATGGGAAAAAATTCAAAATAACAAGAATCGACGAGGCTTAGGATATGTCAATGATGACACTAACCTGCATATCCCAGATTATTCCAAGCCAATTAATTTCGTCAGTGCAGGATTTCTTGCACAACTCACCTCAACAAGTTCTGAGAAAGTTGAAGACAACCAACAATGCACGCAATCCAAAGTTGCAGCCAAATAGAATTGCTCGCAACCTGAAGTTGAAGTCCAATCGAAGTGTTCTCATTTTCAAAGAACCAGTCATATGGAAGATCAGTGTTTTGATCTCCATCATTGTCACCATTGTGGCAAGCCCAATCATTCCTCAGAAAAATGTCGTAATCAACAACCAACAGCCAGATTGAAGATACATTATGAATGGCTCGACCCTTGGGAATGGTCATCCACAGTCAAAAGATTGTCTCAGTTCTACAACCGAATACAATCACACATAGTGCATCCAATAGTGAAAATATGATGGTACTCTCATGCAGTTGAACGAGGGAGTACACCAGTGTAAAAATCCTACACCTAAAGGGGGGGGGGGGGGGGAGTTCAGGAATACTTTCCAAGAGAAGTGTCTCTCCTTTTACTTGACAAAGTGGGGAAAATGTCAATAAGATTAACAGTGGTTGTCTCGACAAAACCAGCAAAAGTAGTCAGTGGGCATCTTCAACAGCCAGTGGACATCAACAAATTTACTAGTGAGCATCAACAAATTTTCTAGTGGGCAGTCGACAACAAAGAAGCAGTGAACAATTTTCAACACAACAAAAGCAACAGTGAGTTGTTTTTGACATCATCAGCCAGTGGGCTTTGAACAAATTTTGTCAGTGGAAAAAGGATGTTGATTTCATGCAAAATAAATATGGATCCTTTTACAACTTGGAATGTGATGGAGTTGTCAAGTGAAATTCATAGATGAATCAAACATGCAGCTGACTCATGGTCTCTTCAGATTGCAGTTTTTCAGCATTCAGCTTTGGCGGTTTTTCAGGCAATGTTTTTGAGGATCAACATGAGAACTTGGGAGATGGTTCCTCATTCTTCTTTTGGATTTATCATTGAAGGGGGGAATGTTAGCCTCTCTCACAAAAACAATAATAAATCCAAACATAAATTAATTAATTAAATATTCCAAGTTAGGAATATGTGCCTAACTCTTGGGTTGTTCCTCAAATATTGGAGTTTGTTTAGTAACTCCTATCTTGGTGGGTTTTTGGTGAGAAATTATCTCAACCAAAGGAGTCTAAGATAGCTTGGACTATCTTAAGACATTGTCTCTCATCTATTTAAATTGTAACTCTAAATTATTTTAATAAGAGAGAATGATGAGAATACCATGAGGCTGAAGTCTCTTTTCCGCCAATAGTTTGTTTTTGTATGTATGTTTTCTATAATATGTTTCTGAGTTAATTATTTTATTAATAAATACCTATCTCTCATGCTTCCTCTCCTTCCCTCTCTCTCTCTCTCAATACCTCTCTCTCATGCTTCCTCTCTCTCTCTCTCTCTCTCTCTCTCTCGCTTTCTTCCTCTCTCCCTAACACACACACACACACACACTCTCTCTCTCTCACTCTATCTTACTCTCTTTCTTTCCTTCCCTCCCTCTCTCTCTCGTGCTTCCTCTATGGCTCCCTCTCCCTCTCTCTCTCTCTCTTGCTCCCCTCTCTTTCCCTCTCTCTCTACCCCTCCCTCTCCCTCTCTGTCTATCTCTATCTCTCTCTCGTGGCCTCTCTCCCTCTCTCTTTCACTCCATCTCCCGCCCCCTCTCTCTCACCTTCCCTCCCTCACTCTCCCTTCCTCGTGCTCTCTCTTTATCTCTCTCTCTCTCCCTTCCTCGTGCTCTCTCTTTCTCTCTCTCTCTCTTTACCTCTTGATGTCACTCTCCCTCTCCCTCTCTTAATCTATCTCTCTCTTTCTCCCTCTCTCCATCTCTCATTCTCTCTCTCTCTCATGCTCCTTCTCTAACTCCCTCTCCTTTCGCTCCTCCATGATTCAATCTGTTTCTCCCCACCCATCTCCCTCTCCTTCTCCCCACCCATCTCCCTCTCCTTCTCCCCCACTCTTCCTATCTCCTCTCTCTCTCTCCCTCTCTTAATATCTCTATCCCCCCTCTCCCTCTCCCTCTCCATCTCTCTGCCCCTCTCCCTCTCTCGCTCTCTCTCCCTCTCTCTCTCTCTCTCCGTCACTCACTTTCCCTTCTCCCCCTTGTCCCTCTCTCTCCTCCTCTCTCCGTCCCTCCTCCCTCTCTCCCTCCCTTCATCACTCACTTCATCCCTCCCTCTCTCTCTCCCTCTCTCTTTCTCCCTCTCTCTCTCTCTATCTCTCCATCACTCACTCCCCCCCCCTCTCTCTCTCCCACCTCCTCTCCATCTTCCTCTCTCTTTTAATCTCCCTCTCTCCCTCTCTCCTTCTACCCCTCCCTCCATCACTCACTTTCCCTCCCCCTCTCTATCTCTCTCTCTCTCTCCCTCGCTCCCTTCCTCCCTCTACCTCTCTCTATTCCCTCCTTCTGTACCCTTCTCTCTCTTTTCTAGTCCTTCCCTTCCTCTCTCTCTCTCTCTCAACACCTCTCTCTCATGCTTCCTCTCTCTCTCTCTCTCTCTCTCTCTCTCTCACCCGCTCTACCTTGCTCCCTCTCTCACTTCCTCTCTCTTACTCTCTTGCTCTCCCTATCTCTCTCTCTCTCTCTCTCTCAAGCGCCCTCTATGGCTCCCTCTCCCTATCTATCTCTCTTTCTCCCCTCTCTTTCCCTCTCTCTCTACCCCTCAGTCTCCCTCTCTATCTATCTATATCTCTCTCTCTCACCCTCTCTCACTCTCTATCCCTCCCTCACTCTCGCTTCCTCGTGCTCTCTCTTTCTCTCTCTCTCTCTCGATGTCACTCTCTCTATCCCTCTCTCTCTCTCTCTCATGCTCCCTCTCCTTTCGCTCCTCCCTATTTCACTCTCTCTCTCCCACCCACATCCCTCTCTACATTGCTCCCTCTCTCTTACTCTCTCTCTCTCTCTCTCTCTCTCTCTCTCTCTCTTTCGTGCTTCCTCTATGGCTCCCTCTCCCTCTCTCTCTCTCTCTCTCTTGCTCCCTTCTCTTTCCCTCACTCTCCCTCTCTATATATATCTCTCTCGCCCTCTCTCCCTCTCTCTTTCGCTCCATCTCCCCCCCTCTCTCTCTTCCCCGCCTGCCCCCCCCGCCTCTCCCTTTCTCATGCTCTCTCTCTCTCTCTCATTACCTCTCTCTCTCTCGATTTCACTCTCCCTCTCTGATTTTATCTCTCTATCTCTTTAACTCCCTCTCCTTCTCCCTATTTCACTCTCTCTCTCCCAACCCATCTCCCCTACTCTCCGCCCCCCCTCTCCCTCTCCCCTCTCCTTCTCTCTCGATGTCACTCTCCCTCTCTCTCTCTCTCTATCTCTCATGCTCCCTCTTTCACTCCCTCTCTTGTCGCGCCCTCCATGTTTCACTCTCTTCCTGCACCCCATCCCTCTCCCTCTCTGTCTCTTTGCCCCTCTCCCTCTCCCGCTCTCTCTCTCTCTCTCTCTCTCTCTCTCTCTTCCCCCCCCCTCCATCACTCACTTTCCCTTCCCCCCTCTCCCTCTCCCTCTCTCTTTTTATCTCTCTCTCTCTCCTCCTCTCTCCCTCCATCCTTCTCCCTCTCTCACTTTCTCCCCCTCTCTCTCTCTCCGTCGCTCCCTCGCTCCCTTTCTCCCTCTACCTCTCTCTACTCCCTCCTTCTCTACTCTTCTCTCTCTTTTCCGATCCTTCTCTCCCTCTCTCTCCCCCACTCTCTATCGCCCCCCTCTCTCCCTCTTTATCTCTATCTCCTCCTTGCTCTCCCTCTCCCTTCTGCCTCTATCCCTCTCACTTTCCCTCTCCTTCTCTCTCTCTCCCTCTCTTTCTGCACCCTCTCCCCCCCTCTCTCTCCTTCTACCCCCATCATCCCCCCTCTCTCCCCCCACTCCCTCTCTTTTTCTCCCTCCCCCCTTCTCCCTTTACCTCTCTCCTTCCTCCCTCTCTACCATTCTCTCTCTCTCTCTCTCTCTCTCTCTCTCTCTCTCTCGCAGCCCAACCCACTCTTCCCCCAACCCAATCCAACCCACCCTTCACCTGCCCTCCCCTCTCCTCCGCTCCCCTCCCCAAATATCTCTCCCCATTCCCCATCTCTCCCTCCATCCCTCTATCCCTTTACCTCCCTCTCGCCCTCTACCTCTCTCTCATCCCTCCATCTCTACCTTTCTCTCTTACCCCTTTTTCTCCTCCCCCCTCCCCTCTCCTCTCTCTCTTCCCCTCTTGCTCTCCATCCCCATCCCCCTTTTTTCTCTCCCCCCCTCTCTCTCTTCCCCTCTTGCTCTCCATCCCTCTCCCCCTCTTGCCCTCTCACTACCCTCTCCATCACTCTCCCTCTCCCTCTCCCTCCTCCCTCTTTCTCCCTCTCCACCTTCCTCTCTTTTTGTGCTTATCCCTCTTCCTCCCTCCTCTCTTTTTGTGTTTATCCCTCTTCCTCTCTCTCCACTGCACTTTAAATGCTCAAATATACAAACATACACTCAAATACACACGTGTAAAATTAACACACACTAACAAATAAATAAATACATATACACATAAAAACATACCATACACACTTAATAACTATAAAAAATTTCCCTAAATAAAACATATTTAAATAAACATAAAAATATATATAAATATACATTCAAATGTACTTAAATACACCCACATTAAAATACTTCAGAACATTTCTAAATCCGATTAAATATATACAACACTTAAATAAAATTAAACATAATATATATCAAATACTTTTAAATATAATTTAATACACTTTAAAAATGCACAGTTAAATACACTAAAATATATTCAAAACTCAAACGAATACAAAGAAGTTAAGTGCACCAAATAGTCACAAACAGTTCAAAATATAATTCCATAGGATTTAGAGCTGGTAAAACTTACGTATTAATTTTTTTTCACCAACACTGATATAGCATGTGAGGAGAGGTGATTGTTTGCGTGGAAAATGCAACAAGTCAAACTAAGTAACGTGTGGGAAAAATATCAAGCTCAGAGAACATAAATACCTTTATTTTAAAAAAATCAAGAGGAAGAATTCTCTTCTTTTCACAAGTAATATTCTGCTGAACCGAAAGAAGGAGTTCATTCGAAATTGGGTAGACTTTTTGATATATGTGTGTGGAGAACCCATATATATATATATATATATATATATATATATATATATATATATATATATGGAGAATCAGTTATAAATGTTCATAAGTTGAAATAGCATTTAATAATAATAATAATATAAAACTGATTAAAGAGGGATTGAACTTTTAGGCATTGGGGAGAATTGATCACGTGGTCTTTTAATGGACAAAATACTTAATAACCTAAACTTGACTAATTGAACTAAGCCAAAAAAACATATATAATCATAAAAAAGAAACAGAACATCTCTGATGGGGATTCTGGTAAAGCCATCTTGCTATGTTGAAAGGAGGACAGTGTTAATAATAATACATATATATATGATTAATAATATGATATAAAAAGAAAAGAACCTATATAAACAAGCTAATTTCATTAAGTTGAATTAGCATAAACAGAAAACAGGGCATACCTGTGATGGAGATTCAAGTAGGGGCATCTGGCTAATCCTATTTCTGTGGCTTCCTTCTTTTCAAGAATCATTGCTTGAAGAATCCCTGCATTACAATTCAATCATAAAATAAAAAATCAAAGAAATACTAAATGAATGGATTTGAATTCCCTTCTTTTGCTTTCTCTTTTTTAATGTAGATTCAGACTCAATTCAAATTCAACCTCCTCTTAGACTAACAAACACATACATACCAGGAAGGCCGACCACGCATATCTAAAGAAAGATTTCAAGTAAGCATGATTATTATTGCAGAAAAAAGGATGATCGAACAAAAATTGACAAAAGCTATTAACATATTTTTAATTTACATGCTATTCAATCAATCATTCAAAGAAAGGATGGCTCAATGGCGTTGCAATCCTTTCCTTCTTGTTACACATTCCTATTTAAAGAAGAAATAAAATTAATATAAAATAATAATTAAAATTAACAAGAACCTATGCGTGTTTATTCACTCTGGAATGGAATGCCCATCCAAAATTCTTATAATCAAACAATGGAATTGCATCAGGTAAGGCTATTTTCCAGTGGAATACATCTCGCAAAGGCAGACCACGCATACCTAAATGGTCTTTTAAATAAAGAAAGATTTCAACAGTCAAGCAACAAAGATCAGGCAAGGAAGTATGATTTAACAAAAGCAGGGTATATATTAATATCTTTTTAATTTACAGAAAAGGGTTCCGGGTGCAGAAATAGTTGATAATTCCTCCATTGAATCAAGGAAATACTCCTTCCGAATTCCCCTTTTTCCGGGTTTGAATTCCCTCCTTTCCCTTCTTGATGGAAATTCAGACTCAATTCAGATTCAACCTCGTCTGTTAGACACACCACTACACACAAATACACATGGAAGTACTTTCGCTGGTAAATAGCATGGGAATGTTAGCACAAGTCTTCCGGCTCTTTATATATATAATTATATAAATTTCCAATCCTAACGGTTATTTTTTTTTCAATGTATATTTTAAGATTACTAGCTTTTTCTTTAGGAGCTGTCTTTTTAGGCAACAGAATAGCGTGGATGGCAGGTTTTTGTTGGAATCTGGCTCAGTAAAATTCAAAAAATAAGGTAATTGCAGTGTTTGGAATCCATTTTTGAGAGAAGAAATAGATTCAGCACTATCAAAAACCCTTAAGACACCCAAAATACTAAAGTTTAACAACTGTAAACAAGATTCTGATAAAATTTTTACCAAATTTTTCCAAAATCTCTACCGAATTCCAAGCCATTCTGTTACTTTTTTTACACTAACGCTTTTCTTTTTAGACTAACGCTTTTCTTTATGCTCATGCGACTTCTCTATATATAATTTGCAATCTTAACGGTTATTTTTGTTCTAACGTATATTTTAAGATAGCTTACTTTTTCTTTATGCTCATGTGACGCAAAAGTTCTCTCTTTGCTGACAAGACTCTTCTTTTAATATATATATTACAATGGAATTTAATTTATATGTATAATTTATAATTTATATATATTTTATATTTTAATTTTTAAAAATATTGTCATTTTAATTACACGTTTCTTAATTAAATTTATTAAAGTTTTATATTTTTAATAATTATATATTTTCAAAGGTTGACATTATGGCTCATGTATTGTATTAAGTTATCACAATATGTTTATATGGATTATTTTGATGGTAAGCACCGGTAGTGTAGGAAGAGGCTAAAGTGCAGGAATAGGTATATGTTTGGATGAGGTTTATATAGGTTGCTAGGATGTTGTAAATGCTACAAATTGTTGTACATGTGTTGCAGAGCAAGAGGAAGACGTGTATTAAAGTTCTCGATTGAGAGGAGCAGTTTTGGCCTAAATTAAGCTACAACCATTGGTAGTTAGACCTCCACAGTGTGGCTATAGGGTCTCATCTGCTAGGAAGCCCATATTAAAAATGCGGCTATAACCTATGGGAGCTACTTATCGTCCTAGCGGTTGTGCCTGTAGGTGAGGAAAATTAAAAACCACGAGAAAAATAAAAAACATTTCCCACAGAATTTGTGCGCACGAGGTTGAATTGACATGGTCAATAATACCATCAACTAAATCCAATGGAATTTCCTATAGTATTAGTGAGATCAAGTGGCTATAAAAAAATGAGCGAGTAGGAGCATCCTTGTGTGTATTTGATGATCGATTTTGTGCTTTGTCTTTGAAGCAAGCGTGAAGGCTGGGGTGTGAGAAGGCTCAGATCTCTTTGTCATCGAGAGATATGAAGGTATGGAGTTGATGCTAGAGGGTAAAATGGTAGATTACTTGTATACTCACTAGTTTAATTGTAGATACGATACAGATCGAATTGATTTGAGAACAAAGAGATACACAACGAATATATTGTGTTATGATTTGTGTTTTGCAGTGACTAATGAATGAGTTGCAGGTGCCAGAGATCTTATTTAGTGCGTGGAAGAGAATTATATGAATTGAATTAAATAGGAGAATGTATATAGATCATAGGTGCATTATTTGTTCTTAATGTTTGCAGATCTAATGCAGAGGTTATGCAGAAGTGCTGAAAATTTATGCAAAAGTTGTTGACTTTGACCTTGATTAGAAAATGACCTATATTGACTTATTTCAAAGGTTCATTAACTTGTAGTGTGATTTTCTTAAGGGTATTGCAAAGATCCTCAATTACACTTGTTTTCTTCAGTATTAGTGAGATCCATTAATGTACATATTTGGGTTTGGTTATTTGATGACTGCTAGTTAGCTTTTTTAGCATAATAAATGAGTGAATATGTTAGATATGACTTGATGCAGAGATATGTGATTAGTGTGTATGCAAATATCATTGTTTTGACATTATTTATGTAAATATCATAGTGACAGTATATGTGCAAAGATCAAAGTGTGCTTTGAAGGGAAAAGATCTAAATGTAATGAATTGGGTTTGTATGTTTGGTGACAGTGAGACTCTCTATTGACAATGATCTATATGTTGGATATAGATATGTGTGCTTGATGACAGTGACTTGTGCTTTGTGCTTTGTCTAGAATGCAAAGCGATTAGCATGAAAATGTGTATTCAAACATGTATTTCTAGTTAGAGCTCAATGACTTGAATGATGTATGAAAAATTACCCACGTGACATAGTTTTGTGTAGTATGGAGAGTGTTGACATGGTTGGGGATCCTTTATTAAATATTGAGATCAATATATCTATGATTTCATTGGGTCAATGATAATGTTTTGAGTGATTTATAGAGAGAGAGTTTTGGCATTTGTAGTATGATGGTTCAAATATATATTTACTGTTGATTTTGAAGGATGTCTTGTTGAGTATATAGTTGATTTGAGTATAGTGTATGGCTAGGAATTTGGTATCTAGTTTCATGAGGCGATGTTCATTTGAGCTTTGCTATTGTGTTGCTACATATTAACAATATATTCAAAAAGGGTCTTGGTATTAGCTAAATGAATTGGTGTATTTAGTTACTAGGACTTTGACATAAATATTTGATATGAAGATGCATTGTGACTCATGATATTAGATCTATGAGGGACCTTGTTGTCACTTATATTCAGATTGGGTCTTAGCATTGATTGAGTGAGAAGGGTTCCTTGTGAGAAATGTATAGAAAAATATTTTATGGCTATTGATTTTTTGGGTTTGTATTTGATTAAAGGTTTTTTTATTGATGAGAATTGAATGGCTTGATGAGCATAGATGAGTATTGGCTTGAGAAAATAATTTGGCTTGGAATCTGAGAGGGTTGATAAGAAAAAGTTTGGCATGGTACTTAATAGTGCAATTGTTAGTATTATTGGTATGTGGCTTAGTATTTGACAATGTTAAGAGTTCTACTTGGTATTTGGATTAGTATTGACTATGATGATGAATAAATGATTTTTATGGTTTGATGAATATGATAGAAGGATATTGGCTTGGTCAATGTTGTTTAAGTTTGCCTTGATATAGACAATGTTGATAAGCAAGGGTTTGACTTGGTACTTAACACGATTTGTCTTGGTATTTGAAAATGATATGAATTGATAGTCATGTTGAGATCAATGATTGATTTTAGGGAGGTTATTGATATTATTCGTATTCAATTATTCAGATTGAACATATTTTTGGGTGTGGGTCTACTTTGAAAATTTGATGAAACATGGCATGCAAGTTTGTGTTGTGGTAGGGCCAGGTGGATCTAATGTGAACTATTTTGATACATAGTCCACAGAGGTGGTGAGGGTTGGAATCGTTAGCGAGGGAGTGAGAGATTCCTTATGGTAGGAGATGGTAAACTTGGTCAAGGAGTAGTAGCTTCCTTCCAGTCAGATTTGGGTAGATTTTGGAGGTTGCAACCTCCTACATGTAGAGTCTGCATATTGGTAAGAGTCTTCACCAGTATAAGATGTAAAATATTTTCTTCATAATAAGAAAGAAGACAAATATGATATCAGGAGTGGTTTTCTCCCAAATTGGGTTTCCTCCTAAAAATATGGTGTCCCTATGTGTTGACGTGTTTTAAATTTTTATGGTTTACATGCTTTTATACTTAATGTGTTCACGATTTACCGAATAAGCTATGATTTATAACACAGTGTCCTGTCAATGAATAATGATTCAAGATAAATTTGAAAATGAAAGCATAAATTAAGTAAATTTGAATTGGAAATGAAATATTTATTCATGCCAATGAATATTATTCAAGATAACTTTGAAAATGAAATAATAAGTTAAGTAAATTTGTATTGGGAATGAAATACTGATGCACCCCCCTCTCAGTATTTATAATAATTGGTATCATAGTGGGTCCCTCCAATAAAGCTTAACCACATGAGAGTAGATCAGGGGCCATGGGAAGGAAGCATAAGATGAATACAACACAAAAGAAGAGGTCAAGTCAAGAAAGTTGTGACAGTGATGGATCTGATGTCATGGAAATATCAAAAATCATAGGTCAAGTGCATATAATGAAATCATGGTGAAGTGCAGTGAGTGGATTAACGGACTGGATAGATCTTGATTGGTTTGATTGCCAACAATACTTCTCTAACTTCTCTAATTGGGGATACGGGGTATTGCATGACAAGATGTGTTGCCTTCTTTCTCAAACCCTACCTGCACCCTTCCATCCTTCTTTAACTGACGACAACTATTGTAAACCTACTAGTTCTCATTTTGGTATAGCCTAGCTCTGTATAGCTCTAGAGTAAGGTAGGATCCCAAGCTTTTAGGAACTAGCCAAGTCAGAAAGTATGGATAATAAAGGTATGTTTGTACTTGATGATGCTAATTATCAGGATTGGAAAGAAAAGATGAAGTCTAGGATAATATCCCTCAGATTTGATGTTTGGAATTTAATCTATAATGGTTATACTCAAACTCCACCATGAGGACAAGAAATCCGGAAGAATAGTAAGGCATTAAATGAACTCTTTTGTAACATACTTGATTCAGTATTAGAGAAAATTATACACTATGAAACTGAAAAGGAGGTATGTGATAAATTTCTGTAGGTCATCCATAAAGGAAAGAGAAAAATAGTAACAAAATAAGTTTGTTCATCAGGTAAACTGATAGGAAAAATTGTTTCTGAAACATTAAATGAATAGAAAGGAAATTTTAGTTTGTGAGAATATGAGAGTGGCCATGAAATTACAACCTTTATTATATCAGATGGAGTTACCAATTCAAAAGAAGAGAGATTATAGGATGTATTTAACTTAGAAGAAAACTTGTTTCTGCTTTGAAAAGGATTAACCATCTTTAGGAAATGTTGCAAGAATATGAATAGGGATCAAGATGAATCAATGAATACTGCAACATTAACAAAACAACTTAAGAAATGAAACAATATTGTGGAGGAATTGAAGTTGAGATCATCTCTCTAAGATCGGATCTGGAAAATTCAAACAAATGAAATGAGGAGCTATTTAAAGTATTTGAAGAACAAGAAAATGGACTTAAAGAAGAAATTATTGAATTAAGAACAAATCTAGAAGAAGGAATAAAATTTGAAGAAGGAATGAGGAAGTAGTGTAAGGAAAGGGAAAACCAATGTAAAAGACTGGAGGCTGAGGTAAGTATTCTGAAATGTAAATTAGAAGAAAATGAAAAAAAATTGAAATTTCATGATAGTACCAAGATATTATACAATATTATTTATAGTCAAATATCCCCCTCCATAAAATCAGGCATTGGATTTTATGAAACTATTAAGGGAGAATCTAGCTCACAAGCTTGTGCAAGAAATTTTGAGGATAACAAAGAACATTCTGAAAATTTTGGTCAACCAAACTAGCAACCAAGAAAAATGATTTTTCAAAGGAAATAATTTTCTCCCAATAATAGAAATAACAATTCATTCTCTCCTTTGGTCAATTATATTGAATGTTTTACTTGTCATAAAATTGGACACATTGTAGCCGATTGCCGAAGCAAATTGTTCAAACCTTAAGAAAATTGTCTCTCCAAAGGAAGACCGTCAGTTCCCAAATACTCACGTTTCTTTAAGGGATATTTTTTTACATGAAATGTATTTGTTCATAAAGTTATTGATTGCAATAAGAGAAATATGAAGAATAAATATTATCTTGCCCCCTTCTCTAGTAACGTAAAGTGTTATACATGTAATAAGTTTGGAAATGTAGCAAAAGAATACAGGAACAAGTCAATTAATTCATATAGACAACAAGTAAATTCCATCCAAAGCAAGCAACCAGACAATAATATTTTATCGAAATATCTGAAAAAAAATATGGATCCACTAAAACTTCTCATATTAAGCAGAAGGAAGAGGAATAAGTGAGGTATGGCCTTGCTCTGTATGCATTTGAAGAAGATTATCAATGATACATAGATAGTGGATGTTGTCATCACATGTCAGGAAATAAGAGAAATTTTTCCCTCTCAAAAAAAGAGTGGTAAGGCTATTCTTGGAAATAATTCACCTACAAAAGTGATAGGAAATGGTAGTGTTGATCTCGATGTCAAGAATAGAGGAGAAACTAATGTATTATTGGTTGAAGTGCTAAAGAAAAACATTCTAAGTGTAGTCCAAATAGCTAATAAAGTGCATGTAATTTTATTTACATCAACTTGATGCAAAATTATAGAATAAGACACTGGAAAAGTTATATAAAAAAGAATAAAAAATGTAGAAAAAATCTATGTTTTAAAGAAAATTCTAGGCAGAAATAAGAATTCATGTTCCTCCTATTCAGATTTAGAGTAGGGGAATATAGTCCCCCCTACAATATATTATATTTTATTCTTATTTCTTAAAGTAATTCATAAGTTCATGTGGAGCAGATAATCGTTTGATAATAATAAGGTCCACAATATCACTTGTGCATGATCTGAGGGGGAGCTATGCAAGTGTGGTATTTCACTAGTTCAATCTTGATTATGATTCCATATGTTAATAGATTATTCTTTTTCATGATTTATGCTATTAATGTTGCATCTTCTTAAGTTTTTGTTTTTAGGAAAAAATATGACATGTTCAGGGGGAGATTCTCATGTGCTTCCAACAGTTCATTGATGGCCATTATGGTTCTGACATTGGTTTGTTGTAGAATGTTGATGATGTATATTTGATGTTTGAGTGTGTTGATTCATGATGTGTTTATGAGCTAGTGTCGATACGTCATTACAATATCTTATTGATTTTTTTCTTTGATGCACTGATTCCTTACATCTTCATTGATGAGGAGAATATATATGCTAGTAATTTTGCATTTGGAAAAGCTAATGATATTAGGATTGGTGATGAAGAATTGACACAAGTTCAGGGGGAGCATATTCTATGCTTCCAATGGTTCATGGTTGGAATTATGGTTTCTTATTAGTTGAAAATAAACATGGAACTATTGATATCATGATATTGGTTTATTGATGTTGATCTATGATGAGTTTATTTCTACCGTGATTAGTCTTCCTACATTGGTTATTGTTGGAAGATATATATGTTGTTGTCACTGTGTTATAGTTGATGTTGGTTGATATTCAATATGTTGTTGATCAATCCTATTCTACTTAATGGGTTGTGATGTTGGAGGCCTTCTTTGACTTCACAAACGATGTTGATAAGTCTATTGTTTAATGAAAGTAATCACTATGATATCATGTTTTGAATGTTGATCATGCATCAAGGAGAGCCTCACATATGTTAATGTTGAAATGAAGTATTGAGAATGGTCATGTGCTATCATGTACTATATTTTTATTTGTTGATGGATGTAATGTATTTATCATGCATATGTATCATCATTTCTTTGGTGCATTGGTCAATAAGCAACCCATGTTGCAACTTCTATCATTTGGTCATGTATGGGGATCAAAATCATGTCATGATTGATCTCACTTTGGGAAAAGGTCCAGCATATGCTCATGGGGAGCATGCTCATTGTAGATTCCTATCTCGCAGTTGAGCTACTTGGTTCCTAACAACATATCAACCTTGTAGTGTTGTGCATTTCAACAAGAGTGCCTATTTTCATTATTACCTTTTCACTTGATGTCAAATGGGGCGAGAAGGAATTTTTTATAGTTGGTTGACATAAAGTCCAAAGCAGGAGATTTTTTGAATTATGGCTCATGTGTTGTACTTGATGTCAACCTACACTATGATATCATCACAATATGTCTACATGGATTGTTTAACGTTCAACAATTGTAGTGTAGGAATAGGTCAGAGTTCAGGAAGAGGTATATGTTTCATATGAGGCCTACATAGGTTTTCTAGGATATTACACAAGGTACAAATTGTTGTATAAGTGTTGCAGAGTAGGAGGAATAAGTGTGTTAAAGTTTTGGACTGAGAGGAGCAACTTTGGCCTAAATTAAGCTACAACTGTTGGGAGTTAGACCTCCACAGTGTGGCTATAAGATCTCAACTGCTGGGAATTAGACCTCCACAATGCGGCTATAGGATCTCAGTCGCTGGGAAGCCCATATTAATAATGTGTCTATAACCTTTGAGAGCTAGCTATCATCCTAGAAGTTGTGCCTATAGGTGATGACAATTAAAAACCAAGAGCGAAAACATTTTTTTTCCATGGAATTTGTGTGTGCAAGGTTGAATTAACATGGTCAATACATCAACCAAATCCAATGTAATTTAATTAAGTATTGGTGATATCAAGTGGCTATAAAAAGAGGAGTGAGTATGAGAATCTTAGTGTGTATTCAATGAGTGATTTTGTGCTTTATCTTTGAAGCAAGCGTGCACTAGGGAATGAGGAGGCTAAAATCTATCTATAATCGAGAGATATGAAGGTATGGAGCTGGTGCTAGAGGGTACAATGGTATATTTACTTGTATACTCATAGGTTTAATTGCATATCTAATTCAGATCAAATTGATTTATGAGTAGATAGATATAGTAGTGATGATCTTGTGTTATGATTTGTGTTTTGTAATGACTAATGAATGAGTTGCAGGTGCCAAATATTTGATTTACTGCATGACATAAAATTATATGAATTGAATTAAATAGGAGAATTTTTATAGATCATAGGTGCACTACTTGTTCTTAATGTTTGCAAATCTGATGTAGAGGTTATGTAGAAGTGATGAGAATTTATGTATAAGTTATTGACTATGAATTTGATTAGAGAAGGACCTATATTGACTTATTTCATAGGTTCATTAACTCTTTGTGTGATTATTTTAATGGTATTATATAGATCCCCATTTACACTTGTTTTATTCAGTAACAGTGAGATCCATTAATGTACATGTTTGGGTTTGATTATTTGATGATTGATAGTTATATTTTTTAGCATAATAAATGAATGCTTTTTTTAGTAGTGACATGATGCAGGGATATGATATTAGTATGTTTTCCTTAAACTGTATCCAAATATCACTGTTTTGAAAATATGTATATGCAGAGCTCATTATTTTGACAGTATGCAGAGACCATAGTGATAGTATATATGCAAAGATCAAAGTGTGATTTGAAGGGAAGATATCTAAATTTAATGAATTGGGTTTGTATGCTTGATGATAGCGAGACTCTCTATTTACAATGATCTATATGGTGGATCTATACATGTGTGCTTGATGAAAATGACATGTTCTTTGTGATTTGTATAGAGTGCCCAAATATTAGCATGACAATATGTATTCAAATATGTATTGCTGATTAGATATCATTGACTTGAATGATGTATGCAAAAAAACCCATGTGACAGAGTTTTGTGTAGTATGTATAATGTTGACATGGTTGGGGAACCTTTATTAAAGATTGAAATAAGTATGTTTATGATTTCATTGGCTCAATGACAATGTTTTGAGTGTTTTATAAAGAAATATTTTTTGGCATTGTAGTTTGATGGTTGAAATACATATTTGTTGTTGATTTTCAATGTGTTGTACTTGCTACAACAACACCCACACTTTTGGGCATATTCAAAATTTCTTCCCCCCACTCTGCTTGCCTCAGGCCACTAGGGATATGATCATGACTTGTTCCTATCAAACCCTATCGATGTGCCCATTCATGTGATGTATATTTCAATCTTTTGTCTTGTTTTATCTCATGTTTGAATTAGGGTTCTAGAGGTTTATTTATTCAACGATACATTAGAGGTTCCTCGAGACTTCAAAACTTATCTTTCTATAATATGCATCGTAATCAGTGGAGGCATTGCGTGTGGAAAGGTGTGACATCATTTCAAATTTCATTATATTGACCATATTATGGTTTGGGATAAACCCTAAAGTTGTCAAAATAATTTTTCTCTTCATATTTTAACCTAAGTTGTATACATCTAGGGGTGCATTCTCATTGGCAATGCATGGTGTCATGGTAATAATCATTGAATTTCATATTCCCCTAGGCTCGCAATTGGTTCTCCATCTAAGCATGTGCATTAGATTTTTTGTAATTGCTTCCACTTATGAAGCCCTATAATGGATCATTGTGTGTGTCTTCCATTTCTCATCCTCGCTTTTGGAGTGCATTAGGGGCTATGTTCCCACTATTCTAGTGATGCACTCTTTCACCTCACTTTCTCTATTATGCAAATGGTAGGCATATCCTTCATCACTGACCATGATTCATATTTCTACTCATTATGTGGCTAACATTCTTAAGTTTGAGTTCCCACATGATTACATGGCATTTTAGAAGTAGTAAGATTCACATGTTCATGCTAAGGGTTCACATGAATTTTCGTTCATCAAGATGGTTTGTATGCTCCAAGGAAAATGATCATTTTTTCTTTCATACTTGAGTATTGAAAATAATTTCTCTTACCAAAATACATCATGTTATCACTATGCCAAATCTCTAAGGCTGAAAAAATTCCAAACAGAGGTAACCACATACAAATATTTTAGTTTGAGCTAGCCCTACCAAACCGGAGAGGGCTCTCTCCACAAAGTCATAGCTAAGAGGGATGGATGAATTAAGGTTTTATGCTAGGTATGAGTGCAGGGGTTTGTTTTTTTGAATTGGTTTGCTGGATGAGTGAATTAGGTCAAAGAGGCTAGGTCATAGCAAATAAGATTAGGGTTGCAGAGATTCAATGGGGCAAGGTAGGTAGAAAACCTAAAAATTTAGGGTTTCAGGGTGAGATGGATTAGCCTGATGAGGAGATAGAAAGAGAAAGGCTAAGCATGAATTCTTTCTAAACTGAAGAAGATGAACAAACTATGAAGGTTTTCCCAAAGACAGAACATGAGAGATGAATTCTGCTTATCAACTTGAAAACCAGCATATCATATAAATGAAATGGATAATGGAACAAAACACTCATACATAATGAGACATAAGAAAAAAAATGCTAAATTTCCATACCACAGGTATCCAAAGAAATAACTGCAACCTTTTCATTAATTTCCCGCTAAATACTGATTACACTAGAGTCTTTGATCAATGCAACAACATCCAACCTGTGAAATGAGTCAAAAAGTACATGATATAGATCTGAAACAACCTCTCCCAACCTCAGGGGTTGAATTCCTGAGTTGAGCAGGTGTTCCAAAAAAAAATGAGCTGAATACCTAGAGTGTAGGGAGGTCAAACTAACTCATCCCTCACTTTTTGCAAACTGATTCATTACATGTCATCAAAACTTTTCACCTAATGTATTTACCTCTAGGTAAGTCAACCACATCATAATTAATTTTACATTCATGATTTACATTGGTAAAAATCCCATTGACCATGGTAAAATTGGAAAAAATTGAGAAAATTGAGAAATATCAGCAAACTGAGAAAATGTGTCAAAAGCGCAGTGCCACTGCTCTAAGCGCAACACCATCTTCAGCTTCACTTTTGTGGGGGTTCTAGGTGTCCAAATTAAGCTCAGGATAGATCATTGGAAATCTTGTCCTATCTAGTTTCTAGATCTGTGCCCAATTTCAAAAATGGTTAGGGTTTGACCCTCCAAAACTTCATTCTCACAAAACTGGTCAAAAGCGCAACACCAACCTCCAAAATAGGGCAGAAATGTCATTTTTTAGTGTTTTTTGACTTTTTGACTGCCCTGTTGACCCAAAAAATCTTTGTAAAGTAGTTTTCCTTACTGTATTTTTCCTTATAAATCCAATGGTGGCTTTATTTTCTCCATTGGAGGTCCCTAGGAAAATCGCAACGCCTAGGGCACTACGCTTTTTCAAGTTTGACTGTGTCAAATTGCCAAAAACAAAAAATTTCTAAAAATCTCAATATTTGCCAAAATGTCTTCAAATTTTTTGTTGTGGGATGATGATGAAGTGTAATAGACTATGAGAGATGTGTCAGCAATAATATCAAGCTTTTCCCCTTGATTTTCTTAATTAGGGCTTCAAGTCTTGAATTGGCCTTTTTGAGCTTTGAGCTTGCAATTTGGTTTTTCTTGAAGAAGTGCTTGGACCTCTTTCTAAATATGTCATTGTCTTTGTTTTACTTCTCCAGGAGATTCTAAATATGTTGGATGACCCTATCAAGTCATTTCTCCCAGTTCTCATTGACAATGATGGCAAACTGTTCATTCAATGTAAGCTCATTAGCAAGCTCAACCTCCTTTTGCTTCTCTAGTTCTAGAGCTCTTTTCAGCCCTCTAGTCCTAGGTCTTCTTCTTGTCACTTTTTATTCTGCCTCATTGGTTTCACCATATCTTTCATAAGTCTCATCAATCAAGGCCTTATATTTTTTTTCTTCTCTTTTTTCTGTGAGAAGCTGAATCTCCATGATGACCTACTTGGTCTTGAGTTGTTCATTTTCTTACTCATAGTATGCAATGAGAAAATTATATCTATCTAAGTTGAGATGAAGGTCCCTAATTTGGGCATATTTCTGCTTGATAATCATTTTGGAGGCCTCATCATCATGCTCATCATTTAAATCAACAAGGTTAAAATCTGTGTCTGTCTCATGGAGGTCATCCTCCTCATGAATGGTTGCCTCATGTACATCTTCCTCTACCATATTTTGTTTTCCCTTCTGTACCTTCTTTGTTAGTGAATAAGGCAGGGCCCCTCCCACAATCTATGGGGAAAACAATTGCCTATTCCCTCTTTGATATGTCTTTGCCATCGTGCTCATTTTAGCCTCTTTAGGCTTGTTGACCTCAACTCTGCTAGGTGACTCATCCTGCTCATTAAATGGTGATGATGGTGGTGATGGTGATGGAGTACGTTAAGTAGACTGAGGTGATGAAATGGTGGGCACTGTGGGCTAAGATGTAGGCATAGATGTATTAGGGTGAGATGAAGAAGGCACATCTTCAGCATGTGGAACTTGTGGAGCAGTGAAGATGTCATTTGCTATGAATGTGTTGCATGAAATGTTCAACTGGTTAAGCTAATGGAGGACAATGATTTTGATCAAGGAATGGTGGAAAAGACTATTCATCTACTGCTCAAACTCTCTCTTTTGTACAATGTATGCCATTTTTTCTATGCTTCTAAAAATATAGTATTGGATATTGAGCAATTTAACTCTTGTGAAGTGCATGAGCAGTCTAATGTGACATGTGTAAAGTATAGAGAACCTCCCTTCACAAGATAAATAATTCATGATGATCTTCATCATGGGGGAATATCTATTAAGAAGATAGATTAAAGGAAATACCCTCTTCCTCTCATTTCTATACATTGGTTTGATGAATGGCTCATAGTACTAATCCCCTAAATCTTTGGATTTGAACCACCTCTAACCCATGTTTGGAATCCCTGTGGAAACATCAATGATGGATGTAGACACTATGAAAGTCACACCTACTAGGGTTACTTGATTGTCTTTGAGGTTTACACTGAAGAGTCTACTCAAAATAGGGTGATGATGTACACTTTCAATCATGTTACAAAACTAAAGGCAACCAACATACTGAAATCATGAAACTTTCATTGTTGAGGCTATCAGTTCTCTAGTGTTGGTGGGCTCCATCCTTAGGATTCTCCCTCTGTGTGGAATTTTTTGTTGTCTGTCCTCATCCTCCAATCAATTTTCCTCCTCTTGCCTATCTTCCTCCTATTCCATATAGTCTCTATCTTCTTCCATGGTGTCTTGGTCTAGAAATTGTAGGGGAGGAAATGGGAATTGGGATAGGTCTAGGGAGTAGGGATTAGGGTAGGAAAATTTAAGGGGATGAGGGAGGGGGTTAGGGAATTTTGGGGGGTGATATGAGATCAAGATACTTAGGGAGGTGGAAATGATAATTGGATTACAGGTTTGGGGTAGTGGCTGCCTAGGAATTTTAGTGGCCTAGGACTTAGGGTTTTATGGGGAATGGGTTTAGGGATTAAGGAAGAGTAGTGCAGGGGTAGGGATGGGTTGAATAGTGATATAGGAAGGTATTGTAGGGTTTATGGGCAATAAATTGAGAGTGAGGGAGTGATACTATGGTTTTCCACTAGACACTTAGTCAATTTTTCTCATGAAGAAAAACACCCTAAAAATGACATTTAGAAAAGAAAGGAGGTGAATATTTTGTGTCACTTACTTCATAAAGGAGCAAACAAGCCTTTGCTGAAAATTTGATGGAGTTTGACGGTGTTTGGATGCTTCTGGTGCTCACTGGTCAAAAGCACAACACACTGGGAAAAAACGTACTGCCTTGCCCAAGGGCACAATGCTTGAGGTAAAAAAGGCAGCTCCAAATGCTCTAAGCACAATGCTTGTTGCCTACACACAGTGCCAACTTCCTAAGCGCAGCGCCAAGAATTTTTTTTCCTCTGACTCTACAGTTTAACTTCTTCGGGCTGAGGGAGTGCAAACTTGACCTTTCGATGTGAAAATGAGTTTGAATGGGATGTCTTAGTGGTCTTCATACTCCATGAAATTGATGATTTGGGCCTTGGGACCCACTTTCTTCCTTTGTTATTCAATTAACCTTTTGAAACTTTACCCTTTACTTGAATCTTTCCTTTGACAATTTGATCTTTTGATGACTTTGAGAACTCTTTGAATTTTAATTTTTGGTGGGTTGGCATCTTTGGAACACTGATTTAGCAGCTTGGGATGGTGAAATTATTACATTTTGAAATACATAAAATTACATAAATAAAATTAAAAATTACATATGAAAACCAAAATTACATGCTGAAACAAGAAATTTTCTTAACAAATTTTCTTCATATGTTGAAGAGATGTTATTGGATCACCCTTTAGTTGCTGGTCTTATGCAGTGGAGATGAAATTTTATAGGACCTTGGAAACCCTAATGACCTAATGAAACCTTGAAAAACCCTAAAAGACCTAATGAGACCTTGAAAGAATTAATTTCAAGATGACATGACTGTAGGTTTTAACCCTGTACAGAAATTATCTGCAAACGAATTTTAAAACCGAAAATAAACAATAGCGAGAGCATAAAACATAAAACAGATAAACACCGAGATTTTCCCCTGGATCCCAAATCGGGATGACCAGCTTGATTTTTCATTATATTCCTTCCAGTGTTACAACACATATATATACATGCCGAATCATACATAAACCCCAATCCATTAACCCTGGATTAGAACATAAATGTAGTTCCACTTGGTGGGATCTACAAGAATACAGTAGAAAATCATGCCCCCGAAACCATGTACAAGCCACCATGAGGCAGTCCACCCCTTTGCTTTTTCCGGTATTTGCCGGATACACCCACGTCGCTATGCCCCCCAGCCCCCCCCGCTGACTAGTCGTGGAAAGAATATAACAAACTGAAAATTCTTTGTTGTTTTCTTTCGCGTGGGCCGGAGAATAATTAATTAGCCCAACTTTGCAACACCCATTGTTTCTCTACACCAAGAGAACTTCTGAGTGCTCACAGACTTTGTCAATGCATCTGCAACATTCTTCAAAGTGTCCACCTTTACCAGCAACACCCTTTTAGCCTCAACCATATCTCTAACAAAGTGATATTGAACATCAATGTGCTTTGTCTTTGAATGATAAACAGGGTTCTTAGCCAAGAAAATTGCACTTTGGCTATCACAGTCTATCCTTATAGCTTGTTGTACCAACCCCATACTTGAACACAATCTCTGCAACCAAGCTGCTTCCTTGCTTGCATGAGTGGCTGCTATGTATTCTGCCTCTGTAGTTGAAAGAGCCACTACAGACTGTCTTTTACTCATCCAACTGACTGCACCTCCAAATAGGCTAAACACATACCCACTTGTAGATCTTCTTTGATCCAGATCTCCGGCCCAGTCTGCATCAACAAAACCATGAATGTCCAACATTCTTTCCAATCCTGGTCTTCCCTGGTAGCACAAGCCATAATCACTAGTGCCGCGTAAATATCTGAAAACCCGCTTCACTGCTGTCCAATGCTCCTTCCCTGGGTTTGACATAAACCTGCTCAATACTCCCACTGCATGTGCAATGTCTGGTCTAGTACAGACCATTGCATACATCAGTCTACCCACTGCACTTGCATATGGAACACGGGACATATACTCCTCTTCTTCTTGACAGGTTGTACTCACCGAGTCAAGAGAATTCACCAGTTTACTATCCTGCATATTGAACCTCTACAATATAGTCTCAACATACTTCCTCTGGTTTAACTAGAGCTTCCTCTTTGCCTAGTCTCTCTTAATTTCCATGCCCAAAATATAGTTTGCAACACCAAGATCCTTCATGTCAAATTTCGAGAACAGTTGGGTCTTCAAATCTTGGATAATTTCTTTGTCATTTCCAATCAAAAACATATCATCCACATGAAAGACCAAATAAATAACACGATCACCAATTAATTTAAAATAAACACAGTGATCCTCCTTTCTTATGGTGAAGCCAAGTCCCTGTATATAGGTATCAAATTTTTGATACCACATCCTTGGTGACTGTTTTAACCCATACAGAGACTTATTTAACCTGCATACTAGCTCTTTCTTCCCCTTCACCATAAAGCCTTCAAGTTGTTTCATGTAGATCTCCTCTTCTAGATCCCCATGAAGAAATGTTGTCTTCACATCCATCTATTCTACCTCAAAATTAAATGCAGCAACAACCGATAAAAATAATCTAATAGAAGTAACTTTGGCAACAAGAGAAAAAATATCACCAAAATAAATTCCTAGCACCTGGGAATAGCCTTTTTCTACCAACTGAGCTTTGTGTTTCTCCACCTTGCCTTCTACATTCATCTTCTTCTTAAACACCCATTTTCTCCCGATGGGCTTCCTTCCAGCCGACAACTCCACCAGATCCCGAGCCTCGTTTTTATGCAAGGATGCCATTTCATCAACCATGGCCTCCATCTAGAGTTTTCCATCCTCTGAATCTACTGCCTCCCTGATGGTTACAGGATCATCATCAGTTATAGTTAAAGAAAAATTTGAACAGAAAGCAGATGGAATATACCTTTTTGGTTGTCTTCTTTCCCGAACAGATCTTTTCACAACTGGAGTTTGTGGCTCTTCCTCTTCTGAGTCGTCTTCTGTTATAGAGTCTGATTCATCCTCCTTTAGATCAACTCTATATTTTTAGGTTCCTTTGGTAGGACTTCATGTTTAACAACATCTTTCATCTCTCTAAACACCACATCTTGGTTGTACACAACCTTCATTGTTTCCGGGTTCCAAATCTTGTAACCCTTTAAACCATCCTTATACCCAATAAATATGCACCTTTCAAATTTATGATCCAACTTGCTCCTTTTCTCCTTTGGAAAATGTACATATGCATCACATCCAAATACCCTCAGATGTGAAAGAGAGGGTTTCTTACCAGTCCATACCTCTTGTGGAGTCTTATCCTCCAATGCTAATGAAGGTGATCTATTAACCAAGTAACATGCAGTCTCCACTGCCTCTGCCCGGAATTCTTGTCCTAACCTGGTACCACTGAGCATGCTTCTTGCCTTTTCCATCAGCGTTATGTTCATTCTTTCTGCAACTCTATTTTGCTAAGGTGTGTATGGAGTAGTCTTCTGTCGTGCTATACCACACTTCTTACAAAACTCTTAAAATTCTTTCTTGCAGAACTCCCCACCATTACGTGTCCTCAGCATCTTTATCTTCTTCTCTATATGGTTTTCCACCAGAGCCTTAAATTCTTTAAATCAATCAAAGGCTTCAGATTTCTTCCTCAAGAAATATATCCATGTATTCCTTGAGAAGTCATCTATGAATGAAACATGGTACACAATCTTACCTAGTGATGGAACCGACACAGGTCCAAACACATCACTGTGCACAAGCTCTAATATCTTGTTAGCCCTCTTAGCACCAGAAGAAAAACTCACCCGATTCTACTTCCCATATACACAATGTTCACATAAATCAAAATCCAGAGAGCTATTAGAAATACCTTCTACCATACCATTTCCATGCAGTATCCGAAGGCCCTTCTCTCCAATATGTCCAAGCCTTTGATGCCATAGCATGGTCTTTTCTCTAAAGACTGCTAGGCTTTCCGCTCCACTTTCGAGAACCACAGAACTATTGCACCCATCAATAATAGTGCTGCCCTAAATATTTTACATATTTCCAATCCGAACTCCCCGCATTAATACCAGTGCTCCCTGAACCATATTACAGGCATCTTTCTTGAACACTGTTTTTACACCTGCATCATCCATCTTGCTTACAGAAATCATATTTCTGGCCAATGCAGGAATGTGCAGAACACCAGAAAGTGCTCTAATCCTTCCACCTTGTAGCTCTAGCTTGACTTTTCCACGTCCAATGATTCTGGCCTTCCTATCATCACCTAAGAAGACATCACCGCCATCATATTTCTCATACTCGTAGAACCACTCCCTATGGGGAGTGAAGTGAAAGGATGCACCTGAGTCAATCAACCATGACTCATGATCTACATGTGCATTTGAAGAAGAAGCCAAATACACATCCCCACCTTCATCTGAGGTGGTTTTGTCTCTACAGAAGGAGCATCATCAAATCCCTTTCCTTTCTCAGGAGCTTTAGATCTGCAGTCCCTTTTGTAGTGCCCTTCCTTTCCGCTTTTCCAACACACCTTTACAAAATTTCTAGGAGATTTAGATCTCCCTCTAGATTTAGATCTCCCACTCAAAACCTTATTCTTGTTTCTGTTCTAGGACCTTCCTTGTACAGATAAGGCATCTCCATTCTGACCCTCCATATTTCTCCATCTCATTTCCTCTGACAACAAGGCTGAGACAATGTCATCAAAATTAAAGGTAGTTGTATTGCTACCTATTGAAATAACCAAAATATCCCACGAATCTGGTAGAGAACACAACAAACTGATGCACTTATCTTCATCTGAGATTTTAATATCAATAGATGACAACTGAATTACCACAGTATTGAAGGCGTTCAGATGCTCTGTCACTGAGTCTCCATCCTTCATCCTCAGGTTATACAACATTTTCCAAATTTAGGTTTTAATCCTGTACAGAAATTATCTACAAACGAATCTTAAAATAGAAAATAAACAATAGCGAGAGCATAAAACATAAAACAGATAAACACAGATATTTTCCCCTGGATCCCAAATCGGGACGACCAACTTGATTTTTCATTATATTCCTTTTAGTGTTACAACACATATATATACATGCCGAAGCATACATAAACCCTAATCCATTAACCCTAGATTAGAACATAACCATAGTTCCCTTGATTGGATCTACAAAATACCAAGAGCTGAAAACCATCATGCCCCAAAACCATGTGCAAACCCATGCACAAAACCATGGGCGGGTTCGCCCACTGAAAAATAAGGACCAAATTTTTTTTCCCGGGGCACTGCCTTGAACCCCGATAGGGGGGGCTACCACCCCCCCATGACCCCCCTGTATGTTACCCCCCCGCGCGTGACTAGTCATGGAAATAATATAACACAAACCCAACAATGACTGATATTTACTTTTTTGGATGGTACACGGTCAACAAGGTATGAAATATGCCAGCAAGTAATGAAATTTGAGGAAGAGTGATGTTTTTTGGACTAGAGCTACCATCAGTTACTACTTTTTTGCATGAACTAGTGGAATGAATAACAATTTCTGAGTGGGACTCCTAAAATGATATGAAAAGAGGATTTTTGATCACTGATGGCAGGATGCAAATACTGACACTAACATTGGACTTATTGGGGATGATAGCTCTGAAAGAGGTGTCAAGAACCACATAACACTGGATTTTTCAGATTAGTGCCTTATCCATTGGGCCAATATGGTAAAAAACTCAAACTAATAAACATGAATGAAAAATGAAAACTATGAAGAAATAGACTAAATCAAGACAAACTCAAATGACTGAAAATTGACTCAATACTGACTTACTTGACTGAAAACTGAACTTTTGAAAATGGCAGAAAATCAGTGAAGTTTCATGGTCTTCACTTCAGGCTCTGAACTCGAGTGATTCTCTACTTCACACTTGCAGAAAATGTAACTGATATTTGCAATGAAATGGAAAACTAATTGAAAATGTGCTTCAGAAAATATAGTGCTTAAGGAGCCTACCATTAACTGGTCCTCCTAAACACTCTTGTCCATTCATCTCTTCAAGAAAATAAGAATTCTAACCCTGACAAGCAGAAATATAATATGCCCCTTTCCATAAATTCTCAAATTTTCCATGATTACCCTTATCCTCATTTCTGGCATCCTAGTGGAGTACTACATCTCTAACCTTGAAGTTGTCTTCCTTTTTTTTCTGTTCATAGATCTTCTTTATCCTGTCATGGAGTTTTGAAGTATTCTAAAATACTTCATCTCTCATCTGCTGAAGGTGTATCATTTAATTAATCCGGCGTTGTATGTCATTTTCCTCAGTCCCTACTTCTTGCATTAATTTCATTACCAGAACTGCTAATGATGTAGGAAACACAATATCGACACCATACACAACTTGAAAAGGATACATGCCAATAGAATTCTTACTACTCACCCGGTTTGCCTATAATGCATTTTTCATCCTCTTATGCCAATTAATTTTATTTGGATCTAAAATTTTGTTAATGATACTGATCAAGGATTTATTAGAGGACTCTGCCAATCCATTACCTTCCAGGTAGTAGGTTGTATAGTGTCCCAAATTAATTTTATATCTGTCAAAAAACTCAGGCATCTTCTTAGACTTGAATGTTTGATATGGATTTATGCAGGAACACAATAAAATACAGAAATAGACATAAACACAGAGATGCAGTGGAAACAATACTTCATTTATTTAAATAAAATGACTGAAATATGCTTACAGAAATAATGGAAGTAAAAATAGCTAGGGTGCTGGTAGTGTATTCCTGAGAAGAGATGTGGCAGTTACAAAAATTTGAACTGTGTTACAATGAGGCTAGAGGGAATATTTATTATTGAGAAACAATGGAGAACTCTAAACTTCCAAAAACCTAACCCTGAGATATTAAACGCCAAAAATATGGGCCCCGTTTGGGTAAAGTGGTGTTTCAACTTCCCGGCCACGTAACTTCGGCATACGATCTCCGTTTGATGCATATCTTACCTCGTTAGAAAGATCTATCCAAGGAGTACAAATTTCAGTGTGAGCAACATCGGCCCATGGTATATGGACCCATGTTGCTCCTGATTTTCTCAGAAAACGTCATTTAGGGCCTCAAAATGGCTCCGGAAGTTCAGGACTCGAAAAACTGCTAAAAATAGTAAGTTGTGTTGCAACTCAAAAACTAAAAGAACTGACGGTGGGGGTTCAAATGGAATAGGTGGGTGGCCACCAATATCCACCTAGATCATTAAGGCCACAAAATAGCTCCATGAGTGCATGACCCAAAAACTTGCTAAAAATAGTAAGTTGTGTTGAATGTGAAAAGCTGCAAGAATTGATGGTGTGGGTCCAAATGGAATAGGTGGCTGGACACCGATATCCACCTGGATCATTCCTCCCTCCTTTAGAAGCAATGGTCCCCATTGCATTGAGATCCTCCATGAGATGAGGCAAATTTTGTTGAACTGGGTATTAGATTTGTAGAAGATGTCATGGACCTGTGGGCAGACATGCTAGATGCATTTAGTAAATTTGGTTTCTTTATTAGCCTCAGATAGTACATGTGTGGATTTTGTATGTGTATTTTCAGGAGGTATGGAAACATCAGGCAACGGTGCGTTGGGGGTTAGATCAATGGAGTGTTTCTCCTGACAGTGTAGAGGAACCTATGTGAGTGAGGAGAAAATGTCCTCGTATTCCTCCATGACTTTGTCCATCTGCTGCAGCCATGTAGGGGAGCCCTATTTTGAGGTTGTGGCTGAAATATTCTTCTTTCCCTATGAGCGAGTTGTAAGGAAAATAAATTTCCTGGTTTGGGAAACAATCTTACTGCGTTGTTTTGCAGTAGTCAAAGAGACGACAGGAGGCGGTACTACCTCTGGTATCCTGTACAAGTTATTTCCCAAAGTAATAATAACAGCATGAGGACTAGACTCATACACAGTATGTCACCTCCGCAAGTATGGTTGGCCCAATAATACATCCGCTACATCAAGAGGAGAAACATCACATAATACCTCATACGTGAATGGCTTGATGTTGTAAGGAAGGCGACACTATTGGTGGATGTGGATATCTCTCCTTGGGTGAAGCCACCCGATGGTATATGAATGTGGGTGTGCTATGGTCAGTAGTTCGAGCTGCTTCACGACCTCTACTGAAATGAGATTCTTTTGGCTTCCTCTATCGACAAGGAATTGCAGTGGAGAACCCTTCACCCACATCTGCGAATGGAAGAGGCGTTGGCCCTCCTCTGGATCCTTGGGATCCTCCCTCTGGATCTTGGTGGTTGCAATAATGGCACTGGGATCTGCATCAATGATTTGATTCAATTTTTCATTTCCTTTGTTTGTTTCTGACTCAGGATCAGAAAATGCATTTGATTCGGGTGCCTTTAGTTCGGCCACCAACGACTGTTTGTCCCGACACTCGTTTGTGCTATGAGTGGGGCTGTTATGAAATTCAAACCAATTCCTCATGTCCTTCAGATTTGTGGTGTTGTTATTAGTCACCCCACTTTGGCATTTCCCCTTGTTCTGCGGTTTGGGGGCACCTTTCCCTGGCTTCGGATTCGCAGATCCAAAGACTTGCTTCTTCTGCTTAAATTTCTGCTCGATCTTGACAACATAGCGATATGCCATGCCAAGCGATGTAATGTCGAGGAACTCCATTTCCTCCTGAATGTGTTTGTGAAGACAACTATGGTACTTAAGCACCAAATGGCTGTCTGAATCATTAATACCCAACTTTGTGCGCAGGGTATGGAACAAATTTGTCAGTTCGTGCACATTTTGATCCCTTTGCTACTGTAGCGTGCTCCATTGGATGTATTTGTCCTCATAGCTCCCCACAGGGTAATATTATTCCTTGATGCCATCTCGAAATGAATTCCAAGTGGGTGTGGTTGAGAACAGAGAGGGTTCCACTTCGTCCTCTTGCTCACAGTAGGTTTCCCACCAGTCTTTGACATGGGGAGCAGCTTTGAGGAGTGCAAAAATAATATTTTCTCGGTTGGAGAAATACCTTTCTAGAAAATTTAACCATCTATCTACGTTTTCTGCATCTATCTGGCCTTTAAATACTGGAATGCCAAATTTTACCCATACCTTGAAGGGAGTGGTGCCTCTAGAGTGGCTGATGGATGCAGATGCGCCGTAGGTGGGCAGTCATTGAAGGATCTGAGCAAAGTTATCGATCAACATGTTCCTTTGTTTCTTGAGGGCCTCCTAGAGCAATATTTTTATAGGATCTCCTGCTCCCTCATCTTTCTTTTCTTCCGCCATGGGAGGTCATCGAGGTTTGCGAGGCTGATATTACAAGGGTTCAACCAGATCGAGCCTTAACTCCTTATACCCTAACCACGTTGTAGACATGCAAAGGAAAATAGAGAAAGAGCAGACTGCTCTGATACCACTAATCCAAATTTATGCAGGAACACAATAAAATACATAAATATACATAAACACAGAGATGCAGCGTAAACAATACTTCATTTATTTAAATCAAATGACTGAAATATGCTTACAGACATAATGGAAATAAAAATAGCTAGGGTGTTGGTAACGTATTTCTGAGAAGAGATGTGGCCACTACAGACCTCTGAATTGTGTTACAAGGAGGCTCGAGGGCCTATTTATTACTGAGAAATAATCAAGAACTCTAAACGTCCAAAAACCTAATCCTAGGAGATGAAGCGCCAAAAATATGGGCCCCGCTTGGGTAAATTAGCGTTTCAACTTCCTGGGGACATAACTTCGGCATACGTTCTCCGTTTGACGCATATCATACCTCGATAGAAATATCTATCCGAGGAGTACAAATTTGGTGTGAGAAACATTGGTCCAAGATCCCATGTTGCTCCCGATTTTCCCAAAACACGTCGTTTAGGGCTGTTAGCCACCTATAATATTTTGTTATACCAAAAGGTGGCTAAGACTTTTTGAGCCTCCAAGGAACAAATTTTATCACTAAAAAGTTGTTGGCTCTTGAAGGCTCCTTGAAGGCCTCATGCCTCTGTCCAAAATCTTTGTTACTATTTCCATTTTATACTCAGAAAATTCTGCTGATTCCAAATGAAAGACTGCTGAAAGATCTTCATTTTTCCCCTTCTCAAACCTTCATTTGCTCCCCTTTTTCTCCATCAAAACTGCCTTATTTTCATAAGCCCTCCTCTCCCATTTATGAAAAATTCCCCTTTCCATAGTTAAAAACTCACTTTTTAACTATTTCGGAGCCCCCATTTCCATTGAAAAGCCATGAGAAAATTCATAAAAAATACAAGTTTTTCTATGGACTCAAGCCCCTTGGGCTAAGTCCTAACTACTTTCCCCCCACATGCCCATGCGTTAGAACCAAACGCCAAGGCCTTTCGGCGCTAATCGCATCGCACACATTCAAACAACGCAAGTCTTTTTTCCGTGGACCAAAGTTCTGATGCGATCAACTTCCTTTGAAATAAACCTCGAGTCTTATGTTTCTTTTGAAAAACCAAAAGTTAAAGACCCCGAGCGCTAATCTCATCGGAAGATTTCTATGGTGCGCAAGTCTTGTGTTCCTATTAAATCTCGATGCGATCAACTCTTTATATAAAACTTCCCGATCGCATCGCAAAACTCAGCGCAGCAGTTTGTTTCAACATCTTCCAAAATTTCGATTGCGATTAAACCCTATCCTCCGATCATATTATTTATATATCCGTGGACCCGCCTTCCGTACTTAACCTTGTAAAAATTTCATTCCTGAATCCATTTTTCCTTTGTAAAACCCAAAACCCGCTTATCCAAAGTTTTAAGTTAAAAACTTAAAGTCACATGTTGAAAAACTTTAATGGGTAGATTAAAAAGACCAATCGCGCAATCGCGATCGGAGAATTCAAATGGGTAGATTGAAAGACCCGGCCCGATGGCCTGATTGCGATTAACCCTCATTTTTTATACGCTCGGCCATATCACGTTTCATATATCCCACGGCCCCGCAATTGGGCGCCTGGTCCCTTTACATATAAATATTCCGCCCCGATCCATGTAAACCTTTGTTTTATATTTAAACTTTGGGTTTCATATGTTATAAAGTTCTTTCCGCCGGTTCACTCCAGAACTAATCCCCGCCGTTGAACTAACACCGATCAAACGGCCATCGCTCCGTCGCATCAGCAATTTCAGTCGCATCGCAACTTTCCCCGATCGTGCAATCGCATGCACCTACCTGCCACCTCTGATTGCGATTACCCCGATTCAATTCCCACCGTTGATCTGAGTTTTAGATCAATGGTTCGCGCATAATCACGTCGCTGATTCAATTGCTCCATTTACTCGCTCCCCCCGATTGCAAACCCCGATTGCGTCCTTTCGATTTAATCTGGACCGTCCACGTGTCCAGATCAGACGTTCCGAAAATCACCCCGCCTTATCTCTTCTCCCGCTCTTCTTTTGTCCTTTTTGCACAGATCTCCACCGTTGGTTGCCTTCATCCAACGGCTACGCTCCTCCCCTGCCATCTGAAGCAGTTTAAACCTAATTCCGCAGGATTTCTTAATTGTTTTTTGTGTTTTGCAGGTTTTTATAATGGCTTTTTTTGCTGCATTGAAGAGAAAAGACCGAAGGCAGGGAGAGACGTTTCCTGCGCCTTCGGACTATTAAAAAGAATCATTTACGGGCCGGATTCAACGTTTTATCAATGTTTCATGGGCATTGATGCCTTAAAAGGCCTCGCGCGACCTGCACATCGACAAGACACTATTCTATTCAGAACATAGTTAAAGAGTATCGGTTTTGAAGACAAAGCACAACAGATGAAGATTGAAGACAGTTTTTATGGGGATTACGGCTAAGATATTTATCAAAAGCCTAATCCCCAATATAAAACATAGTTTAAAGGAAAACCTAAAATTTTTTATCAGACAGAAAGCCTCCACCGCCACATCTTGAGGCAAATTGATTCCTCAGCTACCACCAAGCCACCTGTTGCCTCAAACCATTCAAACAGAGGCCGAAGTTATTGAAGAAAATATGATATTCGCCTCCAGCACAGCCAGGGAGTTACTTCTGCGAAGAAATCAATGCAGAAAATATCTACAGAGTTACTCTGCACAACACGTAGAGCCTCAAAGTAAAATAAAGCTCCCACCGAGCTTAATTCATAAATGTAAAACAGTTAATACAGAAGACCACTTGTAAACTTCTTCATCAAGCCCCTCAAAAGGCCAAGAAGTCTTGAATCTGTATTAATTTCTTCGAGAGATCTTTTGTTAGATTTCACCTCCTCATTCTTCTATAAGTACCTCAGTATAAGATGATAAATTGTTGGTTGAGTTGCTTACAGAGCTTTGAAATACATTTGAGCTCGAGACTTCTGATTGTAAATAGTGTTCACTGGCCCTTGGAGCTTTGCTTGTGATAGATTAGTTAGGTTGAATAGTGAAGATGATTGCTGAACTGAAACATTGGACTTGAAAACTGTAACCGGTTTGACATCAATATAAACGCTGTTTCTTGGGATCCTGGTCTATGTCATTGGTGAAGTGCATCTCTCTTTGTTATTGTTTTCCTTCTATGTATGCCATATTGTTCATATTCCTCTGTAAAGGACAGTTTAAACATGGTTAGGATCTACTGTATATCAGTAACCTTCTCTGGCTGAGAAATCTTTATCTTAATGTTTTCCTAAAGTTTGTTTATTTAAGAATGATTCAATACTGTTTAAACAGTTAGGAATGTTGGTGTTCCTTCGTCCTTCTGTTTACATAAACATTGTTCTTGAATGTGATTTCCATTATTTGCTATTAAATTTAGACTAGAGAAGATATGGTTTGCCCTGATTCCTAGATTCTTTTCTCCAAAGGCAGATTCTGAAAGTTTCCCTTGGTGTTGACTGAAAGAAGACTAGGTTTAAAAGTACTTTATCTGATCTTAAGTTACACTCTGTTTTTCTTATGTGTTTTCATACTTTCTGAAGGTAATTATGTGGATTACCGGATTGTTTTTCAATTAAGCTGCTTTAATAATAACTTGCCCAAGAAGTCTATGGTTAGCCCTGTCCTTGGTTGGTTTTAAAACCGTTACTTAAGAGGCTTTTCTTGTTTGGACTGACTATAAATCCTCTGAGAAATTATTATCAGTTTCCACCCCTCCAACATTTTAATGTTTTCATTTCATCATTTTAATCTCAATAATATTGTGGTATAGATGACTTTCCCCTTGGATCACACTTGATGTTGTTGTTCAATTAAAGCCCAGATATGACTCCATAGCCCAATGGACTAAAAACCAGCGTTATATCTATCTTTTTAGCTTAGCTGTTCTATCCACTTGCAACTTCTCACTTTTGAAACTTTTGCACTTAGAACTTTCCCCTCAAGTAACATTTCATGCTCAACCATCCAAAACAAAACAAAACCCTTGGTCTTCATAACTAGCCTAATATCATTACCCTAAACTTCAAAGAAAAAATCCATCTTTGTATATATTGGAGAGATCCCTCTCTGGATTCAGGAGGGCTAGATCCTAGAATCCCAAAGTTGGTTGAAATGATGTTAACTCTGTGATCGGAATTTTTCCAATCTTGCTTATTACAGAGACCTAACATTTTTGGCAACTTCGCTGGGGAAGAACCCTGAATCATTTTCATTTAAAGATAATCATACGACATTAGAGATTTGGTTCATAGAGGATTTGCTTTATTAACCAGCTGGAGTCACCTAACATTTCTGGCGACTCCGCTGGGGATCTGAGTGTTTGTATAAGACTTTAGAGACCTCAGAAACCCTTGATTCAAGAAAACTTTGTGAGTAAGAAGCAGCCTTTTCAAGCACTACCACAGAAATGGTAATCATGATGAAACTTGTTTGAATCAGTGACAAACTAGGTCAACCCTAGGATTCTAATAAGGCTTCATATAACCTTGAAAAATAAGCTGGCTTAGCCATAAGAGTAGACTGTCTTTAGCTCATAACCTTAGCTAAGTTTTGAAACAGAGTTAGGATATTCTTAAAAAACACACTACTAAAAACAACTCAGAAAAACCTAAAAAAATTTCAGTTTGGTATTCAATAAACATGGTGGTGGACCATAAAACCTTTTACCTCCAAAGGGGCTAAAAAATTCCACTTGGCGACTCCACAATCCTTAACAGACCTTAAGACTCCATTGGGAAGAACCCTTATCATTATAATATCATTCAAACTCAGTTAGAGGACTGTAGGATTAAGATTTGTGTAAACTGATTAGTTAAACTTTCAAATATTGTCATACCTGGTTGAAATTTTCCTGTTTATTTGGGTCTAATAACACGACATAGTGGCTCCTAGAAAGATTCACACTGGAGCCCATCCTGACCCTAACCCACCTGAGATAGTTGATGACCCAGAAAGTATCCTTAGGATGTCTCCTAAGGTTAAAATTATCAACTGTTTTCAGATCACCCTTGAGAGCTAATTCAATTCCTAAAAACCTTGCAGCTCTACAAGAAACACATGGTGGTGGAACCATTTAAACATTTTACCTCCTTAGGAGCTAACAATCTTCCACCTGGTGACTCCACACTCTGAAACTCCCAGAAGACCAAATGACTCCACTGGTAGAAGACCCTGAACTAAATTGACCAGACACAGTAACCTCTTTCTGGATTTACAAACATGATTCCAAGAATACAACGAAGATATGCCCCAATGAGTAGAGATCATATCCCTGGGTTTCCACATAAGATGCCCTAGGTGAATTGGGATGACAACCTGCCTGTTTTTCAAGGTGAAAAGTTTGATAACCCTTTATTACATCTTATCAAGTTTCACATACATGTATGGAGGTTGAAAGTTGAATGGCATGAAGACTACCTAATGAAAATGTTCATGTTAACATTAGAAGGAAAATCTAGGGATTGGTATGAATGCTTAAGATCTAGTAGTTTGTTTTCTTTAAGAGACCTTGAATATGTGTTCTATGAGAACTATGAAGAAAACACTATGTCATTATCATGGGGTGCAATATATTATGATCCATCACGAAACATCACCCAACACATTATAGATAATGAGGAAGATTTGGAAGAGATGCATCCTGAAGATCTTTTAATAGTCGTTCATGAGTTTAATATCCTATTGAAAATTTTTAAAAACATAGATGAATCAGTTGAGGAAGAGATAATCCAAGCAGTAAGGAACATTTCTCAAGATATCCCTGAAAACTCCAATATTGATTCATCATCCCTTATAGCCGAGGCTCAAGAAGACAGCCAGCCTCAAAATCAATCTTCGCAAGAGACAGAGAACTGCAGTACTCCTGCTCAAAGGAATATAGAAACATCTTCCCCTTTGGCAGAAAAAGAGATAGATCAGACTATTAATAAACAGTCAGTCTCTGAAACTTTTTGCAAAACAAGCACTCTTTCCCATTCACATAGAGAAATCTTTTGTACAGATTTAGAAAGTTCTTTTGTAGATCAAAATAAGGAAGGACCAGCTGATAACCCAATATATTCGACTGATGAAATTGTCTATTCTGATGATTTTCCGAATTTCGATCAGTCTGATGATGATGATGAGTTTCAAGCAGAAATTAATCACGCAGGGCAACCTGCATTCAATTGGTGTTATGAGTTTCACCGTCATCAACTTGAAAGCAGAAATCACCCTTTTCAATCCATCACAAATGGCTTTCACATACCTGGGAATCAACATCCTTTCAACTCAGAAGGTGAAGAGAAAAGAAATAAAGAAATTTTTGAGCAAAAGGAGTTTTCTCTTGAAAAAGAGGAAACCTTTAAATACCCCCATGCTCAAGAATATAATAACCTCTTCACAAAGTTTGGTTCACTGAATACAAGCATACAAGGGCCACAAAAGGACAACATTGTCAAATATGATGAGCCCTCCAGTTTAGAGGATGATGAAGATGAAGGAGAAAAACAAATAGAAGACTATCCTGCTGTGGATATATCATCTTCTCAAGAAGAAACTTCTCCCTTCACTGGTATTAATCTGCCATTCCAAGAACCTGAATTTATATCAAAAGCAAGAATATGTTTAGAGAAAGAAGATATTTCACTGTTTGCTATTGTGCGGGTTAAGGATGACGATACTTCCAAGCTACATACTGAAGAGATAATCCTCAAAGCTGATGTCTTGAAAGTAGATGATCTACCAATTGTGGAGGACCAAAAGGAAGAGAATCTTCACCTTTTCTTTATTGATCCTATGGAAGAGTGTGTGGAAATCCCAACTGGCTCGAATTGTCAAGCAGTGATCCTTTGCAAGAGCCAGAGACATGAAAAGCTGTCACCTTCTGTGATAGTTTTTATTTTGAAGATTAATCTTCAAAATATACTATGGACACCCCTGCCAAGCAACCAGAGTTTCTTTTTCTTCTTGACATTACTCAGCTAGCTGCATTGGCACTTTTGTATGATATGAATATGCAAATACTCCATGTTTAGAATAGGTTAGATAGGAATGTCAATAAAGCTCACTTTTGGGCATGTAGTTAGTTGTTGTTTTTCTATGTTGAAGAAAAATAAAAAATTCAAAATCACAAAAACAAAGAAAATGAAAAGAGGGCAGAAGGAAAACCAGAAAGGCACATCTCCATGCCAAAAAGAGAAATAAATCTGAAAGTGTGCAAGCTCAAATGCCACTCCTCAAAACACACTTCTAGTTAGTCAAACTGCCTAGTCTTGACTAATTAGCTTTAAATTTTCTGCTGATGGGATAGTGAATTCGATTTGCCAAACTATTCAATCTTGGCTTATCAGTAGATAGATTAGGATAGAAATGAAGGTTCAAACAAACTCAAAATCTGAACCAAAGTTTCCAAAGAGAGGTGACTCAAAACTGTTTTATTTTCTGAGTCATAAAAGATAAGACATGGTTCTAATCAGCTCAAAATCTGAACCAGAAACAAGGCAAAGACAGCTCAAAACAAAGTAAAAACAGAGCTGTGAAAAGAGAAGGCCATAATAAGAGACTTCCAGATCTTAAGCCTTCCATTTTGATTTTAATTTTCTGCAAATAATAATCTATGTGCAGCTTGTCTTTATGCCATAGATCACAGCAAGTCAAATAGCTTAATCTTGTCTTGACTGTTTTTAAATTTCTGTCTTAGAATTTAGAGAATGAAAGTCTGTTGGACAGTTTAATCCCAACAAACAGTAGATTAGGTAGAGAATAATCTGAGCTCAACTGTTTAATCTGAGTTCAGGGAGAAATAAGGAGTAGAATTAGATTAGTTTTTTATGCTGTCAAAAGAATAAAATGTTGAGAATAGAGTTTGCCAATCCAAGTGCACTCTAATGAAGAAAAAATGCTAGATCAGTAGGATTGGGTAGGTAGAAAGTTTGTATTGATGAGGACCATCGTTTTCATGGCTGCTAAATATGTTTTCAAACAAGATCATCCAACAAAGGAAGGGCAACCCAATAGATCAGGCACTAGTCAGCCTCCCAGAGAATCCAAGTCTGAAGTTCTTGATACCTTCAAGAAGGCATCATCCCCAAGTGGAGCCACTGTTAGCCACCTATAATATTTTGTTATACCAAAAGGTGGCTAAGAATTTTTGAGCCTCCAAGGAACAAATTTTATCACTAAAAAGTTGTTGGCTCTTGAAGGCTCCTTGAAGGCCTCATGCCTCTGTCCAAAATCTTCGTTACTATTTCCATTTTATACTCAGAAAATTCTGCTGATTCCAAATGAAAGACTGCTGAAAGATCTTCATTTTTCCCCTACTCAAACCTTCATTTGCTCCCCTTTTTCTCCATCAAAACTGCCTTATTTTCATAAGCCCTCTTCTCCCATTTATGAAAAATTCCCCTTTCCATAGTTAAAAACTCACTTTTTAACTATTTCGGAACCCCCATTTCCATTGAAAAGCCATGAGAAAATTCATAAAAAATACAAGTTTTTCTATGGACTCAAGCCCCTTGGGCTAAGTCCTAACCACTTTCCCCCCACATGCTCATGCGTTAGAACCAAACGCCAAGGCCTTTCGGCGCTAATCGCATCGCACACATTCAAACAACGCAAGTCTTTTTGTCGTGGACCAAAGTTCCGATGCGATCAACTTCCTTTGAAATAAACCCCGAGTCTTATGTTTCTTTTGAAAAACCAAAAGTTAAAGACCCCGAGTGCTAATCACATCGGAAGATTTCTATGGTGTGCAAGTCTTGTGTTCCTATTGAATCTCGATGCGATCAACTCTTTATATAAACCTTCCCGATCACATCGCAAAACTCAGCGCAGCAGTTTGTTTCAACATCTTCCAAAATTTCGATTGCGATTAAACCCTATCCTTCGATCATATTATTTATATATCCGTGGACCCGCCTTCCGTACTTAACCTTGTAAAAATTTCATTCCTGAATCCATTTTTCCTTTGTAAAACCCAAAACCCGCTTATCCAAAGTTTTAAGTTAAAAACTTAAAGTCACATGTTGAAAAACTTTAATGGGTAGATTAAAAAGACCAATCGCGCAATCGCGATCGGAGAATTCAAATGGGTAGATTGAAAGACCCGGCCCAATGGCCCGATTGCGATTAGCCCTCATTTTTTATACGCCCGGCCATATCACGTTTCATATATCCCACGGCCCTGCAATCGGGCGCCTGGTCCCTTTACATATAAATATTCCGCCCCGATCCATGTAAACCTTTGTTTTATATTTAAACTTTGGGTTTCATATGTTATAAAGTTCTTTCCGCCGGTTCACTCCAGAACTAATCCCCGCCGTTGATCTAACGCCGATCAAACGGCCATCGCTCCGTCACATCGGCAATTTCAGTCGCATCGCAACTTTCCCCGATCGCGCAATCGCATGCACCTACCTGCCACCTCCGATTGCGATTACCCCGATTCAATTCCCACCGTTGATCTGAGTTTTAGATCAACGGTCCACGCATAATCACGTCGCTGATTCAATCGCTCCATTTACTCGCTCCCCCCGATTGCAAACCCCGATTGCATCCTTCCGATTTAATCTGGACCGTCCACGTGTCCGGATCGAACGGTCCGAAAATCACCCCGCCTTATCTCTTCTCCCGCTCTTCTTTTGTCCTTTTTGCACAGATCTCCACTGTTGGTTGCTTTCATCCAACGGCTACGCTCCTCCCCCGCCATCTGAAGCAGTTTAAACCTAATTCCGCAGGATTTCTTAATTTTTTTTTGTGTTTTGCAGGTTTTTATAATGGTTTTTTTCGCTGCATTGAAGAGAAAAGGCCGAAGGCCGGGAGAGACGTTTCCTGCGCCTTCGGACTATTAAAAAGAATCATTTACGGGCCGGATTCAATGTTTTATCAATGTTTCATGGGAATTGATGCCTTAAAAGGCCTCGCACGACCTGCACATCGACAAGACACTGTTCTATTCAGAACGCAGTTAAAGAGTATCGGTTTTGAAGACAAAGCACATCAGATGAAGATTGAAGACAGTTTTTATGGGGATTACGGCTAAGACAGTTATCAAAAGCCTAATCCCTAATCTAAAACATAGTTTAAAGGAAAACCTAAAATGTTTTATCAGACAGAAAGCCTCCACCGCCACATCTTGAGGCAAATTGATTCCTCAGCTACCACCGAGCCACCTGTTGCCTCAAACCATTCAAACAGAGGCCGAAGTTATTGAAGAAAATATGATATTCGCCTCCAGCACAGCCAGGGAGTTACTTCTGCCAAGAAATCAACGCAGAAAATGTCTATAGAGTTACTCCGCACAGCACGCAGAGCCTCAAAGTCAAATAAAGCTCCCACCGAGCTTAATTCATAAATGTAAAATAGTTAATACAGAAGACCACTTGTAAACTTCTTCATCGAGCCCCTTAAAAGGCCAAGAAGTCTTGAATCTATATTAATTGCTTCGAGAGATATTTTGTTATATTTCACCTCCTCATTCTTCTATGATTACCTCAGTAGAAGATGAGAAATTGTTGGTTGAGTTGCTTACAGAGCTTTGAAATACATTTGAGCTCGAGACTTCTGATTGTAAATAGTGTTCACTGGCCCTTGGAGCTCTGCTTGCGATAGATTAGTTAGGCTGAATAGTGAAGATGATTGCTGAATTGAAACATTGGACTTGAAGACTGTAACTGGTTTGACATCAATATAAAAGTTGTTTCTTGGGATCCTGGTCTATGTCATTGGTGAAGTGCATCTCTCTTTGTTATTGTTTTCCTTCTATGTATGCCATATTGTTCATATTCCTCTATAAAGGACAGTTTAAACAGGGTTAGGATCTACTGTATATCAGTAACCTTCTCTGGCTGAGAAATATTTATCTTAATGTTTTCCTCAAGTTTGTTTATTTAAGAATGATTCAATACTGTTTAAACAGTTAGGAATGTTGGCGTTCCTTCGTCCTTCTGTTTACATAAACATTGTTCTTGAATGTGATTTCCATGATTTGCTATTAAAGTTAGACTAGAGAAGATATGGTTTTCCCTGATTCCTAGATTCTTTTCTCCAAAGGCAGATTCTGAAAGTTTCCCTTGGTGTTGACTGAAAGCAGACTAGGTTTAAAAGTACTTTATATGATCTTAAGTTACACATTGTTTTTCTTATATGTTTTCATACTTTCTGAAGGTAATTATGTGGATTACTGGATTGTTTGTCAATTAAGCTGCTTGAATACAGACTTGCCCAAGGAGTCAATGGTTAGCCCTGCACTTGGTTGGTTTTAAACAGTTACTTAAGAGGCTTTTCTTGTTTTGGACTGACTATAAATCCTCTAAGAAATTATTATCAGTTTCCACCCCTCCAACACTTTAATGTTTCCATTCCATCATTTTAATCTCAATAATCTTGTGGTATAGATGACTTGCCCCTTGGATCACACTTGATGTTGTTGCTCAATTAAAGCCCAGACATGACTCCATAGCCCAATGGACTAAAAACCAGCGTTATATCTATCTTTTTAGCTTAGCTGTTCTATCCACTTGCAACTTATCACTTTTGAAACTTTTGCACTTAGAACTTTCCCCTCAAGTAACATTTCATGCTCAACCATCTAAAACAAAACAAAACCCTTGGTCTTCATAACTAGCCTAATATCATTACCCTAAACTTCAAAGACAAAATCCATCTTTGTATATATTGGAGAGATCCCTCTCCGGATTCAGAAGGGCTAGATCCTAGAATCCCAAAGTTGGTTGAAATGATGTTAACTCTGTGATCGGACTTTTGCCAATCTTTCTTATTACAGAGACCTAACAAGGGCCTCAAAATTGCTTTGGAAGTTCATGACCTGAAAAAATCCTAAAAATAGTAAGTTGTGCTGCAACTTAAAAACTGAAAGAACTGATGGTGGGGGTTCAAATGGAATAGGTGGGTGGCCACCAATACCCAACTAGATCATTAAGGCCCCAAAACGGCTCCAGGAGTGCAAGACCCAAAAACCTGTTAAAAATAGTAAGTTGTGATGAATGTGAAAAGTTGCAAGAATTGATGGTGCAGGTCCAAATGGAATAGGTGGGTGGCCACCGATATCCAGATGGATCATTCCTCCCTCCTTAGGAAGAAATGGTCCCCATTGCATTGAGATCCTCCATGAGATAAGTCAAATTCTGTTCAATTGGGTATTAGATTTGTTGAAGATGTCATGGACTTGCGGGCAGACATGCTGGATGCATTTAGTAAATTTGGTTTCTTTATCAGCCTCAGACAATACATGTGTGGATTATGTATGTGTAGTTGCAGAAGGTATGGCAACATTAGGCAGCGGTGCATTGGTGGTCAGATCAATGGAGTGCTTGTACTGACAGTGTAGAGGAACCTCTTTGAGTGAGGAGAAAATTTCCTCGTGTTGCTCCATGACTTTGTCAATCTATTGCAGCCATGCAGGGGAGCCCTGTTTCGAGGTTGTGGTTGCAATATTCTTCTTTCCCTGTGAGCAATTTGTAAGGAAAATAAATTTCCTGGTTTGGGAAACAATCTTAATGCATTGTTTTTCATTAGTAAAAGAGATGACAGGAGGCATTACTACCTTCGGTATCCTGTACAAGTTATTTCCTAAAGTAATAATAACAGCATGAGGCCTAGAATCATACACAACATGTTGACTCCACAAGTATGGTTGGCCCATGTTTGGGTTTCAAAATGTCACTCATTACCATAAATTTTTCACCTATGCTCCCATTATATCACCCATTATTCACCACCATGTCACTTCATTTTCCCTATTATTCACCATTAATGGGTCTCATTTATATTTTCCAAATATTATTTATTTTTAAGCATTTTTAAGAGAAAATCTTGATTAAATATTAGAAAATAATATATTTTACTTTATATATGGAAAGTGGATTGTTTTTGTGACATGTGTAGGTGCCAAGGAAGCTTCCAAGACACCTTTATGTGGCCTTGAATGATCAAATTCGAATTTGAAGAGATAAACCTCATGGAGAAGATCAAGGACAAAAAGGGGTTATGTGTCTAGATGGTTGAGAGATGTATGGAACTAAAGAGAGATTAGTGGATGATCATTATGAGTTTGTTACTCATCCCATTGTATAAATAGGAGTACAATCTCCTCCATTTGTAATCTTGAAGTTTTTTTAATCTTAGAATTTTGGAGTATGTAATCTTAGAAGCTTAGAGTTGTAATCTTAGAGTTGGTTTGTAATGGAGATTTTGAAATAAAGGATCATACTTCAATTTTGCTTCTACATCTGAGTCTCCATTGAAGTGGTGTGCTTGTGGAGTTATGGAGGGCCCCCATGGCCTCACTTGCATGCTTATTTGTTTATTTTAGGTATAATTTATTTTATGTTTTTTGTTTGATTTCAGTTTTCAAGTTTTTGTTAAATGTTCTAATATTGGAAGAGTCTTATTTGAAAGTGTTCTTGTAAGAGAACCGTAAGATTTCATACAATTGTTAGATCTAGGTTTATTTCATTTCAACTTTTAAGTTCTTATTAGATGTTCTAATGTTGGAAGAGATCTTGTAGAATATGTTGTTGTAAGAGAACCATAGATCTCAAACAATTGTTAGATCTAGGTTTGGAAGAGATCTTGATGAATATGTTCTTGTAAGGGAACTTTAAGATCTTGGACAAATTAGGAATCTTTCTAGATATATATATTTTAGATAAGCACTTCTAAGTTTACCTTCCCGGGTTGACAATTAAATTGAACTCTGATTGACATCATCAATTGGAACCAAACATTTTGGCGCCATTGTTTATTATCCATCCACGCTAACCTGCATAAATAAAACTAAATCAAAAGATCAGTATGCTCTCTTCCTGTGCTTCGTGCGATCAGGAAAATCAGAAAATCTATTGATTTATTCCAATAAAAATACTTTTGCTGGAAATTTAATTGCAGATCTGCTATCGATTGTTTGAGTCCTAATAATAATAATTAAAAAAAAAAAATCTTCTCTTGTAGAAATCTGTTTTTCGTTCTTAGTTGCTGTCACCAGATCTCTCACTGCATTGTCAAAATGGCACACCAATACCTACCTAAATACCAACCTTGCATTGTCTGATTTTGGCATTGAAGAAGTATACCATAAACCCAAAATGTATCTTGTTAGAAAATCCTTCGATTGGTTTGTTGGGTAATATTAGAACACACAAGAACTGCCTAATAAATAATAAATGAAAAAAAAGGAAATTTCTGCCAAGTAATTACATCTTGAGTACGTTACAACTTACTCCAATGGGTTGTCTAAAAGAACATTGAAATTACCCTTTCTAGGCTTTACCTTAATTGCACATACTTCGATTTTCTTTTATTCCACTCATGTGAACTTTCCTAATTTTCAATGGCTATATTGCTGAGAACTGCATGCCAAATTATCCCTTTGAACACTAAGACTATATTCACTTTATTTTTTCCTCTTGTAATTCAAGTCTTGACCAAAGTTCTGCAGCGTCTATTGGACATTGAGATTGCAATCGAGTGAATGAGCAGAACTAAAATGATTTATTATTGCTTTGTGCCCACAGCCTTGTGGAAATGATGTGCCCCTGCAAACATTACAACAATACAATTTAACTGGATAGTTTTTGATCGCTGGATTGTGGCCTTTTTTTTTGTTTCTTCCAAATTTACATGTAAATGAGAATTCTAACAGCTGAGGTTGAACAGAAAGACCATATTACCCAACCAACTACCATAAATTCGATGTGAAAATGGATACATAAATTCAAAATTGGAATGGATGCATCTTAGATGTTGGTTCATTCAGTTATCGAACTAAATTATTTTAAAATCCATTCAATTATTCCACAAAATACATTTCAAATGATAAAACATATATTCCTTTTTCATAGAAAGACCAGAGTTTGCATTCGTTTTGTTATTAATCTCGTGGACCGTTGAGGTTGGCCCATTGTGATGGCTCGGAATTGGAGAGACTTGAAGGCGAAAAGGGTTGTTATGTTGTGGGAGATGATGAAAAGGATTCTTAACTGTAAATTTAGATGGCAACAGAGAAACAAAGAAACGTAACTTCTGCAAAAACGTCATTTTTTAAAAGCATTTTCTGATCGAACCAAGGAAAATTTAAAAAACCGAAGACATGGGTTTTTGCTGGAACTGAATGAATTACATAATCCATAAATCATTTCCTTGTATTATTAACGGTTTGAGGGGAAATCATGGTTCTTTGGGACCCTATTTTGGTTACAACGTGGAGAGAAAATGGTTTTTTTTTTTTTTAAATTAATGCACAACCAATTATAGCTTGAGAGCAACTGTTGGGAAGAAGTTGATTGTTTGCAGATTTTGTGGGATAATTTCACCAAAATTATGCTGGTCAAATTTATATTTGGAGATTTGAAATTTCTATTTTCTTGGCATCAAATTGATTGGCCAGATGGAGAAGACCCCCAACGATTGGAGAGATTTTGAGATTGTAGAGCGAATGCTTTTCAACGATATTCCTTTCCGATAAGAACATGGTTATATCTGCACCCACGGGAAGAGACTACGACATCAAACTATGGGAGCTATATGCGCTAATCAAAGGATCACACCTCATCATGCCATGGTAATAAACGTGTTGAGTCGTCCCACTCGGCATGTTGAACATATGAATTTCAATTTTGTTTTCAAAACAATGCGACATCACTGGCATATTACATGGTAAATAACAACAATGCAAAATAATGGTAAGAAATAGAGTTGCATCATTTTTAAGGGTTACTAGATATGCATTCATTTTCAAATTTGAAAGAATATATTGTTGTAAGAAGTCGCATTCTTGTTGGAAACTAGCCAAACATTTTGTACCAATCATCTTCACAAACATATAACGGGCTTTTGAAGCAAACATTTTGGTGCCACCAGCAAATTTTATGGTACCAAGAATTGAGGCAAACCTTTGAACTTTATTTCCTTGGAAACAAATGCCCTTCTCTGCCGAAAACGTAAGTGAAATTTGGTGCGTTGAAATTCAGATATGCTTATGCATTCTATTTGGTGCGTTGAAAAGTATTTGAAGGTCGGAAATGACGTGATACCATTGGTAACTTCTTTCATGGTCACTTTATTGAATTTTGTTTTTACAATCACTTTCGTACAATGATTCACATATTAAATGTAAATTGGTTCATATATCTTAGGCATATGCATTGATTTTGTATGTGCGCTCCATTCAAGCATTTGATATTTGTTCATGTGTAATGTTGTGGGTTGTTGATGTTATGGTACATGGGCAAAGCACAGAAAATCACGACACGACGAAACTTTCAACGAGAAGTAACAATTAGTTTTCTTCTTGAATTTCTTATTTTTATTTGATGCATCTGTATTAAAATCTTGCAATTTTTAAATGATGCATATTTTGGAAAATACAAGATCGATGACGACATGTGAAATTAAATATCATATACGCAAATCATGAAACAATTTCGATGGTCATCGGGATTTGCATAATTGCAACGAAATTGAATTTTATTTACATAAGAAGGGAATTAATTATACTGATTTCATATTTTAAAATGGATTTATAAAAAATCATAGAATTGAGCCAACTTACACATTTGATTTTACTTAAATATGTTTCATTGGTGTTTAATTTTTGCATAAAAAAACCAAGTAGAAATTGATCACTTTTGCTTGGATATATTTATGTTTTGTGAATGCCAAGTTTTTGCAGGTTTGCGTTAATCAGATGAACATTCAAGGAGTCTAATTTGTCGAAAGTTGGACTTCCAACAGATCAATTTTATGATGAATTATGTGAATAAGTCCATATTCATTACAACTAGTCTTTTCTTCCCTTTGAAAAATTGTAAATCCCAATGAGTCCTCAATGCAAGCCAAAATCCCTTTTTCCGAGAAAGTTTCAATCATGCAGTCAAATCTACTTATTTTCATGCACTTCTTTTCATTCACCCCTAACCCACAAAATAAAACCAAGAAGCTCACTTATTGTCATTTTCCTTGTCATTTCCATTTCCTTTTTCCTACCATTTTCATCTTCCACCAATAAAATCCTGCTTCTACATATCACTCAGTCAAAGTCGTAGAGTCTAATTATCTTTGTAAAAACACCTAGAGGCTTGCATGCCTTAATGGCAAGTACTCTTGCCAATGAACAATGGGAGTACATTAATATCCCTTGTTCGTTGGATCTTGTAGGTGACTCGACCACAACAAACTCATTCGTACCTACAAAGATGTGTTAGGCATCTTGACTCCCATTGGAATCAATGGTGGGAGCTCTCGTGTTGGCTAATGGCATTCATTAATGGCCACTAAATCAACAAATTCTTACTATGTTCGATACCAGCACATTTAATCTCATAGTAAGATTTGTGCATTGACCGTTGAAGACTTGAAGACCCATAATTTGTAGTAGATGAATCAGATTTCCTTTCATTGTTTTTCAGCTTGTCATGACTTGAGGACAAGTCAATAAATAAGGTTGGGGGGAGGAAAATTTAACTTATATATTTTGTATACCTTCCAAGCCTTATAGATTTTCAGCCATATTCAGCAGACTCATCAGATTCATCAGACTATCCAGCAGCAGATACGACAATACAGATCCATCTTTCATCCACAACTTGCAGAAGAAGCTTCAGATCAGAATTGTAGCAGCTGAACATGTATGATTCATCCACTTCTGTAGGTAAGTAAGGTATGATGTTTTCTAGCCTTTAATCTTGAAATTCTTTTTAGATGCTAAAATGATGATATTTGGAAAATATCCCACTATTTCACCATTCCCTTTCGCATTAAAAATTGTTAAAAAACCATTAGTTGGGAAGGGGGGAATTTCAAACATCATTTTTTCTCTAATTCATGTTACATCTTAACCCACATAGTCTTCCCACAATAAAAAAAAAACTACTACAAAATGATAAGCATATTAAATGACTTCTTAAAATGATTGATCTCAACAAAGTAAATAATGATTGTAACACAAGAACCAATCATTAAACAGAGATCTCAACAAAGTAAATAATGATTGTAACACAAGAACCAATCATTAAAAGATGCAAATGCTTTGCAAAAATAAAATTTATCCAAAGATGTGCAAAGTTAAAAGGAAGTCCATGATTGAAAGATGCTTGTTACACAAGAACCAAACATCTTGTAAAAGGAAGCTCATCTAAGAATTAAATCAAATAAGTCATTGTAGTAGCTTGCATGAGGACATGCAAGAGCTTCAGTTGGGGAGTATGTTTGGGTTTCAAAATGTCACTCATTACCATACATTTTTCACCTATGCTTCCAATTTATCACCCATTATTCACCACCATGTCACTTCATTTTCCCTATTATTCACCATTAATGGGTCTCATTTATATTTTCCAAATATTATTTATTTTAAAGTATTTTTAATAGAAATTCTTGATTAAATATTAGAAAATAATATATTTTACTTTATATATGGAAAGTGGGTTGTTTTTGTGACATGTGTAGGTGCCAAGGAAGCTTCTAAGACACCTTTATGTGGCCTTGAATGATCAAATTCGAATTTGAAGAGATAAACCTCATGGAGAAGATCAAGGACAAAAGGGGGTTATGTGTCTAGATGGTTGAGAGATGTATGGAACTAAAGAGAGATTAGTGGATGATCATTATGAGTTTGTTACTCATCCCATTGTATAAATAGGAGTACAATCTCCTCCATTTGTAATCTTGAAGTTTTTGTAATCTTAGAATTTTGGAGTATGTAATCTTAGAAGCTTAGAGTTGTAATCTTAGAGTTGGTTTGTAATGGAGATTTTGAAATAAAGGATCATACTTCAATTTTGCTTCTACATCTGAGTCTCCATTGAAGTGGTGTGCTTGTGGAGTTATGGAGGGCCCCCATGGCCTCACTTGCATGCTTATTTGTTTATTTTAGGTATAATTTATTTTATGTTTTTTGTTTGATTTCAGTTTTCAAGTTTTTGTTAAATGTTCTAATATTGGAAGAGTCTTATTTGAAAGTGTTCTTGTAAGAGAACCATAAGATTTCATACAATTGTTAGATCTAGGTTTATTTCATTTCAACTTTTAAGTTCTTAGTAGATGTTCTAATGTTGGAAGAGATCTTGTAGAATATGTTCTTGTAAGAGAACCATAGATCTCAAACAATTGTTAGATCTAGGTTTGGAAGAGATCTTGATGAATATGTTCTTGTAAGGGAACTTTAAGATCTTGGACAAATTAGGAATGATTCTAGATCTATATATTTTAGATAAGCACTTCTAAGTTTACCTTCCCGGGTTGACAATTAAATTGAACTCTGATTGACATCATCAAATGGAACCAAAAATTTTGGCGCCATTGTTTATTATGCATCCACGCTAACCTGCATAAATAAAACTAAATCAAAAGATTAATATGCTCTCTTCCCGCGCTTCGTGCGATCAGGAAAATTAGAAAATATATTGATTTATTCCAATAAAAATACTTTTGCTGGAAATTTAATTGCAGATCTGCTATCGATTGTTCGAGTCCTAATAATAAAAAAATAAATAAAAATAAAAAATTCTTCTCTTGTAGAAATCTGTTTTTCGTTCTTAGTTGCTGTCACCAGATCTCTCACTGCATTGTCAAAATGGCACACCAATACCTACCTAAATGCCAACCTTGCACTGTCTGATTTTGGCATTGAAGAAGTATACCATAAACCCAGAATGTGTCTTGTTAGAAAATCCTTCGATTGGTTTGTTGGGAAATCTTAGAACACACAAGCACTGCCTAATAAATAATAAATGAAAAAAAAGGAAATTTCTGCCAAGTAATTACATCTTGAGTATGTTACAACTTACTCCAATGGGTTGTCTAAAAGAACATTGAAATTACACTTTATAGGCTTTACCTTAATTGCACATAATTCGATTTTCTTTTATTCCACTCATGTGAACTTTCCTAATTTTCAATGGCTATATTGCTGAGAACTGCATGCCAAATTATCCCTTTGAACACTAAGACTATATTCACTTTATTTTGTCCTCTTGTAATTCAAGTCTTGACCAAAGTTCTGCAGCGTCTATTGGACATTGAGATTGCAATCGAGTGAATGAGCAGAACTAAAATGATTTATTATTCCTTTGTGCCCACGGCCTTGTGGAAATGGTGCGCCCCTGCAAACATTACAACAATACAATTTAACTGGATAGTTTTTGATCGCTGGATTGTGGCCTTTTTTTCTGTTTCTTACAAATTTACATGTAAATAAGAATTCTGACAGCTGAGGTTGAACAGGAAGACCATATTACCCAACCAACTACCATAAATTTGATGTGAAAATGGATACATAAATTCAAAATTGGAATGGATGCATCTTATATGTTGGTTCATTCAATTATCGAACTAAATTCTTTTAAAATCCATTCAATTATTCCACAAGATACATTTCAAATGATAAAATATATATTCCTTTTTCACAGAAAGACCAGAGTTTGCATTCGTTTTGTTATTAATCTCGTGGACCGTTGAGGTTGGCCCATTGTGATGGCTCGGACTTGGAGAGACTTGAAGGCGAAAAGGGTTTTTGTGTTGTGGGAGATGATGAAAAGGATTCTTAACTGTAAAGTTAGATGGCAACAGAGAAACAAAGAAACGTAACTTCTGCAAAAACGTCAGTTTTTAAAAGCATTTTCTGATCGAACCAAGGAAAATTTAAAAAAACGAAGACATGGGTTTTTGCTGGAACTGAATGAATTACATAACCAATAAATCGTTTCCTTGGATTCTTAACGGTTTGAGGGGAAATCGCGGTTCTTTGGGACCCTGTTTTGGTTACAGCGTGGAGAGAAAATGGTTTTTTTTATTTATTTTAAATTAATGCACAACCAATTATAGCTTGAGAGCAGCTGTTGGGAAGAAGGTGATTGTTTGCAGATTTTGTGGGATAATTTCACCAAAATTATGCTGGTCAATTTTATATTTGGATATTTGAAATTTCTATTTTCTTGGCATCAAATTGACTGGCCAGATGGAGAAGACCCCCAACGATTGGAGAGATTTTGAGATTGTAGAGTGAATGCTTTTCAGCGATATTCCTTTCCGATAAGAACATGGTTATATCTGCACCCACGGGAAGAGACTACGTCATAAAACTATGGGAGCTATATGCGTTAATCAAAGGATCACACCTCATCATGCCATGGTAATAAACGTGTTGAGTCGTCCCACTCGGCATGTTGAACATATGAATTTCAATTTTGTTTTCAAAACAATGCGACATCACTGGCATATTACATGGTAAATAACATCAATGCAAAATAATGGTAAGAAATAGAGTTGCATCATTTTTAAGGGTTACTAGATATGCATTCATTTTCAAATTTGAAAGAATATATTGTTGCAAGAAGTCGCATTCTTGTTGGAAACTAGCCAAAAATTTTGTACCGATCATCTTCACAAACAGATAACGGGATTTTGAAGAAAACATTTTGGTGCCACCAGCAAATTTTATGGTACCAAGAATCGAGGCAAACCTTTGAACTTTATTTCCTTGGAAACAAATGCCCTTCTCTGCTGAAAATGTAAGTGAAATTTGGTGCGTTGAAATTCAAATATGCTTATGCATTCTATTTGGTGCGTTGAAAAGTCTTTGAAGGTCGGAAATGACGTGATACCATTGGTAACTTCTTTCATGGTCACTTTATTGAATTTTGTTTTTACAATCACTTTCATACAATGATTCACATATTAAATGTAAATTGGTTCATATAACTTAGGCATATGCATTGATTTTGTATGTGCGCTCCATTCAAGCATTTGATATTTTTTCATGTGTAACGTTGTGGGTTGTTGATATTATGGTACATGGGCAAAGCACAGAAAATCACGACATGGCGAAACTTTCAACGAGAAGTAACAATTAGTTTTCTTCTTGAATTTCTTATTTTTATTTGATGCATCTGTATTGAAATCTTGCAATTTTTAAATGATGCAGATTTTTGCAAATACAAGATCGATGACGACATGTGAAATTCAATATCATATACGCAAATCATGAAACAATTTCAATGGTCATCGAGATTTGCATAATTGCAACGAAATTGAATTTTATTTACATAAGAAGGGAATTAATTATACCGATTTCATATTTTAAAATGGATTTATAAAAAATCATAGAATTGAGCCAACTTACACATTTGATTTTACTTAAATATGTTTCATTTGTGTTTAATTTTTGCATAAACAAACCAAGTATAAATTGATCACTTTTTCTTGGACATATTTATGTTTTGTGAATGCCAAGTTTTTGCAGGTTTGCGTTAATCAGATGAACATTCAAGGAGTCTAATTTGTCAATAGTTGGACTTCCAACAGATCAATTTTATGATGAATTATGAGAATAAGTCCATATTCATTACAACCAGTCTTTTCTTCCTTTTGAAAAATTGTAAATCCCAATGAGTCCTCAATGCAAGCCAAAATCCCTTTTTCTGAGCAAGTTTTAATCATTCAGTCAAATCTACTTCTTTTCATGCACTTCTTTTCATTCACCCCTAACCCACAAAATAAAACCAAGAAGCTCACTTATTGTCATTTTCCTTGTCATTTCCATTTCCTTTTTCTTACCATTTTCATCTTCCGCCAATAAAATCCTGCTTCTACATATCACTCAGTCAAAGTCGTAGAGTCTAATTATCTTTGTAAAAAAACCTAGAGGCTTGCATGCCTTAATGGCAAGTACTCTTGCCAATGAACAATGGGAGTACATTAATATCCCTTGTTCATTGGATCTTGTAGGTGACTCGACCACAACAAACTCATTCGTACCTACAAAGATGTGTTTAGGGCATCTTGACTCCCATTGAAATCAATGGTGGGAGCTCTCGTGTTGGCTAGTGGCATTCATTAATGGCCACTAAGTCAAAAAATTCTTGCTATGTTCGACACCAGCACATTTAATCACATAGTAATATTTGTGCATTGACCATTGAAGACTTGAAGACCCATAATTTGTAGTAGATGAAGCAGATTTCCTTTCATTGTTTTTCAGTTTGTCATGACTTGAGGAAAAGTCGATAAATAAGGTTGGGGGGAGGAAAATGTAACTTATATATTCTTTATACCTTCCAAACCTTATAGATTTTCAGCCATATTCAGCAGATTCATCAGATCCATCAGACTATCCAGCAGCAGATACGACAATACAGATCTGTCTTTCATTCACAACTTGCAGAAGAAGCTTCAGATCAGAATCGTAGCAGCTAAACATGTATGATTCATCCACTTCTGTAGGTAAGTAAGTTATGATTTTTTCTAACCGTTAATCTTGAAATTCTTTTTATATGCTAAAATGATGATATTTGGAAAATATTCCACTATTTCACCATTCCCTTTCTCATCAAAAATTGCCAAAAACCATCAGTTGGGGAGGGGGGAATTTCACACTTCATTTTTTTCTTTCATTCATATTACATCTTAACCCACATAATCTTCCCACAATAAAAAATACTACAAAATGATGAGCATATTAAATGACTTCTTAAAATGATTGATCTCAACAAAGTAAATAATGATTGTAACACAAGAACCAATCATTAAAAGATGCAAATGCTTTGCAAAAATAAAAGTTATCCAAAGAAGTGCAAATTTAAAAGGAAGTCCATGATTTAAAGATGCTTGTTACACAAGAAACAAACATCTTGTAAAAGGAAGCTCATCTAAGAATTAAATCAAATAAGTCATTGTAGTAGCTTGCATGAGGACATGCAAGAGCTTCAGTTGGGGAGTATGTTTGGATTTCAAAATGTCACTCATTACCATACATTTTTCACCTATGCTTCCATTTTATCACCCATTATTCACCACCATGTCACTTCATTTTCCCTATTATTCACCATTAATGGGTCTCATTTATATTTTCCAAATATTATTTATTTTTAAGCATTTTTGAGAGAAATTCTTGATTAAATATTAGAAAATAATATATTTTACATTATATATGGAAAGTGGGTTGTTTTTGTGACATGTGTAGGTGCCAAGGAAGCTTCCAAGACACCTTTATGTGGCCTTGAATGATCAAATTCGAATTTGAAGAGATAAACCTCATGGAGAAGATCAAGGACAAAAGGGGGTTATGTGTCTAGATGGTTGAGAGATGTATGGAACTAAAGAGAGATTAGTGGATGATCATTACGAGTTTGTTACTCATCCCATTGTATACATAGGAGTACAATCTCCTCCATTTGTAATCTTGAAGTTTTTGTAATCTTAGAAGCTTAGAGTTGTAATCTTAGAGTTGGTTTGTAATGGAGATTTTGAAATAAAGGATCATACTTCAATTTTGCTTCTACATCTGAGTCTCCATTGAAGTGGTGTGCTTGTGGAGTTATGGAGGGCCCCCATGGCCTCACTTGCATGCTTATTTGTTTGTTTTAGGTATGATTTATTTTATGTTTTTGTTTGATTTCAGTTTTCAAGTTTTTGTTAAATGTTCTAATATTGGAAGAGTCTTATTTGAAAGTGTTCTTGTAAGAGAACCATAAGATTTCATACAATTGTTAGATCTAGGTTTATTTCATTTCAGCTTTTAAGTTCTTATTAGATGTTCTAATGTTGGAAGAGATCTTGTAGAATATGTTCTTGTAAGAGAACCATAGATCTCAAACAATTGTTAGATCTAGGTTTGGAAGAGATCTTGATGAATATGTTCTTGTAAGGGAACTTTAAGATCTTGGACAAATTAGGAATGATTCTAGATCTATATATTTTAGATAAGCACTTCTAAGTTTACCTTCCCGGGTTGACGGTCAGTTGAACTACAGTTGTCATGAGTGGAACCAAACATCCCAATAATACATCAGTTACATCAAGAGGAGCAACATCACATAATACCTCATCCGTGAATGGCTTGATGCTGTACGGAAGGCGAAATTATTGGCGGATGTGAATATCTCTCCCTGGGTGAAGCCATCCGATGGTATATGGCTGCGGGTGTGCTATGGTCAGTAGGCCAAGCCGCTTCATGACCTCTGTTGAAAATAGATTCTTTTGGATTCCGCTATCGACAAGGAATTGCGGCGGAGAACCCTTCACCCACATTTGCGAATGGAAGAGGCGCTCCCCCTCCTTTGGATCCTCTGGGTCCTCCCTCTGGATATTGGTGGTGGCAACAATGGCACTAGGATCCACATCAACGATCTGCTTCCTTTTTTCATTTCCTTTGTCTGGTTTTGACTCAGGATCAGAAAATGCATATGATTCGGGTGCCTTTAGTTTGGCCTGATAGGCATTTGGCCCGACACTCATTTGTGCTATGAATGGGGCTGTTATGACAATCACACCACTCCCCGTGTCCTTCTTCAGATTTTTGGTGTTGTTCTGAGTCGCCCTGCTTTGGCCTTTCCATTTTTTCTGTGGTTCGGGGGCACCTTTCCCTGGCTTTGGATTCGCAGATCCAAAGTCTCTCTTCTTCTGCATAAATTTCTGCTCGATCTTGGCAGCATAGCGATATGCCATGCCAAGAAATGTAATGTGGAGGAACTCCATTTCCTCCTGAATGTGTTTGTTCAGATAGCTGCGGTACTTGAGCACCGAGTGTTTCTCTGAATCTTTAATACCCAAATTTTTTTGCAAGGTATGGAACAAATTCATCATCTCGTGCACATCTTGATCCCTTTGTTGTCACAGTGTGGTCATTAGATGTACTCATCCTCATAGCTCCCCACAGGGTAATATTTTTCCTTGATGCCATCTCAGAACAAATTCCAAGTGGGTGTGGCCGAGAATAGAGAGGATTCCCCTTCGTCCTCTTGCTCACGGTAGGTTTTGCACTAGTCTTTGACATGGGGGGCGGCTTTGAGGAGTACAAAAATAATCTTTTCTCGGTCAGAGAAATCATGGACCGATAAATACCCTTCCAGCAAATTCAACCATCTATCTATGGTGTCTGCATCTATTTGGCCTTCAAATATAGGAATATCAAAGTTTACCTGTACCTTGAAGGAGTGGCACCTCCCGAGTGGGTGCATTGGATGCATATGCACCGTAGGTGGGCAATACGTTGAAGGATGAGCAAAGTTGTCCATCATCGCGTTCCTTTTTTCTCGATTAGCATGATAGGCGTCCTCGAGAAATATTTTGATAGGATCTCCTGCTCCCTCGTCTTTATTTTCTTCCGCCATGGGAGGTCGTCGGGGTTTGCGAGGCTTATGTTGCAAGGGTTCAACCAAATCGAGCCCTAACTCCTTATACCTTGACCACGTTGGGGACATGCAAAAAAAAAAAACAGAGAAAGAGCAGACCCACTCTGATACCACTGATCCCACTGATCCGGATTTATGTAGGAACACAATAAAACACAAAAATAGACATAAACACAGAGATCACTACTACATTTGGCGGAAATTCCGACACTTGGTTCCGACGCTTTTGACCAAATGTCGGAAATTTCCCCAATTTTTTTCCATCCCGCCCGAAGTCGTCGCTATACCGACGTTCATAGAAAAGTGTCACAATATCGACACTTAGAAAAGTGTCTCCATTGCGACGTTTGGAGGAAGACGTCGCACTGGTGACACTATGGCCCAATGTGTCGCTATTGCGACGACTGCAAGTGCGACACAATGTCTAAGTGTCGTAATTGCGACGTTTGGAGGCCTTCGTTGCAATAGCGATGCCTTTTCTGCCGTTGGTATAACGACACTTATATGCGCGCTAAATACAAATACGAAACTTATATGCACGCTACATAAAAATGATTTTATTGTTTTGTATTCATCGCAATAGCTATATTAACGTCTGATATCACGCGCGCATCCGCCCTCCGCTCTTGCAGAATAGAATTCGCCCTCAGCTCTTGCAGAACAGAATTTTCCCTCAGCATTCACCCTCAGTGTTCGCTCTCAGCTCTTGTAGAGCAACATTCACCCTCAGCTCTTGCAAAATGGTAAGTTCTTACTGCAGGCCCTTCCTCCTATAGTAGGGTTGACTCTATTTGGGTTTTTTGGTCAATTCCATTGGATTGTGTTAGGCTGTAGGATTCTCTGTAGATGTCAAGAATCAAGATTCAATACCCTCTATTATCTTCATCACCCAATACAAGATTTAAATTTTTCCCGAAGAAACGCTTATTAATTTAGTAGCCATTATTTCTCCCTGCTTTAAAAACCCTACATTTAAATGAAAACAAGCATTGCATTTCAACTACAAAAATTTACTAGTGTTCAAATGTACATGTGTGCTATATTAACGTCTGATATCACGCGCGCATTCACCCTCCGCTCTTGTAGAACAGCATTCGCCCTCGGCATCCGCCTCGGCTCTTGTAGAACAGCATTCGCCCTGCATTTTCCCTCAGCTCTTGCAGAACAACATTCGCCCTGAATTCACCCTCAGCTCTTGCAGAACATCATTTTCCCTCATCTCTTGCAGAACAGCATTCGCCCTCAGCTCTTGCAAAATGGTAAGTTCTTACTACAGGCCCTTCCTCCTATAGTAGGGTTGACTCTACAGCCTCAACCAAATAGCTCCACTTGAGAAAAATTTTCATAATCTTGGGTCTGGATATAATGCAGAGCAAACAATTGTTATTATCACTCATGCTCCAATATATTATTATACTTTTTACATTGAACTGAAGAAAGGGAAACAAGCAAATGCTAGCCATCATACAATGCTTTGACATAAGAGTTTTGAGTGACATACTTGAAAAAAAGAACTCATCCACTGATATTTATAATCATTTGAGTTATTCAAGTTAAACACAATGTCAAGAATCAAGATTCAATACCCTCTCTTATCTTCATCACCCAATACAAGATTTAAATTTTTCCCAAAAACGCTTATTAAATTGGCGACCATTATTTTCTCCACTGCTTTAAAAACCCTACACATTTAAGTAAAAACAAGCATTGCATTTCAACTACAAAAATATATTAGTGTTCAAGTGTACATGTGTGCATCACTTGTGTAGGGTCTTCACCTTTTCCACTTTCACATTATCCAGAATATTGTTTAGTAGATTCATATTTTGTGATTTAGATTATCTTGAAAAAGGAAAGGTAAATTACTTCCCATGGAAAAAGAAGGTTTTCCCTTTTTACTACTGGAAATGGTACAACAAAGTTCCATTTCCACCCGAAACTCCTATGAAACAGGAACCAAATAAAGGCCATGTCCTCAATGGACATCATTTGGCTTTGAAAATGGCCATTGCACAGTGTTGTTTCTTATATTACGGCACGATAGTTTCTTAGGTCATTTCTTGTTTCTTGAGATGAAAAAAAACCAAAGAAATCGTGAAGATCCTTTTAAGAAATAAATGACCATTTCTCAATCATATCTCAACTATTTTTTATTTTATTCAGTGGTTGCTTACTTTGAGAAAAATTTGACACTTTTATAAGGAATATAACATAAAAACACATGGGAAGGAATTGATGATGTAGATGACCTTTAGTTGTTGTCAATTAAGAATTGATAATACACGATGCATGTTCTGTACTACAAACTAGATTCCTTCCTGGAGTTAGCACACAGAGTATTGAATCAAAGTTGTAGTTTCTAACTTCTTGTATTGATTCATCAATCTTGAAATTCAAACATTGCATGTCTTCATTGCTTCATGTTTGAATAATTTGCATCATATCGTACGATAGGAAATTAGGAATTATGATTATTGTTACTTTATGGATATGTTAAGTTACTTTTAAGTTTGCATGGTTTAGTGTGAAATTATTCTAGTCCCCAAACACATATAATCAAGGAATTATAACGTGATTTCAAACATTAAATATCAACAAAATCGTTTAAAGGATATTGAAAGGAAAAATCTTGTATTGGTTCATCGATCTTGAAATTCAGACATTGCATGTCTTCATTGCTTCATGTTTGAATAATTTGCATCATATCGTACAATAGGAAATTAGGAATTATGATTATTATTACTTTATGGATATGTTAAGTTACTTTTAAGTTTGCATGGTTTAGTGTGAAATTATTCTAGTGTGCCCCTAGGCCCAGGTGAAGGAATTCCAAGGACTGAGAACCCTAGTTTTTAAATGGTATTGTTTCTTATACCCAAAAACGCCTCAACATCACTTCTTATTAGTTCTTAACAATAGTGTTGTAAACAATTTGAGAATTGATATAGAAAAATCTCGCACTTCTCAAGATAAAGTCCTAAAGCTAAAGTGTGATAACATGTGTAATTCAATAGCCCCATTGTCACCTCACCAACCTCTTTTCACTTCGGGCTAGCTCTCCTCCAACTCAAGGGGGGTTCTCCCTAGTAGATGTTAGGTATCTAATGGCCCAACCAAACCAAGTCAAGATCCCCCTAACTCTCTATGTTTACTACTATCAATCAAAATATTGAACAATAGGGTTAGACATGCATCCTGAAGATAAAATTGCCAAGGTATTTTTGGGTAATTTCAAAGGGAAAGTCCCCAAACACATATAATCGAGGAATTATAACGTGATTTCAAACATTAAATATCAAAAAAATCGTTTAAAGGATATTTAAAGGAAAAAGGTGATGGAAGATAGAAAGTGCCTTACTTAAATGCTCTAAGGATTTTTCAATAGTTGCTCCAAAAGCTTCACTTCAAGGCCCTTCAAGATCGTCTCCAACAATGCTATGCCATCAGCTTCAACAATGTTGCTCCAAAAATGTCCTCAAGGTCTTCACAACAAGTTTACTAGAAGTTGCTCCAACAATATATTCAATAAGGTCTTCATTGTCAACTCGTCTCTTGTTTGGGTGCCTTAATGTGCAATGACATGTTTCCGGGACTGAATTCAATGCAAGGCATATTTAAAACTCTAACTCTATCATCTGGTGTCTTATTAGAAATTATTTCAGTTTTCATTTTGTGTTTTCAAGTTAGATATTTTTTTCAAGTTTTTACATTTATAATTTTATTGCAATGTGGCAGACTGATCAGAGCAGTGCAGGAACAACCCCGAGACGGGATGATCACGGAAAGAGGCCAGCGGAAGAACATGTAAAGTGCTAGCATTGCTCTATCTTCAGGTATTTTAGTTATTTACATAATTGAAATAATATTAATTTTGTTCAAATATGTAGACACCTAGCCATGGTACGCCTGATGATTCCCTCTTTGAGGAAGAGCTTTCTTCATCCCTATCTCCAGCGTTCTTGTTGCGAAAAAAGGCACGAGATGCAAGGTCGGAATTTAATACTTTGATAGATGCGCCTCAAACACCTGAAACAGAAGAGAGGATAAAACATCTTATGAGCCAGCTAGAAAGATATCAGGTAATAATAAAAAGTCAAAATGATATTTTTTTTGTTCTGCATGAGATGAATTGTGATAGTTTGATTTTTAATTTTTACATTGACTAAACTAACAAAAAGTTCTTTTGTATGTAGCGTTTTCTGGCATTTGCTGAACCCGGTGTTGGTGGTAATGGGACACAAGGGCAAGAGATTGCCCAACAACCCTCTCGTACACCTTCTACTCCTTTAGGTGCTAGCCAAGAAACACACCCTGCCCAAGCTGACACCCAGCCAACTGCTGAACGTGTTGGCAATGATGAGGCTGATATGGCCAACTACATTATTGCGTTTCCTGGAGCTACACGTGTCAGCTCCACGGGGACCATTAATGGCACGTTTTTGGTGAACGATGAAGGTGTCCCTATAAAGCATGTACAACTCCCAGGTAAATTTTAATATTTTAACTATTTCATGTACTTTATCTAAAACATATTTATCATGATTTTTATTTTTAAATTAATGATAAGATCTTCTTTTTCTTTTGGTTTTATTCTGTGTAGGAAACAATGAGTTCTACAGGATTCTGGAGAGCCATGCGTTGGTAATTTTTGGCCCAACCATACGTACAGGGTGGAATTCCCAGAATTCCAACCTAAAAAAAGAACTTTTAGATTATCTAGAAGCCCTTTTTGGGGTCGGCACATTTGACAGAAAAGCGGTGGCTCAGGTAGCCGACAAATATTTGAAATATACCAGGGACACCGATAGGACGCAATTGCAATTTAACCCTAGATATGAGCGTCCTCTCGCAGTTTCAGAGAGTGAGTGGAGAGAACTCATCCATGACGGAAAAGAGAAAAGGGCAAAGAAAGAAGGAAAAATGCCAACTGGACTCGCAAGGTAAATTACAACTTTAATTCAATAGCTTTAATTTTCTTTATGTCTAAAATAAAAGTGTGCTACGTCATATCTGAATTCAATATTTTGATGCTAGGTTGCCTGACACCTCAAAGGCAACCAAAGCTACGATTGAGAAAAAGGGCCATCACAAGCTCGGCCAGGGTGGATAATTGAAATTAGCTGCAAGAATTGTAATTAAGTAGCTAAACATATTATAATTAATTGTATCGCCTTCCAACGTTTTTGTAATCCTATCAGATATGATTAAAAATACACAATCATATATAATGTAGGGTGATGACTTCGGAACAATAACTACAGAGGAAGATAAAAATATCGCTTTCCGTTTTGGCTATCAAGCTGTAGTTGAACGTCACAGAAGCTTGGGGCAGGTCCCAAGATCTACAATGCCTGATAAGGTAAAACATTAGCCTTTCAATATTTTTGTTTTCGTCCATAAATTTAATGTCTAACAACTTTGTTTAAATCAGGGGAGCAACACTACCGACGAGGTAAATAACCCAGTTTTAGAGCCGGATGTAGATGATCCTCTCGTGCAACCTGATCATTGTAGTGGGGACCAGGCCGACAATGCTGCTATCAGTGAGGGCCGTGACGGTAATTAATTTCCACTTATAATTTTTTCTAATTATACCTTGATGGTTCTCCTTATAACGTTTTTTGTTTAAATGACAGAGAATGTTTCCCTTGAGGATCTTACCACCAGAGAGGAAGACAGGGCAACAGTCCCAACGGCGACAACTGGTGCACCAGGTAAATAATCTCATTACAATTTTTTTTATTAATATTACCGAACTAGTTCAATGATATTTAAAAACTGACAATTAAAATTTAATATTATATGTTTTTGTAGGCGATGCCCCATCACTGGATGAGACCAGACATCGTGACAACGCAACTAGGTCAGCGGCGACAACTGGTGCACCAGGTAAATAATCTCATTGCAATTTTTTTATTAATATTACCGAACTAGTTCAATGATATTTAAAAACTGACAATTAAAATTTAATATTATCTTTTTTTGTAGGCGATGCCCCGTCACTGGATGAGACCAGACATCGTGACAACGCAACTAGGTCAGCGGCGACAACTGGTGCACCAGGTAAATAATCTCATTGCAATTTTTTTTATTAATATTACTGAACTAGTTAAATGATATTTAAAAACTGACAATTAAAATTTAATATTATCTGTTTTTGTAGGCGATGCCCCGTCACTGGATGAGACCAGACATCGTGACTACGCAACTAGGTCAGCGCTGACAACTGGTGCACCAGGTAAATAATCTCATTACAATTTTTTTTTTATTAATATTACCGAACTAGTTCAATGATATTTAAAAACTGACAATTAAAATTTAATATTATCTGTTTTTGTAGGCGATGCCCTGTCATTGGATGAGACCAGACATCGTGACTACGCAACTAGGTCAGCAGTGCGGGTCGAAAGGCACGAAACAGGAGCAGAGCATGATGATATTGATGATGTAATTAGGAGCTTTAGAAATAGGAAGAAGAAAAAGAAAATTTGATAATGTAAAATGTTGTATTATTATAAGACAAACGTTACCATACTTGGAACGTTTTTTGCGTTATATAAAAAACTCATTTATCATACTATTTTTATGTCAAGCATTAATTACAATGTTTCCTTGCGTACTTTTTGTTGAATTGTTTTTTTATTAGTTATTGAATATTTTTTTTTATGCTCATGAAAGTAAAAAATGAAATATAGATTGGGTATTGAGGAATTGAGAGTGATGTGAGGGGGGGGGGAAGGGCCATAAGAGCTTCCACCTTCACGTGGTTGGCCCTGTTTAGTAGAGAATAATTTATTGGAGTGATTTAATCTTGGAGCAAACCTCCCTTGATCCAGCGTAGCAACAAAAAAGTCACTATTGACTTAGTTGCTACTCTTTCAGATCGTGGGAGGCTTGTTCCAAGTTCATGCGACTCCAATAAATTGTTCTTGAAACGAAGAGGAGCTTATTCAGGTATGGTTTGACATTTTCAACATATGTTCTAACATTATCATAAGAATGCATCTTAGAGTAAAAAATACTACATCAATTACTGGTATTTATTGTATAGATAATGATGGATTTTGATTGACTTGGCAGTGCAGGTACAAATCCTCTTGCATCATGAGCAATACAACTTGTCAACCATGGTCATGTCCAAGATATTTTTGCTTGTGCGCTTGACCAGGTTCGTAATGTCACTTTTTGTAAGTTCCTTTACAATTCATAATTCAATATTAAGCTTGTTCATGATTATTATCTAGGTTTTTTGTATGTTTTTTTTCATCTATTTGATTGTAAGCAACTCTGCATGTTTCCTGTTGTTCACTATGATTTCTCCCATTACCACTCCCAGGATGAATCCAACTTTATTGTTACATAGGTTACTTTATTATTACTATGATTTCTCCATTTACGATTTCATAGGTTACATCATGTAAAGTTGTCAATCTCAGGTTGGTGATGAGCTTTAGTTCTCCAGATTTGGGGCTTTTCTGATATTTTATCCCTCATGTCATTCCTGCATCACCTCGTTGTTTGAACATGCCAATTGTCTACCACTTGTACCAATTGGCACATGTCAATCCCTGAGTGGTGCCACATTTCACCTATTTTCAGTGAGAGTTTAGGGTTTCTCTAACATAGCTTGAGAAATCCGATTCAGTGCCTGCTTGAATATTGTCACATAATACTCATGGTTTGGATTGATGAGCATGTTCTGAATGGTTGGTTGATTCATAAGAACCACCCATATAGTCATCTTGAGATATTTCGGAAGTTTTCTCGGGTTTCCTTTTTCACCGTTTCTAGTGGGTGGGATGGTGTGGGGTGATCCATCAATACTGGTGCTCTTGTAGTAGGGAATTTGTTTTGGGGATATAAAGGAGCATTTGATGTAGATATCCCATTGGATGCATTCATAGATGGGCACGAGAGGTCAAGAATTTAAATTAAAAATATGCAACCTCTAGCATGGCGACCTGAAGGCTGCGAGAGACATTGGTTAAAGATTGTTTTGTGTTGGCCTTAATATAGTTGTGATTTCTTTCTATTATCTTAATGCAAATATATAGTCCGGTCTCATTAAAATGAGGATTGTGGTTGTATTTCTCTTTGGTTGTTTCTCTCTTAATGCTCCAGAAGTTGCCAAAAGTTACGATAGTTGTTTAGTTTGCCTGTTACAACTTAAAAGTGGTTTTTAGCAATGGGAGTCATGTTTTTTAAGGTTCATACTAATATGAAGATCTTGTAATTCTATATTTAGGATAAGAGAAGATGGCCTCTACTTTGGGCAGTATGACAACAATTGCCACATCTACCTCATTGGGTAACAATGGAAAGGGGAAGAAGTTGGGTGCAATGTTTGATAATTATGGCAGACAATTGTCTTCTCTTTCGGTTTTTTCACCCATTTCCTTTAATCGCTCAAGCAGAAGAGGGACTCTGAGATTACGCGACAGAGAGAAGGTAGTTAATACAAGAGCTATGGAAAAGGAGTTTTACTTCAACAAGGATGGCTCGGTGACAAAAAAATTGCAGGTCAGAGAAAAAATTATGTTTAAAGGAAGGTCACCTGCACGTGAAACTTCACTGCGGTGGATCTTTCCTTGTCCACTTATATTTGATTTTAATGTGTTATTTTAATTTTTCATGGAGGGTTGTTTTGGCATATGGTCTAGCATTCAATTGCACACTTACTGAAAGCATTGTCAATTTGTCTTGCAGGCGGTGTGAACAAACTTGCTGATCTTGTTGGAGTCACCCTTGGGGCGAAGGGAAAAATGTTGTCTTGGAGAGCAAGCATGGTTCTCCGAAAATAGTTAATGATGGTGTGACAGTAGCTAAGGAGGTAATTTGTAGATGTATGCTCTGGTTTTCTTTTTAACGTTTTATTAGTTCCCCCTCTTAAATGTCTTAGATTTGGTAGGAATAATTTGAAAACTCAAAGGTGAAAGGAAACATATTTGTTACCCAGTGGTCTACTTGGCCTATGGACTAGCCACATTAGAGTAATGCATAAATATTTTCACAACAATAAAAGGAAAGGGTTATGGTTGAGTCAAATTTTATTGTTATTGACAGTGTAATGAAATGTATCTCAATGCTATGGCTTTGGCCTTTTTATTGGTTGAATTAGAGGACCCAGTTGAAAATATTGGGGCCAAGTTGGTAAGGCAAGCTGCGGCAAAGACAAATGATTTAGCTGGGGATGGAACCACAACATCTATTGTTCTTGCACATGTTGGAATATTGAAAAATTCCAGAACAATGAATGGAGAACAAATCTCCCTTCCTCTAACACGAAGAAAATAAAAATTTCTTTGACAAGAGACAGAGTTTCAATACTTTGAAAACAAACTTCTATTCCCTTCAATAACTCAAAAAAAAACTATTACACTTCTTCCTCACTAAGAGGGATTACAAAATTATGACTGCTACAAAACACAGTGCATAAAACCAACTCACTATCTGTTCAAAACAAACATACTCTGTCTCTAAAACACTCTGTTGTGTTTTTCACTTTCGCACTGTTGTGCATACACACTTAAAAAGTTACACTCAGTCTTTCACTTTTTACACACTGCTGTGTAATAAAAAATTTACGTACTGTCTATAAAAAAAACTACCAAACTTTTTTGTCCTTTTTATTTTTATATGCCGTAACATATAAAACATATTATAATAAACCCTCTTTTAAAAAAAATAAAATTAAAACTAAATTCTATGGCCCACCTTTCATTTCGCATATGATATATATATATAACATATGTTTAAAAAATATGTATATATTAAAGCATACATAAAATTAAACTATCAAAACATTAAAGAACCCTTTCCGTCGGACTTCAAAAGTCTGAATAGATTGAATTTCAAACCAAATTCGCGTTCCAAAATGGGATGCTGACGTCTGCCTAATTTGTAACGCGAATTCTCAATCCAATGTGCCTTATAAAAAATTCGGGTCCGGTTTTCAGGTTTTCAAATTCCCTTCAATTTCATGCGATCCAATATTAATGCTCCACGTGTCCTCCTTTTGAATTTACAAAACTGTCGGGTAAATTTCTATTTGTTTAATTTCTGGTTGGTGAATTGCGTTAATGCTAGTTGTTGTGTTTAAATACAATCCTGTACAGAAATATGGCTGCGGCCGTCTACAAAAAAAACTTGCAGGAATTTTAAATGCTGAATTAAATTTCTGGATGGCGTGCAAGAAACCTCCAAAAAAAAATGTTGCTGCTGCATCCGTCCTTCTGCTGCAGCAGTTGAAGTTAAAATTCAACAACACAGGGTTTAATAAGTGAGGGTGTAAAGGTAACTTTTTGTCGATAGTACTGGATTAAGATCATCTATTCATTTTTGTAGGGTCTTATGTTGTTTGGTTTTTTAGTTTTGGGTTGGGCTTATTGAGTCTAAGATAGTTTTTGAGTGAAAAAATTGCTATCAGGTATTAAAAAATTTTGGTTCTTTCGTCAAAATTTATGAGCTTGTTAGGAAATACAAAACTGACAATGGTTGTATCTTAAATTTGTGGAAAATAATTTGAAATGAAACCTTTTTGTTTAGGTTGTTGCAGCAGGTGCAAACCCCGTTCAAATTACTAGGGGCATTGACAAGACAATAAGGCCCTTGTTTCGGAACTCAAAATTTTGTCAAAGGAGGTAAACGCTTGCCTTTTGAGTAGGCTAGTTTTCCTTTTTGCTGATGGTTTGGTGTATCTAATTGAATTAGTTGCCTAAGGTATTTTTGGTTGCAAAATCCTTTTCATTTTTCATACAATATTGGCCTTGTGGAATACATTTGATTGTGTGGTCTTGTTAGATCTACAACATTTGTAGTTGTTTAGTCTTATGGCCGAGGTGCACTTTTATTATGGAATAGTTGATGCAATATTGTCATTTAATCCTTACTGCAGGGTAGCATGTTGAGAAGTTTCTTGTGAAACATTTGGTATTCAAAATGACACTTGATCCTATACAGCATCATGCACTTGACTTCAAAATTCATATTCAAAGTGTGCCAGACAATTCTTGCAAAATTTCAAATATTTATATTGTTTTAAACCATTATCTTTTTCATGTATTGGATGCTGAAAATGTGAAAAAGACTTTGGTATGAAACCAACTGGTGAATAATTTCCAGCACAACAACCACTTCCAAGGCATGATTTAGAAGTAGAACAAATGTGCTTATGAAGCATAGAAAGATATCCTTGATGCATTGTCAATGTTTGGCTAGGGTTATTTTTGGAGAAAATAACTCCTTATTCCTAGAATAATGATCTTCAATACAAGTAAATGCCAGAGAAGAGAGATCATCGTGTGACATAAACCTATTAACAAAAGTGAACAGGGAATGATTATTAATTATGGCATACTAAGTTGTCGGTGATTTTGACTATTTGTCTTTAACATGTAAAAATGTTAAATTCCAAACTTACATCATCATGGTTTGGCATCATGAGCTTGACTAATTGTCCACCATGATCATAATTTCATTGTTGTATTCATATCTATAAACAATGTTTCAAATAATAATAAAAAAGTTCTATAAGAAAAATCCAGACCTCCATGCTGCTGCTCCTTGTGAGACAAAGTCAAAATTGCATTACACAATCTGACACATAAGAATCTCCTATATCCCGGTGGTATGTATCCAAACTCTTATAATAGTGTCTTCAAGACTTATGTTGACATTTCCAATGAGATATTTAAGCAACGAAAGATGGAGCCTTCTTCATTGTTGTATATGTAACAGTCTTTTATTAATATAAAGATTGATGGTTTTGTCTTTCTGAAAATGAAATGTAAAAATAATTTATTGTGGTCAATTGAAAAGTTTTTTTTTTTAAATCTTTTCATTATGGAAGGGCGACATAGATATATGCCATTCTAATTGAAGTTCGGACCTGCCCTTCAAATTTGATCACTGTGTGGGACCTTAACAAACAATAAAACTATTCCGTCGCGCGTTATATAAAACATATAACAAAACCTTTGTCAAAATTTCAAACGAACCCTTTAGCCATGGGTATTTCATCACGAATTGATCATTTTACCATGTACCTTCTTCTAGAGGAATATTCTTCCACTTGATTAGGTACTTCATAATGGTTATATGTCAAAGAGATACAGAATGTTTATCTATAACTTTTTGTGGTTCAAGAATCAACTTTCATTCTTCATGTAATTTTGGAAGTTCTATTTACATTGGCATATTTTTTCCCAAAACCTTTTTTAGGCAAGATACATGAAAAACCTTATGAATGCAAGAAGAAGGAAAATATAACTTCTATACCACTTGTGCAATCCTATGAATAATTATTTAGGGCCATAAAATTTTGAGCTAATTCTTTATTCTTCTTTTTCTTGAATGAAGATTGCTTATAATGCTATAATCTAAAAAATACCCAATTACCCTCCTCAAATTATCTTTCACTTCAATATTGTTCCCCTTGTTGTTTTATCATGTTTCATGTCATTTGAAGGTTTTCCATAATAATTTTCAAAGTTTCTTTAGTATTTTCCATATGTGACTCTATTTCCTATACTTTGGACTTATCTTGCAAAAAGTATGAGATACTAGGAGTTGGATATCCATAAAGGGCCTTAAATGGGGAAATTTTAGTAGATGTGTGATAGGTAGTATCATGTTACCATTCTTCCTTGACGAACCCACTTCATCCATTAAGATTTCTTTTCTAAATAGTAACATTGTAGATAACCTTAAAAACATTTGTTAACTATTTTGTTTGACCATTTGATTGTGTTTGATATGTAGAACTCATGGCAGCTAGTGTTTCTCCACTCATATTAAATAATTATTTCCAAAATTTTCTTGTTACTATTACTTTAGGAAAGCCATGAAGACTATGAATTTCTTTCACGGACACTTCTGCCACTTGGCTTGTTGTTTATGTACTTTGAGCTCTACAAAAAAAATCTACAAAATTTGTCTATATAAATGACCACAAAAATGTAATACTTACCTTTATATTTCAGTAACCCTGTAATAAATTCTATTGATATATCTTTTAGTCTTTGAATATGTATGTGGAATGGTTGAAGTAACCCTAGAGATTTTACTATCTCTTTTTTATTTATTATGCAAACCTGACCTTCTCTTACAAAATTTTGAATATCTTTCTTCATTCCTTCCAAAAATATATTTTTTGATCCTTTGAGATGTTTTAAGGAACCCTGCATCCTACCATCAGAGAGACATGGGACTCCATTAATATTTGTTTATTCAAATATGCTTGCGTGCATAAAAATATTCTACATTTGCACCAAAGTATATCTCTCTTTCACTCCCAATGCTCCATAGAGTTCATCCCATCCTTTATAAATTTTAGTTTTTTGTTTAGTACTATTGTCATTTTTCCATTATGGCAAGCTTCTTCTAGCCACCTAGGAATAGAAAATGTAATTGGATATAAATTTGAGGCCTCTTCTATTTTATAAAGAGCATCATGTACTAAATTTCCTTACCCTTTTTGCAGATTATCTCAAAATTAAAACTTTGCATTTTTTCTCCTCATTTTTGTTAATATTCTAATGAAAATCATAGCTTCAAAAAATACTTTATTCTATCATGGTATATCTTGACTTTAAAGTACCTCCCAATGATATACTATCCCCATTTTTTATTGCATGTAATATTGCTTCCATTTATTTTTCATACATAGATTTCACCAAATATTTTCTTTGAATTCCTTGCTTTTAAAAGCCAATAATATCCCTTATTGTGCTAATGTTACGTAAATTCCTTGTCCTAGTTCCTCACACTCTACTATGAATGTTTTACCAAAATTAGGTGCAACCGATGTTGGTGTAGAAGACATGGCATCCATTAAAAGAGAGAATGCCAAAGTAGCCTCATCATTCCATATAAATGATATTTTCTTCAAGAGATATGTGAGTGGACTTGAAATGCATGTATAATTCTTAACAAATGATCAATAATATCATGTAAGTCTAAAAAATCTTCTAAGAACCTTGATTTTCTTAGGAATAGGTCATTTTGTAATAGCTTGCATCTTTTGAGGCTCCAACTTCACTCCTTCCTTTAAACAATATGAACCAAACACTCGAATTCTTATTTCCCAAAAGCACATTTGGATATTTTTACATAAAAATGATTGTTCTCAATAATTTATATAACTTTTCCACATGTTTAGTGTGGTATTCCCATGATTTATTATAAATATGTGTATTATCAAAGAAAACCAATACAAATTTTATAAGATGGGATCCAAAACAAATTGTTCTTAAATCCAGGCCGGACTTCAAACGGTGATAAACCATAATTCAAACCAAATTCGCGTTCCAAATAACTGCTTGACGTCGAGCGATTTGTGACGCGAAAACAAATGAATTCCGCCTAATCTTTTGGTCGAAGATGGGCTAGCGTACGGAGGAGAGTTAATGACACGAATTGTATCAAATTCGCCCTAATCTTTTTTTGGTCTGGATTTCCATTGCACGGCGGCCCAAACAAGAATCTGCTCAATCAATTTCTTCCCGCATTAATCTCAATCAAAACTTGCCACACTCATTGCTTTAGTGCATTCGATGGCATTTAAAAGAAACGATGGGACATGGATGTGGCGATTTCATATCGATAGCATTAAGTTTTAACGTTATTCGGTAAGTTCCGGGTTTCATCAAATCCATGTAATTAAGTTTTAACTGCTTGTTGAATCGGACCCTCCCCTCTGATTATAGCGATTAGCATGCTACGATATGATCAGGCCCTTCGGCTCTCATTAATGATCGGAGATTAGTATGACGGGGCGTCCTTCGATTGCATTGCAGTCGGGTCGATAAAATGGCGTTTCGCTATGGTTTTCGGACGAGCCGGTTCTTTGGGTTACATTTACTGTATCGCTGACGAAGGAGAAGTGGCCGAGGCGAGCTTCTTGCTTGGGCCTCTAACATATCTGCATTTCTCGGTCTCGTACGTAATACTGTCTTCCTCTTGTTTCTTAGAGTGCAGCTACTCCAGGTCTCCTCGCACGTACTTGCTAAACTGAGGCACTGCGCCACCTCACTGCGCGTCGGGGATGTGTGCCGGCAGAGGAGCACTAGAGGTGACCCCTGCGCCTCCCTCCGGCCCCTCGGCAGGAGTCATCTTCCGGCCGGTCAATGATTATTACACGAGGTCGCCCCCTCCCAAGTACTGGGAGTGGGCGGGGTCGGGTTGTAGGATCTAGCCCTTGCGTGTTATGGATTCCCACACTCCTCATTTCCCCACTTTGTAGTTCACCTTCTCCCACGGCGCGCAGCACAACGCAATTTTCGCTAATTTCTCTCTCAACCGCCCCGCAGATCATAGCTTCGATCCTTGTGGTTTTCATGAGGAAGTACCCAAACGGAGGAAAGTACCCATACGGCGGGTACGAGGCTCGAAAAAAAGCACGACGACGTCGGGCCTTGAGAGGGGAGCGAGTGGCATGAATGTGGAGGTAGCACCTAGCGATCTGGACCTTCGAAGGATGGTGCCGAATCATGGAGGAACCTCGGAGGGATAGTTTGGTTAATTTGTTTTTTCTTGTATGACCCACTTAATTGGGCTACTTTTAGATTATATTATTGTCTTTGGACCTACGTAATATTTTTGAGATTACGCGTAACGTTCAAGGCCCGGTTTCCCAGAGTATGAGCGATCTTCTTAATTTTGATTTTTTGATGACAAATTTGCCTTGAGTCTGGGCAATGTTTTTTTGTGTGAGCGTATATCAACAATACATGTCTCTTGCACATTTTCTATGTCAGCTTTATGATACTATTTTCATGGACGGTTTTACTTCATATAATATATTCAAAACAACGTTTTTTCTCTTGTGAAAAAAAATGATTAATGTTTATCACTCTGCCTTTAAAACTAGTGATGCTGGTTTATTGATATGGTCTGATGGTATTTTTATATTTTGGACATATCACACTCCTCACATGATTAGCGTTTTTCTCTGTTCAAGGATTTTAGGTACTTTAATTTGTATTTGGAACAATGGACGTCGGTACGTACTCTATCTATTGCTTTACTATTCTACATACTGCTATTTCACTTTCTTATAGATGCCTCGGGCATATTTGGATGCTTTCTCAGATTGTCGATAATCTCCATGTGGACCGTTACTGGGTTTTATATCATGTCCCTGTATGTGACATGGGGTATTTTTCTATCATTGTTTGGGGTGGGACTTCCACTTTTCTGGATGGATATTTGGGTTCCAATCTTCAAATGTGAAAATGTAATCACTTCATGGACTGTTTTACTTCATATAATATATTCAAAACAACGTTTTTTCTCTTGTGAAAAAAAAATGATTAATGTTTATCACTCTACCTTCAAAACTAGCGATGCTGGTTTATTGATATGGTCTGATGGCCTTTTTATATTTTGGACATATCACATTCCTCACATGATTAGCGTTTTTCTCTGTTCAAGGATTTTGGGTACTTTAATTTGTATTTGGAACAATGGACGTTGGTACTCTATCTGTTGCTTTACTATTCTACATACCGCTATTTCACTTTCTTATAGATGCCTCGGGCATATTTGGATGCTTTCTCAGATTGTCGATAATCTCCATGTGGACCGTTACTGGGTTTTATATCATGTCCCTGTATGTGACATGGGGTATTTTTCTATCATTGTCCGGGGTGGGACTTCCACTTTTCTGGATGGATATTTGGGTTCCAATCTTCAGATGTGAAAATGTAATGACTTCATGGACTGTTTTACTTCATATAATATATTCAAAACAACGTTTTTTCTCTTGTGAAAAAAAAATTGATTAATGTTTATCACTCTGCCTTCAAAACTCGCTTATTTGTTTATTTATTATAACGATGGTATTTTTATATTTTGGACATATCACACTCCTCACATGATTAGCGTTTTTCTCTGTTCAAGGATTTGGGTACTTTAATTTGTATTTGGAACAATGGACGTCGGTACTCTATCTGTTGCTTTACTATTCTACATACTGCTATTTCACTTTCTTATAGATGCCTCGTGCATATTTGGATGCTTTCTCAGATTGTCGATAATCTCCATGTGGACCGTTACTGGGTTTTATATCAAGTCCCCGTATGTGACATGGGGTATTTTTCTATCACTGTCTGGGGTGGGACTTCCACTTTTCTGGATGGATATTTGGGTTCCAATCTTCAGATGTGAAAATGTAATGACTTCATGGACTGTTTTACTTCATATAATATATTCAAAACAACGTTTTTTCTCTTGTGAAAAAAATGATTAATGTTTATCACTCTGCCTTCAAAACTAGCGATGCTGGTCTATGTTGCTGGTTTATTGATATGGTCTGATGGTATTTTTATATTTTGGACATATCACACTCCTCACATGATTAGGGTTTTTCTCTGTTCAAGGATTTTGGGTACTTTAATTTGTATTTGGAACAATGGACGTCGGTACTCTATCTGTTGCTTTACTATTCTACATACTGCCATTTCACTTTCTTATAGATGCCTCGGGCATATTTGGATGCTTTCTCAGATTGTCGATAATCTCCATGTGGACCGTTACTGGGTTTTATATCAAGTCCCTGTATGTGACATGGGGTATTTTCTATCACTGTCTGGGGTGGGACTTCCACATTTCTGGATGGATATTTGGGTTCCAATCTTCAGATGTGAAAATGCAATGACTTCATGGACTGTTTTACTTCATATAATATATTCAAAACAACGTTTTTTCTCTTGTGAAAAAAAAATGATTGTTTATAGTCGAAGCGCTGCGGGGTGGTTTATTATATTAATATTTCACGGTCATTGGAACGCCCACAATTCATAACAAATATTGGAGATTTACTGTCTTGTTTTAAAGTTTCATTTTTTTTTTTTTTTAAATTGAACCCGTCGTCGGTATACCGACGCCTTGTAAGCATCGGAATTGTGACAACTTAAAAACGTCGGAAGAGCGACAGTATAAAAACGTCGGACAAGCGACGTCTAAAACGTCGAACCACATTTCATCGGAATTGCGACAGTTTACAAACGTCGGAAGAGAGACATTCAAAACGTCAGACCACATTTCGTCAGAATTGCGACAGTTTACAAACGTCGGAAGAGCGACGTCCAAAACGTCGGACCACATTACGTCGGAATTGCGACAGTTTACAAACGTTGGAAGAGCGACGTCCAAAACGTCGGACCACATTACGTCGGAATTGCGACAGTTTACAAACATCGGAAGAGCGACGTTCAAAACGTCGGACCACATTTCGTCAGAAGTGTGACAGTTTACAAACGTCGGAAGCGCGACAGTTTGGGTAACGTCAGAAGAGCGACGCTTGTTTGGAAGCGACGGAAAATGTGTCGGTAGTGCAACACTTTTTAGGTGCGTCGGAAATGCAATGGTATGGAAAACCACGTTTTTCTCGTCCTCGAACTGTCGCTCTTGCAACGACTATGTGTCGGAATAGCAACGAATTGGCCGTCGGAAATTCCGCCAAATTTTCTAGTGTAGCACCTCCCTGCCACCCTATAATGATTAGAAATAAGATGAGAGTGTGGACTCTCGTACCAATGACAATGATCCACGATACAATATGATTCACAATGATTTTCTTGAACTAGACCAATCACCTAGACACACTATGACCTACAACCCAACCATAACATCATCCAACAATGACTCTTATACCTCCCAACAATGCCTCTTCAACTCTAGGCATATTGACTATTTTACAATAATGACTCTTTTACAATTTTACAATGATGATTTTTACAACACTGACTTTTGTCATTGTTAGCACAGTTCTTTGCTAAGCCATGAGTCCATCCCATAGTTTATTTTTAGGAATAAAATTTAAAATTTTAAAAATTTAAAAACAAAATTTGGCGCTACCAAAATTTCTGGAAGCACCAGTTTTTAGCCTTTCGGACAGTCTATTATTTTCCTTCTTCTTCTTTCATTTAATTTTTATTTTTATTCGATGCTACCGAAATTTGCTGAAGCATACTCTTTTTTTAAAATAAAACGAAAAATTGCATCCGCTTTATTTATACCCCATGTGGTAGTGTTAATATGCATCAAATATTTTTTAATATTTTAGGATCTAATGATAGGTGTCGTATTACAGTCAGTTAGCTAAAGTCAAGTCATTATATACGTTGAGCCACATCTGTCATCCGCAGTTATTGACTGAAATATTACCTGTCACGCATGTCTATGCCAAGTCAGTCTTCCATGTATTTAGGTATGTGTTTTTTTGAATCAAAGAGATCGCGGTGATTACACCACGTGCCATAACCGTTTGGCTGGCTGCATAATAGTGATGCCAGAAATTTCGACCAATCAACAACAAAGGCTATAGAGTTGACTACAAGTCATAAACACACTTTCCATAAGCCATCTGGAGCTCTCATACGGAAAACACAACCAACTGAAGGTGGTGATGATGTGTCACATGGTGACATCATGGTGAGGAATATTTTCAATGATGAAGGATGATTTGCATGGAGTGATGGACCAAGTTTTAGTTTTAAAACCACCTAAAAAACATGAATTATGTCATTCAAATTTTTAGTTGCTGGGATTTGAATTTGCTGAGAGTCATAGTTTAAGAAGGAGACTGGATTTCAGACAAGATTCCAAAGGTGAATACAGACCAAACCTGTAAGGTAAAATTTCCCCTACTCTACCACCTATCAGTTGCAAGAGACATAAGAATTTATTTTTATGAAAATGACTAAAATAGGTGGTAATATTAATCAAATAAATATACAGGGTGCATATTTGGTTGATGCCAATTCGAGGGTAAGAAGTTTGTTTATGCACTCAGGGTGGTATCCTCCTTGTACCAGGTTAGGGAGCTCTCACTCGGGAGTATCCCTAGAGTTTTCTAACTCTTTTAATGGACATGAGGCTACAGTTTATGGCCTCACTTTGCAGGTTTTTGAAGACTCCATTGTTGAAGCCTTTAACCTTCCTCGGGAAGGAGAAAGGTGGTTCAAAGGACAAGTTATTGCAGGAGATGATCTCAATAGATTCCTCAAAGATGCTCAGAGAGATCCAAATTGGGAAAAGGGAATTCCAAGAAGCTACCTTAAGGATGACTGGGAAGAAGCTATCAAGCTTATCAAGATATGCCTCACATGTGAAAGAAGGTATACAATGGTATTCCTCTATCACATGAGGTTTCTTTTTCATATTGCAGGGATGAAGAGATAGAATTTTCCATTTTTCTTGTTGAAAAGCATGACCACGATGTCAACAAGAGTTCAGACCCATACTAATGTTTCTGAGTATAGCTTGTACCATCAAGCTTTGATCAAAGTTCTAGTTGAAGAAGAGCTGGGAAAGAGAAACCAGACTTGGGACCACTTTTTATTCTATAAGGTAGGCCAACCTGCACCGACACCTGCAGTTCCACAACCTAATCCTCAGCCTAAAAATAGAAGAACAAAGAGAAAGGCCCAAAAAGAAAACATTCATAAGAAGGCTAAAGGTAAGAAAGAAAAGGTTTCTACAGTTAAGGTTGAAAGAAAGTTCGAAAAATGAGAGAGATCCTCAACAACCAAACCCAAGTCCATGAAAATAGTACCCCATGTTCCTCAATTTCTTAATGTTTACACTAGAGATAGAAGAGGAAGGTCTGCAACAAAAGATAAATCAAAAGCGCGGGTGCTACCAGAAATTCCAGAAGCACATATTCAGAAAAAATTGCAGAAAGAGTATCATCCTACACCATCAGATGAAGAACTCCTCAAGGATGTTGGATATGAAATCAACAATAAGAAGAAGAAAGAATAAGCTAAACCTGTTGCTAGCACCAGAAAGAGGAATACAAGAGACAACAATCAGTTTAGGCTTAAGTCTAAGGCTCTACATAAAGCAAGCCTAATGACAAAAGTCATTGATGTTGAAGGGAAACCTGAAGGTTCAAAGACAAAGAAATCAGAGAAATCCATGAAGAAAATCAAGAACCCAACCCCTTCAAAGCAACACTCAGAGCCCTCAAAAAGTAGAAAAACACAAAAGGGTTCTAAGGAGGACAAAGGCCCTTTCAAGCATGCAACTACAAGAGCAACCAAGTCTAGAACATCAGCTGCTGACAACATAAATTATTTAGATAAATTGGTTGAAGCTGCAACAAACATAGAGGAAAGGTAAAATGTTTTTGGTACTAATTCCTTTTTAATTATCAGTCACAATTTTGAACAAAAACCTAGGTGTCATAAAATACAATTCAGCACAGAATTTTTCTGTGTATTTTGAAAAAGAAACAAAGCGCTGCTAGAATTTCCGGTAGCATTCCAGAGTTTGCGTAGTTACAGGTTTTTACCAGAATTTCTAGCAGCACCTGTTTTAACTAAATTTTGACAAATGTCAGCAAGTTTTTCCGAGCCAGTTAAGGATGGATAAGAACCCATAACCAAATGGATAATACAAGTGATGGTGAGAGGTGGTTGTGAGGTTGTTGGAGGACTTATTAAATTAAGCTACATGGTTATTAAGGACCCAAGACACAAGGCGATAATTCAACATGAAAAAGAGCATCATGACATCACATTAAACATTCCAGCCATAATTTTTCTCTTCTTCTTTTTCCATATGTCCTTTCTGTTAGATTTTGATGAGATAAGGTTGTAATTTCTTTTGACACCTACGTTATGTTAGAATTAATGTCTCCTTCTTTATAAGAGATGGATTTGGTTCCTCTATTGCTATATATAGCACTTGTAAATACTATTTCCAGGTTGGATGTTAGTCTACCTGAAGACTGAATATAATAAAAACCATTTTTGCTTCATGTTGGAGGATTTTGTGACTCAAGGAACATCTAATGTGTGGTGTGTATATTTTCTTTCTTAATTTCTTCTAAAATATGAATTGCAACAACTAGTAAAGTGTGAGTGAGAAGTTGTTAAAGGATTTAACAATAAATTATCGGCTTTCAATTTTTTGCAAGTTATATGTGTGTAGTAGAACATGTCAGTGAAGATTTCATAAAGGATTTGTGGAATAATTTATACATGCAATCTATTTTCTAAATGTTCTTTTACTTTGCATAAACAGAATTTGTGTAAAGAACCATCATCATAACCGTGTGACTGATTTAGGATAGGAATATTTCCTAAAATAGGTACCAACTATTCATATTCTTCCACTTGTATACTTTGCTCCCTATACTACCTTTTACCCACACAATTTATACTTGTTAGAGCTTTCCAAATGCATGAATGTCTTAAAGAACATAAAATCATTTCAAAATCTTTGAGAAAGCCATCCCACCACTCAAACAACACCTTTAAAATTTGAAATGAAATATGATGTGTAAGGCTTACTCCTTATGAAGTCAACGAGTAACTTATTATGCTAGCAAGAACGACCTGATACTTGACTTGAAATTTCTTCTTGGATCACTCGCAACTGTTGAGGTGTTGTTGTTCTTGCTTCAAGTAATGGTACTTTGGCATTGCACGTCATTTTAGTATGTGTCAGAGTTGTCCTATTGTTTCCTCCTTCCTGCACATGCATTAATGAATAAGACCCAAACCGATATACAAAAAAAATACTTATACTGTCATGCAAAACATATGTCAGAGAAATATTCAAAATTCAAATGTAAATACATTCAACATTTATGAACAAAACCCAAACAAACATACATAAAAAAAACTTACACTGTCCTGCAAAACACATGTCAGAGATGATGCTAAAATTCTAATGCAAACACTAATCATACATACCTTTTTGTATCAGACTTACCCTTAACTGTTGATGTGTGGTCCTTACTGCAGTGATCCTTGAATGCATACTTTTTCTTGCCTTCTAGAAGCTCGATATTGAATCTGCTATATCTATGTAATTTTGGATCTCCAAGGTCTTAAATTTTTCCCAGTGGTAGCCCTATGAGTCCTCTTTCCAACCCCATAGATATGATGTATATTAGATTCTTCAAGAAAGAGTTATGCCCAATCTCCCACGATGACCTGATTATAAACTGCTTCAGTAGAGTGAACTTGTATGAAGTTCCACGTGTCACGGTTTCAACCTTGAATCCTAAAAATGATACCCAACAAACTATAGTATGTCCTCTTTCTTTAAATTTTTACGAAATTTGAATCCAATGCTCAGAGATAAAGTTATGGCGATTTTCCAAGGTCACATGTTTGACATGGAATTTAGGAGCCTGTAAAAGCCCTAACTTCCTCAGATCATATCTCTGGAAATATAGCGAACCAAGATCTATTTTTTTCATGAGTTTCATCAAGATTTTGGATCAAATGGGTTTTAGTTTCATCTTCTGTAGCTTCGTGGAATTTTTTTTTATAGTGAAAGTGTCATGATGACCTATTTGAAGCAGCGAAATCCTTGCATGAGGAGGATATGAGGGTCACAATTTATAGAAATTCTTAGGTTGAAAAGGTCTTCAACAAGTGAACTTTGGAGGGATTTTAGGAGCTTAAAAAATTATTAATTATTGGCTATTCAATGACCAAAAACAATTATGAGTGCCATGCCACAACTCCATGGGGTTTTAGCCCATTGACTGGGGCTACAAGCTTCAAACACAAACATCTCTCAAACAGTGAATAATTACATAGTGTGCCATATATCAACGGAAACATATCGATGAGTAGAATCCATACAAAAAAACCTTGACTCAGAATAGAGTAATTTGTCAAGTTAAAATTCCCATGCAATATCGGGGTAGCCCCTGGTGTTGCTTGGGTTGACATCAATGACAACCACTGATCAACAATATCCCCCTTTGGAATTGAAAGCAACACAAGTACTCCCCCTGTGATCATTAAACCTCTTCCTACTACATTCTCTCCCCCTTTGTCATTAATAGCAAAGGGTAACTCCCCCTGACAAATTGTCATCCCGCAGAACTATACACACCTCCACTCCCCTTTTCTACGTAGTTAGATAAGAGAAAGGGTGTAATGAGAACTTGGGATAATCCCAATATTTTTGTGAATACTAAAATGCTTCACGAGGTAATGATTTGGTAAAGATGTCAGCAATTTTTTCCTTCATGCCAACATATTCAATCTTGATAATCTTTTCAGTGACCTGCTCTCTAACGAAATGATATTTGATCGCAATGTGCTTTGTTTTTTAATGCATCATAGGATTATTGGAGATACTGATGGCACTGGTGTTATCACAAAATATGGGAATAGGCTCATCAAACTTGACTTGAATATCTTTCAATTTTTGCTTCATCCAAAGAACTTGAGTACAAAAAGTTGTTGTGATGATATATTATGCCTCTCTTGTGGATAACGAGATCGAAGACTTATTTTTACTTAACCATGAAACAAGGTAACCACCAAGATAGAATGTTGCTCCACTGGTACTCTTTCGATCATCAACACTTCCTGCCTAATCTACATCTGTATAACCATGGATAACTATATCATTTCCTTTGGGATACAATAAACCATATTCTGATGTGCCCTTAAGATATCAAAGAATTATTCTCACTTCAATAATATGAGATTCTTTTAGTGCTTCTTGGAATATTGCTACTTGTCCAACTGCCTATATTACATCTGGATGAGAAGTTGTCACATATAGAATACTACCAATCATAGATCTATACAACCTCTGGTCCACATCCTTTGACGAATATTCTAAACTTAACTTGCAACTTGTTACCATTGGGGTAAGGACATGATTGCAATCTTCCATCTTGAATTTCTTGAGCATTTCCTTGATGTACATGGTTTGATATATAAATATTCCTTTATCCTGTTGAGATATCTGAAGCCCTAAAAATTATATCAGCTCACCAAGTAGATACATTTCAAACTCACTTTGCATCTTTGTGGAAATTTTTTTACTTAATCTATAATCATTGCTTCCAAATATTATATCGTCCACATATACCTTGATAATTTTTAGGTTATCTTGATCCACTTTCACATATATATTGGTTTCGATGCTTCCTTTCTTGAATCCTTATTGATGTAGATATCCATCAAGACGAGCATACCAAGATCTAGGAGCTTTCTTGATACCATATAGTTCCTTCTTTAATCTGTAGACATAGCCTTCCTTTTCAGAGAGTAGAAAAGCTTCAAGTTGTTCAATGTAAACTTCTTCTTCAAATTCACCATTTAGAAAGGCTGACTTAACATCCATTTTGTAGACTTTGATTTTTCTCGAGCATGAATAAGCGAGAAAATTTTTGATAGCTTCCATTCTGGAAACGGGAGCAATTGTTTCTTCAAAATAAATTCCTTCAACATGTACATATCCTTTGCAGACTAATCTTGCCATATTCTTGGTAACTTGTTTGTCCTCATTTAATTTGTTTCTGAAGACTCATTTAGTTCCAATAACATTTCTATCTTTTGGTCGTGGAACCAATTCCCAAGTGTCTTTATTCTCAATTTGATCTACTTCTTCATTCATAGCTACTACCTAGTGTTCATCTTGACTAGATTCCTCAAAATTGTTAAGCTCAAAAGTTGCTAAAAGGAAAGGTGTGCTTGTTGTGATGAACGAAGCTGTCAAATTTTTCTGGTTCCAATTCCTTCATTTATGTTGCATGTGATTTGAATTGATGGATGATTATTTTGACACCATTCTTTTAAAGCTTTTGGAGATTTTTCATGTGCATAATGTTGATCATTTCTTTTTTCTTCTTGGTTGAATGTCATTTCCTTATTTGATTGGTCTTGTTCTGGAGCTTCTTCTTCATCCTTCACAAATTCTCCCTTAGATCCCTTAGATTTTCTTGAAGGGACAATCTCATCGTCATCCTTTGTAACACAATCTTCATCAAAAGTAACATTCATGTTTTCCACTGTTTGTTTTTGCCTCAAATTGTAGCATCTATAAGCCTTCCTTTTGCATGAATAACCAATGAAAATACCTTCATCGACACGGTTGTCTAACTTGAACAATTTTTTATCTTCACTTTTGATGTAGCATTTGATTCCAAATATTTTGAAGTATTTGACGTTATCCAGTCTTCTTTTCCATAGTTCATATGGAGTCATGTTACAATTTTTCCTTAGCAAACCTCTATTTATAATGAATACAGTTGTATAGATTGCTTTAACCCAATATTTATCATCTAATTTTGAGTCATATAACATTATTCTAGCCATTTTCTGTACGGTTCTGATTTTTCTTTTTCTTTCAGCAACTCCATTTTGTTGTGGTGTTTTGGCTGTTGAGAATTGCCTTTGATTCCATTTTCGTTACAGTAATGCTAAAATACTTTGGAAGTGAATTCTTCACCATTATATGCTCTCAGACATTTGATCTTCAAATCAATTTCATTTTTGACCAATTTCTTGTATATTCTAAAGCACTTGAATGCCTCGGTCTTTTCTTTAAGAAGTCGACGGTTGTCATTCTGGCGAAATAATCTATCATTAGCATAAATATAATTCTATGTCTAAACATATTGTTTTCATAGTACCACACATATCAGTATGTACTAATTCCAATGGACGTGATGCAAAGTGTTCTTTTGTATTGAACTCAACTTTTTTCTGCTTACCGTGCTGACAAGATTCACATATCGTATTGGTACTAGGTTTTGAAATTTTAGGCATTTATCTTATTGCTTCCTTCTTGTTGATCCTAACCAAATTATCGAAATTTATATGTCCCATTCATTTGTGCCATAACTAACATTCATATTCTTTCACCAAAAAGCACCCTTTAGGTGTCTCATCCAAAATATATATGTCATTTGGAGCTTTGCTTGTTGTAGCCACAATTTTACCGGACTTGCCTTTCCTTATTTCACATTTCTTAGAGTTAAATAGCATCGTGTGTCCCTGATCGCACATTTTTCCAACGCTGAGCAGATTGTGATTCATATTTTCAACCGACAACACATCCTTCGCTAATGCATTCTTTATTCCTAGCGTGACCATACATGCTCCTATGACATTTGAAGACCCGACATTTGAAGAGTTGAGAAACCACTAGAAACATACTAAATGTTTATGTTGCTTTGAGCGTTGAGAGCGATAACACATTTTTTTAGTCTTCTTTTTCCATATCTTTTCATTCTAATTTTGCGAGAATTACTTTGAAGAACTTCAAAGTCTACAATCTTTAGCCAGGTGTCCAAAATTGTTACATTTGTAACATTAGACATCATCTCTCAAATGATTAAATCTATTAATATTCTGCTGAGTTCTAGGATATCCATTTCTGAAAGATCTCCTAAAACTATATTTATTCCAAACATATGCAAGACATTCTATAGCTCTATGTCCAAACCTTCCACATGATTAAAAATGACCATAGAAGATAGGTTGATACCTAGGAGGAAATATTCTTTAAGGAATTGACTTCCATGGTTCTTCCAGCGAATCCTGATCTCTTAAGTTGGATGGGAGGTAAACCTGCTTGTTAGATTTTTCATATCCATCTTCTTTTGTTGTCATAGAAGGACTTCGCTCCTTTTCGGATTTTTCTTTGTAACCAAGACCAGTCTTGTCACTATTTGGTCATTGATTGCTAATGATTTCTTCCAATGCCTTTCAGTTGTTTCCGTAGTTTTGAAGAGTTTTCCATTTTTTACTTTCTTTTGTAGAGAAAATATTTCAGCTTCCAATGCTTCTCTTTCCTTGTTGCTTTCCTTTAATTCTTCCCTAAGTGATTCTTCAACTCATTTGTATTCTTCAACCTTGATTTTAAGATTTATGACATGTTCCATTTCTGTCTCTAATTCTTCAAGAGTGTTGACGTGCTTCTTCTCAGCCTTGAGGTCTTTGATAACCCTGATCATTTCGTTTTGAAATTCAACCTCAATCATTTCATCTTCTTCTTCTCCTTCTTCGTCAAATGCCTCTTTCTTATTATGTTTATCCATAAAAAACACTCTTCCATTGATTTCTTCTTCATTATCACTGCTTTCATCAGAAGAGGAGCTATATTCTTTAGAGAATAAACTCTTCTTAAACAATTTCTTCTTTCCTTGCTTGTTGAACTTCCTCAGACCTTTCTTTCCTTTCCCAACTGAATCATTTTTGTGAGGACACTTGGCTGAAAAATTACCAACCTCACCAAAATCAAAACATATCAATTTTACCTTTGAATTTCCCCGTACTTGTTCTCATTTTTCACGTAAATTAGGTGAATTCTTTATCTGAAAATTCTTCTTCATCTTCTTCATTTTATTCTTCCCTAGAACTGCAAGTTTTCGCTTTCGGAGTATGATTGTACTTAATAGTCTTCTTGGATGCAGTAAATGTTGTTTCTAGGTGATATGTGTCATCCTCTTATTCAATCCTAATTTCATATGCTGTAAGGATTCCATGCAATTCATCTTTGCTCATATTGGTTAGATTCGAACTATATTCAAAGACAAATAACTTGGTTTGAATCTTGTTGGCAGGGTTCTAAGGATATTTTAGACAACAATTTCCGTGTCAACAGGTTCTCCCAAACCTTCCAATGCATTTGTTGTTTCATCAACACGTTGAAAGTATGCAACAATATTTTCATCTTCCTTCATTTTGAGTTGCTCAAAATTTTCCCTGTAAATTTGAAGCTTTGCTTCTTTCATGTTTGAGTCACCTGCATATGTATTCCCAAGCTTGGCCCATACTTCTTTAGCAATTTTTCAACTTAGTACCTTAATATAGACAGATTCTATAAGCCCATTGGTAATGATATCTTTAGCCTTTGCATCATATACCATATTTTTCTTACCTTGTTCATCCTGGGTCCCTGTAAATCCTTTTTCAATGATTTCCCATACTTTGTATCATTGTGCTAGCAAATGAACTTGCATTCTTCCACTCCAAAGTGCATAGTTATTTCCATTGAACAAGGGAACTATATTCTTAGTATACTCCATGATATCCTTCTAGTTGTTAGACTCCTAATGAAGGAACCAAGCTCTGAAACCAATTGTTGGAAATATTGAGAGCAGGGGTGAATCAATATTCCTTATCAATTAGCACTTCTAAATCGTTTTAGAGCATTATTTAATCTTCAATTATTATTAATTTTTATCCAGTAACAATAGTAAATAATAGAACACAATAGGGACATGAATTTTAGGTGGAAAGCCCCCTCCATTTCAAAAACCACCGAATGATTTTCTAATAAATTCTTTAATCTTCAGCCCCAACTAAAATTAAATTTACAAATTCCTATAATTCTAGAAAAGCATTCTTCTCTAGCTCCCACTGGAAGGACGTCCCAATGCCCTTCTTTCTTTAGTAGTCAATTCAATGGATGCCCTGACATCCTAGACCGACCTACCACCCTAAAGTGTGCATAGGCTCCAACCTGTAGGTGACTTCAAGCACCAACCTAGCACCTCCCTTCCACCCTATAATGATAATAAATAAGACAAGAGTGTGGACTCTTGTACCAAGGACAATGATCCATGATACAATATGATTCACAATGATTTTCTTAAACTATACCCATCACCCAATCACATTATGACTCTTATACCTCCCAACAATTCCTCTTCAACTCTAGGGACATTGACTCTTTTACAATTTTTCAATGATGATTTTTACAACACTAACTTTTGACATGACCTAATTCTTGACTTGACACTGCTTCTTGGATCACCAGCAGTTTTTGAGGTATTGTTGTGCTTGCTTCAAGTAATGGTACTTTGCCATTGCACATCCTTCTAGTATGTGTCTGAGTTGTCCTATTGTGTCCTCCTTCCTGCACATGCATTAATTAACATGGCCCAAACCAATATACAAACAAAATACTTACATTGTCCCGCAAAACATATGTCAGAGAAATATTCAAAATTCAAATGTAAATACGTTCAACATTTATGAACAAAACCCAAACATACATACATACAAAATACTTACATTGTCCTACAAAAACACATGTTAGAGATGATATTCAAGTTCAAATGCAAACACTAATCATACATACCTTGTTGTAGCAGCTTACCCTTGATTGTTGATGTGTGGTCCTTACTGTCATGATCCTTCAATGCATACTTTTTCTTGCCTTCTAGAAGCCCGATATTGAATCTGTTGTATTTATGTAATTTCAGATCTCCAAGGTCTGAAATTTTGTCTTGTGGTATCCCTCTGAGTCCTCTTTCTAACCCCAAAATTCTAATCGACATTGGATTCTTCAAGAAAGAGTTATGCCCAATCTCCCACGATGACATGATTATATACTGATTTAGTAGAGCGAACTTGTACGAAGTGCCACATGTCATTGTTTTGACCTTTGGCCCTAAAATAGATACTAAACAAACTAAATTTTTTCCTATTTCTATCAATTTTTACAAAATTTGAATCCAATGCTCAAAGAGAGGGTTATGATGATTTTCCCAAGGTCACATGTTTGACATGGAATTCAAGAGCCTGCAAAAACCCTAACTTCCTCAGATCATATCTCTGAAAATATAGTGAACCAAGATCTAAAATTGTGTCACAAGGTTCATCACGATTTTGACTAAAATGGGTTTTAATTTCAGCTTCTGAAGTTTTGTATAAAAAAAATTATAGTTAAAATTCCACGATGACTTGTTTGAATTAGTGAAATCCTTGCATAAGGAGGATATGAGGGTCACAATTTATAGAAATGATTAGGTTGAGAGGGTCTTAAAAAAGTGAATTTTGGAGGGATTTTAGGAACTTAAAAAATTATTAATTATTTACTATTCAGTGACCACAACCAATGATGAGTGCCATGCCACTAACCGGGGCTACTAACTCAAAATACGAATACCTCTCCAACTATGAAGAACTGCATGGTGTGCCATATATCATTGGAAACATCTCGACGAGTAGAATCCATCTAAAATATCCTTGAATCAAAATAGAGTAATTTTTCAAGTCAAAATTCCTATGCAAGATTGGGATAGCCCCTGGTGCGCTTAAGTTGACACCAATGACAACCACTGATCAACACATCTCTAGGCCTTTCAAAAGGGAGAATTCCATTTTTTGTGACTTGGAACTCATCGATTTTTTTAGGCAGTCATTAGCGTTTGAGACCCTTTCTCACACCATAATATAAATTTTAGCAAGGGTTCCCACTTAGGATTTTTGTAAATAATTATTGAACTGTTTCTCTCGCAAATATGACTTGGGTTCTAATTTTTGCAGATCATATACACATATTTTGGACTCAATATTTTGTTTATATTTACTTGGGCTAGTCTGTGACCTCTTAGCTCATTTTTGGCCTAGCCACAAGGCCTTTAGGGCCTCATTTTGTTTCAAATATTAAGTGACTAACCTTTGGTTGTTTGCAGATAAATCATTCACATTTTTTGAGGGGTTTATCCATGAATGTTTGTCTAGGAGTTATCCTTCTTAGGTTTGACACTTGGAAATGATTTTTGGATACTACTCGCAAACCTTAAAGGCATATTTATCCAAGCTTAAAGAGGCTGCAGACCCTCTCTGGTCTAAAACACATTAAGTTGGAGGGTTATAAAAAAAATTCAAAAGGTTAAAGGCTTGAAAAAATTTCAATTTCATCATATAAATTCTATAAAAGTTATTTAAAAAACTTTTAGGCCTTTCTCCTTGCAAGGTCGTTAGACCTTAAGGGTATATTCATCAAGGTTGTGGCTTGGAGAAATTTTTTTTCTATTAAAACTCATTCTTTATCGACTTGTGGCTTGAAGCTTGAGGAAGGATTTGTTGTTGCAAGGTTTCATTCAATTTTTTAATTCTTCTCAAGTACTAAAGAGCCTTCATTTCTGTCTAGAGGGATTTTCCTTTTGTTTGTAACATTAATAACAAATTGATCTCCTTTCTTGAAGGGAACTTTGGATTCAATCCCATGGTATCCCCCTCCTTATTTTAAAGGGAGGACCTTTTAGCTTAGCTTCTCTTTGCTTTAGTTCTAGATCTTATTTCTTACCTATTTTCCTTGATTTATTTTAGCTAATTGGATTTAATTGTGATTTTCTCTTGTCTCTAATCTCATTTACATGATATATTGGTAGTAGTTTTTCTAATCATTGTTAGAAATATCATTTTCCAACTTTCTACTGTGCTTTTTCCATATAATTCTCACTTATTTTAATTTTCATAATAACGCATGAGTGAAGAACATTTAAAGGGCACTAATGAATAAACACAAGCTATTTCTTCTAACATTTGATCTAATTACATCACTTCTATTGTTTCATTGAGTAATCTTAAATTGTCTTCATTGAATCATTATTGTAAGTTAATCATCTAGTGCTTTAATTAAATCTCAAGTGATTATAAGTGGATTGGTTTTTCCCTTACTGAAGTAGCTTGTAGTGATCGGATCTCATTGAAGCAATTTCATTTTAGATCTAAATTTGCATTCCTAAAATTTACCTCCAAGCATAAGCTTGGTTGATATAGAGATAGGGAAACCTTCTTAATTATCCAATTTGAGAAGATTGAAATTTAAAAAACGGTTAAAATGAGTGACCTTATAGTTCTCTTGTGGTCGAGTCCCTTGTAGGAACACAAACACTTGGGTTGCTAGAAGCTCGAGGTACGTATAATTAATGTTGCCTTAGCCTCTTTCCCCAACACTTCTCCCAACAACCTTTTTCTAAGGCTTGCTTTGTTAATTAAGGAGAAGGAATTCACCTTAGAATAGGCATATAATTAAAATTAACCAAGATCTTGCATCACACATAGGTTGATCTTGCATTTCAATTGATTATTGTAATTGAAATTGTGAGATCATTTTATACTTGCAAGTCTTACATTGTTATACTTGTCATTTTCAAGTTTATTGTATCTTGAATATCATATTTACTTGAAGTACAAATATTATTTATATTGCATACTTATCTCTTATTGCTCATTTAATCTCTTGATCTCTTGTACTAACCTTGTCTCACAACATTTCTTATATTATAACTTGAGATATAATTTATTATTGTGAAAGTACTTTAATTCATATTTTGAGAATTATTGTTAAGGCACTGATATCTCACTGTTTATTTCACTAAGTGTTATATTGATCTAATTGAAAATTGATCTTTAACACTTCTATTGCTCAATAATAATCATACTTTCCAATTCAATTTAAATCGAGTTTTCTAGATATGTAATTACATTTCCGTTAGTCTCCTAGAAATTTTTGTTCCAACAATTTTTCCTTTTCCATTTATCTTTAGGGATTACCCCCCTGATCCAAGTGGCTTCAAAGACACACAGGACAAAGAGGGCTCAAAAATCACAGTGTTCGGATTGTTCTCAAACCAAGTTCAGGTTGTAGATCTTGTCATCCTAATCGCAATGGTGTGAACGGTTCATCAAACCGAGCTTGTATTCAAAAGTTAGGAGCGGTCAAATTTTTGGGTTGACTTGGATGACTAAGCGCGTTAAGGAGACCGCAATTTGGATGAAACTGGCCACCGGATTAAAAATAAAGAGGGGGGTCGGCGGGCCATGAACCCCTCTAGCCTTCCTGCACCATACAACATGTTATATATTTAAATTTGGCGGGCCCGCCGCCGACCCCGCCCACGTGGCAAACACTGGGGCCACCACATATGTTATAACACCGTGGGTGGCAGGGCTTGAACCCGCCCAGCCGGAAGGGTCGGCCAGCCTCTCAGGCACCCACACAACACCTCCATTCAAAAAAAACGGTGCACCCACCCAAAAAAATATATTATAAGTTAAATATAATATACGTATGTTGCAACAACTGGAGGGGAGTTAGGGCAGGCCACCCAATGCGGGCCCGACCCCCAAACATTTATTTATTCCATTTTTAATAAAACAAATGTGGACTATTTTAGAGGGGGCGGGGTTTGACCACTCGACCTCCCTCTAACAAATTACCTTATTTAACCAATGCACCCAACAACCTCATGTTGGGAAGTCCATGACAAAATTTGTATATAAACCTCATTTTTACCAAGTGCGCCCAATCCAGACGGGAGCAAGAGCGTGCACGCAGATCGAGGAAATTTGCAGGTGGAACGATGAGCGTGGAGCAGTAATTATGCAGGTAGAACCATGAGCCTTGAAATATTCCCGGGGAGGTAACTTTTCTCCATGTCGGAATATGGTCAAGTTTATAGTCATTTTTCATGGTTTCTCACAGGGAATGCAATGGCGAGGTCAGATTCACGCTTTCAGTTGCAGATTTCTAGTCCACCCATTGAGCAACATTGTGGAGGAATCTAGGGGGAATCTAAAAGATTCCTTTTTGCCCCAGATTTCCACTTCATCAGAATTCAGAAAATGGACAATTGTTTTTGCACCAATTGACATTGCGAATCTGATGGCATATTTAGATTTCTCATCTGAGCATTCTATTTTTTGGTCACTTTTTGAAGTGAAGTTGCAGGTGTTAGCTTTTAGCGAGTGAGCAGTATATTTCACACCTTTAGATGCCATGATTGTGATGGTGATTTCAGATCTAGCTGCAGAGCAGATCATTCTTCAGTCATCTTCAGCGTGAGGTATATGATGTGTTGCTTTCATGTACTTCTTTATCCTTGAGATGCATAGTGTTGTTCTGATCCCTGTTGATGTACGGGTCATGGGATCTTGTTTTGTTATTGATGTACTTTTTTTCATGGACTTGTATTATTTTTTAGATCACTTTGATGCCATGTTAGCGGGATACTCATTGTCACACATATCTCATTTGAGATCCCTTATTTTCCATGTTGGCAGGATACTCATAATATTTATGCATGAGTTGTTGTCATACTGATAGGAGCCTTATTGTGAATGAGAGATTTGCAGTGGAAAATCTCGTAGAGAGGTATATCCACTCCTGCGTGAGGGAATTTTCCTTGTATGTCAGATAAAACACATCCATGTACATCTTCTCCTTTACAACACTTAATGTAGCGGCCTATACCATCTTGACACCGAGTCCTGGAGATGTAGTCCCCCCTAGACGAACTCCGTTATCAAACGACGTGTTCTTATGATTGTTGATCTTGAAATTTATGTTCCTCTTCTTTACAGCATGTATTTGTTCATTTATGTTCGTTAACACTTTAATTAAATGTAATTCTAATTTATCAGCTAAAGTAAAAGGTCTTGGTTAAGATTAAGCGGAATTTACCCTGGATCAAGTGGTATCAGAGCAGGTCTTCTTGCTGATTGGATTGCAAGCGTGAAATATTAAACGTTTGCTGATTTGAGCCATGGATAATATCAAGGACATGTATGAGACCATGCTCAATGTGTCTGAGAAAGTAGACATGTTGTACGAGGCTTATGAAAAATTGAAGGCGCTCCTACAGGAAGAGAAGGAGGAGAAGCAGTAGTTGCAGCTTCAGCTACAAGTTGTGATAGATGCCTAGGAGAAAATGAAGTGCAACAATGAAATTCTTCAAGAAGATCATGATGCATTGAAGGCACTCCTACAGGAAGAGAAGGAGGAGAAGCGGCAGTTGTAGCTTCAGCTACAAGCCATGACAGAGGCCTTCGAGGAAGTGAAGAACAACGAAGGCTTAGAGAAGCCCTCTTCACATGTTTCGCAATCAACATATAAGGTAAACAGTGTTGATTTCTCTTCAGTTTCTTCACAAGATATCATTTCGGTTGGAAGTGTGGAGATACCCATTTCAGGAACCAGCATGAGACTTCTCACCAAGATGGGGTACAAAGGAGGAGGACTCGACATTTGTGGCCAAGGCATAACCCAACCATTGGAGGTTGTGCAGCTACCTCTCTATGCAGGTTTGGGGTACACTGAAGAAGGATGTTCGAAGGACATCAAGGGCAAACAGATATTGAGGAACTCTCCAGGGAAGAAGATTGATAGGGACACTTCGCCATCGTTACATGGTAATGCTTGTTGTAGTGAAAGAGCTGAGGCGAGCTCTCATCACCATGATCGCACCAGAGACCACTAGAGAAGGTATAATAAGTCTCATTAATCCAGAGTGCATTTTGATTATAAGAATGTTGATAACCATGGTCATAAATCATGGCATCGAAAAACGTGTCATTTTTGTGGTTTGCATAACCATGTGTTTTCTAAGTGTTGGAAAAGGATGGAAACACAAAAGAGGATGAGGCATGGAAAGCCTTCTCCCCAAGAGGAAAATAAATCGGTTAAACAAGTTTGGAGGAGAAAGACCTTTTGCACTCATTACGACCGAAGTGGCCATTAAAGAGCCACTTGCTGGAGACTCCATCCAGAGCATCGCCTTAAAGACAAAGCACCCGTACATACACTAGTCGAAAGAGTTGATCGACAAGCAAGTTCGCCACAGGGAAATGATCCACTCACTTTGATAAGTGAGAGATGGTTCTTCTAGATTGTTTTTTCTAGATATGTTAGCTTGTCATGGTCGTGTTTGTAAATCATTTGTTGCATTTTTAATTGTGAAAGTGATGATGTGTTTTCCATCACATGTTTAAGCGACAATGATATTTTTCTGGCCTTGTTTTATGAATTGTGTGATGCATTTCTTTCATGTAAAAGTGATGAGGCGTTTGCCATCACTTAGAAATGTGATGATGATGTATTGTCTTGTAATGATAACTGGGGTATGATTCCCTTTTGATGTAAACTTGACCACCAAGTACATCTTATAAACTCCTGGAAAGTATGGGAATATTTGGGTCATATATTGGTCAATTTGAGCAGGTATTTGCATGAGATTGTACTACAGGTTTGCAGGGGATGCAGGTGTCAGTTCATCACTTATGGCTCCGAAGGATGCATGTGAAGGAGAAGGAAGCATGACTTTTTCAAGACACTTGTAGTACACAGCAGTTCAGATTCTTTTGATGCTTTTGGAGGACCAAAATCTCCTTAGTGGGGAGGATTGATCCAGGTGGCTCTAGAGACACACAAGACAAAGAGGGCTCAAAAATCAAAGTGTTCAGATTTTTCTCAAACCAAGTTGAGGTTGTATATCTTGTTGTCCTGATCGGAATGGTGAAAACAATTCGTCAAACCAACCTCATATGTGAAAGTTAGGAGCGATCAAAGTTTTGGGTTGACTTGGATGACTAGGCAGGTTAAGGAGGTCGCAATTTGGATGAAACCCGAACACTGAATTCTGGCCAACTCTGGCCAGATTTTGGGCAAATTTGTGGGACCCTTAATTTGAATCCTACGGTCAAAAATCAAGTATTTTAAAATAAGATATTTGTTTTATAAGACAAAATTTAATTAAAAAAAAATAGGGGGGGTCGGCGGGCCATGACCCCCGCCGACCTTCCTGCACCATGAAACATGTTCTATATTTAAAATTGGGGGGCCGGCGGCCATGACCCCGCTGTACTCGCCCACGTGGCAACCACTGGGGCCACCACATATGTTGTAACACCGTGGGAAGCGGGGCTTGAACCTGCTCGATCGGAAGGGCCTGCCCGCCTCCCAGGCCCCCACACAACACCTCCGTTCAAATCAAATAATGCACCCACCCAAAAACATATATTATATGTTAAATATAACATACGTATGTTGCAACAGCCGGAGGGGAGTTAGGGCAAGCCGCCCAATGTGGGCCCGGCCCCCAAACACTTATTTATTCCATTTTAATAAAACAAATGCGGACTATTTTGGAGGGGGCAGGGTTTGACCACCCGACCTCCCTCCAACAAATTACCTTCTTTAACCAATGTGCCCAATGGCCTCATGTTTGGAAGTCCACCACAAAATTTGTATATAAACCTCATTTTTACCAAGTGCGCCCAGGCCAGACTAGAGCAAGATCACACACGTGGATCGAGGAAATTTGCAGGTGGAACCATGAGCGTGGAGAATTAATTATGCAGGCAGAACCATGAGCCTTGAAATTTTCCTGGGGAGGTAATTTTTCTCCATATTGGAATATAGTCAAGTTTATAGTCATTTTTCATGGTTTTCTGCAGGGAACACAATGGTGAGGTTGGATTCACCTTTTGAGTTGCAGATTTCCAGTCCAGCCATGGAGCAGCATCGTGGAGGAATCTAGGGGGAATCTAAAAGATTCCTTTTTGCCCCAGATTTCCACTTCATCAAAATTCAGAAAATGGGCAGTTGTTTTTGCACTAATCGACGTCACGAATCTGATGGCATATTCAGATTTCTCATCTGAGCTTTCTATTTTTCGGTCACTTTTTGAAGTGACATTGCAGGTGTCAGCTTTCAGCGAGTGAGCAATCGATTTCGCACCTTTTGACGCCATGATTGTTATGTTGATTTCAGATCCAACTGTAGAGAAGATCATTCTTCAGTCATCTTCAGCGTGAGGTATATGATGCATTGCTTTCATGTACTTATTTGTCCCTGAGATGCATAGTGTTGTTCATATCCCTGTTGATGTATGAGTCGTGGGATCTTGTTTTGTTATTCATGTACTTTCTGTCATGGACTTGTATTATTTTTTAGATCCCTTTGATGCCATGTTGGCGGGATACTCATTGTCACACATATCTCATTTGAGATCCCTTATTTCCCATGTTGGCGGGATACTCATAGTCTTTATGCGTGAGTTGTTGTCATACTGATAGGAGCCTTGTTGTGAATGAGAGTTTCGTAGTGGAACATCTCGTAGAGAGGTCTAACCACTCCTGTGTGAGGGAATTTTCCTTGTATGTCAGATAAAACACATCCATGTACATATTCTCCTTTACAACACTTAATGCAGTGGCCTACACCATCTTGACACCGAGGCCCGGAGATGTAGTCCCTCCTAGACGAACTCCGTTATCAAACAATGTGCTCTTATGATTGTTGATCTTGACATTTATGTTCCTCCTCTTTACAACATCCATTTGTTCATTTATGTTCGTTAAAACTTTAATTAAATGTAATTCTAATTTATCAACCGAAGTAAAAGGTCTTGGTTAAGGGTAAGCGGAATTTACCCTGTATCACCCCGATAGTTTTTCTAAGAGAGAGCTTAAACAGAGTGAGTAGGGAATAAGTGATAGCCCCTGCTCTGAACATTGCACCTTAGGTGTACACTTTGGGTGACAAACTTTTTTGGCGTCATTTTCGGGGACTATATTTTTCTCTTGGTTGTTTACTAAATTTTGGTTTTAGAATTTTGGATTTTTGGAGTTAGATTTTTGTTTAAGTCGTGACTCCACTTATTCAATATTTTATCAGATTGTATACTAGAAGGTATCCACGTAGCTTGGTTAATCCTTCTTTGAATCTTGAACGGTTTACAAAGTTCTATTACACAAGTTGTCTTCTTGTACACTTCTTTTTAATCTTAAACAAGAAGCTCTCTCTGATATCCATTTTATTTTCCAGGGTCAAGAACAACAAGATCCCATGGATAACCTGTTTCTCGCCTGTAATTTCACTAACATTCAAATTTATCATCATGGTATTCCAAAAAATACCATTGATAAGTTACCTTCTTTTCAAGGCAATAATGCAGTTAGTGATAGTGATAACCTCAAGAAGTTTAATATTTGTGTGGGTAAATGGTGTACTACTGCTATTTATAATCATAAATATATTAACATGAGGCTCTTTTTTCTTTCTCTAGAAGATGATGTTATGGATTGGTTTCACGATTTTCCTAACAATTATTTTGACTATCTGCAAGATATCATACTTGCATTTAAAAATAGATACGGGGATAAGAAATAAGAAATATATCTACTTAGCGCTATTAGTAATATAAAGAAGAATGAGAATGAGACTGTACAGGAATTAAATAAGAGGTTTAATGATACTGCAAAGGATTTTCTTTAATATTATAAATATCCTAAAAAGTATCTTTTGGTATATTATATCAATGCATTCCCTTTTGATCCTTCTTATGAGTTATGGTGCACTAAGCCTAATGAAGTGCAGGTTTCCCAAACTTTGGCTGAAGAAATGGAAAATTGTAGGAAAGCGTCTAGGAAGTCTGAGATTCCATTTTTTTCTAGGGGTCACCTTAAGAGTGAATCAAAAGGTAAAGAAGTTAAAGAATCTTATAAGGATCATATTAAATAACTGACACAACTCATTAAAGATATTAAAATTGATCATGCAAATCAGATGAGTTCCCTTCATAATTGCTTAATCAATATGGAAATGTCTCAAGGAAATAAAGTGCATAATGATAAAAATAATAATAATGAATGGAAAAAGAGGGTCCCTCCTAATGAGCAAAGACCACCTAATCCACTTTAGTTTGTGAATATTGTTGATCAATATTTATCATATTGTATACCATATGATAATTTTCATGATGAAAAAACTTGCGTTATTGCAAAATGAGTCATTGATAGTGGAAAGAACATGACATCTAATCAGATGAATATAGTTGGTAAAGAAAATCACTTGTCTATGGAGGATTGGATGGAAGTTGCAGAAAATAGTTATAATGTTGAGACAGACTCATAGTCTTATAGGATTAATAATCTTGATGATCAAAAGGATATCATTGTTGATTTGTACGGTGAAAAGCCATCTCTGGAGCAAGCCTTGGAGATTGAAAAAGAAGAAGGGATTAACTTATAAATGGATGAATAAAGAGCAATGTGAGACTCATGTTACCCCTATAATTTCTAGCCCTAGTTTGAATATTGACTTAGGAGGGAGGATTAATAATGCGAAAATATTGGTTCTTATTGCTAAGATTCTAAATCTCCCCTCCCAAAATTCTAAGCTATTGAAGGCTATTGATGCTCCTCGTTTTGATGTTTCTCATGAAAAGAGTCTTGATGTTGTCTATCAGGATGCTCTGGAATATTTGCAAATTATGGATCCAGATAATAAAGATCATCCACCATTTTATATTACTTTTCTTGTTAATGGTTTTCAATTATATAATTTTATGTTGGATTCTGGTGCATCAACTTTTGTTGTGACTAAGAGGGTCATGGAGCAACTTAATTTGAGAATATATAGACCTTATTACAACATATGTGCGATGAACTTAGAGAAGATTGAAGTTCATGGGTTGATCAATGATTTTCAATTTCATTTATCGGTTTATCCTTATGTAATGATTATAATGGAAATGGTTTTAGTTGATGTACCATAATATTGGGGGATGTTATTATCGAGAAAATGGGCTTCTAATATAGGAGGGGGTATTCAAATGAATTGGTCTTATGCTACTATTCCTTGTCCTAGAGGTACTGCATTTTTTAGAATGAACAGGGAGCCCAAAAGAAGATTCCATGTGGAAGACCCCTAGAGGCCCCATAATGAGCTTATAATGGAACAACCTAATCTTGGGAACTATGTTATCATGTCTAATTCCACAGTTCATTTGGAGGATGAAGTTGATGATTTTAAGAGTCAAATATGGCATATGAATTTTGATGTTGCTTATTCTAAGCATGGTAAAGGGGTTGGAATAATACTTAAATCTCCCCTTGGTCATATTTTTAAATTTTCCTATAGATTGGAGTTTGAAGCTACCAAAAATGTGGCTTAGTATGAAGGTCTTGAGTTAGAAAAGGATCTAAAGGTTAAATTTCTTAGCATTAAGGGAGATTCTTATCCAATCATTCAGCAGGTCAAAGGTGACTCGGGAAATATTAAAATGTGATCTAGGACATTGTAGAGTTATTTGATGCATTTAATCTTGAGAATGTCAAGTCTAGAGAAAATAATAGCCATGCGATGAGCTTGCAATTTTCGCCTATACTTTGCAAATGTATGATGAAATGATAAATGATAAAGTCGAGATGGAGATTATATTTAGGCCTTCAGTCCCTGATAATATGTTAGGTCCCTATAATACTAGTGTATCCCATTATTTTTATTGTTAGTATATCCCCCTTATTGTTATTTTTCTTCCCATGTAGTCCCCATATTGTTATTATTGTGCCCCGTAGAAGGCCAATATTGTTATTGTTGCACCCTTACATTGTTATTGTTATGTCGGATAGGATTATATTGTGACCCATTCGACTCCTATATATAGAAAGGAGGTTTTGTCATTTGTGTCATCCAAGAATTTTTCATTTATGTAATGTAAAGGAGGTTTCCGCCTTAAAGTGGTTGATTCCTAAGGCGTTGATCTCTCTTTTATTCTATTTTGGGAGATGGTTTCATAAAATTTGGTATCAGAGCTATGGATTCTAGGGTTTTGCTACTTCAAACAGGACATCGTGGAATTTTTGCTATAAATTTTTTTCTACGAAGGTTCAAAAGCTAAAAAAAAAAACCCTTTTGTGAAGAACTCCTAAGGAACTTTGTGTAAAAATTTCAGATCTTGGTTCGCAATATTTTTGGAGATATGATCTGTGGAAGTTAGGTTTTTTGCAGGCTCCCGAATTTCATCTCAAAGAGGTGACCTTGGGAAAATTGTCATAACTCTCTCTCTGAGCATTAGATTTGAATTCTGTAAAAATTGGCCAAAATTACATGAAATTTAGTTTCCTTTATATTGATTTTAGAGCCAAAAGAGGAAACAGTGACACGTGGCATGCCGTACAATTTTTCTCTATTGAACCAGTCCATAATTAGGTCATTGTGGGAGATTGGGAATAACTTTTCCTTGAAGAATCCAAATAAGGTATGAAATGTGGCATTAGAAAGAGCACTCAGAGGGCTAATACATGATAGAAATTCAGATCTTGAATATATGAAATAATAGAGATAAATTAGGTTCAATATAGAACTCCTAAAAAGCAAGAAAAACGTGTGTAATTTTTAAACAAGTTTGCATAAATTTTGTTTGAAAATTTATTTTGAAGTGATTCCAAGGGAATATTGAAGCATAGATATCGGCATTGAGTTATATAATTCCTCCCGTAAATAATTCCACACCCATTAAGCCCTCAGAAAGATCTACTATGACGCATGAAGAGGAAGAATTGCAGTATGATATATCAAAATTACGGTACCAAGTGAAACAAATTTTGATCTTACAAAGAGCAACAAAAGATGACATAGAGGTTTAAAAAGCAGACATGGAGGATAATTTGGATGTTTTGAAGGATCAAATGAAATCTAATATGGATGATAAAGCAGTGGAAGATCACATTGAGCATCAACAACAAGTTCTACAACTCTCAAAGGATAACCTAACTTTGGTGCAGAATCGAACGAAACAAGAGGAAGATCAACATGACAACGAAAGAAGTTCTGAAGCAGTCATAGAAAAAAGAACTCGACAAATATGAAATCGATCAATTTCTGAGTATCTCAGCAAGTGGAAGAACTTACCCACTGAAGATTACACATGGGAGGATGATAATTTTATAGAGCAACATCGAGAAATAATCAAGCTTTGAGGACAACACTTGTTTGAAGGAGAGGGGCATGTTAGGTTCCTATAATACTAGTGTGTCCCATTATTGTTATTATTAGTATAGCCCCGTTATTGTTATTTTTCTTCCCATGTAGTCCCCATATTGTTATTATTGTGCCCCATATAAGCCCACTATTGTTATTGGTGTGCCCTTACATTGTTATTTTTATGTCGGCTAGGATTATGTTGTGACCCATTGGACTCCTATATATAGAAAGGAGGTTTTTTCATTTGTGTCATCCAAGAATTTTTCATTTATGTAATGTAAAGGAGGTTGCCCCCTCGAATTGGTTGATTTCTAAGGCATTTATCTTTATTTTCTTCTATTTTGGGAGCTGGTTTCATAACATAATATTGAGCATTGGCATGTGTTTGATGATGAAAGTAAGGTGGTTTGTTTCCTTAATGATTTGGATGAATTTTAAGATTTTAAGGTTAGTTATGAGGAGAAAGGATCTGATGGTGACACAACAAATCCCACTCTCCGAAATATCCTAGCTTTGGAGTCACTAGCACATTTGGCCCAATCTCTGACAACCAAAATGTATCTCTTGCGACACATAGGAATCCCAAGAGTGACACTTTAAGATTGGGAAAAACGTCGTTTCCTGTCTTGTTGCAATTCTTCATAAACGTCGTTTCCTGTCTCGTCGCAATTCTTCATAAATGTCGTTGTTCTGACGATGTCTTCATAAATTTCACTATTCCAACGATGTCTTCATAAACTTTGTTATTCCAATGATACCTTCATAAAAATTGTTATTCTGATTATTGTTGAGTAGTGTCGTTATTCCGATGTTTTTAAGGTAGAGCCGCTATTCCGACGGTTGAAGTGTCGCTATTTCGACGCTTCAAGAAGGTAGACCAAAAAAAATGCTTATAAAATAATATTTATCCTTGGGCAAGTAGGTTCATGCTTAATTAATTAAAATGAGATTCGAGTCATAGGTCTTTGTGAGAAATTTTGTAATTGACGTGTATGCTAAATGTAGGGAACCTCGATGATGCACGTCAATCATTTGATAGAATTTATAAACCTAACCTAGTCTTATGGACTGTTATCATATCAGCCTACGCTCAATATGGAAATGGAAGGGAGGCACCACTACTCTTTGAATAAATGCAACGAGTTGGTGTGACTCCAAATCACGTTACAATATTGGTGTTCTAGTTGCATGCAATCTTGTAAGCTAAACCAAGAAGAGACTACTATGTCTGCGGGGTAGATATTCTCGGTCGTTCTGGGCACCTAAAGGAGGAAGAGTACCTTATCAACTCGATCACTTACTCGCTTGATGATATTCTATGGAAGGCCTTGCTTGGTGCAGAATAACACCTTTTTGGTTTGGAACCACACAATGTAGTTGCATATGTGTTTCTATCAAACATTTATGTTGCTACAGTCAAGTGGGATGATGTTGCAAAAGTGAGAGGAATGTTGAAACATAGGGAGGTAAGAATCCTGGATGTAGTTGGATTGAGATCAAGAATGTGGTGCATGAGTTTCCTATAGGAGATAGCAGGTAGACCAAAAACAATGCTTAAAAAGTAATACTTATCCCTACTCCAAGTCATCAATAAGTTTGGCAAAAAACCTTTCGAAGGACATCCCACACCCAATTTCCCAAGTTTCTATATGATACCCTTTATCTCGCGTAAACTAACCTTGAAATCATTTTTCCAAATATAAAATCTCTGCTTCAGCTTCCGAAATTCTTCATCAAGATTAATATTTTGATCTACCTAACCAGATTTGAATTCAAACAGGAAATTTGTATCATCGTTGAAAATTTGGGTTCTTTTCTCAAACTCCTTAACCAGGTGACGAATAACAGACATCCATTCATCATTTTCCCTTTCCATTCCACTATCAGAATGGTGAGAAAGAAGCTTATAATCAGGTGTCTTTGTTTCGACAGAAGTAGAGTCATCCCAATCAAATTCATCATCATCATGTGGAATAATAGGTTTAGGTGGCCGATTTCGTGAAAAATTTCTCTGGTTACTTATTGCATCATCCTACCTTTTTTTCTTAATCATAGCTTCATCAACCAGAATTTCTTAGTTGCAATGAGGCTCAGTTGTAATGACACCATATGTTTCTGCCACATTTCCTCCATGGAGGTAATTTTCACTTCATATTCAGACCATCAGGATTCATATTCGTACAATATTTGTTGCAAGAGGAGATTATCATCTTCCTTCTCCCTCAAAGTCGCCTCTGCTTCAAGGACGCGCCTTTGAAGCTCTGCAAGGTATGATGCTTGAAACTTGACTGTTCCTTTAGTTTCATAATCATGCTTAGAGAAGTGATATTCCAATGTAAGTCCATGATATAGATACATGAATCCTAAAGTTGGAGAATTTCTGGAGTAGAAGAGAAATTATAATACAAAGAATGGCAATGCCAACCTACAGATACCTTTAATTCCTTTACAGACAATGTTTTACTTGGCAGGTCATTGATCTTTTCTACTTGTTTAACTTCAATTTCAAACTCATCATTTATGTTGAAGCTTAGATCAGTTACATACTCCTTTACAACAACTCTAACATTTTTAATTTCTTCATACAACTTTCTTCGCATCATTCCTACCAGTCTTCTCGCAAGACAGCCATAGATCATTGAAAAAAATATAAGCAGTCAATAATGATAAGTATTAAGGCCTATCTAACGAGATTTCATTTATCAATTTTGAGTTTAGTTTGAACTTTGTAGTCTTGTTATCTCTAGTAGATAGACTTCATATCTTACCTGACTCAACAAGAATAACCATTTTCCAAGTATTCAGGTATTTCATTCTAGTTTTTCAACACCTTACTTATTTTTGAATAGTTACTACCGCTATGTGCCTCTTTATCAAGATTCGATACTCTCTCCTTGCCTTTGCACCTCTTATAACTGCATACACAACAATCACAACACCAAAATTTCCTTAAACCTTTCTCATTAATTCCACTGTGTTATGAACTACAAAGTTTGCGGTCGTTTGAAAATGAAAGAGAGATGTGGCATACAAGATTGCAAGACTATGATTTATCTTTTTAACTTCTTAAACTAGAAACGAGCTTCATAGCCTCTAAAATATTTTTTCACTCCAAGAACTCCATGAAGATTTCGAACAGAAGTATTTTCCAGTTTGGAAATATGTTTGGAGAGATTTCATGATTTCAAAATGAATTGCATGTAAATTAACTTGAATTTCAATTCCAACTAGCAATAAATAAATATCATGAAGCAAAATATAGCAAGAAAGTATTTTTCTTATGTGATAAAGAACATCAAGAAAAGGAGGCACCCAAGTGACAAGATAGAAACATTTTTGTCAAGTAGTGGTATTGTTAGGCATGTCCAGAGCCAACACAAAAGAAACTTGAAATGATGTGCATTATTTTAGCAAATTTATGAAGAAGAGAATGTAAAAAAGATAAAGTGTGACGCTCGTAAGAAAAAGAAATGTCTAAGTACCACCTAGCCAACAATTGCAATTCTTTAAACTTCAAACAATTCATAAAAGTTGACTTTGATTGAAAATAGAGAAAACAAGTATGAAAAATATTAGCAAGTTTTTTCAGTTTGGAAGTAAAAATTTCACAAACCTACATATAATGTGCTTTATCCAAGTAGAAGCAAACTTTTTGGTAATTATTTGAGACAGTATTTGGCAATTATATAAAAATAATTAAAATGGAGAATGTGCATTAAGTAGTATAGAGAATTAACTATTGTATTGCTAACATCTATAGAAAAAGGTACTAAAAGATACTTATTTTGCAGGTCAACAGAGAACAAAATACTCTACAATATCAATGCATATTTTATCACAGACAACAAAAAAATATGTATTTCAATAGTAGGTGGAAGCACAAAACATGATATTGAAAAATTATAAACCTTGATTTGCTAATAAAAAATAGAGATGATTTAGAAAATAAAATTATCACATCTGAAACAAAATTGGGAATACTAAATTTATGCAGCATATCACCACAAAGTATAAATCACATTAAAAAAATAGGAACCAAATAGACTCTTGTGAAATACAGACAAGCTTATACTGTACCCTGACAATAATAATAAAGTGTGAAACAGTAAGGAATTTTCATGTTTGAAACCAATATTATGTCCTATGAACCAAAAATCCATAACGAAGACCATCAAAGAATGTTGAACCAATGCCACACAAAAAAATCCTGAAACATCCAATAGAAAACACAGGCCTGTCTCGTTCAGAAAAACAACTTTGTGGAACCAACTTGGTACATCTCTGCTCTGCCTAATCCTCCCACCTCCAACCTTGACTCAAAATTTTCAAGGTTGGAGGTGGGAGTATTAGGTAAATCAGAGAGATAATGTAACCTTTTTTTACCTTTTTCAACTAGGATTAGTATATTGTCTTTAAACCTTTTTTTTTTTTCCATTGTTTGTAATCAAGCAAAATCCAACCAAACTCTATTTTTTTCCACCAGACAAAATGTCTACCATGCCTTAATTTTACAGGCCTGTGCATGCTTGATATATTTGAAATCACACACTTATGTTTTTAGTGATATTGTTGTGTTTGATTCTACAACATCGCCTTTGTTGGAGAATCATTCAACTGATGATAAAATTGTATGGTTTAAACAGATAAATGAAGCACTTCGGCTTCTAAAAATGCAAGACTATCAACCAAATATACAAGTACTGGCTATAGATCCAATACTATGAGAAAATCAAATATACGACGCATTTAAATAATTCCAAAAATTACGTTGTTAGTCCAGATTCTGAAATTGACATTAAAGATATAACTGCCACTGTGAAAAGATTTAGCTGTGTAATTTTAGAGCACTAAAACTCTTGCCCAACTTTTTTGCATATAAATTTCTAAAAAACACTTGGTATATATGTGGGATGAAAATGTTCCATTGAAATCATGTCACGAAGCTATGAATGCTCATCCAATATCCACAATTTTCATTCATCCTAAAGTCAAAGATAAAACTCATCTACTATTATATTTTGCATATTTTGCAACAAAGAAGTTTCTTCACTGCCATGGCCTTAAGTTGTTGAAGTCGAGATGAAACAACAATGGCCAATAATTCTGGTAAAGTTTTCACTTTGTTTTGGTGAAATATGTTGAAGGAGGTTGTTTGGTTGAGAAACAAAGTTTGAAATAAGTCGAACAGAATGTGACTTGACCTCAAATAGATGTTGTAGACCAAAGTGTCCAACACACATAGTGATGAAGAGAATAGATTAGTTTGACCTATATATACATGTGTGAATGGGTCATTGCGACAAAGGAGCCAACCTAACCTATGAATTGCATCAATATCTTTACACAATCTGACCTTAACAAGTAGATATTAGGTAAATCTATATGAAAACCAAGGGCCAACACTAATATGATTAAATTTTGATTAGACGTGAGAACATTGAGGGCCGACTTGAACTTGTAACTACGCCAACCTACATGTCTACATGTAGGTAGTGTTGGAATCACGATTGTCGTTAGACCAAAACCCGCAGGCATTAGTCTTCACTGCAATCGCCAAAGTTAGGATCCACGAGAGGCAGTTAGCATTAGGGAATTCTCAGGTCTAAAATGGGCCTCCTAAGGAAATTATAAAATAATAATGGAAATAGTAAAATAATATTTGATTAGATCATCAAATTTTAGAGGGAAAAAAAAAAAAAACTACTTTTTCAACTTGTATTTTCAACTTATATCCCAAATTTTTTACTCAAATTTCAAGCGAGAGTACTCGTTTGATGCAAAATTTAATTCCTCATCCAAGGAGTATGTCATATCCCTTTTTAGGAATTTCGGGAAAATCTCCAATGGGGACGCTGTATAAGGAAGCCAATGTAAAAATAAGCTGAACTGGGACTTGCATCCCTTGGTTTACCCTTCATAAATTACTCTTCCATAATATTACATCAAATAAATAACCCTAGGAGGGTTATTTAGATCCTCCAATCCTATGTATCTCGAACAATGCTCAAAAGGGAGAGCTACAACAATACATGAACTCTAACAAGTAACAGCTATGAAATATCAATACATGAGATGCAAGAAGAGTGCATAGCTATTATATTATGTGCAGATATCAATAGATATACAAGAGCTTGAGGAAAAACCTCTCAAGCTAGGCCAAATTAGCCCCAAGACAAATGTACATGCAGAAATGTAAGCACCCAGCTACACAACCCAGCAGTAAGCTATTACTACGCAATCCATAAGGGAAAATGATTGCAAAATGATATGTACACAAGGATATGACAATAACAGGCTCAAATAAAGTGGGCGAGCAAGATCTCAACCCCAGAAAAAAATACTACCACAATCCTCCAAGGGATTGGCCGAAATACACTAAATGGAAAAATGTCGGAGTTGCTGGGTAGCGGCAGCAACTCAAATACAATACAAAAATGGAGAAGGATGGAAATTTTGCAACTGATGTAGAAACCTCCTCCACTGATCTCCAAAGTGAAAGGATACTCCCTTCACTAAAGATTATTCCCTCCAATCCACAGTGTGAACCCCTCCTGCAAGTGCCCACTGGAAATAATGCAATATAGGGAAGAGACTGCGCTGTGAATGAGATGAAACATATGGCCCAATGCCAAAATCTGAAATAAGCTCCGGGATCTTCCTCACTGATTTCCCAGAGTGAGAATTAGCTCCTCCTTTGCAAAACTAGCTCCGGAAGTGGGTGATAATGATTCCTCACTGCAACCCCCAGCAACTCAACATCTCTGCCAAGCTGGAAAACACTGTAGCTAAAGATGGTCACCTTGGCCTCAAGCCTAGATGTGAGGAGAATGAATAACAGGTCCTCCAAAGCTTCCCAATAAAGGAGAGGAAACTTCTAAATGGAAATCTCCCTTGTGCTAAGCAGCACAAGCTATCCCAGTTGCACAACTGGAGAGATCAGAGCAAAATCAAATGCTTCAACATGATGAGCAATGGCTCTCCTTCCCCATTTTATGCCAAGAGGAGGCTTCCTTGCCATGGACCCCACCCATTAGGGTTTCTCTCATCCAATAATATCCATCTGATGAAAACTGCGATGTCCCACTTGGTGACTCACTCACTCCATGCAGCGCTGTTTGACTTGGTCAAACTGGGCCTAGTCTTCTTTCATTTTCCCCTTTTCACACTAGGAGATGAAAAATAGCCACTTCAGTGACCCCTTTGCACATTTGGAGTGCTTATTATGGTTCTTCATGGGCCCCCTTACCCATTTTATTATTTTTATTAAAAGGAAAGAAAAATTAATGAAAATTTTGGAACATTACAGTCCTCCCCTCCCAAAGATTACTTGTCCTCAAGCAAGTGAAAGGGTAGATTGATTCTTCTTCTCCTCTGTTGCAGAACCCATGTATGATGATCTTCTCCAAGAAATAGGATGCTATCTCATCAATAAATCTCCCACACTGCTTCTCCTCAGCATCTAGATTAGCTACCAAGCCATCATCATGAAAAAGTGAGGTGCTCAAGAGAGTGGCAAAGTGTTGTCTAGAGTTCCTCCCAAGGCATGGAGTATGAAATGTGTTGGGAGACACTCTCCCCATGTGTATCCTCCATCCCCAAGAAATCAACCATGCAAAATGAGTCACCTTCTAACTATGCAACTCCGGGAAATCATCCTCCACCTTGAGTCCATGTAGAATAGGTGGGCTGCAAATCTGATCATGGTAAGCTTTATAGCCTACCCCACGTTGTCCCCTTCTCCACTTATGATAAGTGTGGAGTGAAAGCTGAATTTTGGCTTCAATAGTGTTGCCATCAAGTGACAAGATGAAGTTTAGATCTCCAAGGATCTCTCCTTCAGCGCTGTAAATCAAGCTAGCCCAAATCATCTCATATGTGATGAGTTGGAAGTCATCATCATATGGTATCCAACCTATCATATGGTTCACCTCATGGAGAAAAAAACATTTTTTCATGGTGACCATATCCTCTTCCATACTCCCCTTAGAGCATGCACTGCAAAAAGTATGGAGGTATTCTCCCCCAAAGAACACATCCTTCCAATGTGCTTCTCCTCCCTTATGACACATATGGGGCTGCTGCTGATATATGGCTGAAACATAATGATCTCCAAGAGAGAGCCAAGCCATCCCATCAAATCCAACACCCATGGGGTGCCTCCCCAAAAAGCTCAAGCTCTCTAAATGGCTCCTCCCATTTGAAAGCAAGAGATGCAACATGGCAATCAAGGTTGACCCACTTGTTTTTCTGAAACATGCAATGTGAGAAGTATGGGGAATCATACTCCCTATGGGCACCCTCAACTCTTGTGCCACTCCTCCAATGGTGCTTCCCATGTCCAACGTTCCATTAGCAGAATATGGAAGCATAAATCTGTGAGAGCAAGGAGGTGAAACATAGCTCCACACATGGAACCAATGTAGGGCATCAATGGCCTGCCTCAATATATAGTACAAAAAGTGTCCTTTCAGCCACTTTTTTTCTGCCACATTCATCCTGCAAGATGAGATCATGAAAACATAATTTGGTGCCAATGGTGCACACTAAAAATCTTGTGGCTTTCCCCCACAATCCACCAATAATATGGCCATCATAATTGCTGCAATTGACCACAAGTAGAAAAAAACATAATGTGAAAGAAGGAAACATCCTCCTTGATATGAGATGCTACTCAAAAAGATAAGAGAGTGCAAAACATAAAGCAAATAGTTACCTCCCTCATCATGTACTTTGGTCTTTGAGCTGAAATGGCTCAAGTGAAAATCCTCCCTTACTGCAACAGCGTAGGGAAGTGGTTGTGCCAACCATATCATCATATCTCGGGCTATGCATCTATCCATATGCTGATATACATCCTTTAGGATTCCCTCCCAAGTGGACTCCTCCATCAACAAATAGTGTGCATAAGAATGCATGAAAGGAGAATCCATAAATGCTGCATGTAGGTGTTTCCCCTTGTGCTTGTGAACCCAAGCCAGGAAGATCAAGATATAGCAAGGAATGCTCCCATCCATTACTCCCTCATTCTCATCTCCTACATGTCTCCAAGGTACATCACTTGTGAAGTGGTTTTGGAAATACTTCAGCAAGTATTCCCAACTCTGAAGTGACAGCGTTGCTGGCCTGTGGAGTAGGGCCACTGTCATCTCAAAGCTCAATTCTTTGACATGGATCTTGACAAGGAATCTACTCATCATGTTTCTGCACATATAGAGTCCCTCCCATAAATAAGGTATTTCTTGGACATCTAAGGCCAAGGAGCAACCCTTTGCACTATGCTAGTGCCTCCTCCTGCTCCTGCAACATCTGAATATAATCTGAGCAACAAGAATGTTTGCTACTCCTCCATACTTCCACCATAACAAATATGTGAAGGTGGCATAATGAGTGGTAAGAAGAATGCCATCTCATCATAATGCACCCATGCTCCTCTATGCCCCATGGTGTAAGTATCCTACCAGTCCTCCTCCTTCTCCATACCCATGAAAAAGGATAGATCCTATGTCAGCCAAACTCTCTCAAGAGTAGCCAATGCAACATTGCCTCTTGCTGCCCTGTATCATAAATTTTCAAAAGGCTCACCATCCTCTTGCCTCTCATCCACATCCACTCAACTCCTTGTGGATTTCTTCCTTCATCCTGCATCTTGGCATCCCTCCAATGAGGTCTACCATCTTCCCAAAATAGATTGTGGCCTTTGCATTTCATGGGACATTGAAATGCAATCTCTTCCATGACAAAACTTTTAAACCCCAGTGGTGGTGCACAACACATCAATGGTGTATGAAGGTGATGGCACAACGCAGTGAATGTTTCCTTCTCTAGACAATCAGCATGCATAGATATACAATCCTCCATAAGAAATAAAAACTTAGGCATACCTTGGAGAGTTTCGGAAGAATCTTGTGTTGCTGCAAGAGTCTCTTCCTCAATAGTGTTGGATGCCTCAATAGCTAGAGGTGAAGGTTGATTTTCCATCACTATGATAGTGTTGGTATGTGCCTCTTCAGCTGGTGGTGAGGGCTCTTCCCTCCTTTAACCAAATCTTCTGATCAATCTTTGAGAAAAATCAGCGAGAGTAGAAACCCTTGCATGGTCCCAATTTCTGAACCACCAAATAATTGCTTCACCCTCAAGGTGCAGCACTGCAAATTCTACAGCCTCTTTGTCTACTACAGGATGTAGCAGGAAGAAAGCCTCTAGCTTCTTCACCCAAACCTCTACTGCACATGTGAGTGATCCATCGAAAGCGGACAATAGGAATCTATTGCCTCTCATCATCCGATAGCTGTGGGATCTTCTCTCTTCTTTCTGCTGAATACATTGTGGAAAAGATAGAGTCTCTTGGAAGGCTCTAGGGTTTTTTTGGTACTCATCAAGATACTCACTTATAATTTCGAATTCCAAGTGTTTCTCATGCTCCATTTCTCCTCCTTGGTGAGAGTAGGAAGTGCATGGTCCTTCCTCTTCTCTTTATTCAGTCTTCTCAACCTCCTTGGAGAGGCCTTTGCTGGATCTAAAAAATGATGAGAGTAATCTCATCCTCTGCATCATCTTGATCTCTTCTTTCTTTTCAATTTTAACTTCCACAGGCTGGGCCAAGTTCGAAGCTCTGATACCACTGTAATATCCCTTTTTAGGAATTTCGGGAAAATATCTAATGGAGACGCTGTATAAGGAAGCCAATGTAAAAATAAGCTGGAAAAGGACTTGGATCCCTTGGTTTACCCTTCATACATTACTCTTCTAGAATATTACGTCAAATAAATAACCCTAGGAGGGTTATTCAGATCGTCCAATCCTATGTATCTCGAACAATGCTCAAAAGGGAGAGCTACAACAATACATGATCTCTAACAAGTAACAGCTATTAAATATAAATACATGAGGTGCAAGAAGAGTGCATAGCTATAATATTATGTGAATATATCAATAGATATACAAGAGCTTGAGGAAAAACCTCTCAAGCTAGGCCAAATCAGCCCCAAGAAAAATGTACATGCAGAAATGTAAGCACCCAACTACACAACCCAGCAATAAGCTATGACTGCGCAATCCATAAGGGAAAATGATTGCAAACTGATATGTATACAAGGATATGACAATAAAAGGCTCAAATAAAGTGGGGGAGCAAGACCTCAACCCCAGAAAACAATACTACCACAATCCTCCAAGGGATTGCCCAAAATACACTAAATGGAAAAATGTCGGAGTTGCTCGGTAGCAGCAGCAACTCAAATACAATACAAAAAGGGAGAAGGATGGAAATGTTGAAACTGATGTAGAAACCTCCTCCACTAATCTCCAAAGTGAAAGTTTGCTCACTTCACTGAATATTATTCCCTCCAATCCACAGTGTGAACCCCTCCTGTAGGTGCCCACTGGAAATAACTCAATATAGAGAAGAGACTGTGCTGTGAATGAGATGAAACATATGGCCCAATGCAAAAATCTTCAATAAGCTCCAGGATCTTCCTCACTAATCTCCCAGAGAGAGAATGAGCTCCTCCTCTACAAAACTAGCTCTGGAAGTGGGTGATAATGATTCCTCACTACAACCCCTAGCAACTCAACATTTCTGCCAAGCTAGAAAACGTTGTAGTTGAAGATGGTCACCTTGGCCTCAAGCCTGGATGTGAGGAGAATGAAGAACAGGTCATCCAAAGCTTCCCAATGAAGGAGAGGAAAATTATAAATATAAATCTCCCTTGTGCTAAGAAGCACAAGCTATCCCAGTTGCACAACTGGAGAGAGCAAAGCAAAATCGAATTCTTCAACATGATGAGCAATGGCTCTCCTTCCCCCTTTTATGCCCAGAGGAGGCTTCCTTGCCATGGAACCCACCCATTATGGTTTCTCTCATCCAATAATATCCATCCTATGAAAACTGTGTTGTCCCACTTGGTGACTCACTCCCTCCATGCAGCGCTGTTTGACTTGGTAAAATTGGGCCTAGTCTTCTTTCATTTTCCCCTTTTCAGACTAGGACATGACAAATAGCCACTTAAGTGACCCCTTTGCACATTTGGAGTGCTTATTATGCTTCTTCATGGGCCCCCTTACCCATTTTATTCTTTTTATTAAAAGGAAACCAAAATTAATGTTCCAATTAACTTAATGAAAATTTTGGAACATTACAGAGTACCCATGTTGAATACTTTCGATGAAACCTACTACATGAAAAATGAGAAATACATGAAAAACGTGTTTGCAATCATGTTTTTTCATGTAATTCTCATTTTTCATGTAGCAGGGTCCATCTAAAGTATGCAACATGGGTACTCCTTGGATGAGGAATTAAATTTTGCATCCAAAGATTACTCCTGCTCAAATTTTGAGTAAAAAATTTGGGAGATAAGTTGAAAATACGAGTTGAAAAAGTAATTTTATTATTTTATTATTTTTTAATCTTTTTACCCTTTTACTTAAAAAATGGTGAATCATCCCCCATGGTTGACATCATCATCTTGAATCCTGTTGGTTCACATAAAGTTTATTTTGGTTGTACATTTTTCATAGGAGGCCCATTTTAGACCTCAAAATTCCCCTAATGTCCATGTCACGAAATACACGGGGAGCGTTGAACCATTTTAGACCTCAAAATTCCTCATTGTGCAACAGTCTCCCCCCCAATGCGACTCGAGTGAGTTTCGAACTCGTGACCTGTCACTCTGATACCACTTGTTGGAATCACGATTACCATTGTACCAAAACCCACAGGCATTAGTCTCTACTACAATCTCCAGAGTTAGGATCCACGAGAGGCGGTTAGTCCATGTCATGAAACACAAGGGGAGCATTGAACCCAATTTCCAATAGGTTGACATGCAAGAAATACTAGCAAGCCTGCAAATGGGACAATGGTGTCTTTAGGAAATCCTAGACCATATGTAGGGTCATATGCCCCATATGGAGAGACATGTCCACTGTGACTTCAAACCCTATACAAATTGATTTGGTTGCTTGTCATATTTCCATATATATACCAATGTTGACAGAAAATAATTGTATATTTAGAGGATCTATTGGAGTATACCAGATCAAGGTTGTTGGACTAAATACACCTGTTCACTGGTAAAATGATTTTCCTACTAAATTTTATCAAGAAAGGAGGTGAAAAACAAATTCTTGAAGAATATTATCAAAGATCAGATGTTCCAATTCAAACCCAACTTTCACAGTAGCCTTATTTTCTGGTGTCCAAGGGATTTTACTTTGCACGTCTTTACTGATGAAAGCCTCCACATCTTCTAGAATTTTACAATCTACCTCAGGGGACTTGGAAATCTCATCCCACACTTCTTAAAGTATTTTTTTTGCCAGTAGACATATATCTACAACTTAATTTTGCAGGCTTTATCTAGGGTCGGGAATCTAAGGATGGCTTCAATTTTTTGCCCAAGATTTTGTTTACGAGCTCAAACATCAACTTCCTATTCACAACTTCCAGAGCCAGCTTGGATTTCTTACATCCCTGGCTTCCATTGTTGTTTTTCATGCATGGATTGTTTTCTTGTGCATCATTATAATAGTCTTCAAGTTGCTCAAAAACCTAAGGATCTATAGGATGGGAAGGATGGCTCCATCTTGTAGTCTCTAGAATGTTTTCATTGTTAAAACCAACAGAAACTAACACATTTCTCACATACAAGAGACTTGCTTCTTTAATTTTTAGAAAAGCAATGCCTTATACATCCAAACATTCAAAATTGGGCCTGTGCATTTCATCTTGGTCCATATTCTTGTCTGACAACAGCTATGTTCTTATAGCCAAGACACCATCCTCTGGACTAAGCTTTGACATCTCATTTTCATAGAAAACATGTCTAGATTGATCAGAATCACTAGTATCATTTCCATCAGATTTCAGGCTGGAAATCTTCTCACTAGGGTCTGCGTCAAACATAATGAAACATTAACCAATTTTCCAAGAATAAACATGGTTTTTTCTTTGGCCTCAGCCCTAGCTTAATTAAATATTCCCTATAAAACAATTTTAATGCCAGAGGGTCCCTCCACGTGACCATCCAGACCACTGTGCTCATACATGGTTCCTATATCAGTATTTGAATATGGTTAACCGAAATCTCCTAGTGACAAGCTCCTTAAAAGAAAATTTCATTCTTCTGTTGGTGAGTAAGTAGGGAGAAAAGGAGTTTATACGAAGCTTAATTGTGATGCTTACAAGTACCTTCACAAAAAAGTAAGGTATGTAGTAGAATCTCAAATATTCAAGTTTGGATGTTCAGATTTCCTGCAACAAAAAGAGAGGAAAAGACATAAGGAATCTCTGAACTGGAAAAAAAATGTTTGTTTGGAAATTAATACCCCTGATGGATTTTCAAATGATGAAATTGTTGATATTTTTATTGGTTAAGAAACCACAGGCCTGCGTAATCAGCAAAGGCCTGTAAACAAAAATTCTTGGGTATTTCTTAGGTATCCCCTAAAAGGGAACTTCGTGAAGACATTTTAGAACGTCACTCATGTTGGAATTAATATTACACACACCAAAGAATCCTACCTATATATTCTATGTTTCTTCTGAGAGAGATGGATGCAAGTGAGGCAGGGCCAAATGAGAGTGTTGAAGTCCATTTCTCCTTATCCTTATATGTGTTGGAATAGAAATATGAAAATTCAGAGTCCACAAATGTTGACTAGTTTATCTTGGAGGTTAATGCATCCCAACGACAGAAGAATAAGGTTTCTGAGGTTCATAAAATTCATGGTAAATATGCCCTACATGGAAATCTTCCAACAAGCCTTAGGCATGAAAATCAATGCATATAAATCTGCTATTTTCTCCTTTAACACCCCACTGTATGTTCTAATTCATGTTTCTCGTACTCAACATATCTAGAAATATTATTTTCCTTTCAAATACCTAGGTTCTCTACTCCTAGAGATATCATTGAGAATGATATCATGGAAAGAATTGCTTTCATAATTTGAACAAAAGCTATTAAGTTGGATTCTTATGGCTCTCAATTTTCTAAGTGGAATTACCCTTCTAAAATATGTTCTTGAAGACATGCCTCTATACATGTTTTCATCTCTGGTTTCCCCTAAAATTGTACTTAAAATATCTAAAACATACAAAATATTTTCTATGGGGGGTGCACAAAGGGAGAGAAAATGGTATCTAGGAGCCTAGAGAAAAATCTACTTACTAAAGATAAAATGAGGGTTTGGATTATGAGATCCAAATTCTTTAAAGAGAATTATGGTAGCCAAAACTTGGTGGAAATGTCTCATGAATCCCAACTCTCTTTGGGGAAGTCTATGTAGAGTCAAATATATATCCAACAAACTAGAGCACGAATTGATAATATTAGAAGGGAATATGAGGGGATCTCATATATGGAACAATGTATGGAACAAGAGGGGCCTTATTCAAAAACATTGATTTATTCTGGGAGGAATCATGGATTCAATTTCCCATGCTGGTGTAGTTTGGATGTTATCAAGAATTGAAGGAATTTAAAATAGATAGGGTAATGTTGAATATTACAGTCATTGGTAGGACAAAAGAGACCCAAACATGTGGAGAAAGTGGAATTCAAAATATCAGTGAAACTATCATAGGAACCAAGAAGCCCTGGAGGAACTATATTCAAAAATTCAAGAGAGATCAATTAAATTCTAGGACGGTGTTGATAAAATCATACGCGGGTATAAAATGGAGGGAAACTTTATCCTCAAAGAGGCACACAACTTAGCAATTAGATATGAAAATATCCAAGAGGACCAAATTTGGAAGAAAATATGGAACTTGAAACATTGGGCCAAAGTCAGTACGTTCCTTTGGATTTTTGGCCACCACAAGACCCTCACATGGGAAGAAATTTAGAAAATAGGTTTCCAAAGGCCCTCTTAATGCAACCTATGAAAAGGGAGAAAGAAACATTGAATTACCTCATGGATTAGTTCTCTTATGTCACAATATGGTGGGATAAAAGATCTAATGTCTTCTATAAATCTGACAAAACTCATGGAAACATCATTACCACTATCTCAAAAATGGGAGACAAAAGATACTAAATGAAATCATTAATCAGGCTTAGAAACCTCATCCAGGTTTTGTCTTATGGTAGAATTGGAAGGAAAGGAATGGAAGGATTTTCCATGAAAATGAGCAATGCAATTGAGGATTTCAGGAAAAGAATTAGAACATAAATCAAGGAAACAATTCTTATTGGTAATTGTTTCTATTAAAACTATAAAGGAATCTGAAATGAAGAAGGCATTATATGAGATCTCAATATTCATCACTCTTAGCCTTGTTCAAATTTTATCATGATCTGTTGCAACATTTGGTAGATGTCTAAAGTTTTCATGTGAAAATTTTGGCATGATGGATATTGTCCAGTCCCGCTGCATCCCCACTCCCTATCCGCAACCATATAGAGTGTTGACCTTACAGTATATTAAACTAGCAAATTTCTTAGACCGTATACTATAATGTAGTAATATAATCCCGTAAACTGGTTTTAGAGGCAGAACCCTAGTTGGCATCAAGGGGAAAGGATGGAATCATACATCTAGGATGTGCAGCTTCAAATTTACATGACTAATGTAAACCATTTTTCCTCTAGGTTTTTCCTGGTCAAAAGCTTTAATAACAAAAATTTCATAGCATTAACAGGTTTATACCACCTAAAGCAATATCAGTGGATCTTTCATAAGAAATGAGTTTGATGGCCTTATCAATAAAAAAAAAACAAAAGGGCATGGAATCAGGTATCCTTAGATTAGTATGTCCTAGTCTAAATCAAATATATGTTGGGTTGTGGTCTAGGACCAAGTTGGAGCATTTGCAAAAATGATGATCCAGGTTCAAAACCCCAAGGTTTAATCCCTGTGGCACCCTTTAATGGTGGAAAATAGCTTGTTTTTAAAGTATATTTTGTGTGGAGTTTTGTATCCAAAAGGACTTGCACTTTTTATTTTTTTCAAGAAACCACCCCTTGTTTGGCAGGAGAAACTCCTAGGATGTGTGCCCTCGGGGATTTCCATTGGTTTACCATTAGACCCCAGAATAATCAATAATAAAATTTAATGCTTAAGGTGAAAAAGGGATGGACTTCAGTCTAGGGTTATGAGCTCTCTATGGCATAAGTTCACCCCAACCTTTTGGTGACCACATGACTACTGAAGGTGCCAAATGAAACCTAGTCAAGGTATTGGGTAAAATACCATAAAGGGACTTAACAATTACAATAAAATATTTCAAACAATGGGGAAAATCAGGGGATAATGGAAAAGGGCATACCAAGCGGGGGCATGGAAGCGACCCTACCTATAGCTTCTATGCCTCTTTTGTCCTAGCCTGCAGGACACGACCCCATTATCTTCATCCTCCTCATGAATCTCAGCATGAAAAGCTACAACATTCCTTCGAATTAAACTTGGATATATTTCTTCTCTCACCATAAATGTTACATTTATGCCATCATGAGTGTTCTCACTAAATGAGCATAAAATAATTTAGCCTACACCCATGGTCGAGAACTCATTCCCTAACAGCACATAGCAATTGGTTCTCCAAGTTCCTTCCTTGGGCCACCTAATTATACAACACCTCGAAGCCCGTAAAAGAATGGATTCGGTCCACACCCTGCTCCAATTCGGCCAAAGAAACGGAAGGGTCGATTCATGGAAAACGCATTCAGTGTTCAGGACGAGTCGGGTTTCGCAGGGCATCTAGCAGTTCGGCAGGGTCGAGTCGGGTTCAACCCTAGTCTATGTGCATAACAATGAAAATGCGTTTGGAATAGTGATTAGGGTGGCTCCTGAAGGGTGTATTTTTTTCAAGTGGGAATAGGGAGGCTAGGGTGAAGGGTGAAATTTTTTTGAGGCGGGAATTGGAATTAAAATTAAAAATTAAATGTAAATAATAATATTTAAAATATATATATATATATATATATATATATATATATATTAAATTAAAAAATGAATATAAATAAATAAGATATTAAGGTGTATATAAATTATTTAATATGTAAAACTTACGACTTTCCACACACACGACCCGACCCGACCCAACCTGAACCCCACCTGAACACGTTTCCTTGGATGCCCTCACACGGCATGACCCGATCGGCCCGAACTAAGGCACAAGGGAGAAAATGGTAAACGGGTCGCACGGACATGCACATTAAGGGACACGAGCAATCACAACTTAGCATTTTTTATACGGCCTCCCTCACACGACCCAACCCAACCCGAACGCGTTTCCTTGGGCGTACTCACACGACACGACCCGACACGCCCAAACGAAGGCACAAAGGAGAAAATGGAAAAAAAGTTTCATAAACATGCAAAAGGCACACGAGTTGTCACAACTTAGAATTTTTGGTACGACTACCCTCACACGACCTGACAGGAATGCGTTTCCTTGGGCGCCCTCACATGGCACGACCTGACCCGCCCAAAAAAAGGAACAAGGGAGCTACCGACAAATGGATCACACGAACTGCACATGGGTGATCACAACTTAGAATTTTTGATACAACTGCCCTCACATGACTAACCCGACCCAACCCAAACGCATTTCCTCGGGCGCCCACACATAGCACAACCCGACCCAACCCGACCTAAAAGTGTTTCCTTGGGTGCCCTCACATGACCCGACCCGCCTGAACAAAGTCACAAGGGAGAAAATGAAAATTGGGTCACACGAATGTGCACAAGACACGCGGGTAGTCACAACTTAGCATTTTTGATATAGCCTCCCTCACACAACCTAACCCAACCCGACCTGAATGCATTTACTTGGGTACCCTCACACGACCTGACCTGACCCAAACTTCCCTTAATGTGGTTCCTTAGGTGCCCTCACATGACCTGACCTGACCCTGAAGTGTTTCCTTAGGCACCCTCACACGACCCTCCCCGACCCGCCCAAACGAAGGCAAAAGGGATCAAAAGGAAAACGGGTCCCACAAACGTGCGCCACAAGGCACACGGGTGGTCACAACTTAGCATTTCTAATATGGCTGCCCTCACACGACCCGACCCGAATGTGTTAATTCCTTGGGTGCCCTCACACAGAACGACCTGACCCACCCGAACGAAGGCACGAGGGAGAAAACAGAAAATGGGTCGCACGAACGTGCACAAAGCACACAGGTGGTTAGAGCTTAGCATTTTTAACACGGCCACCTTCACACGACCTAACTCGACCCGTCGGAATGCACGACCCAAACAAAGACATGAGGGAGAAACTAAAAAACGGGCTTCACAAACATACACAAGGCATACGAGTAGTCACAACTTAGCATTTTTAACACGATCCCTTGACACAACATGACCTAACCTAATTCACCCAAGTGCACGACCCGACCCACCCAAACGCTTGACCCGACTCGCCCTAACACATGACCTCAATGGCACGACCTAACCCAACCTGCCAGAGCGCACGACTCGACTTGCCCTAATGACACGACTAGACCCACCCAAACCGCACGACCCGACCCACCCGAATGCACGACTCGAATGAAGGCTTGTGAGAGAAAATGACAGACAGGCCACACGAACTTGCATAAGGCACACGGGCTGTCACCAATTAGAATTTTTGACATGGCCGCCCTCACACAACACGACTCGACCTGACTGACCTGAACGCATTTCCTTGGGTGCCCTTACATGGGTGAAGCACTGTCACCACTACCGCTTTATGACAGATGGTATCAGAGCTCGATTCAGGGTTAGTTGAGCTTTGTTGAAGATTGAAGATTGAATAAGGAATATAATGATAGGTTTGTAGTTGGTATCGAATCTTAGACATTATATTGGTTGGTCTCAGCAAAACATTGGCAGGGGCAAGACATTGGTTAGGGTCAAAGCTGCATAACAAGACATGGAAAGTGGGGAAGAATTTCAAGGGAGGATTTTCCATACCTTGTATAGGTTGATGTGTATGAAAGAAGAGCACCCACAGATTCGTGTTGAACTTGAAGTCTTGGAGGAGAATGTTGAAGTAGAGCTTCTTCGACTTGGTTGGGCAATGGAGCAGGATGGAGCTACAGATTGCGATGAAGAAGAAAGAAGCTGAGACATGTGAAGAAGAGGATGCTAAAGATGTGTCAATGGTATAGGAATAACTTGATGAACATGTTGGATCAGGATCATGCACTTTGGAGACATTGATGATGGAGGACACTTATAGGGGTAAGGGGTTACGCGTTAATGGGGCTAGGGTTTAGCGGGTTAAATGGGTTAGGGTTTTAGGGGTTTAGGGGGTTAAATGGGTGAGGGGTTAGGAATTAGGGTTTAATGGGTTAGGGGTTAAGGGTTTAGAGGTTTAGGGTTTAGGAGGTTAAATGGGTTAGGGGTTTAGGGGTTTAGGGGGTTAAATGGGTTAGGATTTAAGGGTTTAGGGGTTAGGGGTTAGCAAGCCAACCAATAATCAACATATACAATGGAGAAAATCACTGCAGCACCTCTAGAAACATATCCTATGGATTCATCTCTCCAAGGATCTAGGATGATTTAGATACTTTCAATTATAAACTAGGACCCTTAAAAAAACTAGCATCCCTTCATTGGGAAAATGGAGTCAGATAGAAGACAACTAGGTATGGAGATTGTAACCACTAGAGATAACGTGTGGCCTCTGCTTGTAAATCTTAAGAGGCTCATCTGGAACAGCCAAAATACATTCAAAATGGATAAGAGAAAACCATCAGATATGCATCCCATGGAGATTGTAGAAGCAATTGATAGGCTTCAGGAAAGACTTAAGGTTGTTCCTGGTGATGATCCCATGAGTATTGAAGCATAGAAGAATGCCACTCTGTTTTTCAACATTCTGCTTCGAAGTACATGTACTAGTAAGTGTGCGCTAAAGGAGTACCACCTTACAAGGGAAGTATTTTAATGGGTAATTGGTGAGATATAATCTCGTTTTCTGTAGTATTTAGTTGCTCCAGGTGAGATGATTGGTTGTGTTGGCACAATCCATTGGTGAACCAGCACTCAAATGACACTTAATACTTTACATTATGCTGGTGTCAGTGCAAAAAAATTTACTCTCGATGTCCCCAGGCTCAGGGAAATCATAAATGCGAAAAATAATATTAAAACTCCATCACTGCCTGTGTACCTAAAACTGGAGGTTAACACGACAAAGGAAATTGCCAAAAATGTGCAGTGTGCTTTAAAGTACACAACCTTGAGAAGTGTTACAGAGGCTACTAAAGTGTGGTATGATCTAGATCCAATGAGTACTATCATTGAGGAGAATGTTGACTTTGTCAAATCCTATTATGAAAGTCCATATGAGGATATTGCACTAGAAAAAATATCTCCATGGCTGCTCCGTATAGAATTGAATAGAGAGATGATGGTTGATAAAAAACTGAGTATGGTAGACATTGCAGAAAATATTAAACTTGAGTTTGATGATGATTTGAGATGCATTTTTAATGACGATAATACAGAAAAAATTATTCTACATTTACGTATTATGAATGAAGAAGGTCATCAAGGAGAGGTACAAAACGAAAATTTTGAAGATGATGTGTTTTTGAAAAAAATTGAAAGTAACATGCTTACAGAAATTACTCTAAGGAGAATTCCAAATATCAATAAAGTGTTTATCAAGTCTTAAAAAAATAACAAGTTTGATGAGAATGATGGATTCTGGACTGAGACAGAATGGATGCTAAACACAGAAGGTGTCAATATGGATGCTACTAGGATGACTAGTAATCACTTGATTGACATTACTAAAGTGGTTGGAATTAAGGCTGTGAGGAAGGCTCTTTTGGATGAGCTTCAAGTTATGATATATTTTGATGGGTCATATGTGAACTATAGGCATCTAGCCATTCTGTGTGACACAATGACATATCGAGGTCATTTGATGGATATTACTCGACATGGTATCAATCGTAATGACACGGGACCAATGATGAGATGTTCATTTGAGGATATTGTGGATGCCCTTTTGGATGCTGCTACATTCACTGAAGAAGACCCTCTCAGTAGTGTTACAGAAAACATCATGCTTGGCCAATAGGATCCTATTGGTACTGGTAATTATACCTTGTATTTGAATGACAAGATGTTGCAACATGCAATTGCACTCTAGCTACCCAACTATATGGAAGGTTTAGACTTTGGCTTGTCACCAACTCTGTCTCATATTACAGGGACACCATACCATGATGCCATGATGTCAGCAGATTATTTGCTCAGTCCCAACCTACTGCTGCTCATACGTTGTTTGAAATAATTAGGTTGAAATTTAGAACCTAACCACCCCTAGTATAGTATGCAAAATCCAATTCTTGGCATGACGCATATGATGAATCCATTGGCTAGGTTACATGTTGGTAGTGTATGTTATGTTGATCTATTACTTTTTATTTTGGTTAGAAACTGAGAACTTCACCAAAAAATCATACCAATATGTAAAATCTACAAAGATAAACCTCTAGACTATATGTATAATCATGATGTGCTTACTCTTGATGAAGAAGACTGGATCCAACATGATGTCAAGATGACATGGTTGATGGAGGACCATCTGATGATGTGGACAATGTCTAGCGACACATGACATGAAGAACGCTTGATGACATTATGACATGGATGACATCATGAGCCTATGATGAAGAATCCTAATAAGAGGAAGCCCATCCATGAATAATTCTACATGGACTACCTCCAATTATGCACCAATAAAATACCAGTCACATTAAAAAAACAATTTACCTTAGAGGCATAATTTCACTAAGACGCCTACGGTAGGGATGCCTACTAGGGTTAACACTCTGATGAGCACGACATGGAAGGAAGGGCTTTGTCTTCTCTCTTGCCTTTGTTTATCTGTTTAGGGGTTCATCGATGCGATTCAAAACCCCTGAATCAATTTTAGGTTTCCACTACTTGCATTCAAGATATCAATTTTAGGGTTCCACAAATGAATTTTGAGGGTTTTCCAAGAAATAATTTATGAGGTGTTTGACAGGAATCGAAATCGTACATAAATATAGAAGCACCATTCAAAACATTTTTACAGTAAACTTCAGTGAGATAGAATCAGAAATAAAATTGGAAAATTGTGCAAAAGGTAGGATCAATACCTCTTTGAAACTTGCAGAGGTTGTGGTTCCATGCTCCAGCCCCAATCTGACCACAAAAATTGCTAGTCCAACATCCTCCAATAGCTCTAGGGGTTTTCACATGAGTTCTGGGGAATTATTTCTGGGTTGTATACTCAGGTGTCCAACTGGTGAAATTTCAAGGTAAGGGGTTGTTGTCTGGTCCTACAAAACAGTTAGGGGAACCATTCTTTCTGGGTTTACCTGAATTTTGGAGAGCTTTGCAACAAGCTCTTACAACATGATGGATGGAAGAAACAGTTCGGGAGCAACTTTGAGACAGAGGATTCCGAGCAGACCTTTGCGCCAAATTTCAAAGGCAAATGAAAAGGGGCCAAGAAGAAAGGGCCTGCTGAATCAGATGAGGGGAAACCTTTAGGGGAAATCAAAATTGAGGGTGCTTACGGTCTGGTTAAACAACTATGGTGAAGAAACTGCGGCCCGCCAAAACAAAAATATGTTGACGATTTTTTTTAGTTTATATTACACATTATATAATTTTATTATTGAACTTAAATGTATATTTTTAGGGGAATTTTATAGATATAGTTCCTTTACAAACTCATCCCTAGTCGAGTTCTCAGAAGTTAGTTGTTTCAAAAAAAAAATTAACATTGTCCATTTCGAAATATTTTGAAAATCTGAGTGAAATAAAGAAAATATTTACTTTCAGTTGTTTAAAAAGAATATTTTAGCCTTGTTCATTTAGAAATATTTTGAAAATATAAAATATAGGAGTGAAATGAAAGATAAAAGAGAAATCAAATAATTAACTTCATTTTTATCTAGCAAATTTCTTCCAAATTTGATGATCGATGGACAAAGAAAACTCAAGAATTAGTTGATACTAAAAGCTCGGAAAATTATTTTTTTAGTTTACTAAAATCACAACACTCAACGCATTTCCTTGGGCACCCTCACACGGCCCAACCTGACCCAACCTACCTGAACTCATTTCCTTGGGCACTCTCAAACGGTACGACTCGACCCGACCCAACCTGACTGTGTGTCCTTGGGCGCTCTCACATGACCCGACCCACCTGAAGGAATGCACAAGGGAGAAAACAGAAAACGGGTCACACGAATGTGCACAAGGCACATGAACGGTCATAACTTATAATTTTTGATACGGCCTCACTCACACGACCCAACCTGAACTGAATGTGTTTCCCTAGGTGCCCTCACACGGCATGATCTGACCCGCCCGAATGAAGGAAAAATTGGGGAAACGGCAAACCGGTCACATGAAAGTGCACAATGCACATGGGCGATCACAAATTAGCATTTTTTATATGGCCACCCTCACACGACCTGACTCGACCCGCCTTAATGCGTTTCATTGGGTGCCCTCACATGAACTGCCCAAATGTGTTTCATTGGGCACCCTCATAAGAGCTGACCCGACCCGACCTACCTAAATGCGTTTTCCTGGGCGCCCTCACACGACATGACCTGACTCGTTTGAACGTGTTTCGTTGGGCGCCCTAAAACGACACGACCCAACCCAACCTACCCGAACATGTTTCCTTGGGAAACCTCACACGACACAACCCTACCCGACCCAACCCGACCCGTCGAACGCATTTCCTTGGGCGCCCTCACACGACCCAACGTGACCCGACCCAGACGCATTCCTTGGGTGCCCCCACAGGACCCAACCCAACCCAACACGCCCGAACGACGCATTTCCTTGGGTGTCCTCACATGGCACGACCCAACCCGACCCGACCCGAACGTGTTTCCTTGGGCGCCATCAGATGACCTGAGTACTCGACACGACCCACCCGAACGTCCAAGGCATGAGGGAGAAAACAGAAAACGGGTCGCACAATCATGCACAAGGCTCACGGGTAGTCTCAACTTAGCATTTTTTATATGACCTCCTTGACACGATCCAACCTGAACATGTTTCCCGTGGTGCCCTCACACAGCATGACTCGACCCGCCAAAACGAAGGCACAAGGGAGAAAACAGAAAATGGATTGCATAAACGTGCACAAGGCACATGGGCGATCACAACTTAGAATTTTTTATTAGACCACCCTCACAGGACCTGACCCGACCCACCCGAACATGTTTCCCTAGGCGCCCTCACACAACCCGAACCAACCCAATCACTCACCTGAATGTGTTTCCTTGGGCGCCCTCACACGACCTGACCCACCCAAACGTGTTTCCTTAGGTGCCCTCACACAACCCGCACAAATACATTTCCTTTGGGTGCCCTCACATGACCCAACCCGACTCCCCCGAACGCGTTTTCCTAGGTGCCCTCATGTGACACGACCCAACCCAACCCAACCCGGCCCACCCGAATGTGTTTCCTTGGGCACCCTCACATGACACGAGCTGACCTGAACGCATTTCCTTGGGCACCCTCACATGACACGAGCTGACCTGAACGCATTTCCTTGGGCAGCCTCACATGGCATGACCCGATGCAACCCGACTCAACCTGCCCGAACGCGTTTCCTTGGGTGCCCTCACACGATTTGACACGACCTGCCCGGACGCGTTCCTTGGGCGCCCTCACATGACACGACCCGAATTGATCTTCCCGAATGGTGTGTTTCCTTGGGCGCCCTCACACGGAACAACTCGACCCAACGAGTTTCCTTGGGCGCCATCACACAACCCAAGTACTTGACTTGACCCGCCCGAATGTCGAAGGCATGAGGAAGCAAACGAAAATCGAGTTGCACGAACGTGCACAGGGTACACGGGCGGTCACAACTTAGCATTTTTTATACAGCCTCCCTCACGCGATCTAACCCGAACGTGTTTCCTATGGCGCCCTCACACGGCACAACCCAACTTGCCCGAACGAAGGCACGAGGGAGAAAACGGAAAACAGATCATACAAACGTACACACGTCACACGGGCGGTCACAACTTAGCATTTTTTATATGGCCACCCTCACACAACCTGACCCGACCCGCCTAAACGTGTTTCCCTAGGCGCCCTCAGACGACCCGACCTGAACCGGCTTGACCCGCCTGAACACGTTTCCCTGGGTGCCGTCACAAGACCCGACCCGACCCGCCCAGACCCACCCAAACGCATTTCCTTGGGAGCCCTCACATGACACGACCTGACCTGACCCACCCAAATGCGTTTCCTTAGATGCCCTCACACGACCCAACCTAACCCGCACAAACATGTTTCCTTGGGCTCCCTCACACGACATAACCCGACTTTCCCAAACGTGTTTTCCTGGGCACCCTCACATGACCTGACCTGACCTGACCTACCCGAACGTGTTTCCTTAGGTGCCCTCACACAACCCAACCTGCCCGAACATGTTTTCTTAGGTGCCTTCACACGACACGACTAGACCAGACCTGACCCAACCTGCCCGAACGTGTTTTCTTGGGCACCCTCACACGACCTGACATGACCCGACCCAAACGCCTTCCTTGGGTGCTCTCACAGGACCCGACCCAACCCGCCCAAAGAATGTGTTTCCTTGGGCGCCACCACACAACACGACCCAATCCGAATGTGTTTCCTTAGGCGCCATCACACGACTGAGTACCCGACCCAACCGGCCTGAACGTCGACGACATGAGGGAGAGAACAAAAAATAGGTCACATGAACGTGCACAAGGCACACGGGCGGTCACAACTTAGAATTTTTTATATGTCTTCCCTCACATGATCCCACCTGAATGCATTTCCTGTGGTGCCCTCACATGGCATGACCGACCCGCCCAAATGATAATACGAGGTAGAAAACGAATCACACAAATGTGCACAAGGCACACGGGCAGTCACAACTTAGCATTTTTTATACAACCAACCTCACACGACCCAAACCAACCCGACCCGACCCGACCCACCCAAACGCATTTCCATGGATGCCCTCACACGACAAGACCCAACCAGACTCGCCCGAATGCCTTTCCTTGGGCGCCCTCACACGACCCGACTTGACCCGCCCTGACCCATTCGAATGCACTTCGTTGGGAGCCCTCACACAGTACGACCCGACCTAACTCGCCTAAACGTGTTTCCTTAGGTGCCCTCACACGACCTGACCTTACCCGCACAAACACATTTCCTTAGGCGTCCTTGCATGACCCGACCCGACCTGACCCCATTCAGAGGTCACTCTTGGCTTATAAAGATAATGGTGTAGGGTAATATCATTTCCTAAGTGACCTAATTTTTTCTAACAATTTCCGAAAATCCCTTCATAAACCTTTCTTTTCCGATGATGCCTTCATAAATGTCGTTATTCCAACACTGTTTGGGTAGTGTCGCAAGAGAGATGCTTTTTGGGTAGTGTCGCAAGAGAGACGCTTTTTGGGTAGTGTCGCAAGAGTGACGCTTTTTGGCAGGATTAAAAAAATTGGAAAATTTGGGGAACTTTCCGACAATATGTCAAAACTGTCAGAACTAAAGTGTTGGAAAATTGACCAAATGTACTAGTGAGCGACTCTTTGATAGGAACAATGCCACAAAGAGGAATGAAGAGAAGAAAATTGGTCCAAGGAAATTCATTGAATTAAACATATATACTTTTGCGGATTTGAGGATTGTTAAAATTGGAAAGGGTACTACTAAAGAAGAAAGAAAGGAATTAATTGATTTACTTCATGAATATCGAGATGTCTTAGAATTTTCTTATGATGAGTTAAAAGGTTATAAGGAATATGTTATGGAACATAACATCCCTTTGATAGATGAAAATGTTAAACCATTTCGTCAGAAACTTAGGCAGATCACTCCTAATTTGGCACCCTTGGTTCAAATAGAGCTTCAAAAGATGCTCACAGTTGGGATTATTGTGCAGACTCATCAGTCATCATGGTGTTCTAATTTGGTGATTTTTAGGAAGAAAAATGGAACAATTAGACTTTATGTTGACTTTATAAACCTTAATTTAGCTTGTAAAAAGGATAATTTCCCTTTTCCTAACATGGAAACTATGTTGCAAAGAGTAACAGGTTCTGGTATGACAACATTTCTAGATGGTTTCTCTAGTTACAAACAAGTCTGGGTGAAGAAAGAGGATTGTTATAAGACAACTTTCACCATACCATGGGGAAGGTTTGATAATATCAAAATGCCTTTTGGGTTGACCAATGTTGGAGCAATGTTTCAAAGGGCTATGAATTATGCCTTCAAGGGCTTAATTGGTAAAATTATTGAAATATATCAAGATGATCATACGAATTTTTCTAAGGATGGTATTATTCATATAGATCATCTCAGGGAATTTTTAACAGGTTTAGAGAGTTTGGAAGATCCTTGAATCCTGTTGATTTTGTGTTTCGATTAACTGAAGGGAAGTTACTTAGTCACATCATTTATAAATATGGGATCAAGATTGACCTTGAAAGAGTTGAGGCCATTCAAAGATTCATTTTCCTCATAATATTAAATTCCTTCAGTCCTTCCTTGGAAAGATTAACTTTATTAGGAATTTTATTCCAAACCATGTAGAGATTGTTAATCCTATTCAAATTATTTTGAATAAAGACGTGAAATTCATATGGAAAGACAATGGAAAAAATGCTTTTGGAGAAATCAAGGGTGTTATGCCAAAGGATCATGTTTTAGTTAGCCCGACTTATTCAAAGGAATTTATGTTGATTTCTTTCACTTCATAGGATACTATTGTGTGTGTTTTGCTTCAAAAGGATAAGGAAGGTCATGAGCAGTCAATCACTTTTATGAGTAGGTCACTCTATAATTATGAGTTGAATTATAGTACTATGGAAAATCAAGCTTATGCCTTAGTCAAGTCCCTTAAGAATTTTAGGATTTATGATATTCTATAGTTATTGATTTTGTCCCACACTGAAATTAAAGATATATTAACTCAAATTGATTGCTTAGGTACTCGTGCTAGGTGGGTAACAACGATTCAAGAATATGATTTGGATATTAAACCCATTAATATTATTAAGCACCAAGGTTTGGCCAAGATTTTGAATGAAGGTAATGAGAGGGATTTGGGTTTAATTTGTCAAAATGATTATTCTAGAGTTTCAACTTCACCCAAGCTTCAGAAGTTAGGAGAACTTGAGTGGTATAAGGATAGTATTTATTATTTACAAAATCTTACATGTCTTAACCATTTAGTTGATGATAAGGGAAGAGCTCTTAGGCTTAAAGAAACTAAGTATTTCATCTTGAAATATGGCCTTAGATGGAGAAATATTGAAGGGATAATACTTAGGTGTGTTGATGAAGTTGAAGAAGGGAAGATTATTTTTGAGTTTCATGTAGGATATTATGGTGGTCATTTCACTACAAATACTATTTCCCACAAAATCTTACGAGCTACTTGTTATTTGCTTTCAATTTTTTTGGATGCGCACAAGTATGTTAGGAGTTTCAAAGCTTGTCAACTATTCACTGGGAAGCAAAAGTTAGTTTCCCTTCCCTTAAAACATGTGGTTGTTAAGGCTCCTTTTCAAAATTGGGGTTTGAATTTCATTGGAAAATTCAGTGAAAATTCTAGTAATGGCTATTCATGGATCTTAATTGCTACTGATTATTTTATCAAGTGTGTAGAAGCCATTTATATGAAAATTTACACTGAAATTTTTTTCATGGTTTTTATTGAAGATAAAATTATTACTCAAATTTTCTTCCCAGCTAAAATTACCATTGATAATGCCAAGGCTTGTAGTTCTTCATAGTTTTCATCTTTTTGTTTTAAATATGGGATTATTTTGTCTCACTTATCAAAATACTATCCTCAGGGCACTACAAGGAAAAGACCCTCTAGCGGAGGTTATAAAGGAGGTTTTTAGTGTTATAAAATTGGCCAAAACTGTCAAAAAAACATTTGCTACAACATTCGTTTATGGTTACGGAGGTTTTGGTGGATCTTTTAACAGAAATTCAACACAACTACAAAAATTGGCGGCCAGAGGTTATTACGGATTTTTTTTCATCGGTGCGATACTCAGGCTTTAATGCACTGGTGCGTACATGTAGATGGTGCCCCTGGGCGGTCAAAGGAGAATGCACTGGGCCGTTAAGGTATAAAACCGCACCGAGCGTAGTGTTGGTGATACAACGCACGGGGTCATTCTAATTGGTCTTGGGATTTATGCGGTGCCCATAGGTCGTATCAACGCACCGGTGCGTAGACTTATAGAAACTCACTTGTGCGTAGTATCACACAAACACACCGAGATTTATAATTGGTATCGGTATTTGTGCGGTGCCCATAGGTCATACAAATGCACCAATGTGTATAGACATATAAACGCACCAGTGCGCCGTATCACATAAACACACTAAGATCTATAATTGGTATCGGTATTCGTACGGTGCCCATAGGTCATACAAATGCACTGGTGCGTATAGACACATAAACACACCGATGCATAGTATCACAAAAACGCACCGAGATTTATAATTGGTATCAATATTTGTGTGGTGCCCAGAGGTCGTAGAAATGGAACGGTGCACTTCAGAATACAAATGCACCAGTGTACAGTAACTGACACACACTGGTTTTCATTTTTTATTGTTTAGAAACATCAACCTGTGATAGTGCAATTATTGTGATTTTTTAAAATTCATTATTCATCAAAAGTCGACACATCTTATAACAGTATTCATATTGATTAAATTTTTATTAATGCATTTGAATGTGATGTTTGGATTAATTTGTTATATCATATCATAATTATTGTGATTTTTTAAAATTCATTAATCTTCAAAATTCGACACATATATATCTTATAACAACATTCATATGAATTAAATTTTTATTAGTGCATTTGAATGTGATGTTTGGATTAATTTGTTATATCATATCATCAAATTTCACATCTCTTCATTGTAATATTTAATCATCCATAAATTTAATCTGTGGTGTTATATTTCACAACGACAATAGAGAATGCAATAGAATAAATTAAAACATATTATATATATATGAATAAGACAGTATTTGTCATACAAAATGGGACAATTATTGGTATCCCTTTGTCTTTCAATTGGGACACTATGTCCATTACATTAAACAAAATGTCTAATTTCACAGGATAATATTCAACAAATACAACACCTTGCTTTGATATCCAAACATAGTGATCATAATTCTTCGCTTGAACTGTTGTCACTGCTAGAGCTACTTTCATGACTTGGGTTATTTTCAGGAATGTTTTTTTCATGGTGTTGATTGTTTTCTTCTTCTTCACCTTCCACTACAAACATAAAAATAAATGGTAATGAGTGTATATACATTGGTGAGAATAATTAAAATTACAATATTAAATAATATACATCAATGTAAATCCCGGATGCGGGTGAACAATGAAGGCGGGCATACGGTGAGTCCTTTGCATGACAGATGGCTCAGCCACATTGTCATGCATGGGTTCAAGCTGCGAGAATTAATACATGCCAACTGCACCCACCAAAGCTCCATTAATACGCTCGTCTGTTGATGCACCCACCAATCTTTCAAAATGTCTCGGAGCAGCATCTTCCTCCATCGCCCTCAAGCTGCATTTGCCCCTCTGTGGTCTCAGATCCGAGCTCTCGAATGCCCATAGGGAGGCGATGTAGCCTCTATTGTTGTATTGTCCTTGCTCCCGGCCACCACGTCTCCCACAACCTCCATTGCAGCCTTAATTTTGATACTGAGCCTTCAACTCCTCCATCCTCTACACCTTTGGCTCCTCATAATTCTATACATTCGACCCTCCTTTCTCAGCCCATCAACAACACCTCCACGAGCTCCATTATGCCTAGGCACCACCAGATGTGCTGCCGCCAAGGCAGTGGGCATGGAAGAGCGTCTAGGCCTCCGCTTTCTAACCGCTCTGAATATTCATCTCCATCCCTTGAGGATTCCTATGGTCGCTATCCTGCAACTCTCAGCGATAGAGGCCGAGACCTGGCCTCGAGGCGCTCACGCTCTTTAACTCATGTTCGCACTTTGGGGTTGCACCACCCCACCAGTCATTCCTCCTCGCCGCTACCAAATCTGGAGACACTACCCTCTCCGTCCACTATGCACTCTACTCAATTCCATTACAATTTCACCCTGGACCATCCTTGCATCACTGCCACCATCTCAATCAGCTTCAAGGAGGAAGCTTCCAATGTTGAGAGCCTTCGCCCAAGGAAAATGCTCAGAAAATCCACCATTGACTCGATGCCTCAACTTCCTTCGAGAAAATATGAAGCTCTCCCCGTCATCCATGGCGCTCCCTCTTCCAACAGCAAAAGCAAGGGCAGCACCGGGAGTGGCAGCAATGGCAGCAACAGCAGCAGCAAGGACTAGTCTGGTGATGATGGTGGCAAGGGCAGTGCACACACCACCATCATTCCTGAACATGTTGTGCCTCAAGATAAGATTGTTGATGACTCTGAGGGGTACAGGTGCCTAATTGTGGAGGAGCCACTGCCCCTGCACAATGAGACCTACCTTCTATAGGTTTCTTTTTAGTTCGAGTCTCTTTTTCTAGTTTACTATGTCGCTCCTAGTTATTTTCGTCATTCATCACTACTTTTTGTATGAAGCTGGTTTCCCTGTGGTGGGTAGCTGCAGTAAAACTGGTTTGACTGGTTTCCCCTTCTAGGCAGTCACTATTTTGATCTTTTGACTTACAATGCCTCTGGAATTGGCTAGTCCAACAATTCCATAGGCCAGAAAATCCATGTACCATATGTTTTATAAATATAATTTAGACTTACTTATATATATATATATATATATATATATATATATATATATATATATATAGATATATATATATATATATATATATATATATATATATATATATATATACACACACACATCAATGTAAATCGAAAAGAAATGATGTACCATTGCAACAATTGACTCATAAACTATACACATTCTTTCAAAACCATGTAACATGCCATCTTTCAAGCTTTCATCTATTGGCGCAGTTCCATACTTTGTTTTCTGCAAGTTTTATACCCCATAAAAGATCATATATTTAATATAAAATATTTTTTTGTTCTATTAATTATAGACGGAGCTAAGTAAAACAAGATCGATAGATGCTTACAAATTCCACAATTAAGTTCTGATATGCCAACATATATTCACAACCCATATTTAACCCAATTTCAATCAATTCCTCTGATGGTTCTTCTTTGTATGTTAGCACCTGTTTGAAGACATTCAATGATGATTTTTGTAAAACAACTTAAAAAATACAAAAATGAAATCTAGTTACATTTTTATATGGAAGTAACAATTACTCACAAACTTAGATATCAACCCTTTTCTTCCTTGTCGTCCTGTTTTATGTGCTGAATGGCTTCCATTTTCTTTTCTTTTCTGCAAGAAAATACTTGAAAATTAATATTTAATGCTAAATTGTTTATTTATTGTACCTATTGATCGAAAAATTCAATGATTACATATTACATTTGAAGCATGTTGTTGATGAGATGGCTCATCCTGCGATGCAATTTTGTCCATTTCTTTGACCATCTCCTTATACACCTTTTTGGACATTCCTACTGGCATATTTCTGATATCAGATCATTCATCTTTTGAGATTTTCATAATATTCCTGAAAATGTAACATGATAATAAAATATTTAATTTTTATATTGATATATGAAAAGAAAATATAATAAAAGTGATATTTATAAATAATTCTAGACAAACATTTAAAGGAATATCACTTTTTCATTCATTCTTTTTTGTTGTTGTGCGTTTTTACTATTAAAAGTCTGACATGTCTCATTGACCAATTCTTTGGAAACTCTTCCTGTAGTTTAGATAAAATTTGGTTCTTGGAATACTTAGATTGGTTTTTGCATTGTAAGTGGAAAGAACTTCAATACATTCATTCCACTAGATCCCTCAAACTTTTGTAAAAGATTTCCCCCCTTTCATTAACCTCCAGCACCACTCCAGATGAGCTAAGGAGAAATTCATTTTCATTTGCATGTTCTTTTTTTATTTGTTTTCTTAGAACAACATTCTTTTTTTGAGTTTTTGGTCTCTGTAGAACATTAAATATATGTGAATTAATAGACTGTTTGACACATGTTATCTAATAATTTTCATTATATTATTAATGAAAATTAAAAAAAGAAACTCATATTGGATCGATAGTATTTTTTCATTCACCTGATTCATCATTTTGTAATTTGTCCATCAAGCTTTTACGCTCTTCTGGTCCTAAATCAGAAATAATCTTATCGAGATTCATCATTTTTTGTCTATGCATGATACACAGTAAACAACACATATTAGTTAAACTTACATATAGTTCAAAAATAATATTTTTTGTAAAGAATTTACAAAGAACTTGCCTCTTTTGCTTTTCTTGATGTGTTATCAGTATTTTTGTTACTTGATCTCTTGTCAGTCATTTCTTTATCAATCGCAAAACTATACCATATCATTCATTAATATATTTATAAATAAACTGTCAACTTTTCAGGTAAAAAAAAAATCTCAAGAAATCGGTGTGCCATTCATGGTGTACGCACCAATGCCGGTGCATGGGGGTCTTATAAATGCACCGCACAAATAGTATAATACACCGTACGATGCTCTATGTCAAGAAGGAGAACCGATGCATTATATGTCAACCACTGCACCGATTAACACAGATAAAATAATAAAAATCATCCAGTGTTAGTTTTTGTTGCATAAACCGGTGCCATATTTTACATATGACGCACTGATAAAAAAAAATTGTTTTTTAATTTTTTATCACAGTACTTTCGGGGTCTGCTTGTACAATACAGAGCACCAGTGTGCTAGGTTACGCTGAACACACCAATGAAAAAAAATATGTTTTTTTTTTAAATTCACAAGGGCCGACATGGAGTGGGATCTGACTATGCAAATCGTCCCATCGGTTTGATGTCTTAGGTCTATATTTAGCAATACAAACGCTATAAATCTAAATTGAAAATCCCTAATTCTGAAATCACAAAAAGAGAGAGAAGAAAGGGCAGAAACAAAAATAATGTAGGGTTTGTTTCTAAAATGGTTTTTTTTTGTGTGAAACAGAACGTTCGCGGTGCGCCATAATGAAATAGCGCAGCGACGACATATTTTACATATGGCGCATTGAGAAAAAAATATTTTGTTTTTTATTTTATTTTTTATCACAGTACTTTCGTGGTGCGCTAGGATAATAGAGCACACTGATGCGCTAGGTTACGTAGGGTCCACCGATGAAAAAAATCTTTCTTTTTTTTAATTTACGTAAGGGCCGACATGGATTGGTATCCGACTATGCAAGTCATCCCGTGGGTTGAATGTCTTAGGCTTATATTTAGCAATACAAACCCTATAAATATAAATTGAAAATCCCTAATTCTAAAATCATAGAAAGAGGGAGGAGAAAGGGCAGAAACAAAAAGAATATAGAGTTTGTTTCTAAAATGGATTTTTTTGTGTGAAACAGTATGTTCGCGGTGTGCCATAATGAAATAGTGCACCGGTGCCATATTTTACATATGACACACTAATAAAAAATATTTTTTTTTTTTTTTAATTTCTTATCACAGTACTTTCACGGTGCATGGGTATAATACAGCGCATCGGTGCGCTAGGTTAAATCGGGCGCACCGATGAAAAAAATATGTTTTTTTTTTTTTAATTCACATAAGGGCCGACATGGATTAGGATTCGACTATGCAAGTCGTCTCGTGGTTTGGATGTCTTACGCCTATATTTAGCAATACAAACCCTATAAATCTAAATTGAAAAGCCCTATTTCTGAAATCACAGAAAGAGCGAGAAGAAAGGGCATAAACAAAAAGAATCTAGGGTTTGTTTCTAAAAATGTGTTTATCTTGTTGAAATATGGAAAGTAAAATAGAATAAAAATAACTCATATTAATTTCACTATAACCTAAAGTAAAAAAAAACAATAAACTTTGATGTCTTTCTTTTACTGCATAAAAAAAACTCAGAAAAAAAGTAAAAAAACAATTAACTTTATTCACGAGATCGTTTTAAATTCTATGATACAGGGTTTGAATCACTAGAGGTTTGGAATTCTAATTGTATGAATACTTCTGTTTGAACGTATTTCCCTGCTCCACAGTGCTCTCGTGCTCTGTTTTCTCCAGGTATGTCTCCTGCAAATCTCTCGCTGAATTTTTTTGCAAAAATAGTGAAATAATGAAAATTGTTTATTATTTAAAGAAATGTTTTATGAAATTAGATTTTCGAAAATATTTTTCCACCCATTTTTCAATTTACCGGTTTTTTTTCACTTAAATAAAATAGAGTTGCACTTTTTTTATTTGCGGTTATCCATCGTCGGTGCATCCCTTAATCGAACCGCATCGGTGTGTCTGTGTATAAAATGGCACCGGTGTGCATTACCAAAAACGCACTGGTGCAGTGATCTGTACATTATGCACCGAAATTACTTTTAGGTGTGTGCACCAAAATTTATTGTTGCTTTTCTCAAATGCGGGGAGAAAATGTCATAATTATATCAAATGGACAATTCTTCAAAATTCAGCTCATTCCATAATATTTCTCAAAGTCCATAGCGGAGTTCTCCCTATCCATCTCGAGACGCAATATTTACTTCATATTTTATTTATATTTTCACTATCTAATTGAATTTATGTTTTTTATACGTCCAGTCAATCATGAACAGCTTAATTAAATTTATAATGTATACAAATTTGCAGGTTCATGCACATTTAGCATCGATTTCAGATGCACAAAATATTCAAACTGCTCCAAAACGTCGGAAGTTCTTATCAGGAGCTGCATACCGCAAGGCGCATTTGGTAGATGAAAATGGACAACTGCTTCACCCTGCCAATTGTAACAATATTGCATCTTCCAGCCACAATCCCGGGACAATGGTGGTAATAATTATAATTTTTTGGTATATTGATAAATATGTAATTATTTCAACGTCAAACCAATTTATAATCATGCAATATTGTCAACGTGGTTACTAATTGATATCATATATTTTGTACTAATCATGTTCAAATATTTTTTTTTAAATTATTAAGATTCTAGTGATGATGAACGACCTACCTACCATCTTCCGTTGCACCCCACGACAATTTCAAATCGAGAGAAGACTGAATTAAGAGAAAAAAACGGAGAGGAACGATACCAAGAATGGTTGAATCAACCACCGATTCAATTCTCTCTACGTCCAGATTCACCAATTAGGAATGACTACAACAATAGTAGCTTTTCACAATCTGGTAATGGAGGCAATCAAATAGAGGTTGGTATGGATGATTACTTAAGGGATATGACTACCATGGATACAATGTTGTTAGATTCATTCCAAAATGATGATCAGCTAGGGGATTATGCTCATATCGTTGACACCTTTTTCAAAAGCCTTAAATTTGCTACCACCACCCCTCTCTTTAGACCTGGTGGTCAGTCAAAGTCTACCCAGTTGGGGACAACGACGTTACTGTACAACTTGAAAGCAAATTTTGGCTTGTCAAATGCATGTTTCTCATAACTTTTGAGGTAAGTTACCATAAAGTACTCCTTTATATAAATTTAATCAGTACACTGCAATGATCATTACAAATGGTAAATTTTATGAACGTTAATAATTATATCGGCATTAATGTACATTTATTAATATATTTTTCCATGATCACCAACTACAGGTTATTCAAATATAAGGTTCTTCCGAGTGATAATGTATTGCCCAGTAGCTGCGAAGAGGCAAATAAATTGTTGAAAATGTTGGGTGTTGAGTACATATCATATCATGCATGTCCAAATGATTGTATTCTATATATAGGAGAATATGCAGACAAAGAGATGTGTCCGAAATGTGGGCATGACAGGTATGATAAATAAAAAAAGAAGGGTAAATCACGTACTGGTCCTCCTTTTAAGATATTGAGGCACATGCCTATGATCCCAAGGATTCAAAGGCTCTTTCATTTCAAAGAATTAGGTATGTTGCAGGGATGGCATGCCTCACACAAAAGTGAGTTGGGAGTTATGCGAATCCCAACTGATTCAATAGCCATGAAGCATATAGAGAATACATGGCCCGAAAAATTCAAGGATGAAGTATGAAGTCTACGACTTAGCATAGCCATGGATGGTGTCAACCCATATTCCCTCCAGAACACCAACTATTCTATTTGGAATGTAGTGGTGATCAATAACAATATCCCCCCATGGTTCTCCGTGAAGAATGAACATCCTATGTTGGCTCTCATAATCCCTGGTAGAAGACAAGTAAAGAATATGGATGTCTACTTACAACCACTAGTAGATGAATTGAATGAATTATGGGATGGGATAAATGTATATAATGTATCAAGACCCATCGTAGTAGAGAGGAGTTTTATGTTGTATGGCATATGTGCTTACACGACACATGATTATCCAGGCTTAGGATTTTGCTCTGGTAAATTACATGTTTAATTTATTTATTTGTTTATATACATAATAATATTCTTTCACATATTAGTTATTTAATTCATTGTAATATTTTTTCTGATCTTCATGATATTCTTTAACGTGCCATGTATATTAATTAATGTATACAATAATCTCGCAGGTCTTGTAACAAAAGGGTATTTTGGATGTAAATGTTGTGGACCTTCTCTGAAAGCTAGATGGTCCAAGGACCTACGAGTGTATGATTGCTCCAAGGTATTCCTACCAAAAGAACACCCTTACAGAAGAGCAACATCCACTTTTAATGGTAAACGAGAGAGAACCCAAAGGCCCCCAATAATGACACCAAATTAATGGCTTAGAGAATATGAGAGAGAGAAGGAGAAGGAGTTCATAAAAATGTTCGATTCAAATGGGGAGCCTATGTTCGATTATCCAGATTTCTTCAACACCTATGTCGAGAAATTTCCTATTGGAATGAAAACCAAATCTATCTTTTATAACCTCCCATATTGGGAGCATCTTAAGATTACCCACTTATTAGATGCCATGCATATATTTAAAAATGTTTCATCTTCTTAATGGAGGCACATATCGTCGAAACAAAGTGACACATTGGTTGTTAGGAAACATCTTATTACTTCAAAAACTAAAAAGAAACATTGGCCAAGATGATTAGAAAGTACGGGATCAAATGCAGGCGCTGGTCCCTCTAATTCATGGTTTTTCAAAGAAGGTGATGTCCCGTGGATTTTAAAAAATGATGATATTTCTTTGGCAAAGGAAGTTATAATGGTTTTGAGGGTGCCAACTTCATATGGGTCTTCACTATGGCACTGCTTCATCGTGGATGACCATTTGTCAGGGTTGAAATTGCATGACCATTTGAATCTTCTAAGAGTATGTATAATGTCAAAAGCATGATTTTATTATTTGTTATATTAGTAAATTTTATCCCATGCAGGGATCATAAAACATAACTAATTTTGTATATTATTGCACGTGTTTATAACTTTGTAGTGTCATTATCCTTTGTTTGTGCGTGGGTGTGTGAAACATGAATTCCCTCAAGACCTAGGATGTGCCATATCTAAATTATATGAATTTTTACGTTGGATCACATCAAAAGAGATTCATGTGGCTAGCATTCCACGGTGGCGTCAAGAGATAGTTGAGATTGTTTGTATGTTTGAGAAGGAACTGCCGACGAGTTTCATGGACTTACAAGTTCATCTTCTAATCCACCTAGTAGATGAGGTTGAATTAGTTGGGGTGGTTTCTTGTCGTTGGATGTTCTTCTTAGAGAGTTACATGAAGAAATTGAAAGGTTTTTTTCGACAAAGAGCAAAACCCGAGTGGTCTATGGCAGAGGGGTACATATTGCATGAGTCTTTCTATTGTGCCAGTGAGTACATTAATCTGATCGACAACAAAATAGGTGTGGTGATTTGGGACGATGAAAGAGATGAAGACAAAAGAGAAGGGGAGTTGCTCCAAACGAGTGGAAAAAAGCGCTTGATAAAGAGTAAGCGACTTATACTTTTTCAAATTTACAAAAAGTAATTAATATTCATGTTGAACTTCGATATAATGTATATTTTGATCTCTAAGTACTATATAATGTTGGTTTTATTTCATCAGCAAACGCAGCAATTGAAGCAATCAATAAATTCGTTCTTTACAATTCTGAAGCAACACAACCATGGGTCGCATTGTACGAAAAAAAGAGGATGAAATGGGATAGTGACAGGAAAGAATTCAGACGATTGAATGGTAGAAGTGTGCCTTATCCTGATCATTTAAAAGAAAATATGCCAAAAATATGCCCCGACAATTGGGTTGCTGACCAAGTTAGAGAGAAATATGGTGCAACCGGTCGTTACCCACGTGCTGAAGAGGATGCGCTAAGTGTAGGGATTGGGTGCAGCAACTCGATAATAATATTCTTAATTTATATGTAAATTTGAAACTTATAAGACATCTATATTTCATATTTTAACTGTTGGGTTATTATAAGACACATGACACTATGATTTTTTTAACTTTTTTATAATAGGTGCATTTGTTCCCATCTATGTGGGCATATGGACACCATTTTCACACAGAAAATGTCGATGTTAGAAACATCACACAAGACTATGGAGTGGAAGTCGAGTTCGATCAATCTAGTCGATCTAGCCACCATAATCAAAACCTAGTACGAGGGACATTAGGTTATGTCGGAAAGATACAAGAGATCATTGAAGTGGATTTCTCTTCCTTCCAATGTGTTATTTTTAGGAGCAAGTGGTGGGACACCTTTGATCGAAATAATGTAAAGGTAGATCGCGATAGTAGGCTGATATGTATCAACTCTAGAAAGATATGGGATGAAGCTAAGGAGCCCTATGTTTTCCCCAAACACTGCAACCAGGTGTTTTTTTACGCAGATGTGTTGGATAGGGATTGGTGGTACGTATTGACACATGACACTAGATCAAAACATATTTTTGAGAACAATAGTGTTATCATGCCATGCGAGCTGAAAGATAATGAGGGTGATCATGAGAACCGAGAGTGATATGGTACATGTGTTATTTCATCAATATTTATACTTTTTAAGATGGGTTTTTCGAAACTTTATAATATGTATTTTGAATTAATTGGTAATTTGCATTGTGTTAATGTTAAAATCAATATTTCACTTGATAATCTGCACTTATTTTGATCTCAAAAACAATGGCATACTGTATAAATTAGTTCTTTTTTTTGTATCTAAGATCATAATAAAATAATGATAATTCTAAAGAACATGAATTTATTTGCATTATTTTCTAAACTTCATTATGTTACAATAATTCATATTATTCTAGATTTATTATTTTACAATTATTTAAAATTTACAAATTTTAATAAAATCATTTCACTTATTACAATTAAAATTTTACAAATATTTTAATACAATTACAATTACAATTACAATTTTACAATTTCACATACAATTACAATTACAATTTTACAATTATACAAACAATTACAATCAATTCACAGTAATACAATTAAAATTTTACAAATATTTTACATACAATTACAATTACAATTTTAAAATTTTACATATATACAATTACAATTTTACAAATTAAAAAATTACAATTACAATTACAATTTTACAAATTTACATATATACCATTACAATTACACTTTTAGAATTTTACATACAATTAGAATTACAAATATTACAATTTTACAATATCATGATCATTTAATATTAAATTAATTAATAAACATCACGTTCATGATAACCATTGTACAAAAATCATATTTGACTAAAAAAGACATTCAAAATCGCTAACATCATCGTGATCATGATCATCTAACAAAACACAATTAAAATTATATATTAACATCATCGCAACACAAACATCAAATATACATCTCATGTCAAATAACCCATGCTATCACATACACATCTATCTGCAAGCTGCACATTAGATGAACATATCTAACATGACCTAACAATATACACATCATGATGATCACCAACATGTAAATTAAGTACAACTGCAACATGAACATAAAATACATGGACTACATATATATATATATATATATATATATATATATATATATATATATATATATATATATATATATATATATATATATATATATATATATATATATATATATATATATATATATATATATATATATATATATATATATATATAACTGAATAATGTTAAAAATATACAACTGTAATATAAATGTCATGGATCAGTTGGTGGTAGTACAACATCAATAGCAATACTAGTGGAGGCCTGCTCAGTTAATGGTGCAGCCTCGACGATCGATGGTCCAACCTGTTCATGATCATGAGTACTTATGGATGCTACAGGTTTCTCGTTGGACGTGGCCGATGGTCCAGCCTCATCTCCATGATGATTGTTGCTAGATGATAGTGGAGGTTGCTCATCTAGCGCGGCGCAAGGTGAACAATCATCAGATGATGAGTCGTTGCTCACGGATTGTCGATCATGTGCTGTGTCTCGACCAAGGCTATAACGTGCAACAATCCTCCTCAACTGCGTAACAGCTGTCGTAGCTCCTATGACATGCCGCATCAGGTTGTACATGTGACACGACATGCCTCTCCACATCTGTAATAGCCTATCATCGAACTGTATGTCTCTGTAATGAGCGGGCCTGATGCCCGCCTCAACAATCAATGCAGCGAGTTGGTCACCCAACTCCATCCTGTATCTAGCATCAAGTCGACCACACCTAGCAAAAGGTATTACCAGCACACCAGCAGGAGCAAGTCTCTCTGCATCGGCCTCCTGATAATCCTTGGCATCTGGAATGCCCTAATCGTCATTAGGATCCACACCTGGATCATGTCATGGTGTCGGCATTTCCTCGTCATCAAAAGATCCAATGTCTGCAAAATATATACAAGTAAACAACAGTAATTAGACAATTCCATTACACAATTTAATAAAAACAAGTTAAAGACCATGCTAGAATAATTTAAATAAAACAGTAATATTGCCTCTATCATATGGTGGCTCATCGGCTGTGAAGAGGATGTCGGCACACCCTCACTAATCAAAACCCACATAAGGACATGGGACCATAATGAAGGGATGCTCATCAACACTAGCTAGCAACTCCAGTGCATCATGCGATATCCTCGCGGGAAACAGAGTCTCGCCCCTTTTGGGCATTATCTGCCCCCACATGTGCATACGTGCCTTGAACATTGGCCTATGAGGCTGCCGAACAAAATTAGGCCTCATCTCTAGAAACCTCTCAAAAAATAAACAAAAGCACAACATCTATCTAAGGCTGTACAGAATTGCTGCAAAAAAATGGTAGACCACCTAACAAGTTGTGGCTCCTGTACTAAAGAATCAACATAATATAGAAGCAAGCAACTAATGCATTTCCCGTCACTGGTGTTGTGAAAAATGTTTGAAATGATAAGTGAGAGACACTACACCTCCTCACTACCAAATGCACCAATACGTAACTGGCCTCCAGCGACCTGAAAATCTGTAGGAGACAGTACATTTGCTCCAATGTATCTCTAGGAGTAAAATAACTGACTCCCTGCTATAGCGCCAGCTGGAACCTCTTGAAACGAGGGAAAATCCACCCCTCTCCTCGATATCCCTGTAATGAAATATATATCCTTCACAGTGGGCATGTACCATTGGTCGATACCAACCTGGAAAGCTTGTTGGTGGGAATTCCACCTTTGGATAAGATGTCTAAAAAACAAACCATGGCCCTTTAGGGAAGTAGCCTTCCCATAGAACTTGAGGAGGCATACCTGCCTTAAGAGCCCCTACGTAGTTGTTGTAATATGGCAAGGGTACGCATATCCCTCCCTCTCTCATGCCTCCCATAGGTGAACCATTCTATACTGCTCCGTCTGTTGTTGTTGTTGTTCCCCCTCTTCTCTCCTTTCACGTCTCTGAATGATTGACATATTAAACACAATTTTTTTATTAAATGAGACATGTGTTTAGAAATATACATATATAATGTTTTTTTAAAAAGAAATAAAAAAACAGTCGGTGCACCGAAAACACAGTCACGCACCAGTCCCGGTGCGTCTTTTTATGGAGCGCACCAGCATCGGTGCACCAGATAATATTCAACACACTGGGAGTGGTGCTCCAAAAAAATTTGTAGCGCACTCTTGACTATGTGTGTCAGGAGGGTGGTGTGCTAACTAAACTCTATGCCCCAGGGCATATAGTTAAGTCAGCAGACCAACCTCCTGCCATCATTACATAGTGAATGGTGTGGTCTTTTACTAGGCCACATCGTTGACCTAGGAAAAATACAGAAAGCCGTGCACTGAAGAAAAAGTCGTCCCGGGGCGGATATTTTGGTCAACACATTGCGTCGCTGCTATTCCACTAGGTCAACAGTGCGGCCGGGTAACCGACCGCACTGCACTTTTTAAAAAAAAATAAAATAACATGGTGTGCCTTCGGTACCGCCCCGAAACCGGTGCAAATACTATTAGCACCAGTTTACCAGATCGAACTGTTGACACTGTCGAAATGTAGAATGCGGTGCGCTGACAACATTACTTGCCCCGAGGCGGATAATTTAGTTAATGCACCGTGTTGCCGCTATTCCACATTGTCAACGGTATGGCTTGGTAAACGACTGCACCACACTTTTTTTAAATTTTGAAATAACACGGTGTGCCTATCAGTACCACCCCGAAACTAGTGCAGAGACTGTTAGCACCAGTTATGGTGTGGCCTATAAATTTATAGATAGCACCACAAACTGGTGCGAGCCGAATGGTTCAAGTGCACCGCGCGACAAATAATTTTTTTCTTTCAAATGGTTAAAATAACATGGTGCACCTATCGGTACCACCCCAAAACTGGTGCGGATAACGTTAACACCGTTTGCGGTGCAGCCTGTAAATTTACAGGCAGGACCGCAAACTGGTGTGAGCCAAACGGCTCGAGTGCACCACGTGACAAATTTTTTTTTTAAATGGTTAATTTTAAGGTTATTTGAAATTCTAATCTGCTAAAAGGCTTAATTATGGAAAAACAAGAAAAATACCTGTAGATTTGGCTGTCGAGGAGTCATATTGGCTGTAGAATTTGCAAAAGAAAATTTGTCCACCATTTTGAAAAATTCAAGCTCGAGATTGGTGGGCAATGCACAGTAGCAGTACGTTCAATGAGTACAATGGGAGCACCGATGTTAGGGCGGCTCAGACAAGGATAAATTGCACTGGTGCTTGAGAGCTCTGGAGCACTGACAAAAGTGAAAAATGCAGTTTTTTGGCTGTAATTTCTTTTTATTTAACCCTGTTCCGGTGCGCGGGGTTTTTATGGGCACACTGGTGCGTTTGCTTCATTTCGCACCGAGCGGGTGTGTATAGAGCGCACGATGTCTGGTGTGCCAATGTTTTGTACGCACTGGTGTTTTCTATTGTTGAACGCACTGGTGCGTTTTACGGTGATAAGCGCACCAGACGAAATACATCCACAAAAACCTCTGCCTGCTAACCTCCTCTAGTAACCTTCGCTTGAAACGGATGTCTGGGGTATTTTTATAAGGGGTTCCTCAAAAACATCCACTAGAGGGTCTTTTCCTTGTAGTGGGGTAATGGTCATGCGGAATCTAGTAATAAGAACCTTATAACCATTATTAAGAAGATAGTAGGAGACAATAAATGGTCATGGGATGCCAAGATCAAGTATGCACTTTGGGAAGATAGGATTACAAAGAAAAAAGCTACCGCAAAATGTCCCTTTGAACTTGTTTATGGCTTGGGTATAACTTCACATGTGCACCTTAGCCTCCCAACTTATCAACTCCTTCAACATTTTAATAATGTCCTGGGATGCCAAGATCAAGTATGCACTTTGGGAAGATAGGATTATAAAGAAAAAAGCTACTGCAAAATGTCCCTTTGAACTTGTTTATGGCTTGGGTATAACTTCACATGTGCACCTTAGCCTCCCAACTTATCAACTCCTTCAACATTTTAATAATGAAAAATATGGTGTCCAACATCGGATTGACCAGATAGTTGAGTTGGATGAAACTCGTAGGAAATATTTTGATAATATTCGTAAAAAAAGTTCTTAAGTTAAAAATAATTTTGACAATTTTTCTCGAGTTAGATCTTTCTAGGTTAGAGACATAGTATTAATATGGGATCAAAGTAACAATAAGACAAGAAATAATGAGAATTTCAAAAGCTTGTGGCTTGGACCTTACACAATCAGAGGACTTGCTGGACCAAATTCATTTTGTTTGAGCACATTACATGATGAACCAATTGAATTCCCTGCAAATGGAAAAGTTCTCAAGTTTTTCTACAAAGATGACATTTGATGTCATAGGGAATTCTTTGTTTTGTATCTATAACCCTATCCTTTGTCATTTCAGTTATCATAATAAGTTTATGCATTCCAACATTTTTTATTTCATCTCATTATATTCTAGACTTTATTCCATCATTGTTAGAGTAGAATTTATATTCCAACAATAGATAGTATATGATGATTTATGAATTATATTTTAATGAATATCTACCCAATGTAATTTGTGTGGTTTGTGTTGAAAACGCAACAATAAACTCCTAATTTATTTTTTCCCAAATTAATTAGCATACATTCGAATTTAAATTTCAGTAAAATACTTGGAGGTAGTTAATTGAGGTGACATGGTCTTGTCACTCAGTTAACTCAATTAATTCAATTTGGAGACACTTGAGTTATGTTTATTTATTATTGATTGCTCATTTCTAGCAATTAGGTTCAGTTAATTTTATTTATTATGAGTTTAACTAGTTCTAATTGATTAAGAACTAGTGGAGGGTCCAGTCACTGGGGTGTAACTTCAGCTGATATTTCAGTTAACTCATCAATCAACCCAAAATAATTGATGTATGAAGATAACTTGAGTTACCTAGTGTACCATCAATTATATAATTTTCTAAGTTGTACATGTGGTGCATGCAATCAGAGAAGTGCCTATAGGAATTGTGCAATTCCAAATGAGGAATATCCCTAATTAATAGGGGGATAATTCCTTATTGAACAATGCAAGTAAATAGGAGCTTGGGCATGCATGAAATTGGCTAAGTATTGGCTAAAGTGAGACTGTGAAGCAGTGAGACAGAATATACTAGTGCAGAGGTTGCTCAGGATTGAGTAATAATTGTATTTCTTCTCTATTTTATAATTAATGCAATACAGATAGGAAGGGGTTTTCAGTTGAGGCTTTCCCGTAAATAAAATTTTGAGTATGTGTGTTGAATCTCGTCTCATGTTTATGTTGTGATTTCGCAATCAGTTAATTTCTTTCCGTTGATGAGTAGAGTAGATTCAAGTATTTTGTTTTAGAAAAGTACATAACTATTTTAAATCTACAAGGAATTTCTACATGATATCAGAGAAAGAATCAAAATAGAGAATATATTTCGAACTTATTATTGTAGGAGGATCAACTTTGTAGGATCATTTCGTCAAAGCTAGAAGGATGACGTTCCGTGGACTAAGACTTGAGTATGCCCTTTAGGGAAGCTCGAATTGTGTTGCTTGGAAGGAATGCATGGAGGCAGTCCTGGAAGATAGTGGGTTGAAGGAATTCATAGATCATGATATCGAAAAACCACTAGCAGCTGATGTCCAAGATCTAGCATATTGGAACAAGTGTGTGGCCAAGGTGAGGAGGATCATATTGGAGGGAGTTCAATATCATATTGTCTCGAATCTCCATGGCAAAGAGACTCCATATGCAATGTGGAAAGAATTGACAGATCTATTCCAAAACAGTAGTGACCCATTAAGGTATTTTTTAGGTCTAAAATGGTCCTCCTAAGGAAATTATAAAATAATAGTGGAATAATAAAATAATATTAGATTACATCATCAAATTTTAGAGGGAAAAAAGTAAAGCATATTAATTCAACTTATCTCCATATGGATTTACTCAAATTTCAAGCAAGAACACTCATTGGATATAGAATTTGATTCCTCATCCAAGGAGTGCCCATGTTGTATACTTTCAATGGACGCTGCTACACAAAAAATGAGAAATACATGAAAAGCGTGATTGCAATCACGTTTTTTCATGTATTTCTCATTTTTCATGTAGCAGGGTCCATAAAAAGTATGCAACATGGGTACTCCTTGGATGAGGAATCAAATTTTGCATCCAATGAGTACTCCTGCTCAAAATTTGAGTAAAACCTTAGGGAGACAAGTTGAAAAAGTTGTTTTATTATTTTATTATTTTTTAACTTTTTTACTTTTTTACCCCAAAAATGGTGAATCATCCCCCATGGTTGACATCATCATCTTGAATCCTATTGGTTCTTATGAAGTGTATTTTGGTTGTACATTTTCCTTAGGGAGGCCCATTTTAGACCTCAAAAGTTCTCTAATGCATAGGAAGTTGGCACTCAATGACAAGCTTCAGAATGTCAAGATGTAGAAGAAAGACACAATTCCACAGTACCTCAACATGTTCTCTTAGTGTCGTGATGAACTTGGTCAAGTTGGAGTTACTATAGAAGAAGGTGATATGGCAATCCTAACACTTCTAAGCCTTTCCAAGGACTAGCATAGCTACCAAGTTTCAGTAAATGGGATGGAGAAGCTACCAAATTGGGAGCGATTGTGGTTTGATTTGGTGCAAGAAGAGATAAGGAAGAAAACCAGAGATGGAACCTCATCCAAGGGTGATGATGAGGAGAATTGTGCCTTGGATGGAAAGGAAAATAAAGGGAAAGGGAATAAATCCCAATCCAAGGGGGATTCCAGTCAGGGCAAAAAAACTAAATACTTGTCGAAAATCAAGTGCTTTCACTATCATGAGCTAGGACACTATGCCAATAAGTGTCCACACCAGAAGGATGGAAATAATCCCTCAAGAGGAGCAGCAGTTCAAGCTTTGGCTTCCCAATTCGAAATGGACTTCATGCTCATTGCATGCATGGCAAGCACAGTGATGGGTAGTGTGTGGTATTTGGATAGTGGTGGTTAATTCCATATAACAGAAAACAAAGAATTTTTCAGTGACTTGGAGGAGAAAGATATCCAGATGCACATTTATATGGGAGATGATGGAAGGTATAGCGGGACCGGTGTTGGTATAATTACTTTTCAAAGGGAGTCGAGCTCCCCTCTCAGGCTCAAGGATGTGATGTATTTATCGAGTCTAAAGAAGAATCTAGTTTATGTAGCATTATTGGAAGACCGTGGCTACAATGTGATATTTAGCAAAGGAAAGTCTTTCATGTGACACATATCCATGCATAAAGTGAATAATATTAGGGTTCGAGTGAAGAACATATACAAATTTGATGTAGGAGACTGTGAATCAGTGAGCACAAAAGCAAAGAAGGTGTAGAGTTGATACATCGGTGAAGTATGGCATAGAATATTGAGCCATTTACACCATGGAACTTTGAAGATCATGCAACATGTTTCTACAGGCCTTCCCAAATGTGCACTAGAGTAGCGGGATACATGCAAACGGTGTACATTAGGGAATCACACGAAATACACCTTCAATTATTGGGACAACAAGGTGCATGCAGTCCTCAAAAGGATTCATTCAGATGTGTGTGGACCCTTCTCGACAACCTCCATGGCCAAGCACAAGTATTATGTGATATTTGTAGATGATTTCTCATGAAAGTGTTGGATCTCCTTCAATGCAAAAGAAAGACCATATATTCTCCAAATTTGTTGAATTTAAAGCACTTGTTGAGAAAGAGATTGGTAGGAAAGTGAAGGATAACAGGAGTGATAACGGTGGAGAATATGTGTCGAATGGGTTTAATAAATTTTGTGCAAAAGAATGAATTCGACAAGAGTTGAAAGCACCCCAAAACCAACAACAAAATGGGGTGGCCGAGAGGAAGAACAAAATTATTGTGGGAGCTTCACAGGTGATGTTGCATGACTATATCTTACCATAGCACTTGTGGGCTGAAGCATGCAACACAATTATTTATTTGTAGAACAGGAGTCCTCAAAGGATTCTTGGCATGAGTACACCAGAGGAATATTTTTTAGGGAAGAAACCATATGTCTCACACTTAAATATATTTGGATCATTAGTTTACTGTCATGTTTCCAAGGATGCAAGGAAAAATCTAGAGCCTACAGTTTAATTGGGAATATTTGTGGGGTACATAGAAACACCTCACAACTATCGTGTTTACTTTCAATCTCTCAGGATGACAATGGTTAGAAGAGATGTAAAATTTTATGAGGAGAAGGAAATGAGGTGTTCCCTTGAGAGGGAGCTTCATTTGCAGCTTGATCAAGAAATTTTGGCTCTAAAGAAACAACCTCAAGAAGTTGTGGAGTAGCCACATGCAGAGGAGAAGAGAGTGGAGACAACCACACAAGCAGTTACATCCAGAGAAGGAAGCAAGTGAAATAGGGAAGATGAAATATTGTTGAATGATGTAAGAGAGAATGTTGGAGCACCCACATCACAACGCAGGCAAAGGAGGTCACTAGATCGATACATTAGTTACATGGCTCTCATGAGTGTGCTTGTAGAGACTGAACCATCCTCATTCGAGGAAGAAGTGTAGAAACCAGTATGAGTTGATTCCATGGTCAAGGAATATGATTCCATCGTTAGAAACAGTGTGTGGGAAGTTGACCCATGACCAGCAGACAAGCCCATGGTGAGTTTGAGATAGATTTACAAGGTAAAGCATGCAACATATAGTAGCATCGAGAAAAACAAGGCCAGATTTGTGGCCAGAGGGTTATCTCATATGGAGGGAATTGACTAAGAGGATACCCATTAGGGGAATTTTGAGATAAAAAATGGGCCTCCTAAGGAAAATGTACAATCAAAATTCACTTTAAGAGAACCAATCACATTTTAGGGGATGACATAATCCCTCATCGTTGAGGTGGAATTGCTTGAGTTAAATGTACTTACTTGTCACATTCTCAATGGTGGATAAAAACTCATGGTTAACCATAGTAATATTCCAAGTTATTTTAAAGTCACAAAGTAACGTACTCATAATAAATGTCATTTCACACTTTTTGAATAAAATATTATTATTTTCATTTCATATTTTTTGAAAGAAACAATGCATATCCTTATACAATCTTTATGTCTTTACACACTTTTCATATATCATATTCATTTTTATATTATATATCATTTCTTTTTATGCTATAAATCAAATCAATTCAATATGTAATATAAATTAATACATAAAATAATATATTACATTTACTTTATTATGTTATTTGAATTTTATATAGTATATTAATTACATGTTATTATATAATTTAATTTTATAATTTAAACAATATAAATTTTAATTAATGGTATGTTGTACAACTAGGAATTTATGAATTTATATTTATAATTTATCTTAGGTTATTTAAGTACAAAGGACAAATGCATTAGTTGTTCAATGATAATGACTTTTTCTTGAAAAACTCATTTTTATTTATAGTCACATCAATACAATTTTTTTATTAATTTTATTTTGGTACAAATTTTCAATTGAATTTAACCATGGTTACATGGATTTTGGAGCAAAAATTGAATTGTAAATTCATAAATATTATTTTATTGGTTTAGCTATTATTTTATTATTTCCTTGGGAGGCCCATTATAGACCTCAAAATTCCCCTAATGTTTGCTCCAGTAGTAAGGTACTCTTCAATCTGGTCAATTATAGCACTATTAGCGCAGGTGGGGTGGAAGATCCACCAGATGGATGTGAATACAACATTCCTCAATGGAGTGATTGAGGAATATGCATACATTGAACAGCCAGAAGGATTTGAGACCTTCGACAAAGAGTCGCATGTGTGCAGACTCAAGGGACCGTTGTATGGATTGAAACAAGAACCTTGTGCTTGGTACACAAGGATCGAAAGTTATCTGACTAGGTTGGGGTTCACCAAAAGTGAAGCAAATGCAAACCTTTACCATATTGTTGTTGAAGGTAAATTATTGATTATAGTATTATATTTCAATTATTTAATTTTTACCAGAGATGAGAAGTTGATAATTTCTTGTAAAGAGAGATCTTGCAAGAGAATTCGAGATGAAGGACATGGGGCTCAATGCATTATTTCCTTGGTTTGGAAGTATGGCAAGGAGATGAGGAATTTTTCATCTCTAAGGTTAGTATATCAATGATATATTGAAGAAGTTACACATGGAGGAGATCAAACCCATTGAGACTCCTCTAGCAGGAACTTGGAGGAAGGAAGATGCCACTTCATGTGAAGTGGTATAGGCTACCATATACAGACAGCTTGTGGGTTCACTTATGTATTTGGTGAACACACAACTTGACATGTGTTATGCAGTTAACCAGCTTAGTCAAGCCATAGTTAAGCCAACCAAACTATATTAGAAGGAAGCAAAGTATGTGTTGAGATACCTCAAAGGCACCACTCAGTTTGGTCTTTGGTATAGACAGACAGAGGGAGTGAAGCTACACGGCTTCATAGATGGATATTATGTGGGGAGTCTATAAGACAGGAAGAGCACATCAGGAGGCATTTTCAGTGTTGGGTCAGCAGTGGTTTCTTCGTACAGCAGGAAACATATATCTGTTGCACTCAACTCAACAGAAACAGAGTACATGGTTGCAATTCAACCAACATGTGAGGCTATTTGGATGAGAAAAATTCTTTTTGACTTGTTTGGCCAAAATATAGGTTCTACAGTGATTTAATGTGACAATCATAGTTGTATAAAAATCTTTGAGAATCTAGTATTTCATGATCGATCCAAGCATATTGACATCTGGTATCACCATTTACGAGATTGTGAGCAGAGGCGGATCATGTTATTGGAATACATTCCTACAAAGGAACAAGATGTAGACATTTTTACAAAGGCATTGTTAAGAGGAAACTTCAAGTTTCATAGAGGCAGGATCAGGGTATTAGATAATCCATTTATTGCTTAGAGGGACTATTGAAAATGCAACAATAAATTCCTAATTTAATTTTTTCCAAATAAATTAGGATAAATTTCAATTTCAATTTCAGTAAAATAATCGGAGATAGTTAATTGAGGTGACATGGCCTTGTCACTCAGTTATAACAGCCCTGGTGAAAATTCCATGTAAAAAACTATATAAGACCACGACTTATGGGACACGTATTCCAAGCTGAATGCTGAGAAAAAACAACTTAGAGGGTGTTCATTCAATTATTATGGCTAAAATAAATTGGAAAAGGCAATGGAAAAGGCTTTGGAAAGGAATTAGGCATTACTTGGCACATTTATTTATGAAAATAATGGAAATTAGGAGAAAAGGGAGGTGAAAGGTCACAGGTTACATGTGAGAAGGAAAATTGAAGGAAAATAATGGAAAATGAAGAAATTAGAGGCCTCATTGATAAAAAGGCTTCTGAGGATCAGTTGGTAATATTTTTTTCAGTGAAGTTTTGGAGCTCTCTCATTATTCTGTCTCTCTTGCATACTCTTGGATACTTAGATTTTTCTTGTAGTACTCTTAGAGAGTGTGGATACTTGGTGGTTTGGATAAAGAAGGCAAAGGAAGAGCAGTAAAGCACAAGAGGACATCGGGATTATCATCTACAACAAGTTTTGAGTGTAGGTACCGAGTTGCATGTATGTTTTCCTCACTATTTTTGGCATGCATGGAGTATGCATGTGTATTTTCCTAGTCGTTCCATTTCTTGGATAGCCATGGTGTTGTAGGCTTATTTCCATTGATTGTTTTATGGTTGGTTCTCATGATTCCTTTAGTTTTTGGGTTGAGTTATTAGTTCTCGGAGCCTTGGTTGGAAAAACACTATGGAGCCCGACAAACAGTTGTTGGGTTGAGTTACTAGTCCTGAAGCCTTGGTTTGACAAACGCTCCGGAGCCCTAGGTGGGTTTAGTTACTAGTCCTGGAGCTTGGGTTGGACAAATTCTCTAGAGCCCAAGAACAACAGGGGTTGATTTACTAGTCCTGGAGCCTTGGTTGGAAAAAACACTCTTAATCCCTAGATCATCTTGGATAGAGATCAATTCGTGATGGTTGTGATCTCCGACTGTGAGGTGGAACCACTAGTTGAGGATTAAGGTGGTTTGGTCTCTGGAAGCCCTAGATTTATTGTGATTGATGTGTTTGATGAGATCCCACATTCATGCTTTGAAAATGGCATGGGGGTGATTGGTTGAAGTGAGACTTGGCTCAACCAATCTTTGGTCAGGTGGAACATAGAAGTCCCATCTCTGATTGGTTTCTCCATTCAGTAATGAAGAGCTCATGCCTTTGGTATTTGGTATGCAAATATACTGGTTATTCTGTGGATTCTATTGTGTTTGTATCCATGGTATTTCTGTTGTTATTATTTTGGTTATAAGCATGTGTTTTATCGTATGCCTATATCCATGTTTTTACTCGTAAATGAATGTGGAATATATCTATGGTAAAATAGCTTGTATTGTAGCTAATGATGTAAGGGAGAAATACTTCTTAGCGATTCTCAGATAAGTAAGAGACTCCCATGTCTAAATTTGTTGTTTATACCTGTATATGCAATGTATGTGACATGTTTGACGAAATGCCCCTCATGGCTAGGAGGGTTCTAGATGATTTCTTAATGATCTGATTTCTTATGTACCTTTGTTTTAATGTTATTTATCATCTCCTGCAGTTTCCTGAAGTTCTGAGCAGTGACCTAGGCTCTGGGTCTAAAAAGGTGGCACAAATCCTGGAGTTGCAGACATAGAACTAACCAAACTGGGCCCTGACTGCTACCTTGCCTTAGCATGCCCATGGCTATAGGCTTTTAGCCACTGCCTTTCCTTGGCATGCCCATGGCTAAAGCTCAAATTGGTCAAAAAATCAGTCTCCCTCAGTGTTCAGGGGCCTGCAATGTTAGGTTACCTCCTTAGGATTCTTTTGATGTTTTGTAAGGTGTGTTTGTCATGTTTCCGTCAGTTCCACTTCCTTAAGGTCATATAGGAGGTTGAATCGCATATTAGTAGCCTCTTGTCGCATATTTACCCTATTTGGTTGGTTACTTGGGTAGATGAGGAACGGGGTGTTACATCAGTTAACTCATTTAATTCGAGTTAGAGACAACTGATTTATGTTTAGTTATGATTGATTGCTAATTTATAGCAATCAAGTTTAGTTAATTTGAGTTATTATGAGTTTAACTAGTTCTAATTGATTAATAACTAGTGGAGGGTCCAACAGTGGGGTGTAACTTCAGCTTATCTTTCATTTAACTCATCAATCAACCCAGAATAATTGATGCATGTAGATAACTTGAGTTACCTTGTTGATATTAGAGTTCAAGGGCTATTCATTGTATAATTTTCCAAGTTATACAAGTGGTGCATGCAATCAGAGAAGGGCCTACAGGATTTGCGCAATTTTCCTAATTAATAGGGGGCTAATTCCTTATTGAACATCGCAAGGAAATAGGAGCTTGGGAATGCAAGAAATTGGCTAAGTATTGGCCAGATTCAGTCTGTGAAGTAGTGATATAGATTATACTAGTGCAGAGGTTGCTCAAGCTTGAGCAAGCATTGTATTTCTTCTATATTTTATGATTAATACAATACAGATTTGAAAGGTTTTTGATCTATTTCTTTCCCCTAGATAAAATTATTGAATCTTGTCTCATGTTTATGTTGTGATTTCTAGATCGACTAATTTCTTTTCGTTGATGAGTAGAGTATATTCAAGTCTTTTTTTTAGAAAATTACATAAACAGTTTGAATCTACAAGGAATTTCTACATTTTGGATGTAGATTATGGATTCTCCTATTCCTTAAAGAAACAATGTTTCCCAATGTAGATCCATATTTTTACTACTTAATTTCAACTACCCCATGAGAAGATTACATGTCAGAGTAGCTAAAAAAAAATAGAATTCATCGTCAGCATGTAGCTTTTGGTCATTCAATGTAATCCAAATTCTGAAGCCTTGTGGGCCATTATGCAAAATTGATTCTAGTATGTCTAGAAAACCTTATAAGACATCTAGGTGAGCCTATGTTTTTTACCAAATTTTTTCACTCTAGGAAGCTTTTTTCCTTCGCTAATTATTTGTTTTTTTCAACTACAAATAATTACTAGAGTTTTTCTCCCAAATATACCCCAAATATAGAATGGGGCTTGATGGTAAAGTATTAAGTGAGTCCTAGTGTATTGATTTCATGTAAATTATCATACTAGATCATGTTTGAAGTGTCACGGAATTTGGTTGTGTCTAGAGTCATTTTTTTATATTCTGGCAAAAAATGGCAATATAATTAGCCAGGAATTAGTCAAAAAAATGAAATGAGAGAAAATAAAATTCTCTCCAAGTGGAAAAATAATTAAAAATAAAATGTGCACCTTCTAGAAAAACAAGATCAAATTTAAAGTTGAGATAACTATCATTTCCAAGGCAGAAAAGTCCCACAAAAAAATCGTTAGGCCAGAAGGAAAATATTTTTCAAGGAAATCAAATTTTTTGGTCCAAGTGGATATTTTGAATGAAAAAATTTCGAGAAAAAATATTTTGAAGATATTCCAGTGGTCCAAAATCACCCCAAATTCAGCAAATGGTCCATCCATCTCATCAATCAAGGAAGTCGAATCTTTCTATGGATCCCTGTTGGGATTCAAAACGTTGACAAGTTCACCATAACACTGTGGATAATCCGGATAAATATTATTCAATTGATAGACACAGAAGCCTGAAAACCATCCGTAATCAAGGGTTTGAATTTATCTGGAAGGATCAAGCCTTGGATCAAGTCAAATAGTCATTTTTTCCACTTGGAGGGGTATCACACTCTCATTTTTCCTATATAAGGAAGCTCTTGCTCCTCATTTGTATCATGAAAAAATTTGTAATCGAGCTTTGAGTCAAGCTTTGTTGGTTTGTAATATTTTTTCTAGAATAATAAAGAAGTCGTTGGGATCAATTCATGGTGGTGTTCCTCTTATATTTTCTATGGTAAATTCTTTTTGAATATTGTTCTTAATTATTTACTGGATTTGAATTTTAATAATTGTTATTTCATTAGCTAGTTGTGGATTGACTATTTGCACAGGTATCTTGCAATAGTTATTGGGCTAGAGAAGCATTTTAAATTTAATCGATGTAGCAAGTATGTCTATATATTTTGGTTTATTTTGTTATCTATCCCTATGATCTAACAATTTAATTTTAAGTGTGTAGATATATTTAGTGATTCAGATCTTGAGAATTAGGAGAAGTCTTTGGTTGGACCAGCCAACTCCCAATACATAGGGATTGAAGATCCCACTTTGTTTGATTTCAAGGGTTATTTAACGACTATATTTGGCAGGATTTCTTGGCTATCGGCTCATCTAAAAATTTTATCTGACTTATCTATCTCTGTTTATTTTTTATTACATCAGATAGATCTGCTAATAATATACATTGGTTGCTAATCAACAAACACTCATTCTTCGATCTAGCCTTTGTAGATTTATCTTGTATATATCTTTCCTTTAACCCTTGTATATATTTTTCCATCTTGTATACATAGATTCGGGTTTTTCTTTTGTTCTCTTGCATAACTGAAGAAGGGACAAGGGTTTTATTTTTTATTTTGTTTGCGGGTGGATTATCCCAACGAATCAAAGCGAACCGAATTTTTTTAGAGGCTATACCTTCACCTAGCCTAGAAGCTAGGGTTTCACAGAAAATATCATTTTTTTTTAGGGTTGTATAGAATCATATCCCTCTCTCTTCAAGGTCTCAAGCCTATAGGCCATCTCTAGGCATTTCAAAAGGAAGAATTCATTTTTTTTGTGGCTTGGATCTGATCAAAAAAAAAAATTAGGCAATCACTAGGGTTTGAGACCCTTCCTCACACCATAATTTAAATTTATGCAAGCGTTCGCACTTAGGATTTTTGTAAATAATTCTTGAATTGTTTCTCTTGCAAATATGACCTGGGTTCCAATTTTTGCAGATCAGATATATATATTTTGGACTCAATTTTTTATTTGTATTTACTTGGGCTAGTTGCTCACCTCTTGGATCATTTTTGGCCTAACAGCAAGGCCTTTAGGGCCTCATTTTGATTCATATATTAAGGGACTAACCCTTTTTTATTTGCAGAGAAATATTTCACATTATTTGAAGGGTTTATCCATTGATTTTTGGCTAGGAGTTATCCTTCTTGCGGTTGATCCTTGGAAATGATCTTTGGATACTAGTCGCAAGCCTTAGAGGTCTCTTTCTCCTAGACGAGGACTTGAAGAGAGCCACAAACCCTCTCTGGTCCGAAACACATTATGTTGGAGGGTTATCGAAATTTTTCAAGAGATTAAAGGCTTGAAAAAATTGCAATTTCATCATATAAATTCTATAAAATTTATTTAAAAAAGTATTATGCCTTTCTACTTACAAGGTTGTGAGACCTTAAGGGTATATTCATCAATTTCATGGCTTGGATCAAGTTGTTTTCCATTAAATCTCATCCTCTATTGACTTTTGGTATAAATCCTGAAGAAGGATTTGTTGTTTCAAAGTTTCATTCAATTTTGTAATTCTTCTCAAGTTCTGAAGAGCCTTCCTTTCTGTCTAGAGGGATTTTCCTTCCTTTTGTAACAGTAATATTAAATTGATCTTCTTGCTTGAATAAAGATTTGGATTTAATCGCATGGTATCCCTGTCCTTATTTAAAAGGGAGGACCATTTAGCTTATCTTCTCTTTTCTTTAGTTCTAGATCTGATTACTAACCTATTTTCCTTACTTTCCTTTAGCTAGTTGGATTTGATTATCATTTTCTCTTGTCTCTAATCTCATTTACATGATAGATAAGTAGTATTTTTTCTAATAATTGTTAGAAATATCATTTGCCATCTTTCTATTGTGGTTTTTCCATCTTAAATTTGCTTCATTGAATCATTATTGTAAGCTAATAATCTTGTGTTTTAAGTTAATCTTAATTATAATTGGATTGCATTTTATGTTACTAAAGCAGCTTGTTATGATTAGATCTCATTGAAGCATTTGAATTTTAATTTAAGATCTGAATTTTTGTTCCTAAAATTTACCTCCAAACATAAGCTTAGTTGATAGAAATATAGGACAACCTTCTTCATTAACCAATTTGATAAGCTTGGACCTTAAACAATGGTTTAAATGAGTGACCTTGCAATTCTCTTGTAGCCAAGTCCCTTGTAGAAATGAAGGCACTTGGGTCGTTAGAATCCGTGGATAGGTATTGTTAATGAGGCCTTAACCTCATTCCCCAACACTTTTTCAAACAACCTTGTTCTAAGGCTTTCTTTGATGATTTGGGAGAAGGAATTCACCTTAGAATAGACATATAATTAAAATTAACCGTGATCTTGTATCACACATAGGTGTAACTTGTATTCATTCATATTTCATTTCAATTGATTATTGTAATTGGGATTGTGATCTCATTTCATACTTGCAAGTATTAAATTGTTGTACTTGTCATTTTCAAGTTTATTGTCTCTTTAATATCATCTTTAATTGAAGTACAAGTCTTATTTATATTGCATGTTTATCTCTTATTGCTCATATATATAATTGTTTTAATCTCTTGATCTATTGTATTAACCTTGTCTTGTGACATTGGTTATCTCATAACTTGAGATGTCATTTATTATTGTGCAAGTAATTTAATTGATATTTTGAGCATTGTTATTAAAGCATTGATCTCTCACTATTTATTTCACAAAGTATTATATTGATCTAATTGAAAATTTATCATTAACATTTACATTGATCAATAATAATTGTACTTTCCAATTAACTTTAAATCAAGTTTTCTAGAGAAGTAATTGTCTTGCCCTTAGTCTCCTACAACTTATTATTCCAACAAGTTTTCCTTTTCCATTTATATTTTGGAACTACCCCTCATAGCTTATCTGGGAAAAGCATTAAACAGTGTGAGTAGGGAATAGGTGACAGCCCATGCTTTAAGTGTTGTGTCGTAGGTATACACTTTGGGCGAGAACAAGATCTATTCTAAAAAGCAAAAAAACTAATACTGGAAGCCTTCATCATGTTCTGCACTCCATCACACTCTTCAGGGTTTTCCAAGTGAGCAACCCACGCTACCAACACTGTTTAAATAGATGGTGGTATGTATATGTTGTGTAGTCTAGTTTATTTTGTGTATGCATGGATGGTCAGATCCCTCTTCTAAAGTTTATTCATTGAATTTTACTTGTAGCAGAAGTTTTCCGATGACCTTGTAGAAGCCACAACTGCTTGAATTTCATAAGGAATTTGAAAAAATGGACAAAGTTATGAACAATTGAATAAGCCTATGGAATTGTGAGCCAGAAAAAACACTTACTCTTCAAGCTTTTCCAAGTGAGCAACCCATGCTACAAACACTGTGTTTAAATGGATGGTGGTATGTATATGTTGTGTAGTCCAGTTTATTATGTGCATGCATGGATGGTCAGATCCCTCTTCTAAATTTTATTCATTGAATTTTACTTGTAGTAGAAGTTTTCCAATGACCTTGTAGAAGCCACAATTGGTTGAAGTTCATAAGGAATTTAAAAAAATGGACAGAGTTATGAACAATTGAATAATCCTATGGAATTGTGAGCTAGAAAAAACACTTACTCTTCAAGGTTTTCCAAGTGAGCAACCCATGCTACAAACACTGTGTTTAAATGGATGGTGGTATGTATATGTTGTGTAGTCCAGTTTATTCTTTGCATGCATGGATGGTCAGATCCCTCTTCTAAAGTTTATTCATTGAATTTTACTTGTAGCAGAAGTTTGCCAATGGCCTTTTAGAAGCCACAACTCATTGAAGTTCATAAGGAATTTTAAAAAATGGATAGAGTTATGAACAATTGAATAAGCCTATGGAATTGTGAGCCAGAAAAAACACTTACTCTTCAATGTTTTCCAAGTGAGCAACCCATGCTACAAACACTATGTTTAAATGGATGGTGGTATGTATATGTTGTGTAGCCCAGTTTATTCTGTGCATGCATGGATGGTCAAATCCCTCTTCTAAATTTTATTCATTGAATTTTACTTGTAGAAGAATTTTTCCAATGACCTTGTAGAAGTCACAACTGGTTGAATTTCATAAGGAATTTAAAAAAATGGATAGAGTTATGAACAATTGAATAAGCCTATGGAATTCTGAGCCAGAAAAAACACTTACTCTTCAAGGTTTTCCAAGTGAGCAACCCATGCTACAAACACTATGTTTTAATGGATGGTGGTATGTATATGTTGTGTAGTCCAGTTTATTATGTGCATGCATGGATGGTCAGATCCCTCTTCTAAATTTTATTCATTGAATTTTACTTGTAGCAGAAGTTTGCCAATGACCTTGTAGAAGCCACAACTACTTGAAGTTCATAAGGAATTTTAAAAAATGGACAAAGTTATGAAAAATTGAAGAAGCCTATGGAATTGTGAGCCAGAAAAAACACTAAGTGAAATGAAATATGTAGTAAAATTTATTTGTTTGTTTTTTCGACAAGATTCATGCGGATACTTACATATTCTCATGGTATCCACTACATTAACAATGGGGTTTAAGTCAATTATTTTTCATTTTTTGATCTATGCATTGGCCAGTATCGAAGGAATGACTGAATTACCGTTGATTATTAGTTTGATATCTACAGCTAGTTTTAGATTTAGGCAAGGGATTTGAAATTTACAGTGGGGTACACCCATTTTATCATGTATTTCCCTTCATGTATTTTTCATGGAAATGGCCCCGATTTTTAGATACTAACTGACAAATGAATTTAAAATACATTAAAGGTTCTAAATTCAATAGATTTCCACGAGGCTTTCAAATGTGGAGATCCACAATAGTTGTAAAGTGAGATTCCAAAAATAAGTTGGTTTATCGGTAGGGTGGATGAAGGGTTAATCGTGATTTATGATAAGTATACTTATTAATATTTTTATAAAAATAAGAGTATTATTATTAATTAATCAGTTTTTATTTATTTTAATATTGGATTTACCAAGTATTTATAGGGATCAAATTTCTTTTCACTCTAAAATAGGTTTGCAATTCAAGATAGTTGATCTTTTTTGGAACTTAGTAGATATGGATTTAAGATGAATCTAGACTCCTTTAATTATTGATTTTTATTTTATTTTATTATATTATTATTATTATTTTTATGCTGTTTGACCTAATCAAAATGTGTACATAACATAACAAGATGTTTACATAACATAACAGGATATGGCATTACAACGTCTCCATATTGGGCTTGAAGGGTCCATGGATCTTTCCATTTGAGAAAAAGGAGGTCACTTGACGAAGAGGCTATATCTAATGATGTTGAAGGCCTAGAGAATGATAATGTTGGCCTAAAGGCATCAATTAAAACTATAGAAGATCTCCCTAATACAAGCAAGTATGTTGATATAAGGAGGGAAAGGGGACATGAGGTTTACATACAAGGGAAATATCTATTAACCCTGAAGAAGGTGAGAAATATCCTCAAATCTGTGAATAATGTTTTCAATAAACTCAATTAGTTTTAGGTAGCCCATTATTTTCGGGGAACTTCACTTAGAGCTCAAAATAACCCTATTAGAAGCTAGCCATAGTTTAGAATGCCTCCACATGTTTTTTTAAGAGATACAAAGTAAGAAGAGATAGATATGCCACATTCCTCTAGCGTATAAGATAATGCAATTTCCCCTTAACCTTGTCATGAAGAATATTATGATCTAACAGGATAAGAGCTAACTAGCCATCTCATGAACAAGTCATTTTTTTCTTGAAGCACCCTTTTAAATTAGAAAAATAAAAAGATGATGTCAAATGGGAAATTGGATTGGAATGCCACAAACAAGCCCCCTAAATGATTTCAAATTTCAAACCATCCTCTGTATTTCAAATTTCTAGAAATGATGTCCTCCTGAGGGAAGCATTGAGTCTATACTATTTTATTCCTATTTTGGCCCTCAAAATGGGACATTTCCACCTGTTCATTCATACAGGTGCCAGAATAGCTTAATGAACACTAACAGTTGAAACCAGATCTTCCAACAGTTTCGACATCGGGTATGAAATGGTTCAATGTCTCAGGCCTAAATTTCTTCCATTTGCTCAATCCATGGGATGAGAACAATCAGATCTCGTTAATTGTGTCCAATTCGTATCTGATGGAGCACGTTCTAGAGAGAACCCATCTCGTCCATTACACAACATAGAAGGTCCCCAGAAATTTGACAAATGGGATTGTATCTACTTGCAAATATGCCAGAGTGGTCAGATTCTAGTTGGAGGGAGGCAGGAAAAATGACGTTTTGTGATTGGTTGGAAAAAATATTGTCTTCCCAAACCAACCTCAGAGAGACACCTTCACTTTAACTAGTTCCTCTATTCTGGTGACATCGCTACTAGTGTGGTGATTGAGCCCCCATTTTTAGATACTAAATAACAAATGAATTTAAAATACGTTAAAGGTTTTGAATTCAATAGAATTCCATGAGGCTTTCAAATGTGGAGATCCACAACAATTGTAAAGTGAGATTCCAAAATTAAGTCGGTTTATCGGTAGGGTGGAGGAAGGGTTAATCATGATTTATGATTAGTATAATTATTAATATTTTTATGAAAATAAGAGTATTATTATTAATTAATCAGTTTAGATTCATCTTAATAATGGATTTACCAAGTATTTATAGGGATTAAATTTCTTTTCACTCTAAAATACGTTTGCAACTCAAGATAGTTGATTCTTCTTTGGGCTTGGTAGATATGGATTTAAGATGAATCTAGACTCCTTTAATTATTAATTATAATTATAATTATTAATTTTTATTTTATTTTATTATCTTTTTATTATTATTTTTATGCAGTTTGACCTAATCAAAATGTGTACATAACATAACAAGATGTTTACATAAAATAACGGGACACGGCATTACAATGTCTCCATATTGGGCTTGAAGGGTCCATGGATCTTTCCATTTGAGAAAAAGGAGGTCACTTGACGAAGAGGCTATATCTAATGATGTTGAAGGCCTAGAGAATGATAATGTTGGCCTAAGGGCATCAATAAAAACTATAGAAGATCTCCCTAATACAAGCAAGTATGTTTATATAAGGAGGGAAAGGGGACATGAGGTTTACACACAAGGGAAATATCCATTAACCCTTAAGGAGGTGAGAAATATCCTCAAATCTGTGAATAATGTTATCAATAAACTCAATTAGTTTTAGGTAGCCCATTATTTTCGGGGAACTTCACTTAGAGCTCAAAATAACCCTATTAGAATCTAGCCATGGTTTAGAATGCCTCCACATGTTTTGTTAAGAGAGACAAAGCAAGAATAGGTAGATATACCACATTCCTCTAGCGTATAAGATAATGCAATTTCCCCTTAACCTTGTCATGAAGAATATTATGATATAAGAGGATAAGAGCTAGCTAGCCATCTCATGAACAAGTCATTTTTTTCTTGAAGCGTCCTCTTAAATTAGAAAAATGAAAAGATGATTTCAAATGGGAAATTGGATTGGAATGCCACAAACAAACCCCCTAAATGCCACAAACAAATTGGAAGAATGAGATGAACCCTTGATTGTTTGAATGTGTATTCCAAGAAAATTTGTATGGCAAATATATGGCTTGCGACACTTTGTAAGTCTGGTTCCAAAGTGAGAGGTTGTTGTTACAAGTTCTCGCAACCAAAGGATTGTATTCATAAAGCAGATTTGAATAAACTCTTGAATGCCATCTCTAGATTTTTCATGGCAGTTTTAAAGGCACTTCGCTTTGAGATTAATGATCACTATTACACATATGGAAGTCATTCATGATAGCCCTGCAGTTTTGTAAGGTCCAGGCATGTGTAAATCTTTCTTTGATGCAAAATTTTATGTGACGATTCACACTTCGTCCTTCTTTTTGTTCAAACAAAATTATGGTAAAATTCCAAACAATACAATTTCTTGGTATACTATGTTAATACAACACTTCTAAGCTAATTGCAAAGAACCATTTCCAAGTAAAGAAACCACTTCTAAGAAATTCTAGGTAGATATTTAATTTAAATAATCAAATCATTACCACAATCCATTGGGCACTATAATTAGTACAACCTCGCTTTAATTCTTGTATAAATGGTGCAAGGGCTTCTGTTATACCTTATGTTATCAAACTTTAAATTTTACAAATACCAATGATTCAATGACCACCAATGATCCTATACAAGAATAGGGAAAATATAGATTCCCTTTAAAGAGGAGACACAATCTACAGGCACTACCAATTGCACAATGATTCATCCAGAGTTGTTGATAAACTATGATATACCCAACATTATTTTCGATTGGCATTTTGGGCACCTTTACCAATCTCACATTCAGTGAAAGAAATATCATTATGCCACCTTTTTTGGGGGGTTTATCTATTGTAAGTATCTCGTTAATGGTCATTTTCTTACCCTTAATAACTTATTTCCATGCCTTCGACATAGCTAGACATATATTAAATTTTCCACCTATAGGTAAGGGTTTTCTAGGGATCGATCCAATCCCTCCTTCCACATCTCCCTTATGCTCCATCTAGACAAGCTTAAGAGGGAGAAATTTATATTTAGACTAAATGAGTTGTTATGCGACTTAGAAAAATCACACACGACTCGTAAGGATTTAATTGGGTATCACGAGGAAGCAATACCACCTAGCCACCAACAATTTGTAGTTTATTGTTGAGAACAACAATCTCAATACAAAACTTAGGAAAACAACTAAATTGCAACCTCTTCCTGCACCTTGTGTTCCATATGGCTAAGGAAAGGTGTCATCAAACAAATGATTCATCCATGAATTACATATAGATCCACATCACTTAGTTGTAAAATAATCAATGTGACAAGAATCGCAGGGTTGATGACATGCTTAATGACAATGATGATGATGATAATGTTGGGTTATGTCTCGAAAGTCCCATGTTTGAGGAAATTTATGATAAGGTTGTTATAGGAATGATGAACATGTTCATCGAAACTTTGTCGCAATATGACGACAATGAAGATGGTAATTACAATGACAATAAAAGTGATGTCCATGATGTTATAATTACGTGACACACCTAGAGTTGACAAGGAAAATGATCATCATGACAACAAGCATGTGATGACTTCATGATGGAAATGAGGATGGTGTTAAGGGATTAAGGATTAGGGGTTAGCATATTTAGGTGTTAAGGATTTCAAGGCTTAGGGATTCCAGGAGTTTAAGGGGTTTAAAAGTTTAGGAGTTAGGGGTTAAGGGTAAAGGGTTAGGATTTAGGGGAGTTAGGAGTTGTGGGCTTAAAGGCCAAGGGGTTTAGGTCTAGTGGGTTTATCGGTTAGTGGTTAATGGCTTGTTGGTTAAGGGATTCAGGGGTTAAGGGCTAATCCAAGGGTTTATGATTTAGGGTATTTAGGGGTTAAGGGCTTAAGCATTATGGGATTTAAGTACTAGCGGATAAAGGAATTAGGGTTTAGGGGTTAAGGTGTTTATGGATTAGGGATTAGGGGTTAAGGTGTGTATGGGTTAGTGGTTAGGGGTTAATGGTTAAGGTTCAAGGTTTACAAGGATAAAGGGTTAGGGCTTATGGGGGTTCATGGATTCTAGGTTAAGGGTTAGTGGCTTAGGTTTTAAGGGATCAAGGGGTTAATGCGTTATGAGTTATGAGTGTAGGGGTTAAGGGATTATGGCTTAGGGGATAATGGGATATGAAATTTATTAGTTATGGGTTAAGGGCTTATGGGTTGTGATAATGGGGCCCGTAATCCCCTTCCCTAACATTTCCTTTAGGTTGGATCTAGAATGTATCTTGTAATCAATGTATTTTTCCAAAATATTCACAATTTGAAGCATATTCACTATTGTCCCAAGATTTGTAATGACTTTATTTCCCCTCTCTATAACTTATATTTGAGAAGTCCTGCCCCATGTTCTCCCCCACAATTATGGTTTCCTTGGAGTTGATTAGTAATTTGTGTGTGTGTGTGTGTGTGTGTGTGTGTGTAACTAAGAGTTTATTCTAGTTCCATGGTAGAAGTGAGTTGGAGACGACTTCACAAAAAATATGGATTTCCATAAGTCTCAATACAAGGGTCTTCATGTAATCCAAAGGTCTAATGGTTTAGACTTAGATTCACTTCTCCACAAAATATGGGGGTTGGTACTTTTAAAAATATCCCAAGAGCCAACAAGGGCACTTCCCAAGGTTATAAGATGGAGTCAAATTTGGGCATAAGAAAATCATTTATTCATGCCAATAGTCCATCCCTTCAATGAGCTTGGATGTTCATAGATATGATATTAAGAAAACCAAACCAATTACTACTACTCAAAGAGAACAAGGTTCATTTTGAAAATAAATTTCACATGAATAAAGGTACATCCTAACGTATAACCCACATCTACACCCAAATCCATTACATAGACGAATGAAGCTGCCACTTACACCAAGGAAGGGACAACATGTATGAAACCATTAACCAAACTTATATTCCAACCTCTTCATATTAATACCAAGTCAACAAGGAATTTTCTAACCTCAACTTAGAAAAATCCATATTTTATTAAAAAAATAAAGCAACAAAGAGGTAAGTACACAAGCACGTGAAACACAAAACTAGCTATACAAATAGCCTTTGATACAAAGAATAGAATTTAATCATGATGATGGACACTGGCCTTGAAACAATAACATTAATTTTTCTCACCCTTTGAAATTTTTATCGTTTGTGGTCATGTTAGGGCCTAAATTATATCTTTGCAAACCATTTGGTTATATGTATGTATAGTATACTTAGGTTTTTTCACTTTTAATTTTAATTTTTTAACAAAGGGCTAGAATCCTTAAGATGTCACGTTGTGCCTGACCTAAAGGCTCCCTGATTATGTAGTGCCTGGGCCTTCTGTCACCGCCATGACCCTCCTGGAGCCTGATCCGGGGGAGGCTCCTTCCAACAACACTTCTGATTCATCCCATCAACCCCAGCCATATGAGTTTTCTTCTGCTTTTACCTCTTTGATAGCCTCAATGGGTCCTCAGATAAATCATCTGGAAATCACTAAGTTTGTCAAAAAACGTGATGAAATCCTAGAGATCAACCTGCCTCCCAATATTCCACGCACATCAACACTATCTCTGTCTAAAAAATAAATTGTCAGGTAGTTTACAGGTCTATGGCCTTTCCCCAAAACTGTCCAAAAATGGGTGGAACAAAACTGAGCCCAAGTTACTCAAGGGAAGATCTCCATTTGATTCTATGGCAGAAGATATTTTACTTTCCAATTCGAATCCAAGGACGTCTAAGATTTAATCTTCAAAAGCAACCCTTATTTTATGGATACCATGGGATTATATTTGAATAGATGGACGTTGGACTTCGATCTGGAACTGGATGTCCCTAACACTGTTCTGGTCTAGGCCAAGCTTCTGCATCTCCCCCTGCATTTCTGGGGAGATGATTTTGTTAGAGAAATAGTAAATGTAGTTGGAAAATATATCGACAGAAGCGAACCAAAAGAAAATATGCAGGCATGCACAAGGATCTGTGTTGAAATTTACCTAGCAGAAGGACTCCCAGAAGCCATCAAGCTCAAAGTCGACAACTACATGCACATTCAGCAGCTAGACTACGAGAAAATACCTTTCAAGTGCAAGGTATGTCATGAATACGAGAATTTCGCTAATAGATGTAACAAAAAATATGATAATGGCAAGAAAATTGAAGAAAACCAAGATAAAAAATGGGAACAATTGAAAAATAAACAAATTGCAAACAAAACTCAACTCGTTCGTCGTGCCCCCCCCCCCCCCCCCCTCCTCCTCCTTTTGTCCCTCCCTCCCCTTCTCATTGATCTTTTTTCCATCCTTCCCCTTCCTTCCCTCAAACCTCTCCCATTCTGGGTTCCAACCCTTTTTAGCTTCTTTCCATTCCTTCAGATCCCCCCAATCCCTCCCTCTCCCATTCCCTCATCCCTCAAAATATATCTGACCACTCCTCTCCTCCCCCCATATCCTCTCCCCCTTTGGGCCTTTTCCATTCTGATCCCCCCTTCCTAAAGCCCCCCCCCCCCTCCCCTCCTCTCTAGCCCTCCCCCTCCCTCTTCTAAACAGATCCTAACAAGAAATCAATCAAGGGAGTCCTTAATATTCGTTGATTACTCCAAGAAAGTAGGAAGGAATTCACATAAAGAACTGAGAGATGAGGAAAAAGTGAAGGATCTCACCCTAGGAACACAACAACCAATGGAGAGCTACCTTGAGAAAGGCAACAAGAGTAAAGAAAAAACCCATCAGATCCATAGAGGGAAAAGTCCCTCATCCTCAATCCCCAACAAATCATGATAATAGTCTCTTGGAATTGCATAGGATAAGGACATCCCTCCAAACTAATATCATCAAAGATCTCATCAACAAGGAAAACCCAGACATCCTCTTGATCCAAGAGACAAAAATCAGCAGTCAAGATATGAAGATTATCATAATAAAAATAAAAAACTATGAATGAATAGCTATGTCAATCAATGGTGAATCCGAAGGGATTTGCACTCTCTGGCATAAAGGAAAGTGGAAAATGCAGAATCCAAAAATGGAAGCTCACTAGATTAAAACAAATCTGAAAAGGATAGTCTTGGAAAAACAAATCAGCATATACAACATTTACTCCCCAAACCACTAAAAATACAAGGAAATCAGTTGGAGAACATTAAAAGAAACAACTATGTCAGATCAAGAAGAAAATATAATCCTTGGAGGAGACTTAAATCTAATCCTTAAAGAAGAAGAAAAAAGAGGTGGACTCTTTCAGCTAGATCCATCCAGGGAAACTCTCGAAGATATATAGAGCAATGCAACCTTTTGGACATCCCTCCCGAAAATGGGAAATTCACTTGGGATAATAAGAGAGTGGGTAAGGCCAACATCAAAGAAAGGTTGGACAGAATCCTCATTAGGGATAGCATGGTGGCCAGCTTTAGCAAAGTCTCTTCCAAGATCATTCCTTCAGTAGCTTCAAATCACAAACTTGTATCTATCGAGCTTGGCTCAATAGAAAATTACGGGCCCCTTCCCTTTAAGTATAATCAACTATGGAGTAGTTGTGAAGAGGTAAAGCAAGAAGTTGTAAGAATATGGAAACATAAAATCAATGGATCTCCCAGCCACATATGGGAAACAAAGATAAAGAGCATCAAATCAATACCCAAATGTTGGGCGAAAACGTGTTATAAGGAACCGCAGAAAGAAAAAGAAGAGCTACAACAAGAACTAGAAAAAATGCAAGAGAATATGGAAAACATGTAAAATACAATAGAAAATCAGATCAAGGAGAAGGAGATACACTGGAAAATATGCAGAAGTAATAGGCAAGAGGAGGAAAGCTAGAGGCTAAGGTCCATACAGCTTTGGATCCAAGCAGGGGATAAAAATACTACCTTTTTCCACAATTCCGCCAAAACTAGAATGATAAAGAATGATATAGAAAAAAATATGGGAGAAGGAGGGATTGAGATAAATGGTCAAGAAGATATCAAAAAAGAAGTTTTCCAGCATTTCAAAACTCTTCTAACATCTGTGGATGGCCACGTAGATAAAACGGAGTTTTTAATGCATATCCTGAAAATAATTGATGAGGAAACAAATAAAGATCTCTCCAAAGAAGTAACAGAAAAAAAAAAAAAAAAAAAAAAAAAAAAAAAGAAGAAGAAGAAGAAGAAGAAGAAGAAGTTATGTCAGCAATATGGAGCCTCCACCCAGAAAAGGCTCTACGCCTGAAAGGCTTCCCCATCTCCTTCTATCTCACCTTCTGGAAAATAATAAAGAAGGCTTTGTTAAAAATGATAAGATATGTCATCAAAAAGAAAAAAATGGGAGGATTCACAAATTCCACTTTTCTTGCCCTCATTCCAAAAGACCCCCACCCCTCATCCCTTAATAGATTCTGCCCCATTTCCCTTTTCAATGCTTCCTACAAAATCATTTCTAAAATCTTGGCGAGAAGAATTAAGCCTCTCCTCCATTCTCTCATCTCTTAAAACCAAGGAGGCTTCGTCCCAAACCGTCAAATAGTTGACAATATCATTCTTGTCCAAGAGACCCTCCACTCAAGCTTTTCTCGCAATGAACAAGGCTTCATTTTAAAAATGGACATCGCCAATGCTTTTGACAGAGTTAATATGTCCTACCTCTCTTATGTCCTTCAAATATTTGGCTTCTCTAATGATTTTATAGACACTATTAAGGCCTAAACCAATGGCCCCTGGATTGCCCCTCTTGTAAATGGAAGACCATGTAACTATTTTCAGAGCTCAAGAGGGCTTAGGCAGGGCTACCCCCTATCTCCTTTCCTCTACATCCTCTTGGTTGATTCATTAAGTAGAAATATGGAACATTTTCGTAGAAACTCCTTCTTGACTAGCTTGACTATAAGTAGGGGAGCCAAAAGCATCAACCACTCTTTGTTTGTGGATGACACCCTTCTCATGGAGGAGCATCATGTATTGTTGCTAGAAGATTTAAATCAGTATTGGACAACTTCATGGATGTTTCGAGAGGGCTGGTAAAAAATGGCAAAAATTTTCTATATGGCTGGAACACCCCCCCAAGAACTCTTCAAAGAATGTCTCAAATTCTGGAAATTCCCTTCCAAACAAACTAGTTTCAATATCTTGGGTTTCCCATCACCAAGAAAAATTTAAAGACCGAGATCTAGAATAAGAATGCGGAAAAGATGAAAATCAATATTCACTCTTGGGGAATGATATGGTTAAATTAGATGGGAAGAGTCATCTCATTAATCAGTCCTTTTAGCTCTTCCCCTATATCAGCTCACTCTAATAGTAGCTCCATCCAGCATCCATAAGCAACTTGAAATCATAATTAGAGGCTTCTTATAGCAAGGAGGAAGGAAAAATTGAAACAAAAAAATTAACCTTGTCAATTGGAAACATGTCACTGCCCACTACAAGAATGGTGGAATATCGATCAGAACCCCTAAGCTTATGAATTTGGCCCTCGAAACTAATATTTCTTGGAGGTTTCTTACTGGAGAAAGATGTTGGTGCAAACATGCCTTGGAAGAAAAATATATTAACGCTCCAAGGATCACATTCTTGGAAATAAATCCTCCTATAAGACCATGTTCCCAATCTTGGAAAGTAATCTCCAATGCAATTCCACTGATAAGAAAAAACACCTCCACAAGGCCTGGAAATGGGACAAAAATAAATTTATGGACTGATAGCATCATGGGGAATCCTCCCTTGGGCAGCATTCCAGAATTCCACGGCCTAAAGATCTGGATGACACCGAAAGGCTTCACAAAGCTGGGGGAAAACTCTAAATGGGACGAATATGGCACTTGGAAGCACTAGGAAAGACCCAAATTTCCAATGGATCTCATGGAGCAGTGGAAATCCATGACCTCTTGGCTGATTGGAGCTGCCCCCCTAGCTCAGAATATTCACGATGCTCATTTCTAGATCCCTACAGGTGAAGCATACAAAATCAAGTCGGCCTATGTCACATTTCAAGATCAACAGAGGAAGCAAGATTGGTAGTATTGGAAATGTGCCTGGAAATTTGAAACTCTCCCAAAGATTAAAATATTTTTATGGACTCTTCTCCATAGAAAAACTCTCACTGCTGAAAAAAAAACAAAAAAAAAACAAAAACAAAAAACAAGGTATTCATGGGCCTTCATAATGTCCTCTTTGCTTACAGGAGGAATAAAGTATTCAACATCTTTTTTTAGACTACTCTTTCTCCAGAGAATGTTGGATGAGAATCGTGTCCCCAATTGAAGCAAATCTGAACTACAATACCTCTCTCAACCAATTTCTAATCAAATGGAAGCATAGTTATCCATACTCTCTTAAAAGAAAAGTCACTCTGCAAAGATTTTGGTTCAACATTCCCTCCTTCCTCTGCTGGCAGATCTGGCTTGTAAGGAATGAAAATGTGTTTAAAAACAAAAATCCAACTACGGATAGAGTGATATCAAAGACCTGGGGACAAATTTCTAAGTTTCTATCAATGAAAGGGATCACTGGAATTGACATGACTCAACTTCAGATTGAAGAAAAAAGATGGATTAGGTTCGCCCATAACAAGATTTTTATCAAAAGATGACAAAAACCACACAGGAACAACGAAACTAGAAAGTTATAAAAGAGGAAGAAGACTTCCAAAACTGGATCAAATCTCTCAACAGGCCTTGTCTTTTCTTCGACGGGGATTCAAAAAGAAATCTAGGCAAATCCAGAGCAAGTGGAGTTATATTATGCAGGGATAATTCTAGCCCCATCCAGTTCAATTTGGGCATGGGCATAATGACCAACAATAAAGCGGAACCATGTGGATTCCTTTTGGGTATAAAATTTTTAAAATACAGATACATTCGTGATCTAGTAATTTTTGGGGACTCTTCGTTCATCATCCATGCAATGGTTAGTGGCAATAGGACAAAGAATGTAGCTCTTCATCAAATTCTCAGCAAAGTGGAACAATACGCAACTCAGGTAGGGGATATTGAGTATAACCACATCCTAAAAAAAAATAACAAATTTGTGGACTTTCAAGCAAACAAATTTGTTAGCAGAGACACAGGATAAGCAAGCATCGATGGTCATATCACAGTAATTCCCATCCCATGATGCCACAACTCATGCTTTTCTCCATTATTGATTTTTTCTCTCTCAAAGGATAGAACCTCCTAATCACTAGTCTGACTCGATTCTCTGAGTGTTCTATGAAAATATACAAAAATCAGAATTGGATCCTATCAAATCCTCTTAGGATCTTCTGCATCATCTCCCAACGATTTCTCTCTCAGAATTTTATTCCTTTCCCCGTGACTTCTCTGTGTATGGGAGCTCTTCATTTTTTATATTCTCCCCTCCGCACTCTTATCCCTCCACCTGTGCCTTTCGACTCGTCTCCCTATCCGCATCTACTTACATCCAACTAACCTTATCTCCTGCTCCCTGACCCCAATCCTCCCCTCATTCTCTATGGAGTCCCTCCCCTTTTCTTTCACATCTCTCCTGTATTCCCTGCTTGGCCCATTCATAGTTGCAGCGCACTGCCTTTCCTGATTTGGGAAGTCAAACCTTGCCCCCCATCCCATCTCTGTTATCGCAACCTCTGTTCCATTTTCTACAGCAATCGTAGCGTTCCTCCTCTCCCTTTTCCACTTCCCGCTCCATTCACTAATATTTTCTCTTGTGCGCTACAGCTTATTTCTCAAAGGCTCTATCTTCTTTCAACAAAGACTCCGACCGTATTCTTCAAATTTGTGACCTCTGCACTTCAGAATAAAGGCAGCAGAGACTTATCTACCCCTTATCACAAGAACATGGACTCCACCAATGAAAAGAACCATCCTTGCATCTTCTATAAATCCCAAAAAGAAGTCATTGAGCAGCTGAAGGATCAAATGACTCAGAACAAGATTCATACCAAAGAATAAATAGCGTTCCTTTGTCAGCAATGATCTTCAAACATCAAGGACCTGATGGATGTCGAAAATCATTGTAACCATCTCGAAGGAACTATTATCTACCTTCAGGATCTCCTCACTAAATATTTTGAGCGCGGCTCCAAATCCATAGACCAAGGAAGTGGTCATAGGGAGAGTGAGAATATTGTCAATAAGTGAATCACCTCCACCTTTTGGTTCTCACATTTCACATCACTGTTGAATAGGATTTAGTATAGTTTGTCATGAAAAAAAAATGTATTTTTTTGCTTAATCAGTTTGTTAGGATCTACAGTCTAAATGTAATAGCCTCTATAGATGAAAGTCATGTTCGAAGCAGTAGCAGTTGCAATGTAACAACATATAATCACTCCCAGCAAACAGACCTTTTTTGTAAGCTGAGAGGAGTAAGAATGTACTGAGGAAGATCCTCTTCCTCCCTTTTCTGATACATATATCATATCTGACATCGTATGAAAAAAAAAAAAGGGATAGAATCAAATAAAGAGTAAATCACAAACCTAAATATCCCCATTCTTTATGGTTAATTCATGGTTCCTAGTGACAAATTCATGGTGTGATCAAAGATCCATCACATTTCCCTACTCAAACAAAACAAAATAACTATATTTTTTTATCATTAGGAGTTGGTCGACATTTCGAACCATCTAATGTGGTTCATCCTCTTGTCCTAAGGATGAACCACATGAGATGGCTCGAAACATCAACCAAATCCTAATGATGTGATTATTCCGAAATACTTTTATCAACATTATGGATCACAAAAGTCTTAGATCTAATATAATTGTTTAGTTATTATTGACTTATGTGCTTGGACTTGAGGAGTACTTGAACCTACCTAGATTTAATCCTTAGTAAACCCTTTTGATATATTATAATGTTTGTGCATACTAAATTTTATGGTCCTATGTCTACCAGCCACAATATCGGAGATGATAAGCTAGATTTCCTAGCCCTTTTATTGTGTTGTTTGGCCCAAAGCTTGCAATACTAATATATCAAAACAGATAATATAAATTATTTCTTTTTGTGTGGGGTCATCTATTAGACATTAACAGAAGTTGGACAACATCGCAAGTAAACACTCGGTGAGTGAAACCTCCAGGCTCAATCATGTCATGCATTCACCATCCTAAACCTTTATCAAACTATAGGCTTGAGAAAAACATTTCATTTATGACTACCTCTAACACCTTAGAGGGGATATTATATGTCTCCACAGGGAAATAATAAAATATAATTAGTGATTTCAGACATGACAATATTTGATTTATATGTAAAGATCATTATATATATATATATATATATGTTATTAGTGTATAAAAATTCCAGTGTTTATAGATAAATAGTCTTTTTTTTACATTAATCACAGTTTTTTTCTTCTATCCCTAAATGGGATGATCATCGAGGAGAATTAGCTCACTGAATCTTGATGTATTGCTTTGGATCTTATGGTCACATACATCCGCAAGGAAGATTTGTTTTAACACCAACATACCACCGCATTTGGGCCTTGCAGTTCCAATGAATGAGCATAATGAAGAGGTAATAGAGGTCACTGGTGGATGTAGGGAATTATAGAAATTTTGAGGTAAAAATGGACCTCAAAACAAAAATCTCAATAAATCTTGATGTATTGCATTTGATCTGATGGCCACATACATCCACAAGGAAGATTTCGTTTAACACCAACATAACACCCCATCTGGGACATGCAGTTCCAATGAACGAGCATAATGAAGAGGTAATAGAGGTCACAGGTGGATTTAGGGAATTATAGAAATTTTGAGGTAAAAAAATGGACCTCAAAGCAAAAATGTACAACCAAAATCAACTTTACAAGAACCAATATAATTGAAGATGATGATGTCAACCGTGGGGGATGATTCACTATTTTTGAAGTAAAAAGGTAAAATGATAAAAAAATGAAAAAAAAAATATTCAACTTGTATTTTCAACTTATCCCCCTACAGTTCTACTCAAATTTCGTGCAAGAGCACTTGCTGGGTGTAGAATTTAATAATTCATCCAAGGTACCCATGTTGAAGACTTTCGATCCCACTACACAAAAAATGAGAAATACATGAAAAATGTGATTGCAATCATGATTTTTCACGCATTTCTCATTTTTGTGTAGCAAGATCCACCAAAAGTATTTAACATGGGTATTACTTGGATGTGAAATTAAATTATGCATCCAAAGAGCACTCACGCTCAAAATTTAAGTAAAATCGTAGGAAGATAAGTTGAAAAATAGGTTTTCCTTTTTTCACTCCAAAATTTGATGAGGTAATCTAATCTTATTTTATTATTTTCACTATTATTTTATAATTTTCCTTAGGAGGCCCATTTTTAGACCTCAAAATTTCTCTAATGGTGACAAACGAGCCATTATTCTTTGCTTTGTTCATGAGATGACATTGTAATTTTGAACATGGCCACTCCCAATGAAATTTATAATTGATACAACCTCAATTTTACTCCAAATTTGGTATTTTGAGGAGTGAGAGTTATGTGATATCCTTTTTCCCGTTCTTCATTTTCCTGGTGCAAACTCTCAATCGATACAGGTGTTTAAAGTATTTTTTCCAATCCTAGAGTTTATAGGTAATCATTTTAGGGGAGGTAAAATAGGACGAAAATGAGAATCATTGACTTGGAAAGTGGAAGAAAGAAGGAAATTCCAAGCAAGAAAATCATACTAGGGTAACACACAAAGCTATGGAAGCTACTAGTCAATACAAAAGGAATATCTCACCACTAATCAAGCGGGAAATTAAAGAAATTGAACATAAAATTCAATAACATAGATGAGGGATGCATGACTTCCATATTGATGTTGAGACTTTAGCATGAGTTATAGATTGAGGAAGTATCCGAGCACATGACACTAAATTCAATAGGCGACTTGAGTTGTATTGGCACAAGAAGGTGTTGGTTGTGTTATCCTCCATGGTAAAGGCAATAGTCTGCAATAACATTTAGAAATAGTTGGATTCCATGTAGAAACAAAGGATGGATATACAACACAAGATAACATGCATGGAGAATAAGAATGATATATTGACTTGTGATATATGGGGGTTTGAATTGCATATAATGCAAGGGGTTGGCTCCAACTCAAATCACCCCATTATCTTACAATCCAACGAGGAATAAGGGAAATCACAATTTTGGTTTTGAAAAATATTTGTTTAAATTTTTTATTTTTTTTTAAACGAAACAGATAGATTTCTATTTTAAATCTTGGATTGCATGGCTAGAACCATTTACATATGGAGATACATAAATTTCTTTTCTCGGTTTCTTCAATATTCCAATAGATCCATAACATATTCTTCTTGCCCCTATGGGATCTATGAATTATAATTTTACATTGATACCTTCCATATAATCTAAAAAACTAGCCCAAAAATAAAATATACTTGCAATACATAGACTATAGAAAATTAAACAGGTTTTGAGGGCCCATCTTCAATAGCTCCATTTTGAATAACCTATTTTCCTTTTCTTGCTCCTACACCATCTACACCACCGCCAGAGTGTTCTTGTCACTCTTTATTATCAGTAACTACCTCAGCGAACATAAAATTTTGAATGTCTGTGACAAAGTCAAGGCTTGATGCCTTGATGTTATTGGTCATTAACTTTGCCTCCAACTTTATGAATTTTCTTTCCACCATTGTCTCAAGACCCTCAAATATTTCTTTATTAAATCTATCACTCACTTCTCATCCACTTTCATCAGGTCCAGTCTTCTGGAAAGAATACCAGTCCATCCCATCAAAAATTTGAACAAAAGATCCATCGTTTTCTTCCACCTCTTCATTTTGGACTCCATGGGGTCGATATCCTCCCATCGTTGATGCTAAACGATCTAGCTATCCAAATATGTGAAGTGAACACTAGGGAAACCAGAATGAATATGGATAAGGGCCCAGAGAGGCCTTCTTAAATAATCATTCTTCGTCCTTTCTCTCGAAAATATCCTTCTATGTCTCCATTAAGACCCGATATTAACTAAACTCCAAATAGGTTGTAGAATTTTCCTTCACAAGGAGTCGGGCTGAAAATATTCTCAGCAAAATTATGAATAATGGTGAGAGGGGCTGTGATTTTCCTTTCTCCATTAATGAGCCAAGGAGAAATCTTAAAACACCCAGAATCCAAACCATCCAGCTGTCCATTTTCGCAATCCTAACATGTTTAGAGAATATCAATGTGTATGAGATATTACCATGTTTCATCTTGGTTTTATTAAGGCCTCCAAGTGGTCTCTCCTTAATTATCTTGAAAATTTGTTTACCGATGTGAGAATTGTTATTTTTTATGGTATGTTCTATGCTTGCAACAATTACTTCAATGTCTTATCATCATTGATAGTAATTTTAGATAGAACATTAACAATATGGACAAGAAGATATGAGATGATTTGATTGCAATGGAGGGTCCCAATTATATACCTAAGTAGGTACCCATTCACGAATGGTCATGTCCTTGGATACATGACTCTTTAACTCTAATTACTAGTTAATTATTCATTATTTATTATTGTTATTATTTGTATATATATTTTATTTATAAAAGGCTTATAGGAAGGGAATTTAGTCCCTAGTTCACTCTTTAACACTCCCTCTCAACTAGGAGGAATTCCACCTATCAACATCCATCCAATGTTATTCCAGTTTGTATATCATGTGTCATTACTACAACTTGTCTCATATTTTTTGAAGATTGAAATCATAGTCCACTAAGAAAGGATTTATAGTGGGTGGGTCACAGACCATGCCATCCTCGCCAAAATGACAGAGTAAATTCCTCATGTCCATGGGTAGAACCCATACCAACTTGTCCCTTTACTGATCAAATTGTTGAACATCATGCTTCCTATTCATAAGGAATACAATACTACCTAATGTGTTCTTCAGTAGTAATAATTAACGCTAACCACTTTTCCCAATTCATTGGCTAAATCAGAGGTAATTCCCAAGAGTCCTAGACTTGCAAGGGTAGGATTTATGTTAGGGTATCCACAGGGGATGGGGAACCACTCACCATGTTCTTATATAGTGTTCTCCATAGGGGAATTTGAACCACTCACCATGTTCTTTAATAGTGTACTCCATAGGGGAAGGTGAACCACTCACCCTGTGCTCATATAGTGTACTCCATAGGGGAAGGTGAACCACTCACCCTATGTTCACATACTAGGGTATGCACTCCTTAAGGGAGGTGAACCACTCACCAGGGAAAATTTTAAGGATGGAAATTTATCTTAAAGTTTAGAAACCTCGATGAATCTTACTAGTCCCTAATATGCGAACTATAAAATATTTGGAAATATATTTATAAAAATATTGAAATTTTTATTTATTTATATAGTTTCTATAAACTTTAAGTGATCTTTCAGGTAAAATAATTATATACTACAAAGTTTGGGCGAATCATTTTTAGAAAAAAATGGAAATTGATGAATCGCTTTATTGGGAAAAACGTGGAAAATTAGCGTAGTTTCATATATTAGCCCTTAAAATTTTCGATGCCACTCACCCTATTCTCATGGAGCATACTTCATAGGGGAAGGTGAACCACTCACCCTATGCTCATACAACTCCAAGAAGTACCCTAGGTCCCGAGGAGCTCCCATATCTCAATGTTTAACCCAATAAATATCCCTCCATATAGGGAATGTTGCTCTCTTAAGGCTAATAATTTTTCCTTCCCAAAGCCTTTGTGAGGATATCAAAAACTTGACCATCCGTCCATGGGAGCCTCATTACTCCTCCCAACAACATATAGATGATAAAATGCAAGTCACTAAAGAGCTTCTTCAAAACACATTGTTTTCTAGCTAGCCATTCTAACAACAGTAATTTTAGCAATCCTTTGTTTCCTGTACATCCAGGATACCAAATAAAAAATCATGTTAAATTAAATATTTAACTAACCTTACTCCCTCTCACTCATGGAGACAACAAGTCTAAGCTTGTTAAATTCATGAAGGTACCCCAATTCCTGTTTTGCACAATTTTCTTTCATACGGCCAGACTCTCTGTTTTAAGGTGCATGTTGTAATAAAAAGGATCCAATTGGTAGCCTACTCATCATGGGATCCAATAACCCAAATAATTACCAATCAGCATGTCATGCTTCTGATATTTCACTTCCATAGGGAAGTCCTTTGCTATAATTACTGGGAGGGTTAAACAGAACATTCCTCTAAGACTGATGAGATAAAACATTCTTCAATTTATAATCATGAGTCCTACTCATCTTCTTTAAGACCCAAAGGTAGCTTCAAAATATGTGATTCTTAATTATAAACATCATCAATTCATGTAAGGATATTATCTTCCTTTTGAAGCCTCTTCATAAATTAAGGAGACTTCAAATACATCCTTCTCAATGAAAATTTGAACTATTTCATCTCTCTAGTGTACTTTATGTTCCCGTCAATGCACAATCACACTATATACACTATCTCAGTTCATCAGCTAGCAATAACATAGTGATCCAGTCAACTATCAAGGCCAATACTATAACTTCTAAGCATGTTAATGACTATAAGTTTTTAGTTTAAGGAGTTATACAAAGTGTGCATATTGCAATAATTCATGCATCCTCGGTCCTTGAAATGGTCACATTCTTCTTTTCCATATTAGACAATCATGTCATATAGAGGTTCGGAGAATAACACCAATTACATGGTATGCTTATACTTTTGTGATTTCAATTGAGAGGATTACAAGAAGTAGACCTCGAATTATTTAGATATTGTGACATATTATAACCACAATATTATAACATAATAGTATTATGAGTTGTGTTAAGACTATACCATGATGGTGATTCAAATTATACTCTGAACTGAGATTAATAAGGTTTTTATATGTGCCATTATTAGATTCAAAAATTGTGCTATTATAAGGCTCTAAACTACATTCGACGAACCACATAAATCACCAAAAGGGTACCACAGGGGTGACCGAGCTTGAGTTTCATGATAATTCTCTAAGAGATGTGAACTTATCTCGTCAATACAATACCTATCACTGTAGTATATGGAATTACAGAATTTTCATCTTTTAATCATTTATTTTTACACTCACACAAGTTTCTCATACCATATACCATGATGGTTAATATTCTACACATCAACAACTTTCCATTGACACAATCCTCTAATGTATTTTCATTTTTCAATTATTTGACATAGACCTTTGGTATATCAAAACATTATGATGCAAGTCTTCATACTTTTGACAAAGATTATTTTATGATGATAAGAGATTATCTAAGAATACTTCAAACAATATTGTAGTGATGATGCATAGCTCTCATTCCAACTATTCAAGAAGTCATCGATCTTTAAACTTAGTTCTCATATTATAGTATGGTATGCATGGAAACCTTTATCAAGCTACGAACCAAGCAATATGTCAAGTTGAAAGTTATTCAATCTTGCACCTCTTTATTGCTAAAAGTAGTATGAATACAATGGATTCATAAGTGTATAAATTTGAATAACTGATATATTATTCATCGAGATTCTCCTGATCACACACTATTTTAACTTCATGCACAATACAGAATCTCATCTACCATTGATCATTAATTGCGGAAATAAAAAACAATCACATGCGCACATTAAAACCATAAACAATAACACATATGAGCACAGTATTTTATGGGAAAGCTTAAAGTTGAAAACCCTCAACTATCTGTATATTATATGTCATAGAGATCATGTAAAAATCATTATTCAAAGCTTCTCACAAGCTCTCAGTATAATCTCCAATTGTTACACACTAATCAAGCCCCAATCTAGCAATTCTCATGCTCCAATCTCTGCCACCTGATAGCCTGCCTCTACTGCGCAATCCCTGCTGAAGAATGGCTTTGAATGAACTCTAATTGGTCCAGCCTTGACTGCGAAATCCTCATTGGCATCTCCAATCACTGTGTGTTGCAAATCATGCAACAGTATAGTCACACTGCTATTTCACCTACCTCTTCACTGGTCTCCATTGAAACTGTCCATGCACTGTAGTTAACTGATGTATTATTTAGTTGATTAATGAGTTAATAATTAGTGAATTAATTAATAATTAATTCACACCACTCTCACTAGTGTATCAATCAGTTAGACTAGATACAACTAGCTCAACTATGTTTAACTTAGTTAAACTGAACACAACTCCATTAACTTCCTCAATCAACTCCACCAAACTCATACGCCAGGTTCTAAGCGATATCCATGTAATAGCTCACTTAGCAGTGAGAATAATTGTAATTCTTTAAATAAATATAATGCCACATCGTACACTTAATGAAGTGCTCGAGATAAGATAATGTTTATAGTCCAAATATTATTAAGAGCTAATAATATTGTGCATATTTTTAGGCTGGCAATCAAAAAATAATTCATATATCATGTCTAAAAATAGAAGTCCGTGTTACCTTTTTCAACCATCCACAAATAGCATCCTGCAACTCATAAAATCATGATCGACATGTCTAAAAATAGACTTTGCGCCAAAAATAGCCTGCGGGCCCACTTAGTGAAGGCGACTTCTTTCCACTAAGCTCATCATCTTGTTGCAATATCAACACTCCCTCTCAACAAGATAAGTATTATATTCCACCTATCATTATGTTTATGTGGGTATTCAATTTCTCGTTGAAGCCTTGATGAATATTGACATCTTTGATATTCATGAGAATACCAATGTTTGAAATCATTATTTAATATACGATATGAATGATATGATGATCTAGGATGTGAATGTGTTTAGATCTATCATGAAATCTTTGGTTAACTGAGAGTTTGATGCAAAGCTACGATTATCACAATATATCACGGTAGGATCAGTGTAACCGAACAACACGACCGGGATCTTCCTCATCAATATAGCCTGTGTGACCAAATCATGCCATATACCATTCATTGTTAATTACCAGGATCTCTGCTTCTGTTCCTTTTAAAGAAATTGATGTCGACCGATCTTTAAAAATCCTCGAGATGTGCTCTTCCGGTCTGTTGGACTCCCTGCCCAATCTGCATCAGTGAAGCCAGAAAGCTTCGCTCCATCCTCCTGTCTGTACCATAGACCATATCCCGATGTGCCTCTGATATAGCGCAATACATGCTTGCACGCCTTCCAATAGAGCTTGGTAGGCTTAACCATAGCTTTTGAAAGATGGTTAACAGCATAGCATATGTCGGGTCATGTATTGACCAGATACATAAGCGACCCCACCAACTGTCGATAAACAGTGGCATCCACAACATCTGCCGATGTAGCATCTCCTTCCTCCAACCAGCAGGAAGAGGAGTATCAATAGGCTTGCAGCCATGCATGTTGAACTTCTCCAGTATCTCCCAGGCATACTTGCCTTGAGACACAAACAGTCCATCACTGCGCTGACAAATTTCCAATCCCAAGAAATAATGAAGGAGGCCCAAGTCCTTCATCTCAAACTCTTTTGCAAGATCATCCTTGCATGAGAGTATCAATAGTTCATCACCTGTCAAAATCAAATCATCTACCTAAAGTACAATGATCAGCAACTTACCCTCCACAACAATCTGGTATAGGTTCGGATCCACCTCACTCTTGGAGAATCCAAGTCCGATAAAATAACTATCTATCTGTGTGTACCAAGCACGAGGTGCTTGTTTCAACCCTTACAGCGCTCTCTTGAGCCTGCACACATGCGACTCGCTGCTGAAGATCTTGAAACCTTCAGGCTGCCCTATGTACACCTCCTCCTCAATCACTCCATTAAGGAACACAGTCTTCACATCCATCTAATGAATGTGCCACCCCATCTGCGCTGAGAGAGCAAGAATCGTCCGTATGGAAGAATACCTTGCGACAGGTGCAAAGGTTTCCTCATAATCGATCCCCTCAATCTGTGAGAAGCCTCGGGCAACAAATCTTGCCTTGTACTTCTCGACCTCCCCGTGTTGCCGCTTACTTTGTAGATCCATCTCGAACCCACCACTGATTTCCCTTCCGACCTTGGGACAATCTCCCATGCACTGTTTCTGACAATCGAATCATACTCTTCCACCATGGCATCTACCCATGCGAGATCCTCCACAGCTTCCTTGCAAGAGGATGGCTCTGTCACGATACACTTGCTCGTAAGATCCATGTATCCAGTGTACTGATCAGGTGACTGTCTCTATCTGCATTGTGATGTAGGTGCTCCTACAATCCTCTCTGCATCTTGAGCCAGTCGCTCAGCTTCTGTAGTGCGCTTCCGCCCTCTGATGGTTGGCGCTGCATGAGTGGTCTCTTCCACTCCATGAACTTCCTCTTGTGGCTGATCCACATCCTGAAGCTCATCCTTAGGAACTAATAGCTCCTCATATGCATGCAAGTGTGGCTCCCATAAGTGCTCTGGTAATTTTGGAAGCCTGACCCAAATAGGGAGCTTGGTAATAACTGTTGTAGAGGGATCGAAGTCTGAAAACCAGGGGGTGAGGAATAGCCATACCTCTCCCCATTGATAATCTTCGTTGGAAGCAAACACAGCTATGAAGAAACCCTTTTAGCAAAAGAAAACCTTTTTTTTGTTATTCCACGTTGAATGAATCCATTGGTATAGATTTGTTTTGCGAGGCCACAGACCATTAAAGCGGAAAATAATTTTTTATTATGCATAATTTTGAATCTGATCTTCAAGATTTGGATGGGAAATTTCTATAGAGGGGGTTTCCTCCAGTTTATCAACCAAAAAAGGCTTGCGAGCCTCAGATGGTTGAGTAGATTTCTTGGGGGGTTGTGCATGGACAAAATCCTTGTAAGAGAAAGTTGAAGTAGAAGATGGTTTCATGGTTGCTCCCCCTCACAGACGAAGGGTAAAACTACAGAAGTATCTCTTTAAATATTATAAAATGAAAGGGGAAGAGAGTCCTCTAGTTATTTACCTCCGTGTAGAAATATTTGAGCTGAGGGGATTCCTAGTCTATGTTCAAGGGCATGTGAGAGGTTCTGCACCAGATCTGTTGAACACACCCAGTGGAGCATGGTTTTTCCCGAAGGAAGCAAGATCTGTATTTGAAAAAGAGGGAGTGAGAGATCTGGGGCACTCTGGCAACCAGAGCGCATCCTAGAGGCCAGATTGGCTGTCATGTTTGCCTTGCTACAACCCAAGGCTTTCTTTTTACATTTTCCATTTCCCCTGGTGTTACACGTTATTTTTTCACCATGACATTTGACTATCCATATAGGTCTATAACTACCTATATTGTGCTCCCTTAGAATTTAAAAACCCTAATGTTCCTAAACCAAGTCTTGGAATTGGTGAAAAGCTCATTAAAACCCTTCAAAGTCTACCTCCACACTTTTTCTAGCCTTTTCCTGCGGGTTCATGGATACTTGGTCTATAAACTGTTGCAACCCCCACACATTCTGCTACTAAAACCTACGAACCTCCGTAAAAAGTTTAATTAAAGAAAAGGTAAATTCTAGAAGCCTAGATGGTCGAATATTCTCCCAATTGGAAGCTTCTAGAGGTGTGATCATTTCGAGCTTTATCCCTCCACTCATGGAGCCTATCCCTTGGTCCATGGAGCTCAAATCCCTTCATGAGAGGAATCCATCCCCCTCTTCATGGAAATTTAAACCACCTCCATTTCCCTATAAATTGAGCTCAAGTTTCAGGCTGAAGGGTAGATGCTAAGCTTGTATATGGTAGTTGCTGAAGAAATTCCCAAGAGTACATAATCTCTACACTAGTTGTTGTTGGCATGAGAATGATCACACCCTTATGTCCATAACTCTATGCTGGTATTCAAAGAGGAAGGCTTGTCAAACTGAAGGAGGAACAATTTTTCAGGACCCCGGGAGAAATCTGTACAACATCAAGGCATCAAGTTGTAAGGTTACTCTTTTCATTCAAGATAATACATATGGATCTCTTTTTCTCATTGAGTTGTTCTTGTGCTTATTGAATAACATCAATACTTAGACTCCTTGATCACTAAGTTGCATTAGCTTTTCTTGATTATTATATGTTGCAAATGCTTTGATTCGTTTTTCTTGTCTTTGATTGCATGTTCTACCTTTTGGAGAAGCCTCTTTGGAGTGACTAGATAAAATATTGCATCGAACATTGGATTTCAAGGTAGGGCATGTCCTCCCATTATAATAATTATGAACTGCAATTAGTCAAGAGAAAAAGGTTTCCAAATGGATGTTTGTTTCTATCTATTGGTAGAATACTAGGGAGATCTCTCTTGTCCGCAAGAGGGATTAATCCACATGACAAATTGGCAACTCAGCTGGGGAATAGAACTTAGTTTTCTTTCTTTATTTTTTAGTTTGAATTTTAGAGTTTTCTGATTTTGACTTATCTAAGACAAGTATCCCTAAAAAGAAAAGCTGAATATTTCTTTTTTTTTCTATATTTTTCCTTGCCTCCGCGGTTTTCACAATTTTTAGTTCAAAACAATGCGGTACGGCTTTGTTTTCCATTACAAACTACAAACCTTTAGAAAAATTTTGAAAAAATTAAAATTCTCTTCTTAAGAGCCAGAGTACCTAATTCTTTGTGTTTTCCCCAGTCTATCTTAGTTGTCAAATATTATGTGTGAATTTCTTGCTAGCAACTTTTACGTTTGTGTGATTTTTCATCCTATTGTCATTTTATGAGTGAGTGTTTGGCCTACTTTCTTTCTGCTCCATACAAGATACCTTCATTTACCTCAGCTTACTGGTGTGATGATATTGTCTTTTTGAGCCATTAAGATCATTGCAAACCTTACTTTTATGAAAATTGATTCCCTTTTCATTTGCAAATTTGGAAGAGATTTTAGCTTACTAAAGCCTGGTTTTTCACACCAAAGCATTTTTGGATGTTTTCATTTCTGCTGAGATAAGTGGAAATTTTTCTTAGTTTCATCACAAAACGAGGAGAAAACATCCTCAAACTTTTTAGATAGACTTCAAATTATATTTTTCTTTGATTTTGAAATTTATGTTTTTTAGAGTTTTTAGATATAGTTTTCTTTTGGAAATGGTTTGTTTATTGATTTGTAGTTTCTAATTCAATTGATTAAAGGAATTCCATTTCAAAAGAGTAGTTGATCATTTTTGCAAATTGAGTTCTCTAGGAAATCGTCTTCTTTTTAAAGATTTTGTTTATGAATGAAAGAATTGGTGCTTTGAAAATTATTAAATCTCTCAATCTTTCCCTTAAAGAAGATTCATTGAAAGGAAAAGAGTTGCACTTCTCATTTATATGCATTTAGCGTATTTTTGAGTCGGGTCACAAACATCATTGAAGTTTCAACTCCGTACCTTTTGTCTTAAACAATAGCCAAATTAAAAACAACGCTTTAATAAAATCAATCTAGATATTTTAGATTTTCTAGGGCTCATTCCACCAACATAGCTTAGGCTAGTGTTTTGGAACATGTTGTATTTAACATTCCAAAACAGTTAAAACAAACAAGTAGCAATCTTGCGGTAGGAAAATCCAATTGTAGCGTTTGTGCTCTAGGAAGCTCTTCTGAAAAGAGTCAAGCACAAGATCATGTCGAAACTAGTGAGGTAATCGTACCTATTTCATTGGGAATGATATCAGATGTGCACGTAATACAAATGGTAAACCTCAGATAGACCATTGTCGAGGAGTCTAGGGTCACTTGTTGGAAAACCTTAGATTTACCATATCAAGGATCTTTCAAGGCGATTGAGCTTGTTACTCTACCCTTGCGTGTATATTGGATCGTAGATTTTTCCCCCAGGTACATTTGTTCCCGTTAGTGGCCTCAGTGACCATTACCTTTAGGATTTTTCCCAAAGTGACGGTGGAGGGAAGGTCCCACTATACCTGGAACAGGTGTCAACTATACTCACTTGGACTTTCAGGAGGGTACTCTTCACTTCAATATGGGGTAAGTGGAGGGACTTGCACCGGATTGTTTCATTAAGCAGGTTGTCAGGGTAACTATTCCAACCACCAAGTTTTCCACATTAGAATACTACGACGTTGGATTTCATCACCAATTAGTGTTTTTAGTGTGGAAACATATTGTTTGTGTGTGGATTGCTCTCTTAGATTTTGTAGGCGTGTGTTTCGATATGATTGTTTCCTTAGCAACTTTAGGTTTATTTTGTTGAAATTTTATTTGATTTCATGTGTTACATTTTTTAAACGTGGATGAATTATCGAGACATTCCAATAGAATGTAGGGGAAACCCCCTGAGTACACACCAAGTCAGTCAGAAAAGCTTAAATCTGAAAAATTCCAACCATTAGGGACTGGATCAACTGAAAAATAGGAAACATTAGTGATAATACATCCTGATTACGTAGTAGATCAACCTCAAACAATAGAAATTTCTCAACAAAAACTAAAAATTTCTGAATTAATTGAACTTGCTTCCACAACTAGTGAATTATCAGCTACTGAGCCTGAAATTTCTGAACCAGAAACTGAACCTACGACATCTAAGCCTGCTTCAAAGTTCATAACTCTAACCCCTGATCGTCCTGATTCACCTCGAGTGAAGTTTCACATCACTGAGAACCTTCCTCCTAGGATCATTAGCATTGAAGAGATTACTAATGCAGAAGAATAAGTTGCACTTCATTCACATCAAGAATATTTAGATCTAAGGCCAAGTGAATCGATTTACTATTATAGCCCTTTCAAACAAGATCCTTGGTATTCTCAGTTAACCAACTTCTACAAAATTCAGGTCTCAAATATTCACCACCTCGCATTCCCTTTTACGCCATACAAAGAGGTAATTACAGATCATCATTAAACATGTACGGTGAGTCATCCATGTTTTATGCATCACCAGAAACTTATTTTTATGGTGGTCCATTTGTTCCTTCAGGATACCGGTCGCTTTCTCGTACTTTCTCAGGAGCATCTGCCTCTCTCAAAAAACTTATACATTCACCTGGTCCAAATTAATCTCATACCGAAAATTTGAACATGGAACAAGTCTACATAATGTCTGGAAACATTCCTAACCCTGGCCCTCAAAGTAGAAATTTACCGCCTGGGGGGAAACCTCAAGGTATTCATTTACCGCCCGAGGGGTTGTTGGAAAAATACTGAGAGGGGGGGTGAATCAATATTTAGAGCTGACTGACAACTTTTTAGTTTTCCTTTCTCTTAAAACCATATGCTACATTACTGAATCCAACTTGTATTTCCAGAGATCTTATTATGTCTTTACTTAGATCATTTCATCATTCATTCATCAGATAAGAAGTAAGCATGAACAGAAATAACAGAACAAACCATCAAACATAAGCAACACATATGAACACCAGTATTTAAGGTGGAAACCCAATTTGGGAGAAAACCACCACTATTGTTATCTCAGTCTTCAATATTTATTATAAAGAAAAACTCTTACAATTTATGCTGGCGCAGACTTATACCAGCACACAGGCACCTACGTGCAGAAAGGCTACAACCTTTTCTCGTTCTCTAGCCACTACTGGAAGGGAGCTCCAACCCCCTAATTTTAACACCAGCTTTTACTAGCAGGATACTTTCACTTTCATAAAGAAGGCTTCAACCCTCAGATCCACTAGATTTCTTCAATTTCTTCATCAGACTTCCGTCAGGTCTTCATCATTTCTTTTGCCGATCATCGTAGAGATTTATCATTTCTAGATCATGTCCATCGGTGCATCATATACGCAGATATATCTTAAAGAGATTTATTTATTAACAACCCTTTCATACACACTTTGTACTATCATCCTCTTCGCATTATATAGTTTAGCCTTCATCAATACCATGAGTCAAAACCACTCAACCGCTAATGGTATCGAACCAATCCAAATTGGAATCCCAATCTTCGTTCTTCCATGCACGAAACGTTCCAAAGGTAATCTTTATCTCCGCCAAATAATACTATAACCAAGGTTAATAAACATTATCGTGCCGCTGACTCAGCAGTAATATATATATCCATATAGCCTTTCGGGCCCTTCAATAATATTTAATCTTTGACTTGGGGGTTAAGATCTCGGCATAATGTATATTGAACCAATAATGCAAAGGGAAGTTAGGTCCCACACCCTTAAAACACGACATAATACTTTGGGTAAAAACCTGCAATCCTCAACATATGTGTATGGGACCAACCGTTAACGGTCATTTCCAATCGACGGTTGTAATTGTGTCGCGCCACCTCACTTTATCGGACAGATATCGCTCGGTGAAGATGCTCGAACAATAACGTGCGATGGCCCACCGTACTTTGGTTAACCTTCGCGCATCTTTATCAAACGACAACCGTTCGATGGCTCCTTCCCAGATCAATGGCTTTTATCGATATTGCTGGGCATCCTGGGTCGAACAATAACGCGCAATGGCGCGCAGTGACAAGCGGTTTTGTGGAGTCGTACAGGGATGCGTGTCGAGCACTCTATGGAATCGCTCCCCAACCAGGAAATACCGCTTGCCCATCGAAAGTGGTGTGATGAAAACCGGAATCCGCTTTCACTGTTTATTCCACATGTGATTCCTCTCCTTCGCTTAAGGTTCCGTCCATCTTTCGGAGTTTATGTTAAAAGCTGTGTGGTTAACTGGGATCAATGGTACTGCGGGGGGCACAAACAATTCGATGATTAACCCAAGGGGGTACCTCCGCAGTTGACCCGCCCATCGGAAGTTGACCACAGATCGACGGTTGTTTTTAACTGCGGTAGCACAAGCCCGATGATCTTTCGGTACTGAGGAGTGCCTCTGCATCACATATTCATTACTCTGCCTCTATGTTTCTTTCGCCGATTGCGATATGTGATCATATGTATCACATCTTCGTTGCCTCTGCTTCATAGTCTACCTTGCTGCCTTTTCCGATTTCGATTTGCGATTATATCACAAATGCAAACATCGCATCGCAGACCAATCGCATTGCATCTTCATTACATTACCTCTACTTCTATTCACTGTCTTTGCGTTGTTTGTTGCCTCAGTTCCTTATCTGCCTGGCTTCCTCTCTGCTTCTTTGCTCTTTCTGCTGGTCTCTTTGTTGCTTCTGCTATCTCTTTGTTGCTATCTCTGCTTCTTGTCTAATGCTGCTCCTTGCTTCTCTCTTTGCCTTGTTGCTGTTCAGATGCTCCTTCTTTGCCACTTCATTTGCCATCAATGACAATATTTCCAACAATCTTTCCCTTTGGCATTGATGGCAATACTCTTCCTTTGATTGTCTTATAGAATCCCTTTCCTCCCCCTTTGACATCAATGGAAAAGAGTTGATCAAGATCCTTTGAACCGACAATACCATGCTCCCCCTGAGATCATGCTGCATCTTCAAACATAATATAACAAAATGACTTATAAATGCCAACAATGCATCCTTTTCATATGACCAATGCTCCCCCTTAGCCTGTGCATTCAGAGATGCCCAACAGCACCTCACAACCAATTTAATCTTCTGTATTTAAGTAGATCTGATCCTCTGCATGGCAGAGACTACTCCCAGTTTCTGTCTGAGATATTCGAACGCTTCCCTAGGTAGAGGTTTGGTAAATATATCAACAACTTGTTCTTTGGAGGAAGCATACTCCAATTTCACCTTTTGTTCAAGCACTTGTTCACGTAAGAAGTGATATTTGATGGGAATGTTCTTGGTCTTGGAATGCATAACAGGATTCTTTGAGATACTGATGGCACTTGTATTGTCACACATAATGGAGATAGGAGGTGAACATTTGATTTGAAAGTCTTGTAAGGTTTGCATCATCCAGAGAAGTTGAGTACAACATGATGCGGCAGCCACATATTCTGCTTCTGCTAAGTCTACAAACAAGTTTTTCATCATTTCCCAACATGAATCCTTCTGGTTGTTCTATATAAACTTCTTCTTCTAGATCACCATTGAGAAAAGCAGATTTAACATCCATTTGATAAACTTTGATTTGTTGGAAGCTTGAAAAAGCAAGAAACATTCTTATGGCTTCAAGTCTGGCTACAAGAGAAAAAGTTTCTTAAAATTCTATTCCTTCTTGTTGAGCATACCCCTTGCAAACAAGTCTAGCTTTATTTCTTACAACATCCCCATTCTCATTTAACTTGTTTTTGAATATCCATTTAGTTCCAATGGCATTTTTGTCATGAGGTCTTGGTACTAATTCCCAAGTGTGATTATTTTCAATTTGATCAAGCTCTTCATTCATGGCTTGAATCCAACATTCATCTTTGCTAGCTTGATTGACATTGTGAGGTTCAATAGTGGACAGAAATGCCAGATTGCTAGAAGATCCCACAAGAGTCCTTCTTGTTTGTACACCTGATCCCTTTTCTCCCAAAATTTGAGATTCTGGATGATTCTTTTGAACATATCTGGATGGAGCCTTTTCAAACAAATCATCTTCGGGTTCTTCATTGGGTTCACTGTTTGTATCATTACTATTTGATGTAGAAGGATATATGTCATCATCATCGTCTTCATTTGTTGTTTGTTTTTCTTCTTTTGGAGCTGTTGGAGACTCATCAATAACAACATCTATACATTCAACAATCTTCCGAAGTCTTTTATTGTAACATTTATATGCTTTACTCCTAGAGGAGTAACCTAGAAATATTCCTTCATTTGCTCTGGGTTCAAACTTGCCAAGTTTTTCATCATTACTTTTGATAAAACATTTTCTTCCAAAAATTCTAAAATGCTTTATAGTGGGATAATTACCATACCAGAGTTCATGTGGAGTTTTATCACTATTTACACGAACATGTGCCTTGTTAAGAATATTTACTGTTGTATGTGCAGCTTCTCCCCAAAATGTGTCAGGTGTTCCAGAATCATCAAGCATAGCTCTAGCCATTTGTTGAACTGTTCTGTTCATTCTTTCTACTACGCCATTCTGTTGTGGAGTGCCAGCTACAGAAAACTGTATTTTTATGCCATGTTGTTCACAAAATTCAAGGAATTCATTGGATGTATATTCTCCTCCTCGATCAGATCTAAGACACTTGATTTTTAGATCTAATTTATTTTCAACCAGTGCTTTGAAGATCTGAAATTTCTCAAATGCTTCATCTTTGTGTTTAATCAACCCAATCCAACACATTCTAGAGAAATCATCAATGAATAAGATATAGTATTCTTCACCACGTGGTGAATTTTTCCTCATAGGTCCACATATGTCGGTATGAATGAGTTCAAGAGGCTTACTTGATGATCCTTCCTTGGCATTAAATTGTACTCTGGTTTGCTTGCCGAATTGGCAAGATTTGCATATGATATTTTCAGGTAGAGTAATATTGGGAAGATCACGAACAACTTTAAGTTTGCTTGATTTGTTGATTTGAGAGAAGCTCAGATGCCCCAACCTTCTATGCCATAGCCAGTTTTCTGAAGATTTACTCAAGTAACATTGTTCTTTGCAGTTCTTCAATACATACAAGTTGCTTGGAGTTCTTTTTCCTTTTATAATTGTTTTACCTGTATCAAGATCACGTACCACACATTATTTTGAACTAAAGACAACTTCAGTTCCTTGATCACACATTTGACTTACACTTAACAGGTTATGCTTTAATCCATCCACATACATGACATCATTAGCTTTCACCTTTTCTTTTATAAAAACAGACCCTTTTCCCTTAATGACCGCAGGAGTATCATTTCCAAATGTAACATTCTTTTCCTTTTCTAGAGCACTATATGCAAGAAGTTTGTTTTTGTCACCTGTCATGTGTCTTGAGCATCCACTATCAATGTACCATTGGTTTTCTTCATCTTCTACAAATAACGCTATGCCACAATTTTCAACCTGTAATTCCTTCTTTTTCCATACTTTGGAGCTTGAAGGAACATGTTCTTTTGGCTGAACTTTGCTCCTACATTCAGATTCTTCATGGCCAAAGTTATTGCAATAAGCACATTCAACTTCATTTTGAAGAGGAGAAAAGTTGTTATAGGTATTCGTCTTTGTTTCAATATCAATCCTTCTCTTTCTTGCTTCTCTTGTCATGATGGTTTTATATGCTACACATTGAACAACTTTATGACCAAAATTGTGACATGAGAAACATTGTCCATTGAAGAAGAAATTTCTACGATCATAAAATCTCCTTCTTGAATTTACCTGTTGATTGGTGTTTCTTTGAAAGATATTCTTGTTAGTGTTCTTTGAATTGAGATGATCATGCTTTACCTACAAAGATTCTTTATTCCCTTGCTGAGTGGCAGCATGTTGTATACCAGCAGTAGCTGCTTTTAGATAATTTGGTGCTGAAGCCTGAGAAGATTCTCTGATATATCCAAGACCTGTCTTTATAAGGGGAGAACGTTGTACCTTGATAATCTCATCTAAGGTTCCAGATCCTTTAGCAAATCTAAGATTCAGAGTCTTCACTTTCTCAAGTTCTTTTCTTAGACTTACTACTTCACACTCTAATTTCTCATTGTGTTTCTCTTTTTCTTCAAGCTGATTTTTCAGAGTTTCTATGATTATTTTACTCTCTTCTAAGCAAATTTTGAGTTGATTGTTTTCATCAAGAAAATCATTTTCTTCTAGAGCATCCACAAAAGTATCCTTTTCTTCTCTAGATTCTTTTTCAAATGCCATGAGAAGTCTAAGATCTTGTTCACATTCTTCCTCACTATCGGATAACCCATCATTGTCTTCATGAGTATAGTAACTCTTTCTAGTGCTAAAATGATTCTTATTCCTTCTTGCTACTTCCTTCCCCTTTTTATGTGTTTCTTTATAAGGACACTTAGCAGCATAATGACCAACTCTTCTACAATCAAAAAATTTGAAAGGAAGCTTACCTTTGAACCGTCCTGTGCCAAGTTGAAGTTTCTTTACAAAGTTTATCTCATCTTCTTCTGAGATATATCCTGATCCTTCTGTTTTTTGTACTTCCTTCCCTTTTGTAGAAGTTCTAAAGACTGCTTCTTTGACTTCAGATGGTCCTCCTCTTCTCATTTCATATGCAGTTAGTATGCCATGAAGTTGCACTACAGTAAGATTTTGAAGATCCTGCTTTTCTTCAAGAGCAGAAACTTTTGACTCAAATTTTGTCGTTAGTGATCTTAAAATTTTCTCAACCAGAGTAGATTCGGTTATTGTTTCTCCCAGATTTCTCATACGATTTACAATATCATCAAGATGTAAAAAGAAATTTGCAATGCTTTCCTCATTATCCATTTTTAGATTCTCATATTGAATTCTGAGAGTTTGGAGTTTAGCACTTTTTACCTTTGCATCACCTTCATAACTTAGAATGATTTTGTCCCATATTGCCTTTGTTGTATTCAGCTGTATGACTTTGACAAATTATGATTCAGTTAGACTTCCCAATAGAGCATTGACCGCCTTTGCATTGGTTTCATAATTCTTTCTTTTCGTCGAATCTGTTGGTACTGCTGCTGGATATTGATATCCTCCTTCAAAAATTGCCCATACATATGCTCCCAGAGACTGAAGATAGGATCTCATCCTTGTTTTCCAGAAGATTAAATTGTTTCCGTTAAATAGCGGAGGCCTGATAGATGTTGTTCCATCTTAATTACTCATCTTGCTTGATCTTCCTTCTAGCGGCTAAGCTTTTTCAGAAGGACCTGCTCTGATACCAATTGTTGAAAAAATACTGAGAGGGGGGGTGAATCAGTATTTAGAGTTGACTAACAGCTTTTTAGTTTTCCTTTCTCTTAAAACCGTATGTTACATTACTGAATCCAACTTGTATGTCCAGAGATCTTATTATGTCTTTACTTAGATCATTGCATCATTCATTCATCAGATAAGCAGTAAGAATGAATAGAAATAATAGAACAAACCATCAAACATAAGCAACACATATGAACACCGGTATTTAAGGTGGAAACCCAATTCGGGAGAAAACCACCGCTGCTGTTCTCTCGGTCTTCAATATTTATTATAAAGAAAACTTCTTACAATTTATGCTAGCACAGACTTATACCAACACGCAGGCACCTACCTGCAGAAAGGCTACAACATTTTCTCGTTCTCCAGCCACGACTGGAAGGGAGCTCCAACCCCCTAATTTTAACACCAGCTTTTACTAGCAGGATACTTTCACTTTCATAAAGAAGGCTTCAACCCTCAGATCCACCAGATTTCTTCAATTTCTTCATCAGACTTCCGTTAGGTCTTTATCATTTCTTTTTCCGATCATCGTAGAGATTTATCATTTCTAGATCATGTCCATCGGTGCGTCATATACGCAGATATCTCTTAAAGAGATTTATTTATTAACGACCCTTTCATACACACTTTTTACTATCATCCTCTTCGCATTATATAGTTTAGCCTTCATCAATACCATGAGTCAAAACCACTCAACCGCTAATGGTATCGAACCAATCCAAATTGGAATCCCAATCTTCGTTCTTCCATGCACGAAACATCCCAAAGGTAATCTTTATCTCCGCCAAATAATACTATAACCAAGGTTAATAAACATTATCGTGTCGCTGACTCAGCAGTAATATATATATCCATATAGCCTTTTGCGCCCTTCAATAATATTTAATCTTCGACTTGGGGGTTAAGATCTCGGCATAACGTATATTGAACCAATAATGTGAAGGGAAATCAGGTCCCACACCCTTAAAAAACGACATAATACTTTGGGTAAAAACCCACAATCCTCAACATATGCATATGGGCCCCAACGTTAACGTCATTTCCAATCGACGGTTGTAATCGTGTCGCACCGCCTCACTTGATCGGACGAATATCGCTCGGCGAAGATGCTCGAACAATAGCGTGCGATGGCCCGCCGTACTTTGGTTAACCTTCGTGCATCTTTATCAAATGACCACCGTTCGATGGCTCCTTCCCAGATCAACAGCTTGTATCGATATCACTGGGCATCCTAGGTCGAACAATAACACGCGATGGCGTGCAGTGACAAGCGGTTTTGTAGAGTCGTACAGGGACGCGTGTCGATCACTCTATGGAATCGCTCCCCAACCAGGAAATACCGCTTTCCCGTCGAAAGCAGTGCGATGAAAACCGGAATCCGCTTTCACTATTTATTCCACACGTGATTCCTCTCCTTCGCTTAAGGTTCCGTCCATCTTTCAGAGTTTACGTTAAAATTTGTGTGGTTAACTGGGATCAATGGTACTGCGGGGGGCACAAACAGTCCGATGATTAACCCAAGGGGGTACCTCCACAGTTGACCCGCCCATCGGGCGTTGACCAGAGATCGACGGCTGTTCTTTTGCTGTAGCACTAGCCCGATGATCTTTCCGTACTGAGGAGTGCCTCCACATCACATATTCATTACTCTGCCTCTCTGTTTCTTTCCCTGATTGCGATATGCGATCATATGTATCACATCTTCGTTGCCTCTGCTTCATATTCTACCTTGCTGCCTTTTCCGATTGCGATTTGCGATTATATCCCAAATGTAAACATCGCATCACAGAACAATCGCATTGAATCTTCATTACATTGCGTCTGCTTCTATTCACTATCTCTGCGTTGTCTGCTGCCTCAGTTCCTTATCTACCTAGCTTCCTCTCTGCTTCTTTGCTCTTTCTGCTGGTCTCTTTGCTGCTTCTGCTATCTCGTTGTTGCTATCTCTGCTTCTTGTCTAATGCTGCTCCTTGCTTCTCTCTTTGCCTTGTTGCTGTTTAGATGCTCCTTCTTCGCCACTTCCTTTGCCATCAATGACAATATTTCCAACAAGGGCAACCTCAAGGGCAGTACATACCACAAGGGAAATACATACCGCAAGGTAAATATCAACCTCAAGGGAAATACATTTTTCAGGGTCCACAACCTCTTCAAGGACAGTACCCTATGCCAGGGAAACAGTCTTTCCAAGGACAATAGCCTCCTTTAGGGTCGTAATTTTATCAGGAACAACAATTGTTTCAAGGAGGTCAATCTTTTAGTGGAAATTATCCAGCCAACTATCAAGCTTACATTCCAAATTATCAACATGGTTATGGTCTATATTACACATTACAATATTTAATGAGAGCTCCATATCCTAGAGTAAATATGGTGTGGAATCCATCTTTGAATCAACAGAATTTGCAACCTGATGTGGAATTCCCTTATAATCAATCTGGTTAGTCGATTGCTTACAATCAAATTCAGCAACCTGTCCAAACTATGCTTCAAGTAATACCTCAAGTATCTGCACCTAGTAGTGTTCAGCAACCTAGTCCGAGTATACCTAGAACTCCACCTCAAACTGTTGCACCAAATTCTGTTCAACATCCTACCACACCTATCCCTGGAATTTATGTAGCCCCTATTTCTACAGCCCCTCAAGTATCACAATCGATCCCTCAAGTCACTGCTCATCAACTTGGACCCACAGTTTAGACTACTGTTCAGATTTCTGCAGGACAACCTGGTACAATTACAATTGTGACAAGCCAACCTTATACAGGCCATTTTGTTTATCAACCATATCAGGGGCAGTATCAATATGGACCTGTAGCACAAAATCCAGTATACCAACATCAGCCATACCCTGGTTACACATATCAGACACCATCTCAACTTCAGTATGGTATAGCTAACCCTGATTATCTGGGAGGCATTCCAATCCCAACTGCACAGGCTATTCCAGGTTATCCTGGATATCCTCCTCCTCGTACTGGTATAGTTCCTCAAGGTTATCAATTTTCTCAGCAAGACCCTAACCATCGGTTATCATTCATAGAAACTTTGGATTTACCAGATTTTTCATGCCTAATGAACGATCTGATTTATTATCTTTTGTTTTGGCTGCCAACGTTGAATAAGTTGCCCAGTGATATTCCTAAGTTTGAAGGTAAATTAGGAGAATACCCTTCAAACCATGTCATGACTTACCACCTCTGGTGCGCATCCAACTCTTTAATTGACGATTCCATTCAATTAAGACTATTGAAGAGAATGCCGATAGGATTAGCTACAAAGTGGTATATTGAACTACCACGTGGCTCATTCAAAAATTTCAACGCATTAGCAACAGCTTTATTAACGCATTTTTAGTTTCCAGTCAGATACGACAATGGCACAGAACTCTTAACTTCATTAAAACAATCTACATCTACATATATTTTAGATCACATACATGAATGGAGATGAAGACGACGTTTAGTGAAAGTTTTTATTCCAGATCAGATCTTGGCATAAAGGTTTGTCAAATCATTGCTTCCAAATATCACTGAAGATGTGGCTAAGGGAGGTGTCGTTACGGAAGAACAGGTCATTTCTCAACCACAGTACCTAGACCTTGTATATACACAGTCTAGTACTTTATACAAAAAAATTCTTGACTTACCACGGCTTGGTCAAATAACTGCAACGCCTTCAGGTTCTCATGCTACAAACGGTGCAATTGGTTTACTTAGTGCTAGTAACAGTAAGAATAAGTCCTCAAAAAATACTTCTCCTATCATAACTTTACCATATTCACTGAAAGGAGATTCTCCCCATGAAACTTCTGTCAAAATCCATGTTGTAGATTCATCTACAGCTAAATCCAAAACCGATAAAAGAAGAAAGGAAAGGAAAAAAACAAACAAACTACATCTCCCAAAGACAAAACCAAAAATAATGAACTAACTGATGAAAAACGGAAACCTCGTAATCCTTATCTTATCTGTGACGAGGATCACTTTACCAAAGAGTGCCCACATTGGTCCGAGGCTTCTAAGTTTGTTAAAGGTTTACCCACACCCGTTGTCTTGAAGGATCCTTTTCCTACTCAAGATAGTAAAATGATAGGATCTTCTTCACATTCATCAGCAAATATTTTAATGATGTCTGAGGTTATGGTTGCGACGTGATCGTAAGACTATGGAACTAAAAAACCTGTAACTGGTAAAGAGACAAAAAAATATAGTCAAACACCAGCTATACCTCCTTCAGTTTCCGATCCACTTCACATCGAGAAACCTAATCCTAATCTAGTAATTAAACCACCAGCTAAAGGTGTACTTCGAAAATCAGCTTTCAATCCACATGCAAGAGCTGCTCAAAATTACAACAGTGTTGAAGATTTGGCGATCTCCCCTTCAGTAATGTTAGCCTTAGAAGTGCTACAATAATTTCCAACACAAAGGAAATTACTATTATCATCTATTGGATCTATTGACCCTCAGGATTCTAACCTCATGATCTTTGATCTAGAAAATTTTACACTGAGACTCCCTCATCAGATGGCTTTTCAAATACCATTATTAGTCAAATCCAAACGAATTTTTCGAACTTTAATTGATGAGGGGGAATCCACATGCATAATGTCGTTAAAATGTTGGAAAAATCTTGGTTCTCCAACACTAAACCAATCACCCAAAATCCTTAAAGCCTCTGATGGCAGAGGATTTAATCCTTACGGAATACTCCAAGATCTACCTATAGAAGTAGAAGGCAAAGCCGTTAATCTAGATGTGGAAGTTGTCGATGCCCCTCTAGATTACAACCTTCTTTTGGGTTGTAGTTGGTCTTATGCCATGACTTATGTCATTTCATCCGTCTTTCGGTTAATCATGTTTCCTCATAAAGGAAAGATTGTGAAAATCGATCAGTTGTCATATTATTCGTCTGACCCTACTTCTACAGACAGTATCCAACATGTTGGAAAAACGACTATCCCATATGAATATTTTGGTGTAGGTTTACTAAAGGACTCTACTTTGATGGGAAATTTCTCTATGCCTCCACCCAACATACCACGTACTATTGCCAACATCAATATGATCTCATCCAGGACGATACCATTCGATGGTACTTGGATAGTTCCTTCAGAATCAGAACTAAATTCTTTCAATGGCGAGATGCCTTTGAGTCCTTTTGAAATGGCATATGTGGCAGTACAGTCATATTCTAACACACTTTCAACTACTCCTGATCAAATGAATGTGATCACCGAATAATATTCTTCACTCTCAATCTCAACCTTGACATCACTTTCCGATCCTTTTCAGCAATTGTTTCACACTGATGAAAGTATTCAAGATTTTTTGTCATTGGATGAACTACCCTAGGATGATCTACATCATATATCTTCATTTTTACCCGATCTTGATAGGTTTGAAAATGATTTTTCGTTTATTTTTACAATTGATTATGTTGAGGAACCACAAAATCCCATATTGATTACAAATTCGGATTCTGAGAGTAATTTGGGAAATATTTCTACCACAGTTCCTATCGACATATCAATTAAACCTGGAATTATTGAAAACATTCATATAGGCGCTTCTTGTACGATTGAAGAGATTAATATATACAAATCCCTATTTCAAGAATTCCAAGACATATTTTCCTGGTCTTATGAAGAGATGCAAGGAATTGATCCTAAGATTGTCATTCATGAAATCAAGACATACCTAGATGCTAAGCCTGTTCGACAAATATTACATCCAATCCATCCACGAAAAGTTGCTGCTATCGAATTTGATGTTGAAAAACTACTACGAGCAGGATTTATTTATCTAATTCCATTGACAGATTGGGTATCTAATATAGTTCTCGTTACCAAGAAACAAGGGACTATACGAGTATGAGCTGATTATAGGGATATTGATAAATCATGTCCAAAAGACAATTATCCTACCCCCTATATTGAACAAATTACTGATGATTGTGTCGGAAATGAAATTTTCTGATTTATGGATGGATTTTCCGGGTATAATCAAATCAACATACTCCCTGCCGATTAACCAAAAACAACATTTATATGTCCTTGGGGGACATTTTCTTATTGCAAATTACCTTTTGGATTAAAAAATGTTGGTGCAACTTTTCAAAGGGCCATGTCTTATGATTTTCATGACATCAAACATATTGTACATCCTTATCTGGATGATTTACCTGCTCATTCTTTACGTAGGGACGATCATCCTACACACTTACGAGCTATTTTCATGAGATGTAGGCATTACAAGATTCATTTTAACCCATACAAATGTGTTTTTTTTTGCAATTAGGACAATTACTGGGATTCATCGTTTCGAAAGACGGCATTCGTGTCGACCCCTCGAAGGTTGAGGCCATCATCAACTTGCCTACTCCTTCCACACTTTGCCAACTCCAAAGTTTGCAAGGGAAAGCAAATTTTTTACGTAGATTTATCCTGAACTATGCTGATTTAACAAAAGGTTTTACCCGATTGTTGAAACAAAGTGTTCCTTTTATTTGGGATGAGATTGTTGATAGATATTTTAATGAATTAAAACACGTGTTGACCCATGCACCATTATTGCATCCTCCCAATTACCACTAGGACTAATTTTTATACTTAGCTGCCTTTTTATACTACAATGAGCATGTGATCTATTATCTAAGTTGGAATCTTAACCCAATGGAAATCAAATATTCGCATGTGGAGAAATTGGCCTTGGCCACAGTGCAAGTTGTCCAATGATTTCGTCACTAAATATTGTTACGTAAAATAGTTGTGATATCTAATTGCAACCTGATGATGTATATTTTGAAAAAACAATTACTCGAGGGAAAATAGTCTTAATGGATTGTCATCCTAAAAGAGTTTGATCTGGAATTCGAGAAATCTGAATCAAATAAATCACTAGTGTTTGCAAAACTTATGTGTGACTTTCCCAATACTAAGACAAAAATCGTAGAAAATCCCATTGTAGATGAATCTCTGTTTCTCATCAGTACATTAGATGCATGGTATGGAGATATCATTATATATCTTTAAACCCAAACCTTTCACCCAGAGCTTTCACGTTCAAATCGACGGATAATCCAATATCAATCCCAGCAATACAATATTGTTGGAGACACTCTTTATCGTCGTGGTACAGATTTTGTTTTTTGAAGTTGTCTAACTCATGAAGAGGTTGAAAGATTTTTTAATGATTGCCACTCTGGAGTGTGTGGTGGTCATATGTCTGGGTTTTCCATAGCCCAAAAGATATTGCGCACTAGTTATTTTTGGTCGTCATTATTCAAAGATTTTATTATTGCGGTCTGAAAATGCCACAACTGCCAATTTTTTTATCGAAAGAAGCGTGCACCACCAGCTCCTCTTCACCCAATCATTGTTGTCGGTACTTTTGCGAAATGGGGCATTTATTTCATTACATGTAACCCTCACTCGGCCGGGGGGCATGGGTATAATATTCTCACTATATATTACTTTACTAAATGGGGCGAGGTGATGCCTACTTTCGCCACAGATGGAAAAAATCCATCTACTTTCATATTCAATCACATGATTTCTTGTTTTGGTGTGCCTCAAGCTATTATCACAGACCAAGGGAGTCATTTTTGAAATATAATGATGACTGAAATTTCCGATCAACTTAGCCTACACCATGATAGCTCTACTCCATATTACCCGCAGGCTAATGGTCAAGTTGAAGTCGTCAACAAGGTTTAACCACCATGATTAAACGGATTATCGGAACTCACAAATCGAATTGGCATACCATGATTTTTTCGGCACTGTGGGCATACCGAACCTCTACAAAAACTGCAACAGGTTTCACTCCTTTTCAACTTGTCTATGGTTTAGAAGCTGTGTTACCCATTGAATGCGAAATATCATCACTCCAATTAGCCATTGAGTTATTACCAGCTACCTCTGAAGAGGAAAAACGCTTTTTGTACTTAGCACAATTAGATGAGACTTGGTGCACCGCTGCATTAGCTGTCGAAGCTCATAAGAAATGTGTGAAAGCTCAGTATGATAAAAGTGTGATCCCTCGTATTTTTTCAGAAGGTGACCTAGTCTTAGCATACGATCAAGCTAATGATAAGCTAGGCAATGGAAAATTTGAACCAATGTGGCATGGTCCCTACATCGTTAAGCGTTTGCTTGCAAAAGGAGCTTATGAATTGACAAATTATAATGGGGTCTCTTTAGATAAGCCCAAAAATGGTCTTTATCTTAAGAGATATTATGCTTGACTTTCGTGTGAATATCTCACTTGTACAATAGTTACTTTTTACATAGTGTAACTTATATTATACAAGTGTGCCTAGATTAGTTTGTCTATTACTATTGTCATTTCTTATCTTGATTACTCTTGATATTGTAGATGTCGACATCCCTTCAAACATACATTGGTTTTGTTGATGGTGCCTATCGTAGTACTCAAAATATCTCTTCCACGGCTTGGGTTATCTATTCACCCACTGATGAGTTAGTTTCTATGCATGGAGTATGCCTTGGTCAAACAACAAACAATATTGCAGAAGATAGCACAATCATTGAGTTATTATCTAATGCCATTTCATTTGGTATTCAACGTTTGATCATTAGGTTGGATTCAGAACTCATTGTATTACATTTAAACAGGGTATATGCAATTAAAAATCTAGAGTTATTGAGATTATTTTTTAAGGTTGGTCTCTTGGAACGACAATTTGATTATATTGAATATCAACACATTACAAGAAATTTAAACACATTGGTCTATGCATTAGCTAATTGTGTTCTAAATATACATTTGCAATATTAACATAGTAAACCAAAACAACATTCGATTCATGTTGAACAAGGTACTCAGAGAAAGTAGTAATATCATAGATAGGTTTTTTTTTCAAAAAATATTACATCGTCTATGATCATAGGTTCAAACACCTTATGATATAATAGATACTGATACAAAAAACAAAACAATGTCAATCCACAATGATCATCCTCTATCTGTGATGATGATCATGGTAATAGACTATGGCACATGCCACCTTGCGCAAAAATCTCCTAAATGGTCCTGGAACACCTGTTACATGTCTTTGAAGCTGCAGAGGAATGTCATATGTTCCTGTCTCAGGAATTTCTATGGTTAACCTCTCCAGGTTGTGTTCCACATCTGCTAGGATATCTGATGCCTGATCCTGTGGGGGTGATATAGGTTGTGCTTTCCGCATATCAAAGCGGCGGAGTGTAGCTGGTTGTCGTGGACCGATATCTGTATTTAAATATTTTTTTTCAGTATTAGACGATAGAAAACAAATAAAAATTAGATCAAAAACATCAAAATTATTCGCTTACCTGACTCATCCCACTGTGCCCCTAGAGGCAAGATCACCACTGAATGCATAGGGGAAGTCTTCGATGGTGAAGACTTGGTTTCTTAGCCACATAAAGTATGGCAGAGTGAACCAAACCAATGAACTGCCATCACCACCATGGCAGGCCATTAATGCAACCCAACGTACCATCCGAGGTTCTCGAGTTTCCCCACGATCTACTGGAATCAGCTGAGGGGCGAGAAGCAGGATTCTCTCTAAACCAAAAGAAATGAGAATGGCGTCATAACCAAAGTTTTTCAACTTTTCATTCTTTGCTCTAGTTAATTGGCCTTTCATGTTGGCCAATACCCCTTCATACCAGTTAAATATGGTCCCTCTGAGACACTCTATTGTGGTCTTCATTTGTGATTTAGTGGCTACATGTGGAGCTGCACTCCCACACAATCTGGTTACTATAAATGCAATCACTTTGAGATCCAATCGCAAGATATTTTTAATATCTATGCGACTATGTTTAGAGTCTACCTCATCACTACAATATTGTTGTTTGTAGCTGGCAACGGGCATACCAATCTGTCTGGCTCCAAACAAGGATATGTTTTCTCCTCTCCGGGACAATCCGGTAAGAAAATAAATGTCCTCTAGCTCAATTTTGAGTCGATGGTCACCAATGATGAAGCATTGGTCTTGAACTTCCCAGGCATTTATGAGCCATGTCATCAACTCTACTTCTGCTTTCATGCCTTGGATATCCCATAACTTATATAAACCACAAGCCTGCAATGAACGTATTGTGGTAGCATCATCCTTGGCTTCATTTCTTATAAGCTCATGCTCACATTCACGCCACTCTAGCATGGTGGAATGACCTACAAATCAACATATTTGAAAGTTAAAAACCATTTGAGTGTAAAACTTGAACCATTTTTAAGAGAATTTGTGAATTTTAAAACGGTCACGGCGCCTCCGCAATTTTTGTGAGGAGATAGTGTAGATGTCCACATGATCTCCACACAAAAACCATGGCAACTCGATAGTTTTTAAGTTAAAAATTTATCGGGGTCCGCAATTTTCACATGCATGACCTGTGAACCCCCGAGAGCGCATTTTTAAACACAAAATCCTCCCAAAAAATGAAATTGAGACTTTAAAAGAAAAATGAAACTGATAGAAATGAAGAAGAAGATGATGTGGATTACCTGGTTCTGACAATTCAAGGAATGGACAGTCGGTTCTCCCGATATATGCTCCGAAACTTTTTAGCCAAAAGCTCTCAATTCACTGCTCTAAAGACAAAAGGTGAAAATGATTTTTTTTTAACTCCTTTTTATAGTTTTTAAATAAATAAAATATTTTATTTTATTTATTTTTTACTTTAAAAGGCTTTTTTTTAATATTTTTACTTATTGGAAACAGGTATGAGTAATCTTTTGAGTTTTTGTGCAGGACACAAGATTTTTTGGTGAAAAATAATTATTTTGACACTGAGTATACTTTTATCACTTTTTCAGGCTCTTGAGAAATTACGAAAAATCGAAACCCTGGAGTTCTCTTTTAAGCCCTTTTCAGACTCTCTAAATATGAAAATATCATCGAGTAATTAACTATTCGAACTCGTTAAAGTAAATGAACAGTCGTCATTTCAGTATAAGTTTACCCCTTTTCTAGACTAAAATGGAATAATTACGAAAAAGGTATACGTTGACTAATCATGGTCAATAGAGTTCTCTCCTGCATTATTTTATCATTTTTCGGGCTTGAGAGACTAAATTTACGAAAATAACAACCACAAAGTTTACTTATGTTTTTCTTCTAACTCCCTAAAACTGAAAAACACTGAGTTTCTCCTATACTGGACTCGTCAAAATTTAACAGTAAAGGACCTGTCGATTACAAACAGGACCAGACCATTCCTTCTTAGGGTTTGATTTTAATACTAAGATGGACTCATCTGAAGGATGAGCTTGCACAAACAAGAAAATGTTATCCTCCTCAAGCTTGTAAAAAAATAAAGAGGTACTTGCCAATAATGGTGGGGGCGAAATAGAGAAAAAGGATCCAATTGTCACTCTTGTTTAAAAAGCAGCATGCAACTCTTGAACACGACACTTTGTCACACTTGTACCTGGGTTGGGAAATCCTTTGTCTGACAAGTTAATCAAACCATATTGAAAGTCTTCAGCCATTTTCTGGGTATTAGCTTTGGGTCAAATGTTGCCAAGCCATCTGCAGTGTCGTTATGTGTTCAAGAGAGAGTTCAAATAAACCATTCATTACAAACATTTGTCTACATTCATGTTCACCATCCCTGAGTTAGTCCTTACAAATATTTCTTCAAAACTTGATCTAATGGTTTCATTTCATAGGCTTTCCTGCGATGGATCACTTTCTATCGACGTCAGCTCATCATCTAGAAAGTTGATCTAGAATCCTATCAGTACCTTAGGATCTACATGCCCTAATGGCAGGTTTCTCTCCTTTGACGACGGGTTGCATCATTGACCTTCAATCGAATGATTCTATGAGTGTTCGACTGCAAATCATTCATTCACATTTAATAGATTGTACTGGATTAGTTTGAGAGCCATTTTCATTATTAGTGGTTTTTCTCACATTTGTTAACAGTTCACATCATTGATTGGTAATCAAGTGGTGTCTACCATGTTTGACTTCAACACAATCAATCGCATGGATAGATTTGTACTAGTTTGGGAAGCGAAAATCAAGACCCTGGATCTATTTTCCACCATCCAGTTTGCGAGGAGTTTTATTATTCATAATACTGTAGACTACTCATGACAGATGGCTGCATCCATACTGTGTCTACTCTGATGTAATGTTGAAACCATATCTGTACCAGAACATTTATTTAGTTTTGATCTGATTATGGTAAATTCTCTCGACCAAAATTATATATATATATATATATATATATATATATATATATATATATATATATATATATATATATATGCTTGCATTGAATGTTTGTACAGGTTTTCAACTGGTCTCCCCAATCCAATCCTTGGAATGATAAAGCACTTCACTCTTCAGCATAACCTCAGACTTCGCACTTTAGGGGGCAATCTGTTATGCGTTATTTTGTCACCATGACATTTGACTGCCCATATAGGTATATCACTACCTATATTGTGCTCCCTTAGAATTCAAAAACCCTAATGTTCCTAAACCAAGTCTTGGAATTGGAGAAAATCTCATTAAAACCCTTAAAAGTCTACCTCTGCACTTTTTCTAGCCTTTTCCTGCGGGTTTGCAGATACTTGGTCTATAAACTGCAGCAACCCCCACACGTTGAATTAAAGAAAAAATAAATTCTAGAAGCATAGCTGGTGAATATTCTCCCAACTGGAAGCTTCTAGAGGCGTGAGAAGTTTGAGTTTTATCCCTCCACTCATGGAGCCTATCCCTTGGTCCATGGAGCTCAAATCCCTTCATGAGAGGAATCCATCCCCCTCTTCATGGAAACTGAAACCACCTCCATTTCCCTATAAATTGAGCTCAAGTTTCAGGCTGAAGGGTAGATGCTAAGCTTGTATATGGTAGTTGCTAAAGAAATTCCAAATAGTGCATAATATCTACACTAATTGTTGTTGGCATGAGAATGATCACACCCTTATGTCCATAACTCTATGCTATTATTCAGAGAGGAAGGCTTGTCAAACTGAAGGAGGAACGATTTTTCAGGACCCTGGGAGAAATTTGTACAACATCAAGGCATCAGGTTGTAATATTACTCTTTTCATTCAAGATAATACATATGGATCTCTTTTTCTCATTGAGTTGTTCGTGTGCTTATTGAATAACATCAATACTTAGACTCCTTGATCACTAAGTTGGATTAGCTTTTCTTGATTATTGTATGTTGTAGATGCTTTGATTGTTTTGTCTTGTCTTTGATTGCAGGTTCTACTTATTGGAGAAGCCTATTTGGAGCGACTGGATAAAATACTACATCGAACATTGGATTTCAAGGTAGGGGCATGTCCTCTTTCTTTCCTTATAATAATTCTAAAATGCAATTAGTATAGAGAAAAAGGTTTCCAAAGGTTTTCAATTTATTGGTTTTACCTGGCTTCCTCAGAGGTATGTAATTTCCTTTTTATGGGGAGTTTAATTCGTGAATTTTTACAACTTCACTATTTTTTTTTTTTTGGTATCAGGAGGGAAACCGGTAACTATAACCATACAATCATAGCTTCCACCCAATATCACATTGTGTTGCTATCAATGAAAACCCCCCTGGCTAATACCATTCCCCGCCAACAATGCCAAGCAATTTTCACAAGCTTACACCTCACGGGGTTTGAACCAGTGACCTTTACAACTGAGTGCCTTAACAGAACACTCAATCACCAACAAGCCCCCACCCCATGGGTTTCCCAACTTCACTATTGCTATAACAATGTGTTGTAATTATATTAGTGTAGAAATTATATTTCCCATGGTTATATAATTTACAGAGTCTGTTTTTCATTTTTATTCCTTTAATGTGATATAAGAAAATTCTAAATTCTTATAAAAGGATGTTATTATGTATTGACTTTAATTTCATTTAGTTTTCAAAACACAATTTCCTTTTTTTTTCTCTAATCCTAGAAAACCCCTTTTTTCTAGATTTACATAGTTTTCCTACACTATTTCGAGATACTCTATACGTAGTTATAGTCATCTGCTTAGGTAACAAGTTAAATAGCTATGCCTTTTAATTTATTATAGTATTCACATTTGATCATATTCTTTTACTTTTCTGAATTTAATATTTTATTTTTGACATCTACAGGAGGAATTCCAATCCTTCAAGTTCCTTAAACAGGTATAAATTGGAATATTATTTCTTATACAACTTGTCTATATTTTACAAATCCTTTTGTTTTGTTTGGTGTTATTCTAACACAACTATATATATTTATGTACATGTATTTTATATTTCCTTCAATTCCACTACAATTACTTCCAATTACAATCAGAAGATATGACGACACTTTTCGTCTTCTTCCAGGTCAGTCATACAAGTATATAGATTCCAGCCACCTATATACAATCTTTACCAACTTCAACTCTACGCTCTGTAATTGAATTATTTAATGGATGACTTTCAGTCAAAATGTAATTAAATTGTTCTAATAAATGTTTTTTAACTGGAGAGTACAATGTTTTTATACTCATCTCTATAAGAGAAAGTTCCTATATGTAAGAACTATTATAAAAAACTTAAACATATTCCTTTCAATACATATATGTCTCTATATGTAAGAATGTACATAGAATAGGAATCATGTATTTTAAATCTGAAGGATCTATTTATTTTACAGATTTGGAAATTTCACTATTATAGTTACAGTTTACCTCTAAATTGTCTATGCATCATTCCAATATGTTTATATAACTAAATTATATTTTATTTAAATCTCTCTATCTTTTCCATTATTTAAAGTATGATTATATTTGATCTAAAGTGTGTTATCTGTATCTGAAATTAAAAGTATGATGGGGACCTCACATCATATTTAGACCCTTCCCTCAGGGTTTAGAGATTTTGTATGTTGGTCAAAATATTTATTTCAGTCTATGTAACCATATAGAATAATTAATACCAGGTATAGTAAAAATTATGTTAAATACATATGACAACTACTCCTTTATGAACAAGCAGACTCTTACAATTAATTTATAATAAAAAGTATAAGTCTTTCAACTATAATTCATAAAACATAACCATGTCTGACTATATCATAATTTCATAAAATATAACAAAATCATAAGAAAAAATATAACAAGATGTGCATACCAATCTGGTAAAGAGTATTTGCCACCCAACCTTGAGCTTAATCCACAGCTCCCCCCGAGCAAAGACCAATTCTTCCATAATGTAGACAACCTCTTGTCTCGCTAGGAATAGCTTATTTAAGCTTGCTTTCCCTCACCCTGTTTCCATAACTACGTCTAGTATTTGGGATGTCGTTTACCTTAGCCTAGGCTTTACTTTTGTTTTTTCCACAAAAGCTTCTTTAAAACTAGCTTTTCCACTTTCTAGTTTTATTCTTACCTCTTCTCAGTAACTTTCCACTTTACTGAGGCTTTTATTAGATCTTTTTCTCCCGTCTAATAAAATTCATTTTATTTTATTTTTCTCCAAGGTTGTTTGGAGAATTTTGGGAAACTCTTAGGAATCTAGTCCAACCTCATGGATTTTGACTTCTCGGTCTCTTTTTACTTTGTCTTTAAATCATGGTACTATTTCCACATTTATATATTAATTTCCATAATTACTATATTTACGTACTTTATTTCTGAGGTCCCCTGACCTTTATATGTATTCTCTGTTCATAGAATGTTGAAAATAGGGATATTACATAGTCCCCCTCTAAAATGAAACATTTTCCTCGATGTTTGCAATATCCTCGTTTCTTTCATTAATTTGTACTGGTTATGTTTCTTTAATCATAACTTCTTACTCCCAAGTAGCTTGCTTAGGTGTGAATTGTTTCCCCTACACTTCTAACCGCTACTGTTTTATCTCGATGGGAGATCCTTTCTTTTTCCACCTGTATCACAATCAAATCAAGTGATCAGATTCGTGTACATAATTTTTTTCAATATTGAAATATGAACCCAATTTTTATACGACGAACTAGAGTTATTTTATATTGTCACTCCAATCCTCATGACCTCGCAATTTTGAGGTGATTCTCAGCAAAATGTTCTACATGTAATATCATCTTTGTGAATTCTTGCATCATTCTTCTCATGAGCTGAATTTACCTAGATACTTTGGGGACTTATTTTTACAATTAGCTTCCACCTAATGTAGTACTTCTATTAATTAAGACAATTTATCTTTCTGTTAACTCCAACTAAGTGGAGTGTGGTCCCTTTTCTTTTTCCATACTAGGTTTTTTTGACTCGTATCATTGGATATTTGATACTTATATTTGTATATAATTTATAGCAATATAAAAATTCTCTTTGACTATTATATTTTATCTGTTGCATACTTATACCATATGTCTACTAATTTTTTTGTTTTTATATCTCTTCCTGTTTAACTATATGAGGATACGAAGTTGTACTGAAATTTAGTTTTGCTGCCCCCCTTTTCGTCCAAAATTTATGTTCCCAAAAGTATATGTACTTTTGGAATTTCTATCAGAGAGATCTATTGTGTGATTCTATGGAGTTAAATATTTCTCTACTTAATCTTTTGGTCACATGCGATGTACTATTTCTAAAATAAAAGTGTATTGTTTTCTTTAAATTCTACATGCTTCCCACAATTTTTGTTAGGTTGTTACTTGGACTTGCTACTTAGTAGTCTTGAATTAAATTCCTTTTCTCTTATATATATATATATATATATATATATATATATATATATATATATATATACAATTAAAGAAGGAATTTAATGTATCTGCGGGATACTGAAGTTCTAATCTACCTTGTTGGTTTTTCAATCCTGTACCAAGATTGTTTTTGTTACCTTATTCTTTATCCTTGGTCAAAGTTTAATCTCCTTCAAGGTGGTTATTATCTTAATATACCTAGATTACCTGCATAAGGTCTATGATGACATTCTGATGTTATTCATCTCTTATTTATCATTGACACCTTAAAATTTGATACTCCTTACTTGTAAAAATCATTTTTGGGTTGAATTATTATTTATCATTTAATTTCATCTTACTGAAATCTTACCTATTGAGGATTTTTCAACAATTCTCCTTGCATTCATTCTCCCACTTCAATTTTTCCACTACTATTTGCAGCTGTCAGAATTTGATGATGTTGTCTTCTTACAGATCAGCAATTTAGCTTTCTTTTTCTTCCAACAGCTTTAGCTCCTTGCTTAGTTTTCATTTCATTTTATTTGAATAAAGGAATATTTATGACATATTGTCTCAAATTTTCCCTTTCTCCCTGTTACTATGCCCATAGTTTTAAGGTATTTATACTTCAGCCAATTCTACTTCATAGGCTATAGAACTTTATTCATGTTTCTTCGAAATTCAACTTTCGATTTAAACAACTAATTCTGCATTATTTTGCAGCAATCTTTCCCTCAATCTCTCTATACTCTTTTTTAGTATATACCACCCTCCTTTGCTGAATCAGGAACTTTCAGTGTAGTATTATTTTTTTGTTTTAATTGTTCCAACTAATTTGGTATTTGATTTTTTCCACTCGAGTTTACATTATCATTTTTCTGCAATGCAGAAATTCCTTTTTTTTCAATTTTATGATATTATTCGGCAATAATCACAACTAGTTATTTTTGCATGGAGTTACAGTTCTCTAAGTGATTGTAACACCATGTTACTATGTTCTTATCCCATTTAATGGAGTATATCAGAACGTCTTATGTTAATACTCGAGTTAACTTGTTCAAGTGTTTCAGTAGAATGTTGTTTATTAGGTACATGTATATAGGACTATAACATGATTTTTGTACGTCCAAAGATTAAATTTTTAACCTCGTAATGTACTTTTCCAGCTCAGAAGACTGTCTTATAGTCATTTACTTATCATTTGATCAATTCGTTTATCTATTTTTACAAAAGTTAACCATTTCTTGATATTTAACTGTCTAATTGTATAGACATCCAGAAGGTATCATCCTTCTTTTTAGCAATCAACCTTAGTGCTCCACCCTCGAAGACATGCTTGGTTTAAGATAATTCTTGTCTATCTGAATTATACCCTTGTAATTGAACTTTCAATTATTACTATTCAAGAGTATTCACCCTATACATCCTTGAAATTTTTACTAGACTTTCTTTTCTGATTTTTTTAAATTTTCTTAATTGTAGATAAGTCTCCCACAGACTCATTCTTGTTGGTTGTACCAATTCCCCAACTTGGGAAGCATGCTTGACAACTTTTTTTCTTCTTGTCCATTCTTGTTGAAATTTAAAAATATGTTTAATGGTAATTAGTTTCTTTTACTGTAACATAATTTCCTATTTACTTAGTGCAAGTATCTACTTTTCAAGCTTCCCTAATTCTTTCTATGGTTTCCACTAGAAGATCATACAAATTTATATAAAGAAGACTGAAATTCTATACCATTTTTCTCTACTTTGTCAGATAATTTAGTTAGTTTATGATTGAAATTCTATTTTGTTCCTGAAAATTTCTATACCAGACAAGAGTATTTACATTTCCTAGTTTCAATTCACCTTTTTCCACTATCTTCAGGTTGATATAATTTAAAATTTTTAACTGAATCAAGTAAAACAACCACAGATTTTTTAGAATGTGTACTTGCAATTTCAATCATTGCTAACTGATTTTCAGTTTATCAGTCTCTTGCTTCCACTATATTTTCAGTTCAGCGATCTGGTCTTTTTATGGCTGGTAACACAGTCGTGTTTTTCGAATAGCTGTTTAGAATTGTCACTTTCAATTATATATTTTTAAATGTGGTTTGTACAGTTCAAAATTCAATGTAATTTGGCCTTTTCTCCCCTGATATAAGGCACATATCGAAGAATTTTTGTGGACTTCACCACAATTTTTTCTATAGTGAGTTGTATCGCCTTTGCTCATACCTTTGGTTTCTTTCACCAAAATGTGACTTTACCTTGCCACTGGTAACCCACAATTCTTATTTTCATATTTCTTCTGTATTCATATACCTGGAAGTAATCTTGTTTAGGAGTCAGGTTTCTGCATCTCTTTCCTTTTCTTATTTAAGGACTACAGGTTTTATTTCGGAATTCTTCATGCCCCTCCCTTTTCTTCTGCTCTTTAAGCAGATTCTTCCCCACTCTTAGACCTCTCTAAGTTGGGTTATGTTTCATTTGAAACTGTACTTGAAGGTAATTTTTTTACCAACTTATTTTGTTCAATACTGCAACAACCATTCATAATTAGTCTGTAAATGAACTAATTATTGTTGAAATGTCATTTTTAGCATTTTAGTATTCATATCTGATAGGGTCCCTCCCCTTCCTAGTTCTACTTACAACTTTTCTCCGTCTGTCATAGCAGCAGCTGTACTTTTTCTGCACTGATTCTCGCACAAATTTTTCTATACAGAAATTAGTAATCATAAATAAATAAATAATTTAAAATGCATTTTATAGCAGAAAATTTTCCTTGTGTTGCGACCCATAAGACCAAAGTTTTAGCATGGCCTCTGATACCATTTCTAACAACTCCACTTACCCAAAAAAAATAAAAATCTAATTATAGCAATTTTGTCATACTCAGATACAACTTTTGTGCTTAAATTATTACTCATGTATAAGGAAATGATTACACTATGAAAACAAGAATCATTGTAACTGGAGGGCGATGGAAGACCTTAGGGTTTCGGGTTCTGGTTCTGAAGCACCCCTCTCTGCCGCACTGCAACTTGATGTGACCAGTGTATGTTCGAGTCAAGGTGGGAGCAACAGCTGGTCTGGTACCTGCAGATCCTGAGGAGGACAGTCTGCGGCCTAAACGCATATTTTTTTGGGTTTTAGAATGGGGTTTAGGCCTACATCTTGTTTTTTCTCCTTAGTTAATTTGCGACGATGTTCCGGATCTAGGGTTTGTGCAGCGGCGCAGAGCTTTCGCTGTTTCGTTGTCGGGATAAGAGGCGGTGGTTTTCACAGCTATGGGGTTTGATCGTGAGATTGTGGACATGGAGCCAACACAAGGAGACCTTTTAACCTATTGGGTTTTTGAAGTTTCAGAAAAGAATTTGGAGCTGTTTTTTTTTCCGAAAAGCCCGGAGATTCCTCAAACCCTTGGAGGGTTTCCTAGAGGTGGATGCTTGTTACACGAGGTGGCATTGCTTAGAGACGCAGTTCAGAGTTCATGGAGCGACTGTCAAAAGAGTGGGTTTTCGCTGGGACAGGCTCGAGCTCAAAACCCTAGTCCAAGAGAAAAGGAGGACTAGGGCATTGCGGGACCTCTGCTTTCCCCCATGCCTCGGCACTCAGGTAATTAGGCAAACCCTCCTTTTACTGGTGGCCTCAAATATGTTGTGGCTAGTTCTGGATTTCACACTCGAGCGGGGTTTAAAGCCCTAGGGGAAGGCATTCATCTTGACCGAACCTCTCTGGGAAAAGGGGTTCGAGGTGAGAATTCAAGGTTCAGGAACCCTATTTTATGCCAAGGTTACCTCTCCTCTCGCTTGTCGCTGTCGACTGCTCCTTCTGAGCCGGGGATGTTCCAAGGTTTAGAAGAGCTCTTGTCGAGGAATTTCCAGGTGGATGGTTTGGCTCGTAGCAAATCAAGGGTATATTCTAATGAAGCAGTAGATGGGGAGCTAAGAGGGGTCGAAGAGGGTCTGTTAGACCTAGGCTCAAGTCAAGAAGTTGTGCCTGTAATAGCCGAGGGGGTCTTTCCTGGGAAGGAGGGCTTTAAGGATCCTGTTGAAAGGTGACCGAAGTCGCCGGAAGCTACTAGGGCTGATGCTCCTGTCACCCAGAATCTTGGGGAGGGTGAAGCAAAGAAGGAAACAGGGGGTGGAAAAAGGAAGAAAATTAAACCCATTAGGACAAAAGAAGAACATCCCCATTGTGCTCTGGGTGTGGACATCTGCATAGATGAGGCATTGGAAGCCTCGGAAACAATGTTGGTTGGAAGAGTCCGTGGGAGGAAATTCTCGGCGGACTATATTTCAGACTGGGTTCAATCTGAATGGACTGAAGCCCCTGGGCAGCCGATTGAGATTAAAGTTCTGGATAGAGGGTGGTTTAGCATCCGGTTCAGTTAGAAGGAACATGCTGACTGGGTCCTGGGGAGGAACTGGAGTTTTGGAAAGAGACCAATACTATTTCGGAAATGGACCCCTTTATTTGATGCTCAGAAAGAGAATATGGCTGAATGCCCAGTATGGGTTAAGTTGTCGGGTCTCCCTATCCCTTTCTAGACGAATTCGGCCTTCACCTCAATTGGAAACATTTTGGGGAAATTTTTAGATGTTGATAAATCTTACATTCAATCCAGAGATTGGAGCGTGGCTCACATTTTAGTCAGCCTCAACCCAAGAGAAGTTTTAGCTAATTCTATGACCTTGTCTTATAGGGATCTGGAGCTTTTGCAAACTCTGGACTATGAAAATCTTCCTTTCAGATGCCATAGATGCCACAATCATGGGCATCTTTCAAGGGAATGTCCATAGGGATATCGTCGCCGTAGAAGACAAGTGAGGTTCTCTGCCCCACAAGAGGGAACTCGTTCAGGGGATTTCGGAAAGGACAAGGGGCCAGAGCAGTTGAATGTGGAGATGGGGGATGTCTCCAGGGAGGGGGCAGAAGTGGTGCAAGAGTAAGCTGAGAATGTTCCTTTGGACAATAATTACCCTCAGGCGGCCTCTATGGTACCCTCTTCAATGTCGAAGCTGGTCGGAGCGTCTCAAGCGGGTATGCCTCTCTCCTCTTCTCCCTCTTTTTGAACTTCATTTTGTTTCTCTCAGCCTGTCTCTGTTGAGCCTGGTCCCTCCAGGCAGATCTCCCTTGATCTTTTTTATTTAAAGAGTATTCATGCTTTGGTCGATAGTATAATTCTGTCAATCCCTCCATCTCCCATCCCTTGTGACTCCCCTGTGAAGACTATTCCCTCTACTACCCTTTCCCAGGTTGTGGTTTCGGATGGCCCTCCTTATAACCTTAGACCCTGGGCTCCTAGATTTGGGAAAGGGGCAGTTGTCGGGGGCCTAGAGAAGGACTTGATTTCGGTTGGGCCTAGGAAGTTAAGAGGCATGAAATCCAATCTATCAAAGGCCCAACTCAAAGCGGTCTTAGACATTGCTGACGGAAAGCAGCGTTCACTTTCTGGGGTGCTTAGAGCAGAGCGGCCACCCCCCCAAGGTTTATGATGATTTTTTTGTCTTACAACTATAGAGGTGTTGCTAGCCAAGCCAAAAAGTTAGCTCTAAGGGATCTGGTCTGGTCCCTTAAACCGGATGTTATTATGTTGCAAGAAACCATGGGGGCGGGAGAGGTGGTGGTAGAAAGTCTGTCAAAACTTTTCCCAGATTGGAAGTTTTATGATCTTGATGCGAATGGTCGCTCTGGGAGGGTGGCTATGGGTTTTGACACAAGGAAGCTCATAGAGGTTTCCTCTTGGGGATTGAAAAGTGCTTTGGCAGTGGAACTTTATTCAAATGAATTTTGCCTTCCTTTTTTGTTAATGAGTGTTTATGGGCCGTGTGTGGTAGCGCGAAAAATTCTGGAACCTACTACTCTCGAAAACATTCATCACACACCCTCATCTTATTATTGGGGGAGATCTTAACTTTTCTTTGGGAGAGGCTGAGTCTTGGGGCACTGTAGCTAGGGCGGATCCTCTCTCTGACTTTTTTATGAACAAATTGGTTGTCTCTCATTTGGTGGATGCCCCTCTTATCAAAGTTAGGCCCACCTGGAGAAATAGAAGAGTAGGTGAAGATTGGGTGGGGAAAAAACTAGACCGTTTTTTAATGAAGGAAGACCTGGTGGATAAAGTTTCAACCTTCAGACATTGGGTGGGTGAGGGGGGTTTGTCGGATCACTTCCCTGTGTTATTGGAAGTGACTGGAGCTTTTAAAAAATCGGGAACCCCCTTCAAGTTTAACGCCTCCTGGCTCAAAGAAGACTCTTTTAATGCCCTTTTTCACAACACCTGGCAGAAGGACTGTCTCAGGGTAGAGGAAGACAGAAGCAAACATTTCATGGATAATCTTAAGAGGATGAAGTCAACAACAAAAGAGTGGGATCTTGAAAATAAAAAGAAGGAGGAGGAGGCTCTCCACTCTATCAATATTGAACTAGAATTTCTTGAAAGTCCAGAAAGGAAAGGTTATGCATCCTTGGAATCCAGGGACAGAATCAAAGAACTAGAATCTAACAGGAGGAGGATCCTTCAGGCGAGAGAGGAAAGTTGGTGGATTAAGAGTCGAGCTATATGGTTACAGGCAGGAGATGAAAACACCAATTTTTTTCAAAATTATGCAAAAGGAAGGAGAATTTCAAATACTATCTGGGAACTTTAGAAAGAGAATGGGGAAATGGCCCGATATTTTGAGGAGTTAGAATCCCTAGGGCTTAGTCATTTCAAAAAGCTCTTTAAAGCACCGGAGGAAGCTTCTATTACTGAGGTTATTAGAGTGGCCCAGTTTTTCCCCAGATATATTGAGGAGGAAGGGAACGCTTCTATTATGGAACCTGTTACCAAAGAGGAGGTTGAAGACATCCTCAAATCTATGCAGAAGGACAAAAGTCCAGGTCCGGATGGCTGGACGGTGGAATTATTTCAACATTTCTTTGAATCCCTGGGAGATGATCTGGTTGCTATGGTAGAGGAATCCAGAAGTACTGGAACCATTTTCCAACCTTTTAATGCCACCTTCCTAGCCCTCATTCCTAAGACTGATCATCTGGTTTCCTTTGATGACTTCAGGCCTATTTCCTTGTGTACCTATGTCTATAAAATAATTGAAAAGGTCATTGCCTCTCGCCTTAAACCTTTTCTGTCCAAGAATATTTCAGATGAATAATTTGGCTTCTTGGATGGCCGTCAAATCCATGAGGCAGTGGGAGTAGCTCAAGAAACTTTACACAGTCTTAAGCTAAGAGGGAAGAAAGGTGCAATTGTAAAAATTGATCTGTCAAAGGCCTATGATCGACTCAGTTGGTTGTTCCTTAGACTCCTATTGACCCATCTAGGCTTCAGTTATGAGTTCGTGAGATAGGTTATGGGATGTATCTCTTCATCCTCTACTGCAATCCTGGTTAATGGGGCAGCTTCACCATTTTTCTCCCCAGAGAGAGGGCTCCGGCAAGGTTGTCCTCTCTCTCCTCTTTTTTTTCTACTGGCAGCTAAGGGCATCAATATAATGATTCATGAGGCTAAGAGACAAGGACAATTTCAAGGTATTGAAGTGGCGGTAAACCTGTGGGTTACTCATTTGATCTTTGTGGATGACATCCTGTTGTTTTGCAATGGCAGCCTTGAGGAGTGCAGGGCCCTCAAAAGGATCCTGGATCTCTTTCTAAAATCCATAGGCTTATGTATAAATGCCCAGAAATCAACACTTACGATTGTGGGTATGTCAAGGGAGGACTTGGCAAGGGTGAAAGACATCCTGCAGTTTAAGGTTAGATCTTTGCAGGATATTTTTAAATATCTGGCTTTCTTTTTAAAACCAGATAAGTATCGCATTCAGGACTGGAAATGGCTACTTGCAAAAATTGAACTTAAATTGAAACATTGGAGTTTTAAATGGCTATCCAGAGCTGGAAGGTTAGTTCTTATTAAGTCTGTCCTGATGGCAGTTCCTGTGTATTGGGCCAGTCTTACCTAGGTGCCTAAAGGTATCTTGGCATCTATTGAAAAGCTCTGTAGAAAATTTCTATGGGCAGGATCTAAAAATGAACATGTAACCCCCTGGATAGCATGGGACAAAATTGCTAGACCTAAAGAATGGGGAGGATGGGGTATTAAAAAAAAAAATTCCTTTCTCACAATATTTGGCTACAAAACTTGCTTGGAGGCTCATATCTGGAGAGAACCTTTGGACCTCAGTTATTAAGCGGAAAATATATAGACCCAGTTCCTCTTCTTGATTAGATAAGACTGCCTCAAAAATCTGCCAAAAATGCTTCTGTGGTCTGGAAGGCAATGGTAGCCTCAGTTAAAATTGTTGAACAAGGATTGGCTCGGAATGTGGGGGATGGTACTAGTGTCAGGCTGGGGAGGGATCCTTGGGTAGGATTCTCTTTAAGGTTTGCTCTCCCTAGGGAGCTAGTTCAATTTTTAAATAACAGAGGTATTTATAGCCTTAATCAAGTGGTAGGTCATAGAAGTACTTCTCTCTGGAGTCAAGGGTGGATGACTGGATGGGATTTGCAGCTAGAAGATCGGTGGTTGGAAGACTGGGAAAACTATAGGATGGATCTTCATAATTCCTCTGTTTGAATTACGGATTCTAGAGATGATCTCAGATGGGTCCACGCTCAAAACGGGCTCTATTCCCCTAAGATGGGCTATAAGTGGTTAATGTCCCAGAATGGGTGGGAAGACCCTCTCTGGTGGGAAAAGTCTCTCTGGAAATTAAAAAGCCCCCCGAAAACAAGACTCTTTTTCTGGTGCATTCTTCAAAAGAAAGTTCCAACCTGGGATTTCTTACAAAAGAGAGGGAAGATTGGGCCTGGTTGGTGTTCACTCTGTAAATCTAGCAAAGATTCGGTAAAGCATCTTTTTCTCTTATTCCCTTTCAACATAAGCTTGTGGACTGAATCTCTAAGGATACTTAAACTCCCCTTCAGGTGGGAAGGTCTAGAGGTGCAAGAAGCCTGGAATAAGTGGTGGCAGGAAATCCCCAATGACAGAGTAAGGTGCCTTCCTCTGTTAATAGCCTGGGGGACTTGGATTGCCAAGAATCGGGCAATCTTTCAGGATTTGGCTTTTCCCATTGGTAGATTGGTAGCAGAAGGGGTCGCAATTTTTTACAGTATTCCCATTCCTAATGACACCCCTCTAAATCACCCTGTACAAAAGGAAGTAATCAGAGAAGGAGTGTCGTGGGCCTATTTCAATGGTGCCTCAAACATAAACCAGAATTGTGGTGCAGGCCTGGTTGTTCATATTTCCCTAGGTTTTGTCCTTAAAGCTGCAGTGGGTCTTGGTCAGGGTTCTAATAATTTTGCAAAATTGAAAGCTCTTCATCTTCTTCTCTGTTGGCTTATTATTCGAAATGTGAGATCGTTCCAGGTTTTTGGGGACTCTATGAATGTTGTCAAGTGGTTTAATGGGACTCAAACTTGCAGGAATTATCTTTTGCTTCCTTTTCTTAATGAAATCTTTCGTTTAAAATGTCATTTCACTGAGATATCTATTTTCCACATTTACAGGGAACGGAACTTCGATGCAGACCTTCTGTCTAAAGAAGGTGCTGAGCAAGATCTGGGGCATTGGCTTGTGGCTGAAGATAAAAATGGGCTTGTTCGTCCTATTGAACGGCTGGTTTTTGCTTAAAGTTGTTATTTTTGGTTAATTCTCAGTGATCCTTTTGTATATATGCAGCAAGTGTTTGTTTTCTTAAAACTAGTCAAAGACATTTTTCAAAAAAAATTGTAGTTTTCAGAGTTGTTTTCCTTTATGGAGGCTCTGGATCTACGTCCTAAAACTTCTGTCTCATAAACTATTTCTAGGAATCGGGCTAGTGCTTACTGCCGATTTCTTGACTGAACTGATAGCCTTTTTGGCTATTTTTGGTACATATCTCTGTTTCTGATACATCTATGTTTCAGGTGTTTTCCTTGATGGACACCGGGAGGAGTATCAGAATAGGGACGTCTCTTGGCTTTTGGCTATTTCTCGTTTGGCTTGTAGTTTTTTTTAACAAAATAGCTGAAACTGATTTCCTCTCTTCGTGAGGCGAGGAAGGAGTTTTACAGAAATGTTATGCATATGCTATGTAACTTTATATACTTAATAGAGGGTTCGATTTTTTCTGTGGAAAAAAAAAAATCTGTCATACTCAGAATTCTTTACCGACTCTATCTTCATTGACTAACATCGCAACAGTGCAATCTTACATATTGTCACTACTTAATTTGGTTTTCTATAATTACATTCATTACTATGAACATTTAAGTATTCCCTTTATTTACTAAAGAACAATCTTAATTTGTCTTGTATACATTTTCGTTAATTTAAATGTTAACGAATGTATACCTTTCTATTCTTATTTCCTATCTTCATAGGATTAGAATTTTTGTCATTTATATTATTAGAATCTACTTTGGCCTTTTATATATATATATATATATATATATATATATATATATATATATTAACTCAACAATATATATATATATATATGATTCTTGCCTAGTAGTTCAATATATATATAACTATTTATAGGCCATTCTAATATGTATCTAGAGCTAACTTGCTCTCATATTCTTATAGTATTTTCAATTTTGTTTTTTATTTTATTGGGGCTATTTTAACCCCAAAATATATATATATTTTACCCCAGCTATATATTTATTTATAATTCTGTACCTAGTAACTCGTGCTATACAGAATTTACAACATAATTAAATGCATAGGCTCTTTACCCATTTCTCAATTGTTAATCTTTATAATACATATGTGTATATCTAAGTAATAACATTTACATTCCCTTAATGAAATTGTTATATATAGATTATCATTGGTGTATATTAATTCTCCATACCTTATATACATCATACTTTTGAATACCTATATATCCATGTTTCATTCCACATATGTATCGTATTTATTACACCTTACAACCTCTCATTTAAATTAACCTTTCATTCCACATATGTATCGTATTTATTACACCTTACAACCTCTCATTTAAATCAACCTTTCGCACAATTCCACATGCATTTTAATACTTTGAATGATGTATGTATGACAATATTTCTAAGGTATTCGATTGGGCACTATGATTGGTATTATCCATTTCATATATACTTTTATCGTTCTATTCCATACATTTATCCCCATAACAGTTTACCTTACCCAATTCGCATATTAAACATTTACGTATTCCATTATTCGAATGACATATCCATATTACAAAACGTTTCACAGATGGGTAATGTTGGTGATTGACAACTATGGTCTATGGATTTTTCCATATCCTTAGTTTGTATTAACATATTTAAATGCATTGCTTTGGGATTTTGAATGCTTTGTGTATGAATTTAATTCACATCAAACGACATTGGTATTCGTTACACTTATCTTCTCAATTTCTCAATGCATTAAATCATATGTACCTCCCGCACCTAATCATCACATGGGCATGTTTACGATTTTGTGTATGGTTGATCTACTACGGCTTCAACGATGTAGATTTTTTCGTATTCCCTCCAGGTCGAATTGACTATGGCTAGGGTTTACGTTGTAGTTTCTTTCATTTTTCGTTTGCGAGAAATCTAGCAGAGAGCCCTCTCCTCTTTTTTGGGTCATTTTTATGGTTCTCACTAGGGAGAACGACTATGATACAAATTGTATTACCTCATTCGAATTTCCAGGGACCTTGTCAAACCTACACTATTAATCTTCTTAGGTAAATGGTATGGTTTCCCATTTTATTTTGTTTTCATCGTTTTACGGTTCGGTATGCATTTGGTATCAATAATGTCCACAAAAATCATTTTGATTTTTTTTTGTTTTTTTTATTATGTAACGGTGTATTCACCTATCGTTGGCTCGTATAATTTTCCTTCCTCCTCTTTGCAAGTTTTGTGATCCAGGTGGATATCGGTGGCCACCCACCTAATCCATTTGGACCCGTAGCATCAATGTTTTCGGTTTTTCAGCTTCAGCATAGCTTACTATTTTTAGCAGGTTTTCGGGTCCTGCACACCTGGAGCCATTTTGGGGACACAATGATCCAGGTGTGTATTGGTGGCCACCCACCGAGTCCATTTGAACCCCCACCATCAGTTCTTTCAGTTTGTAAGTTTCGGCACAACTTACTATTTTTAGCAGTTTTCCAGGTCCTGAACTTCCGGAACCGCTTTGAGGCCCTAAACGACGTTTTTTGGGAAAACAGGGAGCAACATGGGCGTTGTATTCCTCGGATATATCTTTCTAACGAGCTGTTGAATGCATCAAACGGAGATCGGATGCCAAAGTTACGTCCCCGGGTAGTTGAAACACTAATTTACCCAAACGGGACCCACAGTTTTGGTGTTTCATCTCCTACGGTTAGGTTTTTGGACGTTTCCGATTCTACATTGTTTCTCAACAATAAATAGTCCTTCAAGCCTCTTTGTAACACAGTTCAGGGGGTTAGGAGCTGACACATCTCTTCTCAGAGATAAGCGCTACCAGTGCCCTAGCTCGCCACATCTCTATCATGTCTGCATTGTAACACAGTTCAGGGGTTGGTAGCCGACACATCTCTTCTGAGAGATAAGCGTTGCTAGTACCTTAGCTCATATGTTTCCATTATGTTTGTAATAGGCCTGCGAGCCTCAATGTAACACAGTTCAGAGGACTGCGTACACCACATCTCTTCTCAAAGATACGATGTCAGCGCCCTAGCTTGTTTCCATTATGTTTGTAAACTTATTTCAGTCATTCTTTGATTATAATAAGATGAAGTATTATTTCCACTGCATCTCTATGTTTATGGTTATATCTGTATTTTGTTGCATTCCTGCATAAATTCGGATCACTGGTATCAGAGTGGTCTGCTCTTTCTCTGTTTTTCTTTTCGTGTCCCCAACGCGGCCAGGGTATAAGGAGTTCAACCTTGCAACCCCAACGACCCCTCATGGCGGAAGGAAAGAAAGATGAGGTAGCAGGAGATCCTATCAAAATCTTGCTCGAGGAGGCCATCGAGAAATAGAGGAACGTGATGATGGATAAATTTTCTCAAATCCTTCCGCCCCTGGCCGGCGGCATCACATCCGGCACGTACGCCATGAGTCGCGACATCTGGACAAATCCAATACCAAGTTGACAAAATTCCCCCTTCCCCCCCCCCATGGATGAACTTAACGCAATGGAGACCATTGCTTCCCTGAGAGGAGGAATGATCGGTGGATATCGGTAGCCACCTATCCATTTGGACCGAAGCATCAATTCTTTAGGTTTTCGGCTTGACCTGACTTACTATTTTTAAGCAGTTTTCGGTCCTGCACACCGGAGCCATTTTGGGGACACAATGATCCGGAGTGGATATTGGTGGCCACCCACGGACGGATTCCATTTTGAACCCCCACCATCGAGTTCTTTCATTTTGTAAGTTCGCGCTGCTGTGTACACCGCGGTTTTGGTCTGAACCCGGGAGCCGTTTTGAGGCCCTATATGACGCTTTTTGGGAAAATGGGGAGAAACATTGGTTGTAGTTTCTCACTCAAAAGTTGTAGTCCTCGGATAGATCTTTCTAACAAGCTATTGAGCACGTAAAATGGAGATCGGATGCCAAAGTTACGACCCTGGGAAGTTGAAACACCAACTTACCCAAACGGGGCCACAGTTTTGGCGCTTCATCTCCTGGGGTTAGGTTTTTGGACGTTTCAGATTCTACATTTGTTCCTCGACAATAAATAGGCCTTGGCTTCTTGTAACATAGTTCGGGGGGCCGGAGCCGACACATCTCTTCTCGGATATAAAAACACCGACCAGTGCCTAGCTCGCCACATCTAGAATATCTCTATCATACGCATTGTAACACAATTGAGGGTTGTGCCGACATCTCTTCTCAGAGATAAGCGTTGCCAGTACCTTAGCTCATCTATTTCCATTATGTCTGTAATAGGCCTGCGAGCCTCAATGTAACAGAGTTCAGAGGACTGCGTACACCACATCTCTTCTCAGAGATACAATGCCAGCGCCCTAGCTTGTTTCCATTTTGTTTGTAAGCTTATTTCAGTCATTCTTTGATTATAATAAAATGAAGCATTATTTCCGCTGCATCTCTATGTTTATGGTTATATCTGTATTCTGTTGTGTTCCTGCATAAATCCGGATCATTTTGAAATCTCATTACACTTACCCACGAATTTGCGTATATTTCTTAGTATTTTTCTTGCGGCAAAATGAAGATACTCTTTTTCGTTAATTACAATGTGTCTCGGGGAACCCAATGTTTTGTAACTCAGTAGGATTTCAGCCTTCTCACTTTACAACTATCAGCTTACTGTGTTGTTTATTTTTGTTAACGCATAACATATTGGTTCCGAGTTTTTCACTCTCGGAGGCTTTTATCCATTCATTTAGTAAATTAAATTGAATTTTAGAACAGGTTTTCCCCAAATCGATTTCACTCCATCTATGGAGAAATCATTCTTCTATATGGTTATTTTAATATGATTTATACAGTGAATTTCTTATCACTATTTTTACGGTGGTCTGTTGAATTAGAGACAGCCATATTATTAAGGGATTTATAAAGGTTAAAATTATGTCCCTCTTACCCATAAATGGTATACGAAACACAGTCCAAGTCTTTTAATGACTGTAATCGATTTTTTGAAAGGCATTTACATTTTTCCATCACTGCATATTTATTTTCTTGGCTTGTATATAATTGTCTTTTCAGTCGTTATAGGAATTTATGAGAAGATATTTGTCATTACCAGTACCTCCGTACTGAAACCCATTTTAATCTCTTCATAATTTTTTTCTATTTATTTATATGTTCGAATTATGGTTGCACTGCTAGAGAGGATTCTTAGATCCAATTCTTAATGTATTTCGTTCCCAAATCGAAATATTCTCCTTCGAAATTGTAAGGTTTTAATTTCTTTCGAATTGTTATCCTATGTTTGTCAACGAGTGCTTCTGAATTTAACTTCGTTTACCTCCATTTCAATTTGACATAGGTTTATTATAATCCTTTTGAATAGTAATTAAGAGTTCCATTTTAATAAATTCATATTTATGCATTGTCTGTACAATGGTAGTTACCATCTCAGCGTTCAATACATTTAATTCAATTTATTGGTTTTACCTGCCTTCCTCAGAGGTATGTAACTTCCCTTTTTTGGGGAGTTTAATTCGTGAATTTTCCCAAATTCACTATTTTTTTTTGTATCAGGAGGGAAACCAGTGATTATAACCATAAAATCATAGCTTCCATCCAATATGACATTGCACTGCTATCAATGAAAACCCCTCTGGCCGATACCATTCCCCACCAACAATGCCAAGAAATTGTCAGAGGCTTACACCTGACAGGCTCCTCACGGGGTTTGAACCGGTGACCTTTACAAATGAGTGCCTTAACGGAACACTCAATCACCAACAAGCCCCCACCCCGTGGGTTTCCCAACTTCACTATTGCTATAACAATGCACTGTAATTATATTGGTGTAGAAATTATATTTCCCACAGTTATATAATTTACAGAGTTTGGTTTGAATTTTTATTCCTTTAATGTGATATAACCAGATTCTAAATTCTTATAAAAAGGATGTTATTATGTATTGAATTTTATTTCGTTGAGTTTTCATAACACAATTTCCTTTTTTTTTTCCCTCTAATCCTGGAAAAATCCTTTTTCTATATTCACATATTTTTCCTCAACTATGCCCAAATACTCTATACGCAGTTACATTCATCTGTTTAAGTAAAAAAAAAATAGCTATGCCTTTTAATTTATTATAATATTCACATTTGATTAGATTCTTTTAATTTTCTGAATTTAATATTTTATTTTTGACATCTACAGGAGGAATTCCAATCCTTCATGTTCCTTAAACAAGTATAAATTGGAATATTATTTCTTATACAACTTGTCTATCTTTTACAATTTCTTTTGTTATGCTTGGTGTTATTCTAACACAGTTATATATATTTTTGTACAGGTATTTTATATTTCCTTCAATTCCACTACAATTACTTCCAATTACAATCAGAAAATATGACGACACTTTTCGTCTTCTTCCAGGTCAGTCATCCAAGTATATAGATTCCAGCCATCTATATACAATGTTTACCAATTTCAACTCTACGCTCTGTAGTTGGATTATTTAATGGATGACTTTCAGTCAAGATATAATTAAACTGTTGTAATAAATGTTTTTAACTGAAGAGTACAATGTTTTTATACTCATCTCTATAATATAAAGTTCCTATATGTAAGAACTATTATAAAAAATTTAAAAATATTCCTTTCAATACTTATATTGTTGGAAATACTGAGAGGGGGGTGAATCAGTATTTCTTTTCAATCGTTAATTTTACCAGTTAGATCACTTATATTTAGAACACAAAATAAATAATGATGGAATAGATACTTTTATTAATTTCTTCTTTACAATAAGTAAAGTACAATAATGATATAGGGCTCCAACCCTAGATGAAGACTCCAATCTTCCAGGCTCCGACCTGTATTGTGCCAAGCACCGACTTGGTCTTTCCAAGGCTCCAACCTTGTCAATTTGAGGATCCAACCCTATCTCTAGTACAGGCTCTGACCTGGTTTCTTGAGGACTCCAATCCTCTAGGGCTCCAACCCTATCTTCCAAGGCACCGACCTTGTCTCTATGAGGCTCCAACCCTCAACTTCACTTCGTCAAAATATGTTTGGTTATTCTTCATGACTTTCAAAGTCTTCTTCAACGAGCCCTGTCACACTTAGTCTCCATGTCACATCATCAATGACAACCTTTCTTTCTTAGAAGGTGTCACTGCTGCTCTTCATCATACCCAAACAAAATCTCCAAGGTCACCTTATGATGACATCAATGCATCATGGTCAGGGATAATTTTAAGGATGGAAAATTATATTGAAGTTTAAAACATTTCCGAATCTCACTAGTCCCTAATATATAAATTATCATATATTAATTAATATATTTGTAAAATTATTAAAATTTATAATGATTTTATATACAGTATCTATATAATGTTGGCGATTTTTAAGGTAAAATAATTTTATATTGTAAAATTTGGGCGAATCATTTTTAGAAAAAAATGGAAATTGGCGAATCTTTTTTTTGGAAAAACCATGAAAAATTAGCCCACCTGCGAATATTAGCCCCTAAAATTTTCCATGATCATGGTCTCCAATTCAACTTCTAAAAGGTGTGTTCAACAATTCTTTCCCAACAAGATGTCTTCAAGATACTCCACTACAAATTTCAAGATGGTTTTCTAAGGTATACTAATCAAGAAGATCCCCAAGACATTTTCAAATTCACTTTAAGATGTATTCACCAAGAGTCTTCTTAAAGACTGCTCCAGACTATGCCCAATATACTGCTCTCAATTTCAATCCAAGTTTTCTTTGAAGATCCTTCAATAGTTGCTCTAGGTCTTCAAATGCTTTAAATAACTTTCCAAACTAAGTCTTCAAACCTGCTATAAATCCACCTTCAAAAAGGTCTTCAATGTGCTACAAAAGGGTATCTCAGGACTTTTTTAAAAAGACCTTCAAATGCTGCTACAGGGATGTTTTAAAGCTGGTCCAAAACTGGCTTATAATACCTTAAATGATGAGCCAAGCTAACTGAAATAGATATTTCTCCACTAGCTGCTATAGGACCGAAACTGGTGGTCCAAAACTGAAATTTGAGGTGAGGTCTTCACATTATTTCAAGCTTCAAAATTGTGCTTACTGCCTATCGCAAATCTGTGATTTTTAAGGAGAAAACCGAGACACAATAGTTCACGTCTAAAGCATGATTGTCCACACAAACCTGAGTTTTTTTAGGTGACATTTCCTCCCATGTATCACTGGTCCAAGCTCAAGATTTGACTATCCTGAGATTTCCACAAAGTTTTTCAACCGAGCTATAATGGAATTATGATCTTGAGGTCTAAGCCTCTTTTTTTTGGCTTGACTGATAACTCAACAAAAATCAGCCCAAACAGAATTATCTTTTTTCCTCCTTGATTTAAACAGTAGGTTCGAGGTAAGGTATTGACCACACTTCGAGATTCCACAGGCAATATACCCGCAGGTTGTTGTTTGTTGTTTTGTAATGGATATCTTAACAAAAAGTTGCCCAAACAGCGATTTTCGTCCTCCTCTGCCTCCTTGCTGCGTTTTTACCTCTACTCTGAAATATTCACCGAAATCCTTGACTGAAATGAGGTGTTGGACGTCATATTTATATAGGATTTCGGCCTTTAATAAAGAGACACGTCTCTTGGAGGGAGGCCGACATGAATGTCTGAGTGTAGGTCGGCTAGTCTTAAAAAATATTATTTTAAAACTTAAAAAATCATTTTATCACAAACCGTTGGGGATTTTGGGGCAAGTAAAGGCTCGTTGGAAAGAGGAAAAAATCCTCTTTAAGATGGTGTAGGATTCATTTTGAAAGGATGTCTCCAAGGTGTCCAAATGTATTTTTATTTGTGACTGCTTATGAAATCTTTACTGCAGAAGATGATTAGGACAACAAGAGGAAATTAGGTGTTGATGATTAGGACAGAAAGAGGTTATTAGTGTCATCATGTAAATTATCCATTTCATCATGACATCATGTAATAGTGCAGTGATATGTCATCAACCATAGTGTAGCATTGATTAATTTGTTATCAAGAGAGCATCAAGGTAGTCTTCCAACTGCCATCCATATCATTAAATGAAATCTTCCAACAATGTCATTATATGACATCAAGTGATCTCCAAGTCCTTCATGTCATGTCTCCAAACGTTGTTCATGTCATCAAATCGTCCTCCATGTCATTATGTAAACTCCAACCATGTCATCAAGACCTTCATCAAGTGCCATCATGTATGACATCATCAAGTGTGGTCATTCATGTATAGTCCTTCAATAGTGTAGTATCCATCAAGGGTAAGGACATTATCTGGGTTATAGGCTTCTTCATCAAGAGCAGGGATACATGAGGTTATGACATCACAAGAATATTTTCCATCCAAATAATGCTATATTGACATCAATGACAAGCTTGATTAACAATGTCTCTATATGTAAGAATGTATATAGAATAGGAATCATGTATTTTAAAACTGAAGGATCTATGTATTTTAAATATTTGGAAATTTCACTACTATAGTTACATTTTACCTCTAAACTGTCTATGCATCATTCCAATATGTTTATATAACTAAATTATATTTTATTCAGATCTATTTATCTTTTCCCTTATTTACAGTATGATTATAGTTGATCTAAAGTGTGTTATCTATATCTGAAATGAAAAGTTTGACAGGGACCTAACATCATATTTAGACCCTTCCCTCAACGTTTAGAGATTTTGTATGTTGGTCAAAATATTTATTTTAGTCTATGTAACCATACAGAATAATTAACTATACCAGCTATAGTTAAAATTTTGTTAAATACATATGACAACTACTCCTTTATGAACACATCAGACTATTACAATTAATTTATAATTAAAAATATAAGTCTTTCAGCTATAATTCATAAAACATAACCATGTCTGACTACATTAGAATTTCATAAAATATAACAGAATCATAAGAGAAAATATAACAAGATGTTCATACCAATCTGGTAAAGACTATTCGCCACCTAACCTTGAGTTTAATCCATAGCTCCCCCCGAGCAGAGACCAATTATTCCACATTGTAGACAGCCTCTTGTCTCACTACGAATAGTTTATTTAAGCTTTCTTTCCCTCGGCCTGTTTCCATAATTGCGTCCAGTTAATTTGGGATGATTTTTCCCTTAGCCTAAGCTTTACTTTTGTTTTTTCCACAAAAGCTTCTTTAAAACTAGGTTTTCCACTTTGTAGTTTTATTCTTACCTCTTCTTAGTAACTTTCCACTTTACTGAGGCTTTTATTAGATCTTTTTCTCCCATCTAATAAAATTTATTTTATTTTATTTTTCTCCAAGGCTTTTCAGAGAATTTTTGGAAAGACTTAGGAATCTAGTCCAACCTCATGGATTTTGACTTCCTCGTCTCTTTTTATTCTGTCTTTACATCGTGGTACTATTTCCACATTTATATATTAATTTCCAGAATTAATAGAATTACCTACTTTATTTTTGAGGTCCATGTGACCTTTATATGTATTCTCTATATATAGAATGCCGAAAATAGGGATATTAAATACTATGAGGGTATCAATAGATCAATTTTGACCTCCTCGTAAGTTTCCTCAACTAGTCATTATTCGCTCCCAAGAACTCCCTAGAGGTCATTAATAGGGTTGGATGAGCTCCTTCATGGTTATAAATGATGACAACGATGTTTATAGTCCCCTTCAATTTATACTTCTACGCATCCCATGTTCAATAAGTTTTATTTTTTTTATTCATTTATTTTAATGTATTTACTTTTATATATAAATTTAGGAGTGATCATGATACTCTAATATCATTGTATTTTCTAAATCCATTGAAATATTTTTTACTTCTTTGTGGACATTATTGAATTATATTTTAGTAGACATTAAGCTATGTTTATAGTAAAAATGAAGCAAGATGAATAATTGTGATGCAACATAGTCCCTGCCTCTACCGCTATTTAATTGATTTTTTTGCATAGCATTTTCTCGCTAATGACATATTCAATTTCTAATAATAAAATAAAATAAACAGCTCCGTACAATGAGCTAAGTTCCACACAATAGGCTAAGTTTCTCACTTCATTACAATAGACCAAGTTTTTCGCACAAAATTTATTAGTTGTTTTCTCGTATTCACTTTCCAGTAATAAAATAAAATAAAAAAAATATTAATAAAATAATATTATAGGTTATTGTGTGGAACTTATCTCATTGTGTGGAGCTTTGCTATTGAAATGTGTAAGGTCGTGGGCTATAAGTCTCACATTTATCAAGTACAGTGTTTTCTTAGTAATGACATATTCGTTTTCCAATAATAAAATAAAATAAATAGCTTTGCACAGTTCAACTTATGGTTTATATGGATAGGCCATTTTGTGTGAAAGTATGAACCTTTTAGCTTAAAAGTAGTATTTGTGTTTTTGTTGTGTGGAAGTATGAACATTTTTATTTAATGGTAATTTTTGTGCTTTCGTTGTGCAGAAAAGTTGTCCACGTAAAATAATTATCGAAATCATAAAACATTAATGCGAGACAATTAATAGTTATAATTAAATGCACAATAGTATATTAACAGTCAAGTTAATAATAATTAAATGTAATAGCTATTGCAGTGCGGAGTTTAACTCATTAATTATTAACTATTAATAAATCAAAATAGTTATAGTATTATAATAGTTGTTCATGTAAAATAATTATCAAAAAAAAGCATTAATTACAGAGAGTTAATAGCTATAATCAAATGCATAATAGTTAAGTTAATAATATTTAAACATAATAGCTATTGTAGTGCAGAGTTTAACTCATTAATTATTAATTATTTGATGGAAGAAGTGTCCTCACACACACAAATTTATTAATCATGAAAAGAAATTACATAAGAAATTTTGCAAAAGTTTACACCTAAACACTCCAACACTCTTGCAATTAGGAGAATGAGCTATATAAAAGCTAAATTTCCTAAACTATTCTAGTTATGGATCACATATTAAATTAACAAGTGTCCATTTACTTTAAATTCCATCCTAACAAATCTACTAACTATTTTCCTATATTGGAGCCGAAGAAACGACATCTTTCTAGATGTCATATCTTTTACAACAATTTCTATTTCTGAAATTTCTCCAATATTTTTTTAAATATCCTAAATAATTAAATGTTCTATTCTAACTTTTAAACTATGATTTTCGTATTTTTGGATCATATAACATTCCCCCCTATGATCAAAATATGCATTACAACATATACTAAGTTCATCCTTGAACTTAGTAAATCTGATACTGCCAAGTGGTTTTGGGAAAATATCATAGATATATTTGGAAGGACAATAAATCGGCTTGATGACATCATCTGCAATGAGTGTTATGATGTGATGATACTTTGTATCCACATGCTTTGTTTTGGAATGAAAATTGGGTTCTTGGTAAGCTTTATGGTTGACTGGATGTCGATGAATAATGATGTAGTTTCTGCTTGAGGAATGCCCAAGTCCTACAAAACTTTGCATAACCAAAAAATTTCACATGTTGCTTCCCATGCTGATATGTATTTAGCTTCTACTGAAGAAGTGGCCATTGTAGCTTTATTTTTGCATCTCCAAGATACTGCAGTTGACCCCATGTTTATTAAATAACCTGAGGTTGATCCCCTATCATCAGTACTGCCAGCAAAATCAGCATCTATAAAGAAGACCAAAATATTTTGTTCCTTGCATATAACGAAGAACTCTTTTGGCTGCATTCTAGCGGTTGTCTCATGGTTCCTGCATAAATCATGAAAGAATACTGACAGCATAAGAAAGATCTAGACGAGTGGTTGTCAGATAAATCAGGTTGCCAATCAATTGTCTTTAAGTAGTGTTGTTGAAAATTTAAAATTCACTTATTACTTCAAAAAATAAATAAAAAATAAACCTTGTTTCTCCATTAAATTTACCCTATTTTAATTTCTTTAAAACTCTAAAAAAAAAGAAGAATTTATTTTTTTTTAAGTTACTTATGGAAACTTACTACTCCACGCTGGCTTGAAAGATGAATTTTCAGACTTGAAGTTATGGCAATTTTGATACGGCAACAATTTTCAATGCATTTATTCACATTCCCAATGCATTTGTTTCCAACTTTTGACGAACACTTTCTATTTCTTCAACACTCTTACTCTCAATTTCGTCAAAAACCACATCCTTGCTGACAATAAATTCTCCGTTGGACAGAAGTCGGTACCATTTCTTCTCATCATAATACCTAATCATTATGCATTTCAAACTTCGTAGGTCAAACATAGTTTGTTTTTCTTTCGGAACTAAGGCATAACATATTGATCCAAAAACCCTTAGGTGTTTAACTCGAGATTTGAAACCAAACCATGGCTCATAAGGTGTACTTCCGTGTAAATAAGTAGTTGGATATTTGTTCCTTAAGTAGACAGTTGGATGGATTTCTTCTGCCCAGTATATAGGACTTAACTTTTTGACAGTTAGCATCAACCTTTCCATTCCTAACAAGGTGTGATTCACTTTTTCTACTATTCCATTTTGTTGTGGAGTGTAGACATTTGTAATATTTTTTTTATACCACTATCCCTACAATACATTTGGAATTCATTAGAAGTGAATTTTGCTCCATTGTTTGTTCTAAGAGTGTCAATCTTCACTTTGTTGTCATTTTCAACAAGTTGGCGAAAGTTTTAAATTTTTCAAAAGCTTTCGATTTTTGCTTCAAAAAATAAACTCAAGTCATTCTGCTAAAATCATCAACAAAGAGTAAGAAATATTTCATCCTCCTAGCGAATTTTGTAAGGGTCCACAAATGTCACTGTGAACCAATTGCAAACATTTTTTTGCACGCCATGAACTTGTTGGAAAATTCTCTCGACTTTGTTTCTCGTAAATGCAAGCTTCACATTTTGCATTTTCTTTCTTGAAGGTTTGAATTCCTTTAACCATTCCTTGTTTTTATAGTTAAGAGATACTTTCAAATTTTAGATGTCCATATCTTATATGCCACGACCCGATTGGTGAAATATTTGTACTTGTTGCTCCTGCAAAGTCAGAATTCCTTGGAATAATTGTCCCTTCCATCCTTAACAGTTTTCCATCTTTATATAATGTCATCATTAAGATTCCCCACTATGATCCAAAGACACATTACAACATATACCAAGTTCATCCCTAAACTTAGTAAATTTGATCCTGCCAAGTGGTTTTGTGAAAATATCAGAGATTTGATCTTCAGGACGATAAATCGGCTTGATGACATCCTTTGCAATGAGTGTTCTGATGTGATGAAACTTTGTGTCAACACGCTTTGTTTTGGAATGAAAAATTGGGTTTTTGGCATGCTTTGTGGTTGACTAGATCTCAATGAATAATTATGTAGCTTATGCTTGAGGAATGCCCAAGTCCTGCAAAACTCTGTGTAACCAAACAATTTCACATGTTGCTTGCCATGTTAATATGTATTTGGATTCTCCTGAAGAAGTGGCCATTGTAGCTTTCTTTTTTCAACTCCAAGATATTGCAACTGACCCCATGTTCATTAAATAACCTGAGGTTGATGCCCTATCATCCATACTTCCAGCAAATTCAGCATCTGAAAATCCACCAAGTACAAAGTTTTTAGTATTTTTGTAAAGAAGACCAAAAAAAAATTTACTTGGATATAACGAAGAACTCTCTTGGTTGCATTCCAGTGGTTATCTTATGGTTCCTACATAGAGCATGAAAAAATACTGACGGGATAAGAAATATATGTACAAGTGGTTGTCAAATAAATTAGGTTTCCAATCAACTGTCTATAAGTAGTGATGTTGAAAATTTAAAATTCACTTATTACTTCAAAAAATAAAAAATAAACCTTATTTCTCCACTAAATTTACCCTTTTTTAATTTCTTTAAAACTCCAAAAATATACATATATATTTTTTTTAAGTCACTTATGGAAAATTACTGCTCCACACTGGTTGGAAAGATGAATTTGCAAACTTTATGTTATGGCAATTTTCATACGGGAAAAAAAATTAGATCATCTAACATTCCCCCCTATTATCCAAAGATACATTACAATAGATACCCAGTTCATCCCTGAACTTAGTAAATTTGATCTTGCCAAGTGGTTTTTTGAAGATATCAGAGATTTGATCTTCGAAAGGACAATAAATCGACTTGATGACATCCTTTGCAATGAGCGTTCTAATGTGATGATACTTTGTGTCCACATGCTTTGTTTTGGAATGAAAAATTGGGTTCTTGGAGGGCTTTATGGTTGACTAACTTTCGATGAATAATTATGTAGCTTATGCTTGAATAATGCCCAAGTCCCGCAAAACTATGTGCAACCAAACAATTTCGCATGTTGCTTCACATGCTAATATGTATTCGGCTTCCGCTGAAGAAGTGGTCATTGTAGCTTTATTTTTGCAACTCCAAGATACTTCAGCTAACCCCATGTTCATTAAATAACCTGAGGTTGAGCCCTATCATCAATACTGCAAGCAAAGTCGGCATTTGAAAATCCACCAAGTACAAAGTTTTTAGTCGTTTTGTAAAGAAGACCAAAATGTTTTTTTCCTTGGATATAACGAAGAACTCTTTTGGCTGCATTCAAGTGGTTTTCTCATGGTTCTTGCATAAAGCGTGAAATAATACTTATGGCATAAGAAATATTTTTACAAGTAGTTGTGAGATAAATCAAACTGCCAATCAACTGTTTATAAGTAGTGCTATTGAAAATTTAAAATTCACTTATTACTTCAAAAAATAAAAATAAAAACCGTGTTTCTCCACTACATTTACCCTTTTTTAATTTCTTTAAAACTCCAAAAAAAATAAATTTTTTTTAAGTCACTTGTGGAAACTTACTATTCCACGCTGGCTAGAAAGATGAATTTGCAAACTTGATGTTATGGAAATTTTCATACGGCAAAAATTTTGGATCATCTAACATTCCCCCCTATGATCCAAATATATATTACTACAGATACCAAGTTCATCCCTAAACTTAGTAAATTTGATCCTTCCAAGTGGTTTTGTGAAAATATCATAGATTTGATCTTCGAAAGGACAATAAATCATCTTGATGACATCCTATGCAATGAGTGTTCTAATGTGATGATACTTTGTGTCCACATGCTTTGTTTTGGACTTAAAAATTGGGTTCTTAACAAGCTTTATGGCTAACTGGATGTCGATGAATAATGATGTAGCTTATGCTTGAGGAATGCCCGAGTCCTGCAAAACCATGCGTAACCAAGCAATTTCACATGTTGCTTCCCATGTTGATATGTATTCAGCTTGTGCTGAAGAAGTGGCCACTGTAGCTTTCTTTTTGTAACTCCAAGACACTGCAACTAAACCCATTTTCATTAAATAACCTTAGTTTGATTCCCTATCATCAATACTGCTAGCAAAGTCGGCATCTAAAAATCCACCAAGTACAAAGTTTTTAGTCTTTTTGTAAAGAAGACCAAAATATTTTGTTCCTTGGATATAACGAAGAACTCTTTTGGTTGCATTCCAGTGGTTGTCTTGTGGTTCTTGCATAAAGTGTGAAAGAATACTGATGACATAAGAAATATCTGGATGAGTGGTTTTCGGATAAATCAGGTTGCCAATCAACTATTTATAAGTAGTGTTGTTGAAAATTTAAAATTCACTTATTACTTCAAAAAATAAAAAATAAACTATATTTATCCATTACATTTACCCTTTTTTAATTTATTTAAAACTCCAAAAAAAAGTTTTTTTTTTTTAAGTCACTTATGGAAACTTACTGCTCCATGTTGGCTGGAAAGATGAATTTGCAAACTTGATGTTATGGCAATTTTCATATCACAACAATTTTCAATGCACTTATTCACATTCCCAATGCATATGTTTCCAACTTTTGAAGAACACTTTCTATTTCTTCAGCACTCCTACTCTCAGTTTCATCAAAAATCACATCCTTGCTGACAATAAATTTGACATTGGAAAAAAGTTGGCACCCTTTCTTCTCATCAGAATACCCAATCATTGTGCATTGCAAACTTCATGATTCAAGCATAGTTCATTTTTCTTTCTGAACTAAGGCATAACATATTGATCCAAAAACCCTGACATGTTTAACTCGAGGTTTGAAACCAGACCATGCCTCATAAGGTGTAATTATGTCTAAAAAAGTAGTTGGAGATATGTTCCTTAAGTAGACAGTGGTATGGATTGCTTCTGCCCAATATATAGGACTTAACTTTTTGAAAGTTAGCATTGACCTTGCCATTCCTAACAAGGTGTGATTCATTCTTTCTACTACTCCATTTTGTTGTGGAGTGTAGACATTTGTAAGATGTTTTTTTATACCATTATCCCTGTAATAAATTTGGAATTAATTATAAATGAATTCCCCTCCATTGTTTGTTCTAAGAGTGTCAATCTTCTCTTTGACTTCATTTTCAACAAGTTGGCGAAAAGTTTTAAACTTTTCAAATGCTTCTGATTTTTGCTTCAAAAAATAAACCCAAGTCAACCTACTAAAATCATCAACAAAGAGTAAGAAATATTTGCATCCTCCTAGCAAAGTGTTTAAGGGTCCACAAGTGTCATTGTGAACCAATTGCGAACGTTTGTTTGCACGCCATGAAATTGTTGTAAAAGTCTCTTGACATTGTTTCCCATAAATGAAAGTTTCACATTTTTCATTTTATTTCTTGAAAGTTAGAAGTCCTTTAACCATTCCTTATTTTTGTAGTTGAGAGAGACTTTCAAATTTTAGATGTCTGTATCTTACATACCACAACCTGATTGGTGAAATAGTTGTACTTGTTGCTCCTACAAAGTCAGAATTCCTTGGAATAATTATCCCTTTCATCCTTAACGGTTTTCCATCTTCATATCTTGTCACCACTTGTGTTGGCCTCTATGAAGAAGACATCTTCCCCAATCTGTTTCTTCTTCCCAAAAAAAAATTTCATGTCGAGCTAACATTTCATTTAACTCATCAAACTTTAACTTCTCTAATTTTCTCGTTACTTGTAGAGTTTCCTCTTTTAAAATGTGTATATGAAGATGGAAATCCAACAATTAAAATTGTGGTCATGGAACTATCATCTACAGCTTGAAAACCTGCATTCATTATTTATTGCTTAATGTTTTTAAGCCGTGAAATATATTCAAGAACATCTCCTCCTTCAGTCACTTTCTGTTGGAGCAACTTTAATTGAAGATCGACCTTTTTTTATTCAAGTTGTTTATCAAAAAAAAAATTAATAGTTTGCAAAGTAGATGATGCATCAGAAGCATTTTCAATATGAATATACATCTCATCATTAACCAAAGGTTTGATTAGAGCTAGTTCCTTGCCATTTTTAACTTCCCATTTTGCAAGTAATGCTACATCTGTTGGTTTATTTGGCTTAACATCTCCATCACATACACCTTGAGAGAATTCAATATAAACTAAAGTGTTTTATATGAGGCATTTCCATGTCTTGTATGTATTTGCACCTTCAAGTTTGTCAGAATCAGAGAACAAATTTATCAACTTAGACATTGTGGAGTTGAATGTATGCATGAAAAAGAAACAAGTACCAGAAAATCAAGATGAGCAACATGCCACACAAAAATGATCTATTGGGGCTTGGCCTTGACCCTCGTATAGTCATTAAATAATAAAATGACTGAGCTTTGCACTTGGCTCTAGTCAATTTCCCTTAAATTTTACAATGAAACTTTCTAAATTTGAATATTTACAATGCTATTGCAAATTTTTATCTCAAAATTACTCTAAACTCCCCTCAAAGTAAAATATTACTTTGAGTTATAATTTCACTCCTATCTCTCCAAATAAAAAATTACAGATAGAATCTCCTTATTACTCCAAAAATTACAAAATTTACTACTCCAAACATTTACAAATAACCCCTCACACCTTCTCACACCTTATTTCTCCAAATCAATTTAAAATTCACTTATTACTTCAAAAACTGAAAAATAAACCTTATTTCTCCATTACATTTACCCTTTTTTAATTTCTTTGAAACTCCAAAAAAAAGATCTTATTTTTTTAAAGTCACTTATGGAAACTTACTGGTCCACGCTAGCTGGAAAGATGAATTTGCAAACTTGATGTTATGGCAATTTTCATACAGCAACAATTTTCAACGCACTTATTCACATTCCCAATGCACCTGTTTCCAACTTTTGAAGAACACTTTATATTTCTTCAACACTCTTACTCTCAGTTTCGTCAAAAATCACATCTCTGCTAACAATAAATTTATCATTGGACATAATTCGGTACCCTTTCTTATCATTGGAATACCCAATCATTGTGCATTTCAAACTTCGTGAGTCAAGCTTAGTTCGTTTTTCTTTCAGAACTAAGGCATAACATACTAATCCAAAAACCCTGAGGTTTTTAACTCGAGGTTTTAAACCAAACCATACCTCATAAGGTGTAATTTTTCCTAAAGCCAGTAGATTGAGATCTATTCCTTAAGTAGACAATCGTATGGATTGCTTCTGCCCAATATATAGGACTTAACGTTTTGAAAGCTAGTATCGACCTTTCCATTCCTAACAAGGTGCCATTCATTCTTTCTACTACTCCATTTTGTTGTGGAGTATAGACATTTGTAATATGTCATTTTATACCATTATCCCTGCAGTACATTTGGAATTCATTAGAAGTGAATTCCCCTCCATTTTCTGTTCTAAAAGTGTCAGTATTCTCTTTGACTTCATTTTCAACAAGTTGGCGAAAAGTTTTAAACTTTTCAACTGCTTTTGATTTTTTCTTCAAAAAATAAACCCAAGTCATCCTGCTAAAATCATCAACAAAGAGTAAGAAATATTTTCATCCTCCTAGCGAAGTTTGTAAGGGTCCACAAATGTCGATGTGAACCAATTTCAAACGTATGTTTGCATGCCATGAACTTGTTGGAAAAGTCTCTCGACTATGTTTCTCGTAAATGCAAGCTTCGCATTTTGTATTTTCTTTCTTGAAGGTTGAAAGCCCTTTAACCATTCCCTATTTTTATAGTTGAGAGAGACTTTCAAAGTTTAGATGTCCATATCTTACATGTCACAACCTAATTGGTTAAATAGTTGTACTTGTTGCTCCTGCAAAGTCAGAATTCCTTGGAATAATTGACCCTTTCATCCTTAACAGTTTTCCATCTTCATATCATGTCATTGATATTTTCATATTCGGTTTGATTGAGATTATTTTAACTAATCCATCCTCCATAACAACCTGATGTCCTGCTTGTCGAATCGTGACTAAAGACAAATTATTCTTAACGGTTGGTACATACTATACATTTGAAATCATTTTTTCTCAAATGTGAGGAAGATAGACTTTAACTGCACCTTTTCCATAAGGAGTATGCTTTGTATCATCAGCAAGAAAGATTGGATTGAGATGGCATTATTGGAAATTCTAAAAGAAGTCACGTCAAAATGTCATATGTTTTGTTGCTCTTGTATCTAAGATCCAAGCATCGACTTCATAATCACTTTTAAGATATGTGGAGACCTGTAATGTTGTTGATTCTGAACTTTGAAATGTAGTGAAGACATATTATGAACTATCATCATCTTGATCATTGGCAAACTGAGTTGAGTTTTGATGGAACTTTGGAATCTTGTCAATGGAAGTTCTACAATCTTTAGCATAATTGCCAACTCTGTTACACATTCTGCAAACAATTTGACTTAAATCTTTACCTTTGCCGTGATTTTGTCCTCTGCCTCTGCTTTGACCTATGCTTTGAGTTTGTCCTCTTCCTTGATTGTTGCCTCTGCCTTGACTATTTCCTCTGCCTTGAAAGTTTCCTTTGCCTTCACTGTTTCCTCTGCCTTGAAAGTTGCCTCTGCCTTGACTTCTACCACGACCTTGTCCACTATGTGTTGTTGGATTTTGATTGAAATGTCCTCTTCCTCTACCTCTAAAACTATCAGTTGAGGATTTACTTGTGTTGGCCTCTATGAAGAAGACATCTTCCCCAATCTGTTTCTTCCTCCCAAAGTTTTTGTCACGTTGAACTAACATTTCATTTAACTCATCAAACTTTAACTTCTCTAATTTTTCATTTACTTGTAAAGTTTCCAGAAAATGTGTGTCTGAAGATGGAAATCCAGCGATTAAAATTGTGATCTTGAAACTATCATCTACAGCTTGAAAACCTACAATCATTACTTCCTGCTTAATGTTTTTAAGTCGTGAAATCTATTCAAGAACATCTCCTCCTTCATTCAATTTCTATTGGAGCAACTTTAATTGAAGAACAACCTTTTTTTATTCAGTTTGTGTATCAAAAAAATCTTTAAAAGTTTGCAAAGAAGACCATGCATTTGATTCATTTTCAATATCATTGAATATACATCTCATGATTAACTGAAGATTTGATTAGAGCTAGTGCCTTGGCATTTTTAACTTCCCATTTTGCAAGTAAAACTACATTTGTTGGTTTATTTGGCTTAACATCTCCATCACATATACCTTTCCAGAGTTCATTATAAACTAAAGTTCTTTCTATGAATCGTTTCCATGTCTAGTATGTCTTTGTGCATTCAAGTTTGTCAGAATCAGATAACAAATTTATCAACTTGGACATTGTGGAGTTGAATGTATGCACGAAAAATAAATAAGCGTCAGAAAATCAAGATGAGCAACACGCCACACAAAAACGATCTATCGGGGCTTGGCCTTGACCCTCGTACAGTCGTTAAATAATAAAATGACTAAGCTTTTCACTTGGCTCTAGTCAATTTACCTGAAATTTTACAATGAAACTTTCGAAATTTGAATATTTATAATATTATTGTCTCAAAATTACTCTAACCCCCACCCTGCAAAGTAAAATATTACTTTGAGTTATAATTTTACTCTTATGTCTCCAAATAAAAAATTACAGATAAAATCTCCTTATTATTCCAAAAATTACTACTTCAAATATTTACAAATAACCCCTCACACCTTATTTCTCCAAAAATACTACAAATAATAACAAATTCCTTATATCTCCCATATTACAAATAATTTAGAATTCCTTAAAATTCCTTATATCTCCCATATTACAAATAATTGAGAATTCCTTCTCTCTCCAAATTACAAATTACAAACAATAGAAAAATCCTTCTTTCTCCAAATCAATTTAAAATTCATTTATTACTTCGAAAAAATAAAAAATAAACCTTATCTCTCCATTACGTTTACCCTTTTTTTAATTTCTTTTTATTTGAAGTCACTTACGGAAACTTACTGCTCCACGTTGGCTGGAAAAATGAATTTGCAAACTTGATGTTATCCCAATTTTCATAGGGTAACAATTTCAACTCACGTATTCACATTCGCCGAGCTCTCTCGTTGTTGTTGGCTATGTTGGATCGATGTTGGCTAAAGCTGGCTTACATTGGTTCATGCTGGGTCATGTTGGCTCAAAGCTAAGCTGATTTCAGAATCAGTGAATTCTTCATGCTCTTTTGTAGCTCGATTGAAAAAGGCTAAAAGAACGCTCTAAACTGTTGGTTGAATGTAATTTCAAGGCCGTCAAGAAGGAATTCCTGGACCAGAAGGCTCGAATCTTACACCAGTAGGTTCAAATTCAATCACAACTAATAGAAATTCGTGAAATTCGCCAGCTAAACGACATGAATCTCTATGTGCGAAGTGGCCTATGAGGGATCTCGATTTGCAGTTAATGAGTTGAGGTTGCCTCTGAAATAGAAATTAAGCCAAAAGCAAATGTCAAGGATGCGCAGAAGGAGTTGCTTCGAGTAGAGGGAGCAGGTTGGATTCGACGTTATATGAGCCAGCCGGAGGAATTTGAAAATGAACATGGAACAAGTGATGTTGAAGCTAGCAATTATTCAGATTGGGAGATGTGAATAGAATCAAGTAAAAAAACGCGACACAAAATTATTCAAACACGTGTTGTATCTGTTGTTGTTGAATTCCAGGCTGCTAGACAAGCAGCCATGGAGGCTAAGGCAGAAAGGGATAAAGAAAAACAATCGATGGTAGGCCGCGCTTGATACGTGAGCTTAAACAAGAGATGATTTCTTTAGGTGCAGAAAAAACAGTAAATGTAATTTCAGCTGCTTGTGCATATTGGGTACCTTCTATAGTTCAATCTGAAGAGTATTGGGAAGATTCTAGGCGGTATTTTGATAATGACAAAAAAAAAAATTGTAAGCATAATTAAAAAAAAAAATTGATTTTGAGATTTAAAAATTCTAAAAAATCTTAATAATAATCAAATTTATTTTCATTTGCGGATCAATTCAATGAAGTTTTCCAAGATTTTGAAGAGTTAGAATTTATTTTTCATATAAGCTACATTACTAGAGCTCTGATACCACAATAATGGCAGAAGTGTCTTCACACACACAATTTTATTAATCAGGAAAAGAGGTTACATAAGAAATTTTGCAAGAATTTACACTCCAACACTCTTACAATAAGGAAAATGAACTATATATAAGTTAAATGTCCGAACATATTTTAGTTATGGATCACTTATTAAATTAACAAGTGTCCATTTACATTAAATGTCATCCTACCAAATTTACTAACTATTTTCCTATATTGGAACCTAATTTCTAAATGTCTCTAATATTTTATTAAATATCTTAAATAATTAAATATTCTATTCTAACTTTTAAACTATGATTTTTGTATTTTTGGATCATCCAACATTATTAATGAAAATAGTTAATAGCTATAGTATTATAGGTGAGTAGGTTTCCTTGTAATAACTATAGTATTATAAAAATGTAATAAATTCAAGAAACTATTGTTGTTGATTAACTATTACAGTTACTAAAAGTTTTAGTTCATTTTGTTATTACTATTGTGTTGATATCATTTATAGCCTCATATAGCTTCATAACTAACTTCGGGCAACTAATTAATAAATATCTATTAGCTAGTTTTATGCTTTCATTTATATTTTTATCGTTAATGCTTTGTGCATATATTTTTCACATAATTTTCATTGTGAGGAGGCACTGCGAAAATGGTTAAAATCGAAATAAACAATTTAAAAATTCTAATCGTTGAAGAGTGTATGTTGGCATTGAAAAGGGGCATAGAGTTAGTAGTGTGTGGAGCATTGTTTGTGCAAAGCTTTCCACATATGAAAGGTTTCGCACAAGAGGTAGTTTGTCACCACTTTATCAAAAGCAGAAAACATTGATGTAGGAGAATTAATAGCTATAATTAAATGTACAATAATATATTAAGGGGTAGTCTAACTTATAAACGAAATATCTTTTTTCACTGGAATTCACTAAAATGTGGCAATACAATTCCAAGATTTTTTGTTTTTTTAAAATACATTTTTAGTCCACAGGGTCTTGGATAGATGGTGATCAGGTGCTCTGTTAAGGCACTCCTTGATGTGAAATCACTGGTTCAATTCATCGCCCTGATCAAGGTGATATATTGGACATGATGAAGATGTAGTCCTGGCAAGATTACAAAAAAAAAAAAACATTTTTTAATACATAAATAGATTTAGCGCCCTAAAAAACCCTTAAGGCACTGGAATTATGCAGATTAAACAATTTAAACTCTAGTTTTTAAAAAAAATTGTCATATTTTGATTAAAATTAACCAGAAAAATGTCGTGAAAAATCCATTTTATCTATAAGTAGATTAAACAATTTAAACTCTAGTTTTTAAAAAATTCTATCATATTTTGATTAAAATTAACCAGAAAAATGTCGTGAAAAAATCCATTCTATCTATAAGTTAGATTACGTCGTCTATTAATATTCAAGTTAATAATAGTTAAATGTAATTGTTATTGTAGTGCACAATTTAACTCATTCATTATTGACTATTAATGAAAGTGTGAATTTTTTTGTTTAATAGTAATATTTGCGTTTTCATTGTGCGAGAAAAGTTGTCCATGTAAAATAATTATAAAAAAAACAGTAATGCTAGAAAATTAATAGCTATAATTAAATGCACAATAGTCTATTAATAATCAATTTAATAATAGTTAAATGTAATAGCTAGTGCATTGCATAGTTTAACTCATTAATTATTAACTATTAATGAGAGTGTGAACATTTTTGTTTAATAGTAATATTTGTGTGTTTTCGTTGAAAAGTCATCCATGTAAAATAATTATCAAAAGGGGAAAGCATTAATGTGAGAGAATTAATAACTATAATTAAATGCACAATAATGTATTAATAGTCAAGTTAATAATATTAAATGTAATAGCTAATGCACTGCTATTAACTATTAATAAAAAAAATTAATTGCTATAGTATTATAAAAGTTGTCCATGTAAAATAATTATCAAAAGAAAGCAATAATGACTTGGCGTTAATAGTTATAATTAAATGCACAATAGTCTATTAATAGTCCAGTTAATAATAATTAAATACACAACAGTCTATTAATAATCAAGTTAATAATAGTTAAATGTAATAGCTATTGTAGTGTGTAGTTTAACTCATTAATTATTAATTATTAATTAAAATAGTTAATTGCAATAGTGTTATAGGTTTGTAGGTTTCCTTATAATAGCTATATTATAGTATTATAAAAATGTAATAGTTTCATGAAACTATTGTTGTTGTTTAATTATTACAATTATTAATAGTTATAATTCATTTTGCTATTCATATTGTGTTGCTATAATTTATAACTTCATAATTAAATTTGAACAACTAAGCATAATTATTAGTTATTCTTTATGCTTTCATTTATATTTTTATCTTTAATGCTTTGTGCAAAAAAATTTGCTTTCATTTTCATTATGCCGAGGCACTGTTAAAATGGTTGCAGTGTGCGAAGCTTTGTTATATAGTTTTGTTTTTGTTTTCAAAATTAAAAAACAATTACGTTTTTAATAATTCGAGTATATAGTTTTATTTATGTTTTTGAAATTAAAAATCATCATAAAGAAACGATTTCACACATCAAACATAGCTATCTCTCTACACAATGAAAGTTTTCAGCACATAGCTCTCCACACGGTGAAAGTTTCCCCCACAAGTTTCAACAATAGTTTAATTGACATGAAATGTTCTATGAAATTTTTGAGGATGGGTGTGCTTTTGGAAATTGTGATAGTCTTGGAGATATCTTTTGCAGTAATAGTGCGGAGAAGTAGTTCATTCTGTGGAGAAATGTGTTTTCTCGTCACTCCCGCACAACCATTCACTCATGTTGTGCAATTAAGTTTTTATAATTTGAATATATAGTTTAAAGTTGGATTGAGTTACAATTACATTTTTTAATAATTTGAATGTATAATTTTATTTATGTTTTCAAAAAAAAAAAATCGTATTTTATAATTTGAATATATAGTTTTATTCATTTTTTCAAAATTTAAAAACATCATAAAGGAACGACTTTTCAGGTCAAGCATGGGAATAATAAAGGATAAGAAATATAAGATATCGTTTGTAGTAGAATGTATTTTCTCTACACTCTTGCACAACCATTCACTTGTTGTACTATTAAACTTTTAATAATTTAAAGTTGGATTGAGTTACAACTACGTTTTTAATAATTTGAATATATAGTTTTATTTTTATTTTCAAATGTAAAAAAAAATTAATTTTTAATAATTTGAATATATAGTTTTATTTATGTTTTCGAAAAAGAAAAAAAAATCATAAAAAAACGATTTATTACGTTATGCATATGCATAATAAATGATACAATATTGTTTGCAGTAGTAGTGTGAAGAAGTTGATTATGGGAAGAAATGTGTTTTTTCCACACTCCCACACAACCATTCGCTCATGTTGTGAAATTAAGTTTTTAATAATTTAAATATATAGTTTAAAGCTCGATTGAGTTAGAATATATAGTTTATTTGTGTTTTCGAAATTAAAAAGAAATTACGTTTTTAATAATTTGAATAATAGTTTTATGCATGTTTTAAAAATTAAAAAACATCATAAAATAACGATTTCTCAAGTCAAGCATAGGCATAATAAAGGTTAAGATATAATTTGCAGTATTAGTGTAGAGAAGTTGATTGTGCGGAGAAATGTGTTTTATTTGCACTCATGCACAACCATTCACTAGTTGTGCAATAAAAATTTTAATAATTTGAATAGATAGTTTAAAATTAGATTTGAGTTACAATTTTTTTTTAATAATTTGAATATATAATTTTTAATTGTAATGTGAAGGAAGCTAGTGTGTGGAATATTTGTGTTCCAAGTTAATAGCCTTTTGGAGGCTTTTAATTGTTAATATGTTTTTGCACAAACTCAGGAGTTCGAAGAATGTTATTATGCGGGAATGCAGAAGTTGTCTGAAACTAGTTTGTGCGGAGAATTGTAATGTGCAAGAAGTCAGTGTGCATAGATTTACTATTCAGTAGTGTGGAGAGCTCCCCCCTACTCACCCACATAAGGGACCTGCAAAATTGTGAAGAGCAGTAGAAGTGTCAGGAATAGCAGGGTCAAACATAACAATGTCAGTGTCATAGCACTCACTGACGGGCTAGCCACTAAATTTTAATTTTAACTTTTTATTTTTATTTTTAATGAATTATCAGGGACTGATAAATACTCAAAATAGAACGCTCTCCGCCAGGGGAATTATGTCCCATCAAATCTCCTTGAGCCAATAAAAAATTAGAAATAAGATTTCAAAAAAATTGTAAAATTATTTATAAATTTACAAGAAAATAGAAATATTGAGGATTTTCATGAAACTTTGGTTAAAGTGCAAAAAAATAGCAAATTATGCAGATTCAATGCACTTTGAGTGTGAGGCGAATGCTATAGTGTAGGAATTTACAGGGTAAGTTCCTTAGATCAAACACCAAAGTTCACCCCTCACAAACAGATCACAAATCAGTACACCAGTATTTGACGTGGTTAAACCCTCAAAGAGGGAATCAGTCCACGGCATGAGCCAATGCGGCCACTTCGAGGAATTTATTAATATAAAGAAAGAAAAATTACATAAGCTTCTCTCATAAACAATTACCGAACAAATGACCCTCCATGCTCTTTAAATAGAGATCACGGACTAATCGGGTGTTAAGCCACAGATCAAGTGTCAGTAATACCGAGGAGAGAGTGAACCGCCGAATCACTACATATTGTGACCGTCGGATTATAAGTTACAAATGTGCATAGTAAAGAAACACACTTTACCTAACTCTACGCTAGACCAAGTTATACTTAACTATTTCCTATGTGTCGGAATATTCTAACATCCCCCCTTAAGAAAAAATTGGGATAGGATTGAAGGATTTACAAAGGTGACACAAAATGAGACCATTTCCTATGTGTCGAAATATCCTCATTAGGGGAATTTTGAGGTCTAAAATGGGCCTCCTAAGGAAATAATAAAATAATAGATATATCAATAAAATAATATTTATGAATTTTCAATTCACTTTTTGCATCAAAATCCATGTAACCATGGTTAAATTCAATTCAAAAGTTGTACCAAAAAATAATAATAATAAAATTGTATTGATGTGACTATAAATAATAATGAGATTTTCAAGAAAAAGTCATTATCATTGCACAATTAATGCATTTGTCCTTTGTACTTAGATAACTTAAAATAAACTATAAATAAAAATTTAAAATTCTTAATTATAGAATATACTATTAATTAAAATTTATATTATTTAAATTATATAATAACATGTAATTAATATACTATATAAAAATATTATAATATAATATATTGCTTTATGTATGAATTTTATATTACATATTAAATTGATTTGATTTATAAATAAATATTTGAAAATATAAAAATATAATATTTATTGAAAAGTGTGTAAATACATGAAGATTGTGTCGGGATATGCATTGCTTCTTTCAAAAAATATGAAATGACAATAATAATATTTTATTCAAAAATTGTGAAATGACATTTATTATGAGTACTTTACTTTATCACTTTAAAATTCCTTAGAGCACTACCATGGTTAACCATGAGTTTTTATCCACCATTGATAATGTGACAAGTAAGTACCTTTAACTCAAGCAATGTCACCTCAACCATTAGGGATGATGTCATCCCCTAAAATGTGATTAGTTCTTATAAAGTGAATTTTGATTGTACATTTTCCTTAGGAGACCCATTTTAGACCTCAAAATTCTCCTAATGATCCCCCCTTAGCAACAACTTGGGATAGGATTGAAGGATTTACAAAGGTGACACAATAGGAGAAAGAAGGAGACATTAGAGCCTATCCCCCCTTAATGATAACTTTCCTGAACTCCAAGCATAGATCAAAGTTTGGTAAAATTTGCTTCTGTGAGAGCCTTTGTAAAGATATCGGCAACTTGATCATTGGTTGAACAATGCTACATTTCAAGAACGCGATCATGAATGAGCATTCTGATGAAGTGTATAGGAAGCTCAATGTGTTTCATACGCTGATGCTGAACTGGATCTTTGCAAATTTTAATGGCACTCTGATTATCACACCAAAGTGTAGTTGGATGTTGTTGATGAAGACCAAATTCAGACAGGATCTGACGAAGCCACATGGCTTCCTTGCTGGCTTCAACTGCACCATGATACTCTGCTTCTGCCGAAGAAAGAGAGATGTCACTTTGTTTCTTACAAGACCATGTAATAGTTCCTAAACCAAGAGTGAATACATATCCTGCAGTATACTTTCGATCAGCAAGGTCACCAGCCCAATCAATAATGGAGATTCTCTTGCATTATAATGAATCCTGAACTGAACTATACCTCGAATATATCAAATTATTCTTTTAATTTCTTTCTAGTGACCTTCATGAGGTTGGTACATAAACTGAGCAACAAGACCAACGGCAAAGGAAAGGTCAGGACGGGTATGGGTTAGATACATAATTTTACCAACAAGTTGATGGTATAAGGTAGCATCAACTTCAGGGGTAGTACTAGTGACTGAAAGCTTGACTCCAGACTGAAAGGGAGAATGGGTTGGCTTACAGTCTTCCATGTGAAATTGGCGTAGAAGATCACAGGCATACTTGGACTGAGAAAGGGTAATACCTTCTTTGTATTGCAAGACTTGAAGACCAAGGAAATAATGCAAGTGTCCTAAGTCTGTCATTTCAAACTTCTTTTTGAGGCTAGACATCACATGTTTTATATGGTTGGGATCACTACCAGTAAGGATAAGATCATCAACATAAATAACAAGGATGATGAAGGACTTACCCACTTTCTTGGTGTAAACAGTCTTGTCTGAATGACACTTAGAAAATCCATTATCTAAGATAAATCTATCCATTTTGGCATACCAAGTCCGAGGAGATTGTTTGAGACCATAGAGATACTTCCTAAGGCGACAAACAAGGCTAGAGTCATTTTCGATAAAGCCATGGGGTTGTTCCATGTAGATTTCTTCATGCAAATCTCCATGTAAGAAAGCGGATTTAACATCCATCTGATGGACTTCCCATTTAAAGGAGGCAACAAGGGAAAGAACAAGGAAAATAGAATTCATTTTGGCAACAGGGGAGAAGGTTTCAGTATAGTCGATTCCTTCAACTTGTGAAAATCCTTTAGCAACAAGACGACCTCTATGTCTATCCACTTTTCCATCTGGTCCAAACTTTGTTTTGTAAACCCATCTGCATCTGACAAGTTTTCTTCCCTTTGGAAGAGGCACAATATCCCAAGTATCGTTTGCCAATAAGGAACGATATTCTTCATTCATAGCTTCATCCCAATTGGGATGACCTTAAGCTTCTTCAAAGGTGGTTGGATCAGGGTTTTCTAGAACTTGAGCCGATAAGGAAGAGGATATTTCGAATTGAGAATGTGTACAACGTTGATCTACAGGGTCACCTGCTAAAGAACATGCTGCATCCCGAGTAGAGCGGATCCATCTTGAAAGTTGTGGAGCTAAAGGAATATCTTGAGGAGGTGGAGGAGGATTTTCATCCTCGTTGTCATCATCTGAACTAGAAGGAATGCTTTCAAAAATAGAAGAGATAGAGAGAGGTGGCACATATGCCGAATCAGGCTCGCAGGCCAAAGGTGGCACACCCGTCGGACTAGGCTCACAAGCCAATATATTTTCATCGAATTTTACATCTCTTCTAATGATTACATTTTTGGATTTTGGTTGAAGAAGTCTATATCCTTTGACATATTCAGAATATCCAACAAAAATGCATTTTTCACTCTTATGTTGTAAGGATTTATGTTTCGCATCTGGAATATGGGCCCAAGCTTCACTTCCAAAAACACGAAAGTGTCTTACATCTGGTTTGATTGAGCTCCAGGCTTCTTCTAGAGTTATATTCCTTAAAACCTTAGTATGAGTGCGACTCACAATGTAATTTGCATAGTTAATTTCTTTTGCCCAAAAATTAAGATTAAGTCCTTTAGATTGAAGCATACAATTAGCCATTTCTTTTATGGTGTGATTCTTCCTTTCAGCTACACCATTTTGTTTTGGAGTATATGGAACAGTATGTTGCAATTGAATGACATGCTCAGTGCAAAAGTTGATAAATTTGTTGTTAACATATTCTCCTCCATTGACTAATCTTAACTTAAGAATTTGATGTCCAAATTGTTTCTCAACAAAGGCCTTAAAGGCCAAGAACATGTTAAAAACTTCACTCTTGAGTTTTAAGAAGTATACCCAAGTGTGTATGGAAAAATCATCAATGAAAGTTAAGAAGTATTTGCAGCCAGAGAAAGAAACCACATGAAGTGGACCACATAAATCATTGTGCACAAGCTGCAAAGGGGTTGAAGCGTGCCAAGAGGCACTTTTGTCAAAACTATCTCGATGATGTTTTCCGAGTACACATCCGAAACAAACACCATCTCGGCAAGATACCATAGGAAGACCTGTCACCATATTTTCTTTACATAGAATTTGAAGAGAGTGATAGTTTAAGTGACCAAATAGCTCATGCCAAATTTTTCTCACTTCATCATTATGAGCAACAAAAATGGAGGGAAGACATGATGACCCAATGTTGTCAAACTTATACAACCTTGTGGAATCATCAGCAATGCCAGTAGTTAAAATATGTCTAGGATCTTTGATGTCCTTAACTACAACATCATAAGGTGAGAATTCTACTATTTTCCCTTTCACCTGAATGAGTTATCTAATAAATAGATAGAAGGTTGCAGGACAAGGTAGGAACACATAATACATCATTAAACTGACCATTATCTAGATGAATGGTTCCAGATCCTACAATACTAAGAGATCTATCATCACCAACATAAATGTTTTTGGTGTTACAATCATTTAAAGAAAAAAACATGGCTTTATTTTTGGCCATGTTATAAGAGGCTCTGGAACCAATGAGCCACTCATGAGAATGAGAAGAAGAAGATACATTTAATGCATAACCAGATCTTGATGTTTGACAACCACAAGCAGAAAGTATTATTCCTGAAGATGAATTTGAAGAGTTCTCCAAATTGATGTGGTGCTTCTTCATTGTTGCTTCCAAGGCTTCCATATTCTTAAAACATTTGGACTCTACATGGCCATCACGATTACAAAAGTTGCAATGTCTATATGTTTTCTTCTCTTTGTTTTTATTTGCCTTATCAGTTTGTTGAGTTATTTTTTCAGTTTGTGGCTGAAATTGCTGAAGACCCTTATTTGGTTTAGGACCATTCTTTTTAAGATACTGCTTCTTAGGATTCTTTTGATGTGGTTTTTGTTGGGCTGCTAACGCTTTCTTAGAAGATTTTCCAGTATTAATAAGACCAAGGTGTAAGAGTTTTTCTTGTTCTCTTATCAAAGAATCGCCAAAGGCATCAAAAGAGTGGGACTTGCAGGTTGTTCCTTAAGAAATGAGGGTTTCTCTAGCGGAATGGAAGGTGGAAACAAATACAGAGTATGCAGGGCCAAGCTTAGCAGGAATGGAATAAATAAGGCTACCATCTTCCTTTTTTACCTTACAGCCTTTTAAAAGAAGACTAAAGGTCTTGAATTTGGACAAAAAATATTCAATAGAGGACAAATTATTGGGGTCCAAAGTAAGCAACTCATTTTCAAGCTGGTGGACCCTGATTTCATTTTGAATACCAAAAACAGTATTTAGTTTTTTCATAGCTGCATCAGGGGTGTCAATTTCTTGGATATGAAATTGAAGACCTTGAGCAATGAACATTCTTATCAACCCTTGCGCTTAATCTTGTTTATTTTCCCATTTAGCGACTTTATCTCCATCGGCAGGTTTAGTTTCTTGTCCTATGGCTATTCTATAAAGCCCTTTACTTCTAAGTAAGTCTATCATGTAGGATAGTCATTGGAAATAATTGGTATTGTTAAGAATAATCGGGCATGCACTTTCCATTTTTTTAAACTAAAGTTGAAAAGGATGAAACTAACTGCTCCAATGGAAAGATCTTGAAAAATTAGGCTGGTTCAAAAAAACCGGCTCGGAAAACGGCTTCCAGATGAAGAAGTTATGCCTTTTTGAAAAAAATGTGTTGTAGATGCCGAATAGTTATGTGAAAGGTTGAAAGTTGATGATGAAGTTCTACTTTTTTTTTAAATCCCCCCCTTTTCCAAACTTAATACAATAAGCTCAATTAAAAAAACAAAAACAAACTAACTAACTAACTAATTTATGTGACCCACTTCTATAAATAAGTGAGAGTCACTTTTATATGTGTTTTTTAAATAAAACCCTATTTTTAAAACCGACAACTTGCCAAAGGGATTTATCAGAAAAAAATAACTTAACAAAAAGATTTTTACAAAAAGAAGCTTGAGAAAGAGACTTGAACCCAAGACCTCTATTCTCATAAACTAACTTTACACCAAGTGAGCTAGTAAAATGATTATGTAATTGTTTGAAAGGAGGAAGGGTTTTTTTTTTTTTTTTTCTCTCCAATGTGCGTGCTTTTTCCTGCAAAAAAAACACAAAATCCATGCAAAAAAACAAAAATACAAGCCTTGCGGAAAAAATGTTAGATTTCCAGTTAGTCTTACCGGCAACTATCATTTTTCCGTTATTTCTGATTTCTTGAAATTGCACAAAGAAGCAGGGAAAGAGCATACGTAGAAAAAAAAATATCGTCTTCATGTTTCTGATTTGCCGAGATCGCACACAATGCAGAGAAAAGAGCATACACAGAAAACAGGGTATAGATCCGACAGTAAAAAAAAAATATAAACCAAAATAAACAGATGGAACCAAAATAAACATAAGGATTAATAAATATAACTGCAAACCCCAGATGCGGGAGACAGAACTGACACACTTGACAATCACATCTCACACACCCAGGAGGACGGAGATCTTTTGCGCAGAGCCTCACCTATTTTGGATCCTCAAACCGTTAGCCATTCACATGAGACTCACAGAATCAGGAATGATGATGAGAGGATGGGAATTGCGTCACCTTGCCCAGGGCATCCCTTCACATCTATCACCATAAATGATCACCATGATTAACCTGTATTGCAGCCATCCCCCTTCACTCAAGCCTGCTCAGGTGATCGATCATGGCACGCAGCGGCGTGCGAGGCCTACTCATTACTATCCTCCTCGCACACATCCTAGCCCCTTTAAAAAGATGAGCTCTCAACCCCTTCCAAACCGCAGTTTTTTACCTCTACCTTTTGCCTCTTTACCTTTGCTTTGGCATCTCCCTGACTTCAGAAGCCTGCGAAGCCCTGTTCCCAGCATTGCGCTGTGTAGTCCCCTCTGGGTTGTTGCATCCCTACCTGCACACCCCCCCTGCTACTCTGACCCCCTGAGCCCCAGCACTGCTTTCCCTTCTATGTATCCCTCCCTGAACATCTCCCCCTATCCTCTTCACATAATGGCCCCCAGACTTCACCAGAGAACTATCTGAGGCGGACAGAGAGGGGCTCTCCCTCGTCGCTATCACCGTGGCGAGGACAATCGTCTAGATTCAATGGAAGGCTCCTCCTCCATCACTTTTGCATGACAGAGCCCCGAGCCCGAGCAAGATGAAGCAGCCACTGGGCAGGTTGCGCAGAGAGGAAGGCGCGGCCCGCGGAAGTCCACCATCTCTCCCCAATCGCACCCCCAGTACCGCAAAACTAACCCGCTGTCAGTTCAGGAGAAGGAAGATGATGATTCGAATGTCTGGGTGATGGATTTCGATGGCATCTGGACGCATGTTCCCAACGGTGTAGATCTGGACTCCCCCCTCCTCTACGCACCGATCCTCAAACCCAGACGTATAGTGGTAGATTCGAAGGAAGCCGATGCGCAGGCACCTACTTGCCCCATTGAGGAGGAGGTCCGCAATAGCGATGATGAAGACAAAAAGTGAGGCCTACGCAGCTACATAGCTCTTCCATGTTTTTTTCCAAGCTTGCCATCAGTTTTATTTCCACCGCATATTTTGTGTTGCTTAGATACACCAGTGCTACTGCGCATAATGTAATTTTTTGTTTTAAGTTTTGTTCGAGCTAGTTTCCTCCTCTGAGGCAGCCTCGAAACCACGTAACTAAGGCTGGGTTGACAAGCGTTTTTTTGCCACCGCATAATTTGTGTTACTTAGATAGACCAGCGCTACTGCGCATAATGTAATTTTCTGTTTTAAGTTTTGTTTGAGCTGGTTTCCTCCTCTGAGGCAGCCTCGAAACCGCGTAACTAAGGCTGGGATTGGCTAAGCACAGCTTGCCAACCCAGCCTATAGCATATGTAACATCTCTATTTTCGAATTAATGGAATAGCCTAACTTACCAAATATATATATATATATATATATATAACTGCAAAAAAGATGCTTTATACTTCTAGATCTAAAATGGCATAACATGGGCAACCAGAAACCTTTTTGCATGAAATGAAAGGGGTTCTTCACTATAACAGACGCTCCGGACATAACAAAGCAATTCTCTCGGCCTGAAAGTGGTCAGAAATAGTAGATCTGGAAAACATCAGTCGCATGCAATCAAACCGGCTTCGTATTTGGATCAACAACGGATGCGGCCCTCAAAATAGCTCTGATACCATGTGGGAATTTACACGGTAAGTTCCTTAGATCAAACACCAAAGGTCACTGCTCACAAATAGATCACAAATCAGTACACTAGTATTTGACATGGTTAAAATCCTCGAAGAGGGAAACAGTCCACGGCCTGAGCCAACGCAGCCACTTCAGGCAATTTATTAATTTAAAGAAAGAAAATTTACATAAGCTTCTCTCATAAACGGTTACCGGACAAATGACCCTCCATGCTCTTTAAACAGAGATCATGGACCAATCAGGTGCTAAGCCACAGATCAAGTGTTGGTAATACCGAGGAGAGAGTGAACCATCGGATCACTACATATCGTGACCGTTGGATTATAAGTTACAAATGTACATAGTAAAGAAACACATTTTACCTAACTCTACGCTAGACCAAGTTATACTTAACTATTTAACTAATTCCTATGTATCAGAATATCCTAACATATAGTCCCTCACGAGGTAGAGACTAATAAATATTCAAAATAAAAATACAATAACAATGAACATAAAAAATATGCACATCCAAAATTTATACATATGATTTAATAACGAAATTAGTATCCTTGTTATTTAATTAGTACAAATGTAACTAAGAACTATTGTAATTTCACATTTTGATCTCCAAACATATTATACTTATAACTTCATTTTACATGTTAATTTTTAAACATATTATGCTTATGATTTCACAATATTTATGTTGTAATATACATCAAATTGATAAAATGTCTTGGCTCAAAATGGAGTATTTTAGATCTATCATTTATTTTGGTACCTTTTTTTGAGTAAAAAAAGGAGTTATTGGCTTTTAGTGCCCATTTTAGGGGTAGGCCTTGTTTTGGTGATTTAGAGTCTTGAAACTCTTGGAGCTCATTTGCAAATTAAAAGCTTGTATTTTGGGCTAAAACTTGTGGACATCATCTTTGGATTCTTGATGTTATTCTAAATATTGAGGGTTTTCCAACAAGGGAAATAACAACTCAATTGAATTTTGCATGAGAAAGTTGTCTCCCATAAGTTAACATCATTTTCACCCCCATGGTACTTGGTGAATGTCATGCCAATGCCCAATACTTACACATTTGGAGCTAGTCACATGTGGACTTTCAAGAAGATTGTAAAGGGTCCAAAACAAAAACACTAACCCTAATTGAGAGTTAAGGTATGAAAAATCACTAACCTTTGCTCCAAGTAACTATGAAAACATGATAAATATTAGGTCACAAGTAAGGAAGGGGTTTCATTCTTATTGTATTTTTTGTTGTTTCATAATTGAGTAGAGCAAAGGATCGAAATATTGGAGTAGAACGAAGGAAACAGAAGACCTTATGGTGGCCATAGAAGTTACCCTGTCAATGAGAATATATTGTAGAGAGGGGAGTTCACAATGGGTCTAAACAAAGTATTCAATGTAAATCTAGATGTAGCTAGGAACCCACACAACACACAAGCTTGTACTTTATCCTAGTGAGCAAAGCATAGGAAGGATCATTGTATGTGAATCTCAATTCTACCCACTAACAAATCAGTGAAGGGAGAAACCAAGCTATGGGTTTTTCCAATGATTCACTTAAATGTAAAATTGTTGTAGGATGTAATTATAAACAAACATAAGTAATAATGAGACTATACCAACAATCCAACACATTGGTGATAGTGTTGTGTATGCAATCTAAACAATTTGATTTGATGAACAACTGCAGGTAAATTTTACGGAATTACAATCAACAATTGGTATTTATATTGAACGGTATACACAGGAATTCACCAACCAAAGAAAACAACAAAATCAAAATCGCACAATCCATTATACACCCTAGATAATATCAATTACCATAGAAACTTAAATGGGAAAAAACAACAACCAATGGCTACTTGAATCTTTTAAGCACAAGAAGAATACATGAAGGGGGGCATACTCATTCTTAAGCATTCTTAGTCACCTTCCATAATCTTCAAGATAGTTTGCAACCATCCTAACCATGGGAAAGCAATATCAACTTTTCAACTATTTCATCTTGTAGGACAAACCTTTACATTACTACTATCTCTATAATCCTCTCAAACCAAAACCATCTACTTAGGCACTAGCATTTGTTTCTGTGACCTTCATTTTGGAATCCATTTATGTGCATGAGTGATATCACTTGGCATCCATTTAAATATCTCCCCAACAAATAAGGGGTATCTCCTTGAAATAGGTTGCCTTGGAATGTTAGTCAATGTCCTTCAATTATTTTCTCTATTCATATCCTTGTGGGGTCAACATGACAACAATGAACTATTGTTTTCTTCAATCGTTCAAATCAACCTTCTACATTAGAAGCAAAGAAAGAAGATTTTCATGGCCTTTTCAAATCAGTTATTTTTTCTAACGTTTGTGTTGCATCAAGACAAGTGAAAATTATAACAAAGTAACTTGATTCATCTTCTTGTAGAGCCAAAAAGAGACCAACAAATTGTTCACTTCTTCAATTGTTGAAATCAACCTTAGTGGAGAGATAATACTTCATAGTATTTTATCAATTTCAAATCCATTTCGGGTCAATTATGTTGTCTAATATTTGTGTTGCATCAAAACAAGTGGCAAAATTATGACAATGAAAATGTTTTTTATCCTTAGGAACATCTCAACAATTTACCTCTTAGTGTCGCATGTATTTTAATGACTAAGTGGCATCTAAATTTATGACACTTTAGCAACAATCCAAAAAGTTGTGTCTAATTTAGTGTCATGATACTCCAACATGCAACCTACAAGGAAAATTTCTAAATTTATGACACTTTAGCAACAATCCAAAAAGTTGTGTATAATTTAGTGTCATGATACTCCAACATGCAACCTACAAGGAAAATTTCAAACTCTATTAAATGTAGACTTATGATACTAACTTTGATCATGTTTCACCTCTTTGTTGTAATACCTAAACTAGCCAACATCCATGATACTTATCAAATTCTTTAAAAAAATTTATATATTTCTCCATATATTTGTAGATTGTCTTCATCTCCCTTAATAGGCATTATTTTATAATGATTGAGGCATATTTCTCCATATATTATTAGATTGTCTTCATCTCCCTAAATAGGCATTATTTTATATTGATTGAGGCTCTTGTCAAAAATAATTGGTTATTATAACTAAGGTAATTTCTAATTCTCACAACCCTGTCCAAACTATGAATTGTGAAAATTTTAACTATTGTTGAAATCCTATTGCAGCAACTCGAACTCATTTTTCTAATTGTTAATTAATTTAGCAATTTATCTACTACAACAAATACCAAATAAATCATACTGCAATCTTCACAAATAAAACTACGGAAAATAATAGTGCTAGAAACTAAGAAACGCTAGCACACACACATAAAAATTAACACATTTATTTTTGGACAAAATTCCTCGAAAAACCCAACTTGGGAAAACCAATGCAGCAACTGAGGGTTTTTATTATTAAGCAACAGTGAATTTCTAAGTACAATCTAAATGCCAAATACTAGCAACCCTACAGAGTAAAATACTGACAAAAATTTAATGAGGGATTTTCCTCACTCCACAGGAAAATCTGAGCTCTGATTACAGCTCCAAGTGAGTCGTCCAAATTGCCTTTGGGAAGGCTTATGTCACCCTAGCGCAGTGAATTCCACGCTCAACCTAAATTCGCTGCTACTGAAGTCGTCCTATCTCTCCGGCCCTCTAGAACACTTTCCCGACCTCTGGAACTGAAACTCAACTTCTCTCCAGTAAAATCGAACTGCCTCTAGAGGCTTCTGTGTCAGCCTCACTGTAGTTCTTATGCCTCTTTGCAATGCACTTCACTGAATCTAAAAAACTTCCTCTAGCCTCATTGTCTTTGCCCCTCTCTGTCTTTGCTTCCCTACTGAAACTCGACCTCTTCCAGCACTGTTGGCTCTCTGGAAAATCGAACTCTTCAAGGCAATCTAACTTTTTGGTTCTCACAAGTGTCTCAAGTGTGTTCTCCATCTACCCATCGACTTCTTCTTATAATCCTTTATTGGACCTCCAATGGCTAAGATTAAAACTTAATTGAGGTCCCAGATTAATTCCATGTTGATCCATGTGAGTTTCTAGATGATTCACACCTTATCTCAATTAATACTAATTAATTAACCAAAATTCTTAAGTTTAGACTTAGGAAATATTTAAAAATAGACTAATAATCTAATTGAAACACTTCTAAGTGGAATTTCCAAAAACGATTTTTTTTTTATAGAGAACTTATGTGTTTTAGCCTCTCCACAAAGTTTCGAAACTAGAACACCTTCGATGCTACAAAAACTAACATGAATACAATGACATTTTTTGGTACAAGAATTCTCTACCAAAGGTTTAAAGAAATGAAGAATTTTATAATGAACTTTAAAGATGCTAAAATAGCAATACATTTAACACAATTTACAGCATAATTTACATATTAATTATGGCATAAAATTGTATTGACCTTTTTGTAATAAGTTGTGTTGTTCCACATTTGTGCAATATCAAGATTAATGATCATGCTTATGCTTTTAGATTACTTGAAAACCTTGGCATGTTTCTAACCAATGTATTCTTGTATCATTTTCATTTCCTTGAATAAACAATATTTATAATGATTAAGTATCTTGTTAAAAATAAATTCATCAATAATTATAATCAAGTATTCTAGCATGAAGTTATTAACCCCCACAACCTTGTCTTCAACTACAAATACATCGATGTCGCCTTTGCACGAGAATCGTGAGTCATAGCTTCAAGAAAAAAGATACTAAAAAAATAAAAATTGTTCACCATTTCCAATCGCCCTACATGGTTGTGAAATCGGATTTATCCTAGGAATGTTGCTCACAACACGAGACTTTATGCATAGGTGTATGCAATACAAGGTATGCTTAGGTGGTGCACATGTATGGAAGTGAGATGTGTAGGATCCAAGGTCCCCCAAATGCATGTAGTACTGTAAAAGTAAGCTCTAATATTAAGTGACCTACCAAACGCTTATCAACTACTCAATGCATGGCTCCATTATCGACAATTTAACATTTCTATCCCCATCTATGTAACAATGGGCATCCTATTAAGTATATAAATTAAGTGAAAATGCAAGTGTCATGAAGACATTCACTAAATGGTCCAAATGCAAATACGAATATTTAGTGGGGTGGTGTGTAAAATCATAAAAGTACTAAGTAGATGGTTTGAATCTCTAGTCAACCAAATAAGGTGGAAAGGATAAGCATTTGCAAGTAATGTTATGAAACATGAAAAATGTTGGGTCCTGTAAGTAAGGTGGAAATTATGGTGGCAATTCATGCAAATGGAAGTAAGGTGTTGAATCAACTAAGATAGATGGCAACAATGGTGGGAATTGTGTCCAACTCTAGCAATAGGGTGAAAAGGGACTTTTGGAAAACAATTCCAAATGAGAATGGCCCAATGCTCATGATAAAAGTATTGCTAATTTTCATTCAAAGATGTAGGTGATACCAACTCAAAGACAATGTGGTCACAACTATTTTAGGAAGACTATGCCAAATAAAATAAGTATGTTTTGGAAAGAAATGATAGATTAGGAAGGTGAACTAACTGAGGGAGTGGCATAGGTGAGTCATTAGGGCGAGAAATATCAGTGATAAAATAATGCGAGAATCACATTATGAGGGAGATTATTATTACAAAATGTATGTGGTAAGGTAGGTGGCAAGGCAATAATGCTAACAAGTAGATGCATGGTGCTAACACCAAATGGAAATGTAAGGAGGATTGGGATTTGATACTCAAGCAAACAAGCAATAAGTGAGACCAACCTAGAGTAGGAAGTCCATGAAGATATTACATAGTGGTAAATGTGATGTGTTATGAAACCAACTCACAAAGTAGAAGAAAAGATATATCAACAACTTAGAAATCAGCCTCTTCGAGGGGGCAACCTCCTTTACATTACATAAATGAATAATTCATGAATGATACAAATGACAAAACCTACCTTCTATATATAGGAGTCTAAGGGGTCACAATATAACAATATGGGGACCACATGGGCACAATAATAACAATAATGGGGATACACTAATAACAATAAGGGGCTACACTAGTATTATAGGGACCTAACATGCCCCTCTCCTTCAAACAAGTGTTGTCCTCAACGCTTGAGTAGTTCTAGATGCTTTTATATAAATATTCTCATCCTCCCATGAGGAATCTCCAGCTAATAAGTTCTTCCACTTAATGAGATACTTTGAAATTCATTGATTTCGTAGTTGTCATGTTCTTGTTTTCGTGATTGCTTCAGGTTCCAATATGATTTTTCCTTCCTCGTCAAGTTTTGGCAATATTGTTTGAGTTGGGAGCTTGTCACCTATAACCATCGTTAAGCATGAAACATGGAAAATTGGGTGCACTCGGGAAGATGTTGGAAGCTCCAATTTGTATCCCATAGTACCAATCTTTTGCAACACCTTTAAGGACCATAATACTTTGGTGATAATTTATTATCCTTTTTAGCTTGTTGGAGGAACATTTGTTTGCATGGTTGTAGCCGTAAAAATACCCAGTTTCCTATATCAAAACTTCTTTCATTGTGATGTTGATTTGTCTGTTGTTTTGACATTCGATTATGCGCCAAAGTGAGGTTATCCTTTAAGAGTTGGAGAACTTGGTGTTGATGCTCGATGTGATCTTCCACTGCTTGAACCTGCAGTGAGCATAATTGTGCAATTGCGCCTTGTTGTTCTTTCTTTAGAAGCTTTGTCATGACATTAGAACCTATTATCTTTCATTGTTTCCTTGCAATACCTCGTAATTCAACTTCCTTTCCTTCCCAAAAATATTTCAAGAAAAGTTCTTGAAAATTAAAAGTTATAGTCCCCAAGGATTGTAACCATTGTACTCCTAGTAACATCAGCACCACCCATTGGAATAGAAAACATTGGCTATTCAATACATATTCCCCCATGGTTAACTTGATATTATGGCACTTTCCAGATAAATTTATAATTCCTCCATTTGCAATTATCACTTGACACTCTGGTGCTGGATATGGAAAGCAATTCAATTCCTTGGCTATCTTATAATGAATAAAATTATGGGTAATACCCTAACTAATCAGCACTATTAACTTTTTCTTCTTGATATGTCCTTCTATTCTGAGAGTTTGAGGAGTGGTAATTCCTGCTAATGCATTACAATATATCGTCGGATTCATTTCTTCTTTCTCTAGGGTTGGTTCCTAGTGTATATCCTTTTATTTTGAATTTTCTTGTTCATTTTCTTCCTCCTCATCACAATCTATGTAAATTAATTTCTTCTCAGCACACTTATGACCTTTAGTGTATTTACTATCACAACTGTAACATAGCCATTTTTCTCTTTTTTCCTCCAATTGTTCTGGTGTCAACCTTGCAGGTTGTGGAAGGCTAGGACAAGAAACATTTCCATCTTTATAGTTGTGATTGGTAGAATTCGTTGTTGCCATAATTTTGCTTTCAAATTTTCTTGCCACCCTAAATGCCTTTACCAATGAATCGGGTTCCCAAAGGCAAACCTCATGTTGGATGTTATCCTTTAAAGTCCCTATGAAGACATCAATCCTATGCTCCTCTGGAATATACCCTGATATTCAATTTTTGGAAGTCTTCAATGTGTTCCATCATTGAACCCTTTTGTTTGAGATTTATCAATTGGCTAAAGAAGGTGTTTCTCTTTGTATCCTCATAATGTCCTATCATTTCCTCCGTAAAAATTGACAAAGTGATAAGTGGTTTACGAGAACAAAGCCATCGATACCATACATATTGATTGGGTTCTAAATATAAAGTTGCAATGCGTACCTTTTGTATGTTTTTCACATTATGGAGATCAAAATATTGCTCCATCTGTAGTATCCATGTTAGCGGATCCTTGCCATCAAACTTCCTCTTATTGATCTTTGGAATATGGTGGGTCTTAAATCCAACATTAGAGTCTATGAAATCATGATTAACATTTCTTTTGTTCTCATCATGAGTTTCATCTACTACATTTTCGCCATTAGGAATCATTTCTTGTAGCAGCTTTGTCAAACCTTCCTTCAAACAATCCATGTATGTTTTTAGATCATTCTTCATGTCTTCCATGTTGTCCTTCAGTTTTTCTTCTATACCATCGATTTTAGTTTCCATGTCATTCTTCAAACCATCCATCTTAGCTTTCACACCTTTCTTCAAACCATCCATCTTAAGCTTCCATTTCATTTTTTGTTACTTTTTGCGGGAACGAAATGTGTTGCACTTGGTCTCGTAATTTTGATATATCATGTTGCACTTCTTCCTCTTTATGCGTTATAGTAGAGCTTTCTGGGGGCTTAATGGGTGTGGAATTCTTTTTGGGAGGCATTATAGAACCCAATACTGATATCTATGCTTCAATATGCCATTAGAATCACTTAAAACTGATTTTTCAAACAAAAGCTATGCAATTTTTAAAAAAAATACACACATTTTTCTTGTTTTTGAGAAACTCGATATTGCAACTGATGTATCTTTATGATTTCGGATCCCCAATATTTGAGCTTCGGTCCTGTAGTAGCCCTCCGAGTTTGCACTTGGTCTCGTAATTTTGATATATCATGTTGCACTTCTTCCTCTTCATGTGTCATAGTAGAGCTTTCCAGGGGCTTAATGGGTGTGGAATTCTTTTTGGGAGTCACTATAGAACTCAATATTGATATCTATGCTTCAATATGCCCTTGGAATCACTTCAAACTGATTTTTCAAACAAAAGTTATGCAATTTTTAAAAAAAGATACATACATTTTTCATGTTTTTTAGAAGCTCGATATTGCAACTGATGTATCTTTGTGATTTCGGATCCCCAATATTTGAGCTTTGGTCCTGTAGTAGCCCTTTGAGTCTTCTTTCTAATGCCACGGGACATACCTAATTTGGATTCTTCAAGATAAAGTTATGCCCAATCTCCCACAATGACCTAATTATGTATTGGTTCAATAGAGCGAACTTGTACGATGTACCACGTGTCATTGTTTCAACCTCCGGCTCTGAAATCGATACACAAGAAACTACAGTCTGTGCACTTTCAGCCACTTTTTATATAATTCCAATTTGATGTCTGAAACAAAAGTTATGACGATTTTCCCTCGGTCCCTTATTTGAGATGAAATTTGGAGCCTGCAAAAACCCTAACTTCCGCATATCATATCTCTAAAACTATTGTGAACCAAGGTCCAAAATATTTCCACGAAGTTCATCAAGATTTTGGCTCTATGTGGTAAAAAATTCAGCTTCTAAAGCCTCATAATAAAAAAATAGTGAATATGTCAAGATGGTCTGTTTGAAGAAGCGAAACCCTAGAATCCCAAGCTCTGATACCAAATGTTATGAAACCAGCTCACAAAATAGAAAAAAAGATAGATCAATGAATTAAAAATCAGCCTCTTTGAGGGGGCAACTTCTTTTACATTACATAAATGAACAATTCTTGGATGATACAAATGACAAAACCTACCTTCTATATATAGGAGTCTAAGGGGTCACAATATAACAATATGGGGACCACATGGGCACAATAATAACAATAATGTGGATACACTAATAACAATAAGGGGCTACACTAGTATTATAGGGACCTAACATGATGAGAAAACCCACCCAAAATAGGAAGTTTTGGTCATCATAAAAGTAAACTTCTAGATAAGGATGTATGAACACAAGGAAAAGTTATCACGAGAAATGATGACCATAAATGAGGCCACTAAAAACTTGAATTGATGGATAGAAAGATACACAAGATGAGAAAATTGCAGAAAAATAGAATTAAAAATGTATAAATTGGATAAAGGGTTCAACAAGACTTTCCAAAACTATCAATGGTGGCTTGTTGGGTCAATGAATGTAGACATTACTATTGCCCCCACTAGGCTTCAAGGCTATGCTACAACACACTTCTTGTGCTCATCATGTAAAATTTTAGGGGTCGTGTTTCACCCATGGGCTAATTTCCAATGCTTTTGCCCTAAAAAAGATTCATCAATTTCCATTTTTTCCTAAAATGAGTCATTCAAATCTTATAAGATAAAATCATTATATTCTAATAATCGCCAAAACCTTCTAGAAACCATATAAAATCCTTAAATTTTTTAATATTTTTATAAAAAGTATCGTCGAACATTTGATGGTTGACATGTTAAGAATTAATAAAATTCGTTATAATTTCTACATTTTAAGAGATAAGTATTGATCCTGAAAATTTTCCTTTGTGCTTACAAGACGCTTATGGGGTCAAGTGTAATTCCTATGCATCTTTAGCATAAAATATACACCTAGTCACAACCTCGTAGGCAAAGAAAAGCTTTGCAATGCATGAAACACTTCTACCACATAGTCCATCAACCCCTTTGATTCTATACAACCTTGACAATCATTAAAATATCATTAAAATCTAGTTAATCCTTCAACCATATTGTACTAATCACTATTAATTTAAATAGAATTTTCTCATATATATTTGGATATGTTTTCTTTATTCTAATATTCAATAATATATTGGTCATCCAAAAAATAAATCAGGTAATATACTGATACAATTATTAATAAGCACTCACATTTTATTTTATTAACTTTAAAACTATTAATATAAAATCTTATTTTTATTTTCAGATTTAAAAAATAAAAATAAACAACCAATCAAATCAACTAATGAATTAGGAAAATTTAGAAATTTTTATACAAATAAATATTAAAATAGTCTAAAGAGGCCACAAACTCGCTCAGAAAATAGTGGAATTTCTGGCATGATTTTGACCAAAATCCGACAGAAATTTTGGGAAATCTAGTTTACAGATGTCAAGTTTCAAGATTTTGGGTGCCTTGAGAGATTTTTGATGGTGTTGAATCCATTTCCACCATTAAAAAAAAAATTCAAACACTATAATCAGATTTTTTGAAAAAACATCACCAGATTCCAAAGAAAATTAACTTTCTGAGCGAATTTATAACCTCCATAAACAAAGCCAATATTAAATGTTCAATATTGATGTCATATCTTGAGTAAAGCATGCTTATATTTTGAGCAAAGCATTTAATATAATATGGATTAGTTTGGGAAATTTTCGATATGCAATTTTATCACAGGCAGGAAATTAACATACAAGATGGCATATCATTGAAGTACGCCTCAGAATGAGTTTCTCCAAGATGATTATGTAGTAAACAAAACCCCAACCCGAGATGATGAGCTCCACAAAATTGGCCATTTACATTTACTAGGATAGTAAGCACAACTCAAAAACATTTCATCAGTGTGACTTTCCTATCATGGGTGTAAACATATCATGCAATTGAGAAAGTTCAGCACATTCGCTCTTCCAACTTAATAACGGTACCTCTTGAACTTCTACTCCGCTCCTATTCAAAAAAAATCAAAGGGAAGAAGAAATAAGAATACAGTGGACAGCTGCTTTTCATCTTTAATGAGAAACGTTAAGGGAAGACAAATATGAAATATCCAACCAAATACAATCTCAAATATTCGATTTGTTTGTAACTTTGTATGCTTTCCAAATAAAGCTATCAGGATGCAACCCCATTAGAGAAGTCAATCATCTGCTGAATCAAGAATTGCATCATACACAGGAGTTTTCGGTTTCCAAATATGCAGTGCTTTGTCATAAAATGAGCATGTAGCAACCAATGAGCATGCTCTTTCATAAGCCCTCTCTTCAAAATTTATTTTTCCAGATGGCCCATCATCCAAGGAATTTCCTGAATCGATTTGCTGAGCAGTAGCAATATTATTATCCTTTTGTTGCCCACAGTTTTTTGATGAATCTGTATCATCCAAAAGGTGTTCTTCCTGGTCGACACTGCTTTCAATGCAGGGCACACCTAACCAACATCTTTCTATCTTGGATACATCCCCTTTGAACCAATCTGCACCGTAAGCTAGTGAATCATGCCCTTTGTATTCTTCAACAATTTTGATACCATCATCTTCAAGCCTCACAATTGCAAAACCATTGTGCATGCATGCAGCCAAAATAAGGTTTCCATTGGAAGGATGGAATTTAAGCTTCCAAACGCCTCCACCCAGTCCCACAGATTCCTGTAGTACTGGTTTTTCCATCAGTCTTGTATCCCATAATCTCAAGCATTCATCATAGCTGCCTGTGATGATACAGTTTTCCCGTGCTGGACACTTCTGAATGCTGCATATTCCCATCCGATGACTCTTTGTGTTTCGAAATATTGGTTGATAGGAACTTTCTCGCAAGTCCCAACCACAAAAATTGCAATCATCAGCACCAGTATACAAGATATCACGCCGTTGGGAGTCATAACTAACGGTCCAGACTTCAAACATGTGAGCTTTCCAAGTGTGTTCTATTTGCATCTGAGCTTCACTCAAAGTGACAACTGAAACTAAACCATCTGAGAGGCCTACTGCAATATTTGAAGAAAGGCTAGCATCAAACTGGTCCCAATCCACAGTAAGGCACATTGAAGAGCAGCTAATATTCTCACTTACTAGTTCCTTTATCTTAACATTTTCAGTCACCTGAACTGTCAAACCAAGCATAAGTTAGTTTATGCCACTCCCACATTAGCAAGCAAAGTTTTAGGGGATGATGCCAGTCCTAGTTATTTAAACCTCCAGAGACCCAAAAGATCCAATTTCTGATTCACTCAAGGTATTGGAATTCGTTGCCTTTGCTCTAATCGGATATAACAAAAATAAATCAAACAGAAAGAAACCGAGAACTTGAAAGAGAGAAGTACTACTTATATTATGAAATGACAGCATACATGGTAAAGGAATGAAAAAAACCCTAAACACATAATCTCTAGGTGCATGAACATCAAAATGACGTAAATATTGTTATGTCATTAAATACAACACTAAAGCATGACTTGGACTAGTCAATAAGTGACTTTATTAATATGACTATTGTCTATGGTCTAGATGACCATTATCAACTAGATAGCTCGAACATTCCAGAGTCCAAACCTTGTAAAAATTGGCATGATATGTCAAGGGAATTTCGCTTGTCGCATTCTAATAGGACAGCATTTCAACAGCTTATCTTCATATACCATTTGGAGTATGTGCAGTGATTTTCTTACTCAAAGGTTAGGCAATTCCAAGTAACATGGTCGTATGACCGCTCAGTACATTACAGTTCATAATGTAATAATAAATTATACAATGGATGCCGAAAGATACCATTCTTATCAAAGATGGCTAGAATAACGCATTGCACATCTGAACCACTCAGAACTAATTGTCATATTCTGACTGTCAAGAAGTTCAAAGTTTTCTTAAGGAAATAGAAGAAAATAACATGCTGTGATAACTTACAAGCAAGAAAACACATCTAACAGGTCTACAACAATATTGACGACAGGTTACCCCCAAAATTCGATGCTTGATATTTCACATCCAAATTTTGGACAATGACTACACTATGATTCACAAGCATAACACATGTCCTGAAATCGAGACAAAATTAGGGCAATCACAAACAAGTGTTTGGCATGTGTTCTGTGCACAGGGCATGTGTCCTAACATATCCATGTCCAACACGAGGGATATGGGCATGCAGGCCCATAAGGGTATGACTTGTTACGTAGGTTTTCATTATTCTCCCAAGTAGTAAAATCAAGGACAAACGAGCTTGCGAATTCTTTTTCTTCAAAAATTTTCAGTTGTTAGTTTAGAAGAGTGAACAATTTGCAGAACAGTGAACTTATTGGATTATCAAATATTCCAGTGAAGAAATTTTCGTTTTTAATCCTTCCAAGTCGATGTAGAATATAAGGGTTCAATATCCAGTTGTTTATATTGCGGAAGCACTGGTACAGGGAAGATAACTAACCGCCTTAGATGGTGCATCCTAGTTTTGGGAGAGGATCATCCTATTGCATATACCTAGTAGTATGATAGAACTGCTGATAATGACCATTTTTAATTCTTTGCGAACTTCAAAAAAATTGTGGGATTTAAGGACAGTGTTTTGTTGAAAGAGTCATGGACAAACGAATGCCTTTTTTGTTGGGGTCATGGACATAAGAATTTCAAGACAGGGGCTTAATTTCACTGCAGAATGCCATGGGCATCCGATTGTGTAGTTTATATTAATGAAAACAGATTCCTTGGAGAAAAAGGAAGAGGCCTGTAACAGGTTCCCATAGGAAAATGACCCACTTGAGATAAAATCAGCATCTCTTTATTATATAGATTAAATGTCTGTACCATTTTTTCCAGTCAAGGTGAAATAGTTGCAATTGGCAATTAGCAGTCAATTAGGACAAACTCCATCTGAAATTCACTGATTAGTGAAAATTATAGATGCAACAAAGTTAGAATTTTCATGTAACAGTAAACAACTTCATCTCCCATGTCCAAACTTTGATTTTGAGCATCGTTTGGTGTGTTAGGAGGTTGTTGAGAAGCCCAATACAAAAGTGAAGACTGTAGATCAAGCATTGGCACCAAAAAGTGCCAGTTCCAAATCAAACATTTACCAAAGGGCCAACCCCCACCGGCACACCATTCAGTAAGAACAAAAGAAGAAATATCAATGGCAAAAGATGAAATATCATTGAAACTCAATCTAAAGGAAGACAACAAATATTCCAACATTTGAAAATTTCCTGAGATCTAGCCGTAAGTTATAGACCAGTCAGGCATTTCCCATAATTATACAAGAGGATGTGAATCAAACAGCAGCTCATTTCTGCAGTCAATGCTTAGGTGTTTAGCCACATTTTCTCAAGCCTAAAATCAAGTTAGCTAACAGCATCAGTTGTTCTAATTCATATTTCAAAAACAAAACCCAAATTTCTTAGTAGAGAAAAGGAGATAAAGAATAAATACTTCATTACTATTTTTTTGATATGGTTGTTATCCCCGTGTTAGACATTTCAATGCATCATATGCATTCCTTCTTTCTTTTCCCGTGAAACATTATATCTTGGAAAAAAGGACATCCTTGGTTAGTCCAAGTGATGAAGAGCAATCGCTTTCATGAAGATAATGAAGTTTCAAATCTGATGAGGGTAATGCTAAACTTATGCACTACTTTACTTTAATAGGCAAATCGAAACCAGTATGACATCATCAAAAATATCAAATAGCAAAACAAAAGGAGATAACAAAATTGAAATATAAACAAGGTAACTTCTAACCACGCACCTTCATCTTCAGACATCATCCCTGAAGTTTCTAGACAATAAGTTGTCAAGTTACCATCAGAATCAGCTTGTAGAAGATGAGGTTGCATGTTCCCTTTCCCTGGTCTCCATTTGATATCAAAAATTCCTGAAGTTTTGATCTGCTGAAGAAACTTGAGGCGTGTTTTGTCATGAATTGAGAACAGAGATAAAATTCCAACACGACAAGGCTGAGAACTTTCCTTTAATGTATAGGTTGCTGCTGCTAAAATATGTTGAAATGGATAGTCAGGACAGAATTCAACTGCATCAGCATTACCCTCTAGATGAATGCATGTTACGTCCATTCTGTCAAACGAATAAAAGAAAGGTCAGTGACATACCATATACATGTACGATGTGATAACAAATGTGAGCTATATGGTATGTGGCAATATGTGTATGTTCAATGTTTAGAGAGTACAGATAGAAATTCAAGTACAATCCCTCTTGCAAGTGAAGGAAATTTACCAAGAATTTATCTGGATTCTGTATTTATATATTTCTTAAAATTTCTGGCACAGAATAAAGTGAAAAATCATAGAGAACTACCTTTACTGCCATTTATTGAGATGATGATGATCTTTTCACAATCAGTTGTTGAATCCACTTTTCACAATCAAACTAGCTAATTTACTCTGATGCCCAATCAAAGAAGATGGAAAGAGTACTTGCCTCCACTTATTTGTCTAGCTTGGTCAGCCGTTCAGAGTTCACTAAATGATATGGCAGACAATTTTCTCATACCCACATAGTCCAACAGTTTCCTGTTGCTTCATATTCTAGTGTTAACAAAGAATGAGCATCTATTCTCCAAGGCAAAGAAAGAAGAATTATTGATTGAATTGTTTGGCAATGTGAAAGAATCAACTTTTGTTATTCAATGCAGTTGATTTTGCAATAATGTAATGACTGATTTCGATTTATAAGCAAAAGAATATTAGCATGTATACGACGTATGCATATGGTAGTTACATATGCATACATCGCATACACCGCACTAGTATACATGCTAGTATTGAGCATAGCTAAGTAGGTTAATAAGTCAATTATGAAAATAGATCCTTAACTACCTTGACATAATAAATATGTCGAGTGAAACCTTTAATAATTATCGGGGTAATATTTGAGTTAGGGTAACGAATTGAATATCATAATGCATTTCTATCTCGCCGAGATATAATGAAATGTCAAGCTAGGTACTTAACACGTATACCGCTCTTATATACGTATGCATGGTAAAGCATTGATCAAGATAAATATAATTAAGCACAAATTATATTTAAGTGAACAAATAAAGTAATAATATAATTTGATTAAAATTAGAAAGTTAATTTAATTAATTTAAAAACAAAATATAATAAAAATAATCTTAAAGTAATTAAACAAAATAATATCTACAAATGACTTAATAATATCTACATAAATGACTCTATAAATATCTCCATAAATGTCTTAATAATATCTACATAAATGACTATAAATATCTCTATAAATGACTCCATAAATATCTCCATAAATGACTATAATATCTACATAAATGAAGGGGTGATTCAAAAGTTATAAAAGGGAGAAATATGAATAAGGAAGGGAGGTTTTTTTTTTTTCCTTTGCTGGTTTTTGCACACAGAAGAAAACTATTGTCTGAAGAAATAGTGAGTGGTGTGAATTTGTTCTGGAACGAGTCTTCACTGTTCTTGGAATTTTGGGCACGGGGGTAGAAGAGATATCTTCTAGATCTAGGATTGCTCTAGAAAATCCTAGACTAACTAGGAGGAAAATATTGATTTGGTAACATGTCCGCTGCACCCACAGGAAGAGCCACAGCCCAACACATCACTAAATTCGTCCAGGTATTCTTCTATGAACAAATTTGTTATTTATGCAAGTAGAATTTGCTGCCTGTCTCAATTCATTTTGATTTATGCCTCAATCTGCAAGTAGAAAAATTTTGGGTAAATGTCTCGGTTGAGGGCGCTACAAATAAAATGTCTTTAAAATAAGTGTTGTTTGCAGAAGTTATGCGCTGACAACTGGGAATTGGTTGCTTCATTATGATAACTCCATTTGCTTTGATTTTGTAAATATAGTGAAGGAGTGAAAATACTTGACAAGTTCTCAAGGAAGCATAGAGAAAGAAGCAAAATCATCAGCAATGGTTCCTTCTCTCTCAGAGCCAGCTCTCAAGCTAGATATAAGACTAATGTTGTTTAAAGGATTGATTCTTTAGGTGGCATGAGGATATTGTTTGATTCCTAAAACTATGGGCAGGATGTTGTTCCACCACCCACTCCCAAAACCACACCTATACTTCTGGTGATTCTCATATTTAGAATAGCTTACAACTTGAAGAAAGCATTCTAATTCAATGCCATGGTCTTTTTTTAAATACACCAGATATTTGTTGGACACAGTGTTGTACTTGTCATTGATTGGCACCTGTGATTGGTATTGGAAATTGATATTGTGCAGTCATTAATGTCAGGAGCAGCATCAAGCTGGTTGTTTAGGTCATTTGTATAGAACCATCATAGTAGTAGAATTATTGAAGAATCCTTAAAAACAAAATGACTATCACTGGTGGTTGTAGAAATTTAATGATCTGCGCCCTTAACCCAGTTTACAATTTTGCATGTGTTTGTTTAGGCTCAACCCACATGTTTTGACATACTGATATTGTAAAGTTTTGTAGATGTTCTATGCTAGGAGCAATTTCACTTTTCTTACAGCAATCATACAAGTAGTTAAGCAAAATGCAGATAGAACATAAAAGTAGATCTTACAGAAGACAAATCAGAAACAGGAAAAATGTGTGTGTTCGTTTCGGCGGTCAACAGGATGCTTCAACCAGCAAAGTCTCCTTTGGTCAGTCAGCCCAGCATGTGTCACAACAGCCCTCCAATCAGTAGATGAGTCAACTCTACAAAAGTCAACGTTGTCCTGGAAAAGTCAACGCAGGGGCAGCAAGCTAAAAGTCAACGCAGCAGCAAAACGGTCAACCCTTTGACCTCGATTTTTGTGCCAGGTAGTACGGCCTTCAAAAATCGAACCTTCCACAAGTTTTCAGCTTGATTGGACCATGTGTTGACCAAAGTCAACGCTGGTCAAACTTTCTGCGAAACCCTAGCAGCAGAAAATCGTACTTCAGCTCAGCCGTACGGTCTGTCCTCTCTCTCCTTCACACGTGTGGCTGAAACTCGTCCTTTAGGTAGCTCGTACTATTTGATGAGAGAGGAAGATGTGAGTTGTGATGATGATGAAATTCTCTCCAACTTTTCTTGTATTTATATCCATCAATGAGGGTGTGTGACACATCTGTTGGGCATGTGAGCCTACATTACAAAACTGGCCGACCTTGCACATATAATTTATTAAGAATAATAAATTCAAAATATAAGTTCTGCTCATCGGATTAAAACATATTTTATATGGATTTTACACCTCTCACAAAGAGGAATCCAACAAAAATATTAGCCTCTTAATCTGAGCATCAGAGCATGGAGTTTGGACCTAGTTGTCCAAATTTAACACTCCCTCTCAACTAGGGAGAACTCCATCTATTAGTGCAATCAACATCGTGCGTCATCCCGCCGAAACTTGCTTTGCTGGCTTCTTTATTTCAGAACAGAAGTTGGTCAGTCACAAAGACATCATCCCCCGACTGACATAATCAGTCCAGAGGTCCCAAACCTCACAAATCTTGATCCCAGATCAAGTGGTTGGACCATGCCATCCTAGATAGAGAGTACGGAAATCTCTGATGCGTCCATCGGTCTTTGCTAATAGTCTCTAGCTTTTCCACACCTCATTGGCCAAATGAGAGGTACTTCCCATGAGCCCTGAACTCAATGGGTAGGATGCATACGGGGCACAGATAAATGAGTGGCGAACCAGCTCAATAAACACAAGGGTGGGGCAGAAGCATTATGAGTGCTTATAGCTCCGAGAAGCTATCCCCAAAGCCCCCCAGAGCTCCCAGAGCTCATCGTCCAACAGGACCCACATCATAGGGTCTTTCCACGACACCAAGACTCTCACGGAAGGTTCGGAACTTGACCTTCCCCAGGGGCTTAGTGAGAATATCCGCGACCTGCTCATCAGTTCCTATATGATCGAGCCTTACGGCGCCTCGCTGTACCATATCCCGGATAAAGTGGTACCTGATATCAATATGCTTGGATCGGTCGTGGAACACAGGATTCTCAGTCATACGAATCCCACTTTGATTATCACAGAGTATCACAGTGGTATCTAGCACATGTCCAAACAGCTCACTAAAGAGCTTCCGCAACCAAACTGCTTCACAACAGGCCATACTAGCAGCAATGTATTCGGCCTCCATGGTGCTCAAAGCCACCGAATTATGCTTCTTGCTCATCCATGAGATCGAAGCAGAACCAAGATTGAAGCAGCATCCAGATGTGCTCTTACGATCCACCACACTGCCAGCCCAATCGGCATCAGTATATCCACGGAGTATCACACTCCCGGTGAGTGTATCTCGGCCCATGGTTTATCGTGCCCCAGAAGATATCTCAAAAGATTCTTGGCACCAACCCGATGAAAATGATGAGGCTCAACCATCTGTTGACTCAAAGTGTTCAACGCAAAACATATGTCGGACGGGTGTTCACTAAGAACATCAAAGCTCCTATGAGTTGACGATACTCGGTAGGATTGGCGAAGATAGGCCCGACGTGGCCTCTACTCAACTTCTTAAAGAGTTGAGTTCCATCGGTGTCGACACGGACTTACGGTCCACCATTCCAAATCTTTCCGGAAGCTTCACAGATATATTTTCCTTGAGAAAGGAAAATCTCTCCCGAGTCGCCGGACCTCCGGAGCCTAGGAAATAGTGCATCGAGTCCTAGGTCTTTCATCTCGAACTCGGCGGCAAGCTCCCTCTTACATTGATGAATGAGAGGGTCATCACTGTCGGGAAGAAGTCATCCACATATAGTACTAGAATGAGAGGCTTCTCTTTCACAACCTTGAAGTAAAGGTTCGGATCGGCATTACTTCGAGTGAAGCCCAACTTCATCAAGTAACTATCCATCCTTTCGTACCAAGCTGCGGGTGCTTGCTTTAGCATAGAGGGCTTTCTTCAACTGCGGACATGCAGGTGTCTCGATCACGAACTTCAAATCCCGAGAGGTTGTTCCACATACACCTCTTCCTTTATTGCACCATGCGAGAAAGCGGTCTTGACATCCATACGATGAAGACTCCATCCTTGCGTAGCGACAAGGGCTATGATTGATCGGATGGTGGTATATGCGTGCCACGAGTGCAAATATGTCATCATAGTCAATTCCTTCCTTTTGAGAGAAGCCACGGGCAACAAACCTTGCTTTGAACTTTTTCGGCCTCCCATCAAATCCATGTTTGATCTTGTAGAGCCATTTTCGCGGTGACAACGGATTTGTCCTTCGGTCTCGGGACCACATCCCAGGACATCATTCTTCATTATGGACTCATATTCTTCGATGCACTAGCATCCTTCCAAACTTGATGCTTTACGGCTTCCTCAAAAGATCCCGAGGTTCGGATTGTACAATAGTACTCATGGCGGCTAGATACCCTTGGCATCTACACGGCTTCTTGCTTTCCCGGGAATGTCCCTCTTGGGGGCGGCATGACCCCTCGGCATCTTCGAGGGTGTCCACGAGGCCATGATGGTCTCTTTCCTAGTGAAGGGGGTGGATCAATAAGGGTCCATTGGCCCTTCAATATCGGGCATAGTCTCATCACTGGGGTTCTTCCGAGTTTCCAGAGTCTTTCTTCATGATTTTCTTCGAGATCTAGGAAGATCTACTACTTTCTTCGGGGAAGCATCTTCGTCAAAAGTGACATCATGGCTTATTTCTACTTCCCTTTGACCAGTGCACATAGACTCTATATGCCTTAGAAGTCTCACCGTAGCCCACAAAGCATTCATTTCTTCCCGGTAGCATCCATCTTACTTCTCTTTTCTTTCGGCACATGAAAATAGACAAGGGACATCCAAAAAATTCTAAAATGTGAGACATCGGGTTTCTTACCGGAAGAAAACCTCTTCGGGAGTTTGGAGTCCAAAAGCGGAATGAGGGCATCGGTTTTTTGAATGTACACGGCGGTATTTGCGACTTCTCCCCCACGAAACTTTGACGTAGACCATGGTCACATAGCATGGCACGGGCGGCTTCCACAATAGTCCTATTCTTACGTTCAACAACACCATTACGCTCGGGAGTATATGCGGTGGTAGTCTCCCTCTTAATGCCGACTTCTCGCAAAAGTCTTTGAACTCATTTGACTCATATTCGGTGCCATTGTCGGTCCTCAAAATCTTGATCTTCTTTCGGTCATATTTTCCACCAAGGCTTTGAAGGTACGGAACCACATGAAAGCCTCATCCTTCTTCTTCAAGAAGTATATCCGGAGTTTTGCGAGAGAAGTCATCGATGAAATGTCATATGGTAAGAACATCCCCCCCCGGGGGGATGTTACGGAGTAACATACCGGAAAGATCGGGAATGGACCGAGTTTACAATATATCGGATGTCTTTGTGATACTTGAGGGGAAAGGTCCCCTTGTATGTTTCCCTTCGACACGGCCCTTACCATACACCTTCATGATTATTTCCAAAATCGAGCATCCCTGTCCACCACCTTCCTTGCTTCGGGGAAGGGCTTTGTAATGAAGGTGTCCAAATCTTCGGTGCCATAGTTCGGTTTGTCGAATAGTATCACAAGTCATAGCTCCCAACGGACTCCCTCCAACACGGTAGAGTGTACCAACTCTAAAACCAATTGAGATAGCTTCCATAGAAGCTCTTCTTCCACATGAGCACCTTTCCATCGAGAGAAAGTTACATTGAGATCCTTTGTCTTCCATAGCGGATACGGACACTAGGTTCTTCTTCAATTTAGGTACATAGAGTACATCTTGCAAACGGAGGACTTGTCCTTGGGACAAGTGGAGGGTCACGGAGTCCACTGTCCCTTTCACGGGATAAGTGGCATTATCCCCAAGGATAATTTCTAGATTAGTATCACTTTCAACCATGTCGAGAAAGTGCTTCCTTGAATCCGGTGATGTGTCTTGAGGCACCACTATCGATTAGCCGAACATCCATAGTGTCGGGCGGAGATGCGGCTGAAGGGATGGATACGCAGAACATACTCATTTCTTTTTATCAACAACATTAGACTCCTCATACACGGTATTTACGGGTCCTCTTAGAAGGTTGATTGTTTCCTCCAAAGTGAGCCTTCCTCTTTCCTTTGGATTTGTCATTTCTTTGATTCCCATTCCTTCGGTTGTTATTGTTATCGTCACCATCGGGAGAATCCTTCTTGAAGGGGCATTCTCTAGCATAGTGTCCGGGGCCTATAGCGAGGTGAGAACATTTACCCTTCTTCTCTTGAGTCTTAGTCCTTCCTTTGTCCTTAGAACCACCGAGTTCTTCTTTCGGGAATGAGCACCATAGGCGGCATTTCTTTCATTATCAAATTCCTTCATCCTTGTTTCTTCTTGCATACATCTTGACGGAAGCTCATCAAAGTTAGGAATGGTATTATTGTTGAGAATGGTAGTTGTGAATACTTGCCATTCATATGGAAGTCCTCAAGTGCGGTGAGAACCATCTCACGATCGGCTATTGTCTCCCAATAGCTAGCGGGAGTTGTTCTGGTCTTTTCGGTCAACTTCATAAAGAAAGTTTGAATAGACTCGTCTCGGCCCTTCTTCATATTCTTCAACTTGTTCTGTGAGGAATAGCACTTGGTTCACATTGTTTACTTGGAACATAAGTATCAATTTGTCATACATCTCCTTGGATGTACCTAGTTCGGATATGTAGGCAACCGAGACTCTTATTCATGGATTCCTCTGATCGGCGACTTTGCTATCGATTTCTCCTTCTTATACTTGTTTCTAACGAGCGGCGAGGCATTGGATGGAGGTTCTTGAATCTTCACTGTCACATCGATCCGAGGAGATCATGATCTTCCAATTTGAGATCCAATATCATCTTCCGAGGCATGGAAGTCATCACTTCCGATCGACTTGTCATTCTCCTTGAATTCAAGACTAGTGGAACCCATTTCTTCCGGTGATGATTGCAATAGATAGAGTTTGTCTTCACCTCGGCTCACGATACCATGTAAAGTTTTGTAGATGTTCTATGCTAGGAGCAATTTCACTTTTCTTACGGCAATCATACAAGTAGTTAAGCAAAATGCGAGATAGAACATAAAAGTAGATCTTACGGAAGACAAATCGAGAAACGGGGAAAAATGTGTGTGTTCGTTTCGGCGGTCAACGGGATGCTTCAACCGGCAAAGTCTCCTTTGGTCGACTTGACATGTGTCACAACAGCCTCCAATCGGTAGATGAGTCAACCCAAGTCAACTCTACAAAAGTCAACGCTGTCTGGAAAGTCAACGCAAGGGCAGCAAGCTAAAGTCAACGCAGCAGCAAAAGACGGTCAACCCTTTGACCTCGATGTGCCAAGTAGTACGGCCTTCAAAAATCGAACCTTCCACAAGTTTTTAGGTTGATTGGACCATGCGTTGACCAAAGTCAACGCTGGTCAACCTTTCTGCGAAACCCTAGCAGCAGAAAGTCGTACTTCAGCCCAGCCGTACGGTCTGTCCTCTCTCTCCTTCACACGTGTGGCTGAAACTCGTCTTTTAGGTAGCTCGTACTATTTGATGAGAGAGGAAGATGTGAGTTGTGATGATGATGAAATTCTCTCCAACTTTTCCTGTATTTATATCCATCAATGAGGGTGTGTGACACATCTGTTGGGCATGCGAGCCTACATTACAAAACTGGCCGACCTTGCACATATAATTTATTAGAATAATAAATTCAAAATATAAGTTCTGCTCATCGGATTAAGATATATTTTATATGGATTTTACACCTCTCAGAAAGAGGAATCCAACAAAAATATTAGCCTCTTAATCTGAGCATCATAACATGGAGTTTGGACCTAGTTGTCCAAATTTAACAGATATAAATTTCAGAATGCATTTATTGCAAACATAAAGAGTGCTACTATTTTTCACTTTCCTAACATCTGATAATTAACACAAAATTAAATTCAAACATTCAACACATAAGAGACACTTATTTTTGGTCAAGCTGACCCTGGAAAAACCTCACAGCTTCTTGGGAAAAACCGATCTTCAAAGGAGGATTTTATTGCTTGAGAAATTGTAAAATAAGTACATAAAAACACAGTAATTATCTCCCCTTTTTCTGTAGCATTAAATGTACAAATTCTGGAAATTTGTTCCCACTGACTAATCAGAGTTTCACAGATTTTTGTGCCCAGAATTTCTGCATTTTTTTCTCTGCTCAGCTCCTTGGAATTTGTGCCCAGAATCTGCCTCGAAATCTGTGCAAAAAGGTTGACTGTACCTCCTCGAAAAGCATTCCAAACAGCAGCTGAAACCTGTTTCGAAAATCATGCTGTCTGTAACTGACAGTCCCGAAATTCATGCCTCGAATTTCAGGAGACTGGCACTGTTCCTCCTTGAATTTTGTGCTGGTCTGCTTCTCGATTTTTGTGCCTCCTGCCTCGATTTCTGTGCTGCTATCCTTCTCAAAATTCATGCAGCCTCTGTCCTCAATTTCCGTGCCTCCACTCCTTGAAAATCATGCTGCCAGTACAGCTCTCCTCCTTGGAATTCGATCCCTCCTTTCTCTGCTGCAATTTCTCCTCATCCTTGAAGTTTTCTCCTCCTCTCTTCTCCTCATGCTCTCTCAACTGTGAAGTGAAGAATGGTTTCCCTTTTCCTCTTTTGTCTCCTTGGAAAAGATTAAATCCCTAAACCTAGGATCCAAAGGTTGAGATTTCATCCTCAAATCTCAAGATGTGTGGTTGAGATTATTTCTCCCAAATGATCCCCCTCATACATTGGCCCCATCACTTAAAAGTCTTCCAGTACCTTTTTCAAGTTGTGTACATTTTCTAATTTCTCTCAAAAACTGATTTTTCTCCTCACTTTAATATTAGAAAAGTAAACTTTGTACTTTTAACATAAAGGCACTTTATAAAGTACAAGTGACTTTAATATAAGAAAAATTACATGGCACAACACTTTTAAGCACCTTTTCCACCCATGACATTAATATAACTCATAAATGTCATTGAGACAAAAGTCATTAATGTGCTCACTAGGCTAAAAGGGATAAAAGCCTAGTAACACCTCTACTTGGTACTATTTTCAACAGTGGTTGCATGGTTCAAAAACCAATTTGTTGCAGATAGTTTATGGGCAGAAGATCAAGTCGAATGCTCCCAAGAATGCCTAGATGGATAGCCCACTGGAAGACCTTTCCAACAATATATCACACTTAGAAAATCTCTAAAGGGTCGAAGAGATATTGCAGGTTAAAGTTAGGCAGTCAGTTTTTGGTAAGAAGTTTGGAGGTCCAAGCCATTTGAGAATAAAATAATGAGTGTGGGGCAGAAAATGTCGAACTCCGCATTAGTTTGGGATCATCCAGCTATTCGGGCCAGTCAAGCCATTCAAGGTTGTAGGTGCAGAAGATGATTTCCTCAGCAACAGAAGGCAAAACGACTTCATCAGAGACTGGTTGGAGGCTTGATGTCATAGAGACTGCGTAGTGTGACGAAGAGGCTTCAGGGGGCCTTGTTTTCTATAGGCAAGTTGTGCCGAGATTGCTTGTGGAGGAAGGGTAATTCCCTTCAATAATTTTACCCAGATTTTTCATCTTGTGGATTGCCAGTTTCAGGCATCCATATTGTGCTCAGATTTTCACTGTTGCATAACAATAAAACCCTCATTGTTGCACCAGTTTTCCCAAGTTGGGGTTTTCTAGGGATATTTGTCCAAAAATAATTGTGTCATTTTTATTTTGTGCGCTAGTATTTTCTCAAATTCCAACGCTATTTTATTTCTGCAGTTTTATTTGTGAAGGTTGCATTGTGTTTATTTCGAAGTTGTCGTAGCAATAAACTAAATAATTAATTTATCAGTTAGAAGAAATAATACCAGTTGCTGCAATAGGATTTCAGTAGTGAAATTTTCACACATTCGACCCTCCTGAGAGACTTATTCTTGTGTTATTGAGCTATTTGATGGGCTTGTCACCAAAAGCATTGTTATTATGTACATTATTTTATTCTAGGGGCATTATTAGTCCAAGTTAGGCCATTTGAATCCCTTAGAGGATTGTATAAATAGAAGAGAGACTTCTTTCTCATACACCATCGCTTGAATTGGGTTATTAGCTCTTGTGAGATTTATGCTATCCCTTTTGGAGGACGAATTTGGATGATATGGATGAATTTTGATGTTTGGATTTCTCTCTCTTGTCTTGGAGCTTCATTATTGACATAATTTGATGATTGGATATACTCTTTTGTACATGTAAGTGCTCTTTTCATGCTTATTCTTGTTATTTACTTTTGTCACGTGAATGATGCTAGAATTTTCGCTATATAAGTCTGAAGTTTATTGCTTTTCTATATGAATTGGTGGAAATTGTGATCTTTTATAGCGTTGCATCATGTCATGGGCCATGTATGAATGAGTGAATGTTCCTAGAGACAATTTGTGTTAATTTCATCTCGATGAGTCATCAATTATTGCAAGTCGAAGTATAAAGACCTTGAAGCAACTACTCTCATGCCCTAATGCCATGCGAAGTTGTTTGAAGGCCTCCTTGATTGGGTCAACTCTTTCCAAACCATAAATTCTCCTTGACTCCATCTCTCTAAAAGGACAAGGCATTAATCCTCCATAGATGATCACTTTCAAAGCTTATTTCTCTCACCTTCCTCTCTTTTTCTAGGCCTAGTCTCCATAGGTCACCTAGGGCATCACTTTTCTCACGATTTAGCCATCAAAAGAATTTGCTCTCTTTCCCACAACTAATTGGTGTGTCCTCTAGAATCCCTCCAAATTTCATGAAATTTTGACAGTGGTATATTGGGATTTTTCAAGCCCTAGCCCAAAGATCGATTCTTCTCTTAGTTTCCCATTGGCTAGTGTCCTCATTGGGATCATTGCACTTTATTTCAAGATGACTTGTCCATTGCTTCTCTTCTCTTCCACAATTAGGTCAAGCCCCTCTTTGATTAATCAATTCCATACCCTTGACCTAGTTTTGGGTCTGCTTGGCCTCATGTGGTCCCACAACCTATTAAAGCTAATTTCACAAAGATCACATAAAAGCCAAGTCTACATAAAGATCTCTAGGTCTAGGAATCATCTTGACAAAGCATACTGTCACAACCTAGCCCTAAGGATCTTCTTGGCCCTTCCTAGAGAGCCCATCACCTTGCTCCTAAAACAAGCAACCCTTCTAATTGAGTTTCTCTTGTGAATAGGCCTAGGAACCACTTCCTTATTTTACCATTGGCTATATATTCTCGTGATTCCTCATCTACCGGGACTCCACCATTGGTGAAAGTTCGTAAAGAGCGGGGAACCTTAGCTGAGGTGACAGTGTGCTATCGCTTCATTGTTGCCCTCGACCTAGTAGTTACTCTTAGGAACCCTCCTAGGACCCCTGCTAGTTTGAGCGGTAACACAACCTTCCTCCTATGAAGATGCAGCTAAACATCAAGAATGGAGGAATGCAATGCAGGAAGAATATCAGTCAATCATGAAGAACCATGTCTGGGAAATTGTCCCTGGGCCAAGTGACAAATCTATAGTCACTTCAAAATGGATTTACAAGATAAAGCACGCTGCGAATGGGAGCAATGATAAATATAAAGCAAGGTTTGTAGCAAGAGGCTTCTCATAGAAAGAAAGGATTGATTACAAGCAAACCTTTGCTCCTACAATTAGATGTACAACAATAAGATCGCTTGTTTCTTTGGCTGCTACTATGGGATGGTACATTCATCAAATGGATGTTAAGACAACATTTTTGAATGGGACTACTGATGAGGAGTTTTACATCGAGCAGCCCCAAGGATTTGAAATAAATCAGAGGGAGACTCATGTTTGCAGGCTAAAGAAAGCTCTATATGGCCTAAAGCAAGCACCGAGAGCTTGGTATGCAAGAATGGATGCATACCTATTGAGACTTGGTTTTACCAAGAGTTCTGCGGATCCTAACCTATACATCAGGATGGTCCAAGGTGAATTAGTTATCATACTTTGGTATGTGGATGATCTACTAGTTACAAGAATAGAGCATCGAATTCAAGAATGTAAGAAGCAGTTAGCAGCCGAGTTTGATAAGAAGGATCTAGGAATTATGCATTACTACTTGGGACTAGAAGTTTGGCAGAAGACAGGAGAGATATCTCTTGGTCAAGGAAAATATGTGATCAAGATTCTTTAGAAGTTTGGCATGATGGACAGCAAGCCTATGATGACTCATTTGATTACAAACTTAAAAAAGTTGCGGAGTTCAAAATCTAGTCCGATGGATCCTACTTGCTACAGACAATTGATTGGGTCCTTGATGTATCTGCTAAATACAAGACCAGACATTTGTTTTGCAGTAAATGTCCTTAGTCAATTTCAAATGGAGCCAAAACACGATCATTGGATAGCAGCCAAGCATATCCTAAGAAATTTGCGAGGAACTATACATCACTGCCTCCAGTATACAAGGCATGAATTCAACGTGTGGGATATACAGATTCAGGTCGAGGTGACAGTGAGACAGATGGAAGAAGCACAACAGGTGGATGGTTCAACCTTGAATCCTAAATGGTCTCATGGATGAGTAGAAAGCAGGATACAGTTGCTTTAAGTAGTGTTGAAGTTGAGTATGTTGCTGCAAGTGAAGTCTGTCGGGAAGTTGTTTGGCTTAGGAAGTTATTAGCAAATCTGTTTGAAGGACTGATTAGCCCTACACATATACACTATGACAATGAAAGTTGTATCAGATTGACATAAGACTCAGTGTTTCATTCTAAGACGAAGCATATAAACAACAAGTACCACTACATCAGAAGCTTGGTACGAGACAGGGTCGTGGAGTTGCACTATATACCTACCAATGAACAGGTAGCAGATATATTGACTAAATCATTATCAAACAAGAAGTTGGAGTATTTGAGAGACGAGTTTGGTTTGGTATCTGAGAGACAAGTTTGGTTTGGAAGACATCGCTTCCCTAACTGAGAGGGAGAGATGTTGGATAGTTCTTGTCTTTATGGGTCAAGCACTAGACTAGAACTAACAGTCGTAAGTCTTAGTGAAGGCCATAAAGAAATAATGGAGTCTGAAGGATTAGATAAGCATCTTAGGTTAGAACTTCTTATGGATTGTCAAATCCAGGGAAAGAAGTTGTTGAGCAATTCTCTTTGAGGATGAGGTAGGGCATCCAAGATAAGAGTAGTTGAAGAGGATTGATATTCTTTGAGGTTCTAGGATTAGGGATCCAAGATAAGAAGAGTCCTGAAAGGAATACCTGGTGGACATCCGGATGGGGTATGTACCTTAGAGGTAGTGTGGTAGCTCACATAAAGCCTCCTAGCATCGCTCTCAAATAAGGATGAGCTTGTCTAGTTAAGGCCTTCAAGGAAAATGTTGGTTATGATATAGATGATTGACAAAGATGGCTTATCAATCTAACTCTTCTTATATATGCTTCAAGATTGAGATTCCTTGTAACATGTAACATACTGTTGAAAATTGTAGCTAGGTGTTGAAAAGTAACTAGGTTCGATCTGCATAATGACATGTGTAAATGTGATTTTATGTAATTGATGAAAAGAGGAAAAATAAAAATTTTGTAATGTTTGTCTCAAAGGTTTCATGAGCAAGGAAATTTATTTTAGTGATGACTCCCATTGTGAGCCTTTAGGATTTGTCATAAAAATCAATTTGAGTCTATGTCATGTATGAAGGACCCTTCTTGGGCATGTTATATATTTATATAAGTCCTTAACTAAGTTATAAAGCCCTGCAAGACCAAGACAAAGTCACCTCCTTCAAGCCGGTTGCAAAAGAAATAATAATATCTCTCCAGAAGACACGTCGTGTAAATTTTCGTAGATGTTCTATGCTTGATGCAACTTTACTTTAAACCCAATAGCAATCACATAAACATAAAAGTAAAATGTTGATAGAACATACCAATAGATCGACGGAAGACAAGCCAAAAATACACTTAACTTGTTCAACAAAATATGTGTTGTGGTGCGTTACAGCGGTCAACAGGATGCTTCAACCAGCAAAGTCTCCTAACGGTCAGCCAACAAGAAGTGCCACACAACCCTCACAAAAGTCAACCCAAAGTCAACAAAAGTCAACGATGTCTAGTGAACGCAAAACAGCAGCAGCAAAAAGTCAACGCAACATGATCAAAGGTCAATGTCCAGTCTCGGTTTTTGTGCCAAAAAATGCGAACTGCAGACATCAAAGTTTTGGGAGAGTTTGAGGTCAAGTTGACCAAGCATTGACCAAAGTCAACACTGGTCAAATCTGTGTTGAAACCCTAGGTCAAATCAGAAAACCCTAGCTGTTGTTTTCCCACATGTGAGTGAAGAGAAGCCTCCAAATGTGAGATCGAACCAATCAATGCAGAGAGAAATGTGATGAGTGATGGTGAAAATGACCTCCAACGTTGACCAATATATATCCATCTTGTGAGGGTGTGTGACACATCTGTTGGGGCTCCAAGCCTACATTACAATTATGTCCGACCTTGCACATAAGTGGATTTAATTCAAAATAAATGTTCTGCTCATCCGATCAAGATGATCTTTAGATCGATCTTGCACCTCTCCGAAAGAGGAATCCAATAAAAATATTGTCATCGTCATCTGAGCATCACGACATAGAGTTTGGACCTAGTTGCCCAAAATTAACACTCCCTCTCAACTAGGGAGAACTCCATCCACCTGTGCCATCCAAACATCGTGTGTCATCCCGCCATAACTTGCTTTGTTGGCTTCTTTATCTCAGAACAAAAGGTGAGTCACAAAGACATCACTCCCGGCTGACAAAATCAGCTCAGAGGTCCGAAAACTCTAGAGGACTCAAAGGAGTCACATACCAACCCGAAGTTGGTTTAACTGACCTGAAGTCAGTTGGAGGTCCGAAACCTCACTAGACTTGATCCCAGATCAAGTGGTTGGACACATGCCATCCTAGACATAGAGAGTACGACAATCTCCGATGCGTCCATCAGTCTTGCTACTGGTCTCTAGCTTTTCCCACCTCATTGGCCAAGATGAGAGGTACTTCCCATGAGTCCGGGACTCCATGGGTAGGATGCATACGGGGCACAGATCAAAGAGAGGTGAACCAACTCAATATCATAACGGTGGGGCAGAAGCACGCACCAACAAGGTTCGACAAGCCTAGCCCTGCGGTTGCTTATAGATCCAAGAAGCTATCCCCAAAGCCCCCTGGAGCTCCCAAAGCTCATCGTCCAACAGGACACTCAACATAGGGTCGTTCCACGATTCCAAGATTCTCACGGAAGGTTAGGAACTTGACCTTCCCCAAGGGCTTTGTGAGAATATCTGTGACTTGCTCATCAGTTCCTATATGATCGAACCTTACGGCGCCTCGATGTACCAAATCCCAGATAAAGTGGTACTTGATATCAATATGCTTGGATCGATCGTGGAACACGCGATTCTCTGACAAATGAATCCCACTCTGGTTATCACAAAGGATAATGATGGTACCTAGCACACTGAAGAGCTTTCGCAACCAAACAGCTTCACAACAGGCCATACTCGCTGTAATGTATTCGACCTCAGCAGTGCTCAAAGCCACCGACTTCTGCTTCCTACTCATCCAAGATATCTAAGCAGACCCAAGTGTGAAGCAGCATCCAGATGTGCTCTTGCGATCCACCACACTGCCAGCCCAATCGGCATCATTATATCCATGGAGTCTCAAACTCCTGGCAGTGTATCTCAGCCCATGGTTTATCGTGCCCTGAAGATATCTCAACAGATTCTTGGCACCAACCCAGTGAATGTGATGAGGATCAACCATGTGTTGACTCAAAGTATTCACTACAAAACATACGTCCGGACGGGTGTTCACTAAGAACATCAAGGCCCCTACGTGTTGACGATACTCGGTAGGATTTGCTAGCACAGGCCCAGCAGCGTTTCCACTCAACTTCTTAAAGTTGAGCTCCATCGGTGTCGACACGGACTTACAGTCCACCATTCCAAATCTTTCCAGCAGCTTCACAATGTTTTTTCCTTGAGAGAGGAAAATCTCGCCAAGTCTTTGCCAGACCTCCAAGCCTAGGAAGTAATGCATTGTTGAGATTTTGTGTATTTGGGGTAGCATCATTTGTGCTCTAGGTCGCAAATTTTGAAGAAGGACGAGAGTTCACCTGATCTACAAGACCCAGAAATGGATTTGGGAAATTTCATCTGGTTTAGGAGATATTAAACTAATTAATTATTTTAATGTATTTCCTAAGTTAAAACTTAGGAAAATAAAATAATTAAAGTGAATTTGATTAAAAATGTGATGAAATTATCTTAAGTCACATGGATCAAGCATTTTTTTAATCTTAGCCATTGATTCAAGATTTGATCATGATCGTTGATTTGTCAACGAGAAAAGTATAAAGGAAAGGCTTGGGGTCATTTGTAAAGACACACAAAGGCAGAGCACTGAAGCTAAGCTGAGATTCTAGGGCGCGGTTGCTAAAGATTCTCAAAAGTGTTTCAGCTGCAGAGAGGGGAATTTAGACCAAGGGGATGATTTGATCCCGAGGTCTAGAATACACAAGAGGCAGAGAAGAGATCGACTCAAGGATAACGCGGAGGAAGGCAGCAGCAACAGCAACAAGGACAATGTAATTTTCAGGAAACCCTTCAGGGGTTATGCAGAGACCCTTAGGGGCAGCGTAGTGACTGCGTCACCCATTCTGGGGTAATGCAGTCCCTTCTGGAGCAGCGCTGAGGGTTTTGAGGCCATCCAAGGCTGACGCAGAGGCTTTCAGGGGCTTCAAAGGCTGACGCAATGCATTTCAGGGACAATGCTAGGGCTTCTAGGCCTAGATCTGGCTGAGTTCTGTAAATCCCATTTGAGGGTGTGGATTAGTCAGTGTTTTTGGCCCTAGATCAGCCAGGAGCTGTGGATCTAGAGTTTTCTCTGTCAAGCTTTCCAGATCTGGAACCCAGAGTTGTGTATTCAGAAATATTCTTAATAATAGAACCCTCCAGCAGCCAGAGACCGGTTTCCCCACCTTGGGTTTTTCCAGGGACTATTTGTCCAGAAATAACTGTGTCACTTTGTCAATGTGTGCATGTGCTTATTCTAGATCTGGATTGGTAGAGATATGTTATGTGTTTTGCTTCGATTTTAACTTGAATTTATTCAGTTCATAACTTGTCTAAGTAGGAGGAGCATTATCGGCTTAACAGTAATAATTTTTGCATCAGATTTAAGATTCAGAAATTTTACATGGTTTCGGGGCAATTGCAGATCCAGAAGGGTCACCAGCCGGAGAGACTGAAGGATCTAGCTACAGAAAGTAGCGGGAAAAGCAGCAGAGAAGCAGATCTGAAGGGATGGCGCAGTTTTCAGGAGCAGATTCACGCAGAGGGAAGGGTGACGTTGTCCAGCGCTGTGTCCTAGCAAGCCCACGCAATTACTGCGCAAAGGCAGCTCAGAAACAGTGATGGTTGGGTCTGAAGCCAGCCAGTGTGATTCAAATCTGAATCTGTCAAATCCAGAAAAGACTGCAAAATTTCAGAAGAGCTGGTGGGGTTAAACTTCTGAAGGTTTCAGATTTTTAACCTTAGCACAAGTGACAAAGATTGGGAGGAGATCAGCTTCTCAGGAAGTTTCTTGCCAAAGGAAACTTAGAGTTTGATCAAAGGATCAAAGAAGCTGAATCGTAGTTGATTTGGTAGATTTCCAAGGAGGGAAATCAGTTGTTAAAGGGAGCAGAAGGTGCCTATTTCACCAAGGACCTTAGATCCATTTCTCTAGCAAAGAGAAAAGGAAGCTCCGACACTTTCTGAGCAAATGGCTCCTCATGGACTGCGTGATCAGGATAGGCTAGAGGGTTTCTCAAACTTTTCGGTTTGGAAAGCAAGGATCTTGATTGTCCTTGAGGGGTACAATCTAAGAGACCATGCAGAGCAGACTTTGGCCACACCGACAGATGCAAATCTCCTACGAAAGCATAGGGAAGTTGTTGGGCATGCCAAGCGGCTAATAATGGACAGTATCAAGGACCATATTGTACCACACATAGCTGAGAAGAAGACAGCTAACGAAATGTGGAAGGCCTTGACTTCCCTGTATGAGGGAAAATCAGTCCAAAGGAAAATGTTGTTGGAGACCCAAATGAGGTCATTCATGATGACCAAGGGAGAAGACATGGAACACTTCCTCTTCAGATTGCAAGCAATCAAGGATCAACTGACTGCAACGGGTGCATCCGTAGATGATGTTGTGATAGTCAGGACTGCCCTCAATGCAGTCACGGATGAGTGGGAAACCTTTGTCCAAAGTATCTTGGGCAGAGTGGACCTCCCAGATTGGGACAATTTGTGGTCAATCCTGTGGCAAGAAGAACTACGCAAATTCACCAAGAGGCAGCACAGCCCTGCATTGAGCAAATTAAAGAAGGAAGATGGGGAAGATGTAGCCTTGGCATCAAAGAAGAAACCGAAGAAGAAGAAGAACTTCAAAGATCAAGTGCTTCCAGTGTGGTGAAATGGGACATTTTGCCAACCATTGTCCAGAGAAGAAAAAGGACAAGGAAGCATCTTCTTCCAAAGCAACTGTGGCAGATGATGGGTAAGGAGATGATGCAGCCATGAGTGCTCATGAACCACAGAGGTGGGGTGACATGGACATGTAGAGAAGCTACATGGAAGAAAGGCGGGATCCTTGAGCAGCTCATCTCTAGGATCACAAACGAGCTACGACAGCCTTAAGACAGTGGCGGGACAAGTGAAGCAGTGGGTGCATAGATCATAGATGAGGCAAAGGCAGAGGCAGATCTGAAGACTGGGAGGAGCAAAGCAGCAGCAGCGTAGAAGCAGTAGCAGCACAGAGTCTGATGTGACTTCAGCAGCGCAGTGCAGTGCTGCTTACGCGGTGCAGAGCTGCAGCAGCGCAGAGAGATTCGAAGGGACAGCGCAGTGCAACAACAGCGCGATAGATTTCAGCACAAGGAGCTGATGTGACTTCAGTAGTGCAGAGGGAGTCTGATTACGCAGGAAGAGTTGTAGTTGTGCATCGTTCTTTAGATGCCAGCACAAATCTGTAGCCTATGGAGCTTAAGTGATGAGGATGTAGCCCATCAGACTTGTTTGTCAAACATTGGGCAGGAGATTCAGTTGTTTCTCTCAACAACTGAAGTTGCAATGCAGTAGTAGCAGTGCTATGAGCAGCACAGATGCAACATATTGAGAGGGAGCTGCAGTACAGTGGTTGCAGTGGCAGAGTAATGGGAAACAGTACAAAATGGCAGCAGTAGTGCAGAGTTGAGTGGCAGGAGGCCAAGCTTCAATAGCACAGAACCAGTGCCCAAAATCATGTAATGCATAAGTGTGATGTATTGCTAGAGCACACCCTTGATGCTAAGAGGGAGTGTTGAGATTTTGTGTATTTGGGGTAGCATCAGTTGTGCTCTAGGTCCCAAATTTTGAAGAGGGACTAGAGTTCACATGATCTACAAGACCCAGAAATGGATTTGGGAAATTTCATCTGGTTTAGGAAAGAATTAAATTAATTCATTATTTTAATGTATTTCCTAAGTTAAAACTTAGGAAAATAAAATAATTAAAGTGAATTTAATTAAACATGTGATGAAATTATCTTAAGTCACGCGGATCAAGCCTTTTTTAAATCTTAGCCATTGATTCAAGGTCTGATCATGGCCATTGATTTGTCAACGAGAAAAGTATAAAGGAAAGGCTTGGGGTCATTTGTAAAGACACACAGAGGCGGAGCACTGAAGCTAACCTGAGATTCTAGGGCAGGGTTGCTAAGAATTCTCAGAAGTGTTTCAGCTGCAGAGAGGGAAATTTAGACCAAGGGGATGATCTGATCCTGAGGTCTAGAATACACAAGAGGCAGAGAAGAGATCAGCTCAAGGACAGCGCAGAGGAAGGCAGCAGCAGCAAGGACAGCGTAATTTTCAGGAAACCCTTCAAGGGTTACGCAAAGACCCTTAGGGGCAGCATAGTGACTGCGTCACCCATTCTGGGGTAACGCAGTCACTTCCGGAGCAACGCTGAGGGTTTTGAGGCCATCCAAGGCTGACGCAGAGGCTTTCAGGGGCTTCAGAGGCTGACGTAGTGCATTTCAGGGACAGCGTTGGGGTTTCTAGGCCTAGATCTGGCTGAGTTGTGTAAATCTCGTTTGAGGGTGTGGATCAGTCAATATTTTTGGCCCTAGATCAGCCAGGAGTTGTAGATCTAGAGTTTTCTCTATTGGGTTTTCCAAATCTAGAACCCAGAGTTGTGTATTCAGAAATATTCTTAATAATAGAACCCTCCAGCAGCCAGAGACTGGTTTTCCCACCTTGGGTTTTTCCGGGGACTATTTGTCCAAAAATAACTGTGTCACTTTGTCAATGTGTGCATGTGCTTATTCTAGATCTGGATTGGTAGAGATCTATTATGTGTTTTGCTTCGATTTTAACTTGAATTTATTCAGTTAATAACTTGTCTAAGTAGGAGGAGCATTACCGAGTTAACAATAATAATTTCTGCATAAGATTTAAGATTCAAAAATTTCTACATGCATCAGTCCTAGGTCCTTCATCTTGAACTCAGAAGCGAGCTCCCTCTTACACTGATGAATGAGAGGGTCAGCACCTGTCAGGAAGAGATCGTCCACATAGAGAACCAGAATGAGAGGCTTTTCTCTATCAACCTTGAAGTAAAGGTTCGGATCAACATTACTACGAGTGAAGCCCAGCTTCATCAAGTAGCTATCTATCCTCTCGTACCAAGCCCTAGGGGCTTGCTTCAACCCATAGAGGGTTTTTTTCAACCTGCGTACATGAGTGTCTCTATCCTAGACTTCGAACCCCAGAGGTTGCTCCACATACACCTCTTCCTTTATCGAACCATGCACGGTCTTCACATCCATCTGATGAAGATTCCATCCTTGCGTAGCAGCAAGGGCAATAATAGATCGGATGGTGGTATATCGAGCCACAGGTGCAAATATATCATCATAGTCTACACCTTCCTTTTGAGAGAAGCCACGGGCAATGAATCTTGCCTTGAACTTTTCAGCACTACCATTAGGTCCATGCTTGATCTTTTAGAGCCTTTTCGAGGTGACAATGGCTTTGTCCTCTGGCTTCGGAACCACACCCCAAACATCATTCTTCATAATGGACTCGTACTCTTCGTGCATAGCATCCTTCCAGACTTGATGTTTTATGGCTTCTTCAAATGATCCAGGCTCAGATTGTACAATTGTACTCATGGCTGCTAGATACCCCCTTGGTATCTATTCGGCTTCTTACTTTCACGGAATGTCCCCCTTGGGGCCATATGTCTCTCGGCATATTCGAGAGTATCCTGGAGCCATGTGGGTCTTCTCTTCATTGAAGGACGTGGATCAATGGGGTCCATCGGTGCTTCAACATCAAGCATCATCTCATCCTTCAGTTCTTCCTGATTCCCAGATTTTACATAATGATCTTCCTCAGAGCTCGAAAGATTTATCACTTTCCTGAGGGAAGCATCTTCATCAAAGGTAACATCGTGGCAAATCTCCACTTCTCTTTGACCAGGCACATAGACTCTATAAGCCTTCGAAGTTTCACTGTAGCCCACAAACATTCCCTTCTTCCCAAAAGCATCCAGCTTGCTTCTCTTCTCTTTCGGCACATGAAAATAAACAGGACATCCAAAAACTCTAAAATGTGAAACATCAGGTTTCTTACCAGAGAAAACCTCTTCGGGAGTTTTGGAGTCCAGAGCGGAATGCAGGCATCGATTTTGTATGTACACAGCAGTGTTCGCAGCTTCTCCCCATATAAACTTCGGAAGACCTTGGTCACATAGCATGGCACGAGCAACTTCCACAATGGTCATGTTCTTTCTTTCAACAACGCCATTTTGCTCAGGAGTAGACACAGTTGTGATCTCCCTCTTAATGTCAGCTTCTCTGCAAAAGTTATTGAACTCATTCGTCTCATATTCAGTGCCATTATCGGTCCTCAAAATCTTGATCTTCTTCCCTGTTTGATTTTCCACCAAGGCTTTGAAAGTACGAAACCACATGAATGCTTCATCCTTCTTCTTCAAGAAGTATATCCAGGTCTTGCGAGAGAAGTCATCTATAAACGTCATGTAATAAGAACATCCTCCCAAAGATGTCACGGGTAGCATACCAGATAGATCAGAATGTATCAATTGCAAGACATCAGATGTCTTCGTGACACTTGAGGGGAAATGTCCCCTTGTATGCTTTCCTTCGACACAACCCTGACATACACCTTCATGATCTTTTTTGAATTCAGACATCCCTGTCACCACCTTCCTTGCTTCGGGAAGGGCTTTGTAATGAAGGTGTCCAAACCTTCGGTGCCATAGTTCGGTTTGACGAATAGTATCACATGTCATAGCTCCCAATGGACTTCCTCCAATCTGGTAGAGTGTGTCAACTCTAAACCCAATCGTAAGAGGTTCCTTGAGATTCTTCTTCCAGATGCGTACCTTTCCATCGACGAATGCCACCTTGAAACCTTTGTCTTCCATGGCTGAAATAGACACAAGGTTCTTCTTCAAATCAGGTACATAGAGTACATCTTGCAAGCGAAGGACTTGACCTTCAGATAGATGGAGGGTCACAGTCCCTGTCCCTTTCACGAGATAGGTGGCATTATCTCCAAGGATAACTTTCAGATTAGTATCCTTCACAATCAAATAAGAAAGCGCTTCTTTAAACCCAGTGAGGTGCCTTGAAGCACCATTATCAATCAACCAGACATCTATGGTGTCGGGTGGAGATGCAGCAGAGAGGGCAGATACAAGAATGAATTCATTTTTCTTATCATCAACAACATTAGATTCCTCATACCTGAAATTTCTTGACCTTTTGAAAGGTTGCCCATTTCCATTGCGACCAAAGGGAGTCTTCCTCTTTCCTTTGAAACTGTTGTTCCTTTAATTGCCATTCCTCGTGTTGTTGTTGTTATCATCATCCCCGGGAGAATCCTTTCTACTAGGGCATTCTCTAGCATAGTGGTCAGTCTTGTTACATGTGTAACATCTTCCTTTCTTTCCTTGGGCCCCTGCTCTTCCATGGTTCCTCAGACCACCATTGTTCTTCTTCTTAGCATGAGCGGTGAAGGCAACATTACCTTCATTTTGATATTCCATCATTCTTGTTTCCTCTTGAGTGCGACAATACTTCGTCAAAATCAGGAATCACATTATTATTGAGCATGGTAGTAATGAACATTGAATACATGCCATTCAAAGGGGAGACCTCCAAGTGCGGTGAGAACCATTTCTCGATCAGTTATTGTTTCCCCAATGGCAAGAAGATTATTCCTAATTTCAGTCAACTTCAGAAAATAGGATTGAATGGATTCATCCCTGCCTTTCTTGAGATTCTTCAATTGGTTCTTAAAGAAAAGAACTTGATTTGCATTGTTAGCCCTAAACATATTGACCAACTTGTCATACATCTCCTTGGATGTGCCCAGCTCAGAGATGTAGGCAACCAAACTCTTATGGATGGAATCCCGGATAATCAGCTTAGCTTTGATTTCCCCTTTCTTCTACTTTGTCTTGGTGTCAGCAGGTGCAGATGATGGAGGCTCTTGGATTTTACCCTGCACATAGTCCATGACATCTAGGTCTTCCAAGATTAGATCCAAAGACATCTTCCAAGCATGAAAGTCAGACTTGCCGGTCAACTTGTCATTAGCTTTGAAGCCATTATAATTTGTGGTACCCATGGGTCCTTGACAAATGCTACTTCTTCGGTGATTGCTCTCAATACGAACTTGGACTTTGTCTTCACCTTAGCTCTGATACCATGTAAATTTTCGTAGATGTTCTATGCTTGATGCAACTTTACTTTAAACCCGATAGCAATCACATAAACATAAAAGTAAAATGCTAATAGAACATACCAATAGATCGACGGAAGACAAGCCAAAAATACACTTAACTTGTTCAGCAAAATATGTGTTGTGGTGCGTTACGGCGGTCAACAGGATGCTTCAACCAGCAAAGTCTTCTCACGGTCAGCGAACCAGAAGTGTCACACAACCCTCAAGACAGCGCCACATAAGTCAACCCAAAGTCAACAAAAGTCAACGTTGTTCAGTCAACGGTCAATGCAGAATAGCGACAGCAAAAAGTCAACGCAGCACGGTCAAAGGTCAACGTCCAGCCTCGGTTTTTGTGCCAAAAAATGCAGACTGCAGAAATTGAAGTTTTGGGAGAGTTTGAGGTCAAATTGACCAAGCGTTGACCAAAGTCAACGTTGGTCAAATCTGCGCTGAAACCCTTGGTCAAATCAGAAAACCCTAGTTGTTGTTTTCCCATGTGCGAGTGAAGAGAAGCCTCCAAATGTGAGATCGAACCAATCAAATGCAGAGAGAAATGTGTGATGAGTGATGGTGAAAATGACCTCCAACGTTGACCGATATATATCCATCTTGTGAGGGTGTGTGACACATTTGTTGGGGCTCCAAGCCTACATTACAATTTTGGCCGACCTTGCACATAAGTGGATTTAATTCAAAATAAATGCTCTGCTCATCCGATCAAGATGATCTTTAGATCAATCTTGCACCTCTCCGAAAGAGGAATCCAATAAAAATATTGTCATCGTCATCTGAGCATCACAACATGGAGTTTGGACCTAGTTGCCCAAAATTAACACGTCGGCTCATCTCCAAGTCATGTGGGCTTATTACAGGCTCCAACAACTATAAATAGGACAGTGTGGATTTCATTTAGGTGCAGAATTTCAGAGCAGATTTCGTTGATCATACAGTATGAAGTAAAAGATGTGAAGTACAGCGAGGAAGGCTTATTATCAAGCGAAGGAGAAAGAGTATAATCTGAGTTCTCTTCTGGTATGTTTTTGGGTTTATATCCTCTACACGTATGAGGTAGCAAAGGATTTGTTGCAGCAACAAGAGCCGAGAAAAACAACAATCCTTAGGAAGGAGCAGAAGGTTGGAGTTGAAAGGAGTTCAAATCATAAGGGAAGGATGAGTCAAGCTAGTAGGAGACTCCATCCCAAGCAAAGGAAAGGCATAAGAAAAAGGTCTTATTAGGTCTTATTAGCAGTACGGGAGAGCAACATTAGCGCAGCGATGAAGGGCAACAAGTCCAGCATCAGCGTAGTGATGAAGGGCAACAGGTCCAGCATCAGCGCAGAGACCCACACCAAAGATCAGTGCAGAGCTTCGGGGTGAAGCAGCGTTGTGCTAGAGCACATTCCTCGCTAAAAGGGAGTGTTGATTTTTTTGAGTGTTGGGGTAGCATCAGATGTGCTCTAGCTCCCAAAATTTGTGGAGGGACTCGAGTACATGAGATCTCCAAGACCAAGAAAGGGATTGGGGAAATTCCATCTGGTTTGGGATATAATTAATTAATTAATATTTTTAATTAAGGACCCTAAGTCTAACTTAGGAAAATTAAAATATTAAAGGGAATTAATTTAAACATGTGATGGAAATGACTTAAGTCACACGGATCAAGCTTTCTTTTAATCTTAGCCATCGATTCAAGATTAGATCATGACCGTTGGTTTCCCAACAAGAAAAGTGTAAAGGAAAGGCTTGGGTCAGTTGGAGGACACACACACGGAGGCAGAGCACTGAGACTAAGCTGGAATTCTGGGGCGGGTTTGCTAAGAATTTCCGAAGTGTTTCAGCTGCAGCGAGGGGTAGTATTGGCTAAGGGGATGATCTGATCCTAGAGCCAAGGATCAGCAAGAGGCAGAGAAGCAGCAACCAGGAGCGGCGCAGAGGATACGCAACAACTGAGCAGCGTATAGGGTTTCAGCCACTACACAGGTGCTACGCAGGCCCAGAAAGGGCAGCGTTGAGGCAGCATGGGGCCATCAGGGTTACGCAGAGGCCATCCAGGGCAGCGTAAGGACTGTGTCACCCAGTCTGGGGTTACGCAACCCTCTCCTGAGCAATGCAGGGGCACACAAAGGCTAGCAGGGTTGACGTAGGCAGCTTCAGAGTAGCGTTGGGATTTCTAGAGGCAGAAAGGGGTTGAGTTCTTTAAATCCCATTTGAGGGTGTGAATCAGTCCAGTTTTCAGTCTCCGAAACAGCAGGTTAACTGCAGATCTTATTTTCTTTGTCGGGTTAACCAATAAGGTGCCCAGATTTGTTGTATTCATAATCTACTTAATAATATAAACCCTCCAACAACTAGAAGACCGGTTTTCCTGCATTGGGTTTTTCCAGGGACAGTTGTCCAGAAAATCTTGTGTGTCACTTTGTCTGTGTGCATGTATTTTTTCTTAGATCTAAATCGGTGAAGAACTGTTATGTGTTGACTTCGATGTTAATATGAATTTTCAGCATTAATAAATTGATAAGTAGGATAAGTATAACCAGATCTAACAGTAGGGTTTCTGCATAAAGTAATATTCAGAAATTTTCACAGACCCTTCATCAAATGGATGTGAAGACAGCGTTCCTTCATGGCATGTTACAAGAAGAATTCTACATTGAGTAGCCACAGGGATTTGAAGTAGATGACCAAAAGACACATGTTTGCAGGTTCAAGAAGGCATTGTATGGTTTGAAGCAAGCCCTCAGAGCATGGTACACCCGTATAGGCAGTTACTTGATGAAGCTAGGATTCATAAGAAGCAATGTCGATCCCAACCCCCACTTCAAGGTAGTCCAAGGTATGCCATTGATTTCGGTTTTATATGTTGATGATTTATTCTTAACAGGTAGTGAGCCCCTGATGATCAAGTGTTAGAGGGAGCTAGCCTTTGAATTTAAGATGAAGGACCTTGGACTCATGCACTACTTTCTAGGCCTTGAGGTGTGGCAAAGGCCTAGTGAGATTTTCCTTTCAAAAGGAAAATATGTTGTGAATTTGTTGGAGAGATTTAGAATGGCGGAAAGCAAGTCCCTACCCACACCGATGGAAATGAATTTCAAGAAGATATGTGGAGAAGTTGCAGGACCCGATTTGGCGAATCCATCCGAGTATAGACAGATGATTGGGGCTCTGATGTTCTTAGTGAACACCCGTCCGGACATATGTTATGCAGTGAACACGTTCAGTCAATTTATGACCAAACCTCTCCATGCACATTGGGTTGCTGCCAAACACATTTTGAGATATTGGCATGGGACGATCACCCTTGGTCTAAGATATTTTGTCGAAGATGTTCGACTTCGTGGATATACCGACGTTGTCTAGGCAAGAAACAATGTTGACTGGAAGAGTACGTTTGGATGTTGTTTTAGCCTTGGATCTGCCATGATATCTTGGATAAGCAAGAAACAGAAGTTTGTAACACTAAGAACCGTCGAGACAGAGTACATTGTTGCTAGCATGGCTAGATGCGAAACAATTTGGTTGAGGAAGCTCTTTGGAGAGCTATTTGAGCATGTCTTAGACACTACAGTGATATATTGTGACAACAAGAGTGGGATCTTATTGGCAAAGAATCTCATATTTCATGACAAGTCCAAGCACATAGAGATCCGATATCATTACATTCTAGACATTATGCAAAGATGAAGTGTTAGACTCCATCACATATCGACAGATGAGCAGATTGCAGATATTCTTACCAAGGCTTTGCCGAAAGGGAAGTTCTTGGTCTTCAGAGAGCAGCTTGGACTGACGAATATGACCCCTCCTGATAAGGGGCATCACTAATCAACTAAGTCACCTGATACGGGGATTCGGGATTCGATGGATATGGGGATTCGAGAATCGGATTCGAGATATGGTGACCCCCGGAACAGGACACTTCCGAGATACGATACGTTATATATTATTTTATTAAAAAAAAACATATATATATTTATATATATATATATATATTAATATATTAAAAATTAGATATTTTTTACACAAATTCATTGATTCAAACATAGATTTAAGATCTTAGATACTCATACATGATGCATTGAAATTTGATACATTGATACATCATACAATTGTCAAATTTACTCACAAAGACAAGATAGTAAGATACTGTAGTTTTCTCATTAAGTCATTAGAATCAAAATGTGTTACATAAGTACATTGCCAATGGCAAATAGAAATAGAAAATACAAAAAAACTACATTCTACAAGACTACAAGCCTCAAGCCTCAATGAGTCAGAGTCAATGAGTCATCAATCCTCATCATCATAATCAGCATCACTGTCCTCATCCTGATCATCATGCTCACCACTGCTCTCCTCTGTTGCATCCTCCTCCTCTGTCATCTCTGCATCTGCTGATGTGGAGGATGACGCCTCTACTATATCGGCATCATCAAATGTGACAAGATCTAGCACTGGCGCATTGAGAGCCAAGTTGGCCAATGCAAACTCAACATTGTTGTCCAAACCCATATCATCAGGAAAGACATCCCACATCTTTGTCTTTCCCTTCAACCAATCCTCCCTCTTCCTGTAGATGAGACGAAGGTTGGTGTGCACATACACCATTGTCTCTGCCCTGGACTGCTCAAGCCTGCTCTTCTTCACACTATACAAATTCCCATATGTGCTCCAATTCCTCTCGCAACAAGAGGATGAAGTCACCTGAGAGAGGAGCCTCATGGCTAACAACTGTAGAGGAGGGCTTGTTGCCCCATGAGTTGCCCACCAAGAATAGGGCTTCTTAGCCCCCCTGTCTCGAATCACATCATAGCCTGCAAATCGCCCAGTGCCAGTGGAAAACTCTGCAAAGGCATCCTCCACCTCATCAAGGGATGCCCTATCCTGAAAAATCCTCTTGAATGCATCTTTCCTCCCCTGTGAGATTTCACCATCCATGTGAGGAGGGAATCTGCGGGAAGGTCCACCATTCAACCACTCATGGCTGTAGTATTTTGGGTTCAAGGAGTGAACCAAACAATGTAAAGGTGTGCAATTCTTGTCCCATCTGCTGACAAGAATATCCTGTATGCTGGTGAATAAGGCCTCTGGTGATGTCTCATACTCTGGGCACTGACTCTGTAAAACAATGGTCCTCACAGACTCAATCATGGAATCCCATCCCTCATAAACCTCTCCTAGGATGGGTTGGTCTGTATCTGCAAATCGAAGCAAGGAAATGATAGGCTCTGTGATCTGAATAACTAGATCTACCTTCTCCCACCATAGATCATCCAACAATGTGTCCTTCACTTTCTTTGAGGCTGCTTGATCCATCTTTCTCCAAAAAGAACAAAACTCTGAAATAACCATGGCCCCAAGAGCGGTCTTGACCTCCCTCAACCTCTTCAACATGATGAATGAAGAGGCAAACCGTGTATCCGCAATCTTCAACAATGATAGATTGTTGTACTCCTTGTAGATAGTGAGGACATTTGTATGGTTTTGTACAAAGTTGCGTATATGTCGTGCATCCTCAATAATGGCTCCAATCCAAAGCACATCAGAAGCAATAGATTTCAGTGCCAAGTTCAATGAATGGACAATGCAAGGTGTCCAAAATATTTGTGGATATTTTGCTTCCACAATCATGCCAGCAGGCTTGCAAACAGGTGCATTATCTGTAATGATTTGCACATAAGAATCGACACCTACATCTTCAATAATTTTAATCAATAACTCACCCATATATTGTGCATCCTTGTACTGTCCAAGTGCATCCACTGCGTTCAAGAAAACTGGACCATTCAAGGATGACACCATGAAGTTGATGAGTGGGTGGCGTGTTCGATCTATCCATCCATCAGAAACAATGCTAACCCCAAATGTTGGCCATGCTGAATTAATAGGCTCAAGCATTTTGTCCACCTATTTCTTTGCCTTTGTCAACAATGTGGTTTTGAGCTTCTCTGACCTAGGAGGCATATACCTTAATGGAGCCCCATGACTAAGAGCTCGACACATCTCAATAAATAGAGGTGACCGTGCAACATTAAAGGATATGAAGTTATAATAGAAAAAAAATGCAATGGTGAGATCAAGCTCTTCCCTCTTCTCTTTTGAAAAATCTTGTCCATTGAACCAACTGCAGTTGCCTTTCTCTTTGCTGATTGTCCCCTACTAAACCTCTCAAAAGGGAACTTGTTGTTGCTTTTCCTTAAGAATGGAAGGGGGTCATCATTCTTGTTTTGTTTTGATTTTGATGCCACAGTTTCCGCACCAACAAATTGCTCTTTCTCCAATTCCTTCCTCTGTGGCAATTCAATTGATGTACAAGATTGAATGCCACAACCTGGCAAACCCAACAAATGAGCTTTCACACGGAAATATGTGGAATTGAAATGGTCATTGCATATATTGCATTTCCATGAACAATTTCCTCCTCCCTTTCCCTTTTTGCCTGGCCCTGCCTCTCTTGTCACATATTTCCACAATGGGTATTTGGGGTCATGAGTTTGTTTTCCCTGCACATTTGAAGCTGTTGTTGCAGCCCCACTTCCAATGGATGGAATACTTGCAGACCCTGATGAAACAAGGACAAGAGGGGCATCTCCAATGGGGACATTCTTCCCCTTTCTTTGCCCCTTTCTTGCTGCCTTTGATTGAGCGATGAATACTGTAAAAAATAAACAAAAATAACCAAATATATAAAACATATGCACATGCAAACACTAACAGCAAACTAAATGCAAAATATAGAGGGACAGTGCACTTACCAAATGCTCGAATCTCTTTGAAAAAACTCCCTTTCTCCTTGCTAACCCTTTCTCCTTGCTAACACTTGCTCCTTTCTCATTTCACAAACAAATATCAGTGAGAAAGAATGAGAGAAATCCGACTTTTATAAGTCAAACTCGCATTTTTCGACAGCTCGAATCCGGCTGTACGAGATTCGGCTGTATCCGTACAGGGTACAGTCGGGATTCGACGTACCCTGTACAGATACGGTCGAATCCGGAGATTTGGGTACGAATCCCTCCGTATCGTATCAGATACGAGGGATTCGGGATTCTTACCCCCCCCCCGCCCCCCCAAAAACGAATCCGGTTACAGAGCTAATCAAGGACACCAAGCAAGCCCTTCCCCCCTGTCTGAGCTCCCAAGGTGAGGAATTGAGATGTAGGGATCCTAGGGTTGAGGGATCTCTGGACAATAGGGTATCATCCCTATTTGTCACCCATAGGGTCGTAGATGTAGCTCCCCTATCTTGGTCTAGTAGAGTATACCCCAATTGGCATCACACCCACAAGTTGGGCTTGTTGGGAAGGATCCCCATCTAGCCAACGGGTTGAGAAAAGCTTAGGAGTGGTATCTCACCCAAGCTTGATTATGATGCAGATGTTCTACCACATGGCTCTTAAGGGTCATTGTTGGGAAGATCAGTGGGCAATAGGATGGATGAGATATTGTATTGATCAACATAGGGTGGAAGATGTTTGCTCCCCTATGTGATGACTCCTATTGCTCGACATAGGGTCGAAGATGTTTGCTCCCCTATGAGATGACATCAGGTGACAGTGTCCCTTAGGACCTTCCTCACTGTCCTAAAAGGGTGGTACCTATTGCTCCCCGATGATTCTTCTTCTTTAGATTCAAGAATGTTTCCGGAGATAGAATTGAGCAGAGATGGAACATGATATGATGACGAGATACTTATGATAATTACATGATGCAGTTGGAATTTCTCCCTAGTTGAGAGGGAGTGTTAATTTTGGCAGCTCAGTGACAAATTCCAATCATGGGACTAAATACCTCTTTTCGAGAGGACCAATTTTGACCTTTGAAGCACCGGATTTGGACAAGGGAAAGTGTACCTTTGAAGTGAAACCCACATATGCACAAAATGTTAGGTCAACCCTAATTGGAAATTGGTCACCCTTGGAAGCCTATAAATACAAGTGACCTCAACCTCATTTGGACATAATCATCAAGTATCTTCTTCTCTCTTCTTTGGATTGGTTCACACAGGTCTAAAGTGAATTCACGGAATTTGGTTCGTACAAGTCTAAAATTGCAAGGCCCTAACCTCGCACATGTGATTAGGGCTCTAGTTTCCAACCGCAGGCTTGACACAAGGAATTTTCAGCGTCAGATGCAGCAAATACGAGAGATGCATCAAGAGGATGTGGAAGTCCAAATTCCACCATCTACAGTTGGCAGGAGGAACCAAGAGGTTCAACGGACACTTAGAGATGCTCAAGAGTCTGTGGGGACTCCTAGGACGGGCAAAAAAGAATGGAGACACCAAAAAAACACTAGCTACATCACAATGGTGAGTCAGATAGTGGATAGTGTGAAAATTCAGTGACGCGAATCCTATTGCAGCAACTGAAAATTATTCTCCTAATTGTTAATTTTATTTAACAATTTATTTGCAGTTTTCTACAGCAAATACTGAATAAATCACACTGCAACCTACACAAATAAACTGCGGAAGAAATAAATACTAGAAGAAATATTAGCACACGCACATAAAATAACACAGTTATTTTTGAACAAAAGTCTCAGGAAAAACCCAACTCAGGAAAACCATTGCAGCAGCTGAGGGTTTGAATATTATGCAGTAGTAAATCTGAGTACAAAACTATGGATACTAATCTATCAATCAAATACAGAGAAATGACTGGCAGTAAAACTAGTGAGGAAAATCTCACTTCCACAAGTGATCTGACACTAACCTCAACTCGAGTTGAGCTGCTCCTTATTGCCTCTGCACAGTCACTGTGTCCCACAACTCGGAACTGGTTCTCTTGCTCTCTGACCACCTGTTGTCTGGGAAATGGATCCTCCTGACCTTCGGACTCCTCCGGCTTCTGGCACTGAATCAATGCTTCTCCCCAGCAAAATACGGATTACCCATTGAAGCACTGCGCTGCCTCTCTGGGGCACTCACTGCCTCTCTGTAATGCACTCACCAGAACTAGAAAAGCTTCCTTCGGCCTTACTATCCCTGCCCCTCTCTCATTGCTTTGAGCTCACTAGCTCTTTCTCTGGCAACAAAACACTACTACTCTAGAAATCAAACTCTGCAAGTGTGTTCTCCAAGCCCCATCGAGTTTCTTCTAATAATCTTCCGTTGAGACTTCAACAGCGACGATTAAAACTTAATCGATGGCTAAGATTAACTAGAAATAGATCCAAGTCTTTTTCTAGAAGATTCTCCCCATGACTTTATTAATTCCTTTTAATTAATCATATTTCCTAAGTTTAGACATTAGGAAATATTAAAAACTGACTAATTAATTTAATTAAGTCGTCTCTAGGTGGAATTTCCAGAAACGATTTATGGGTATTGGAAAATACATGTATTCTAACCTCTCTACCAAATCTCAAGGCTAGAACACATCCGATGCTACAAAAACTAACAGATAGTAAGCCTTCCAGCTATCAGAAGTTCGTACAACAGCAGGTGTGGTAGGATGCTATGGTTGAGGAATATAACTAGATCATGCAGAAAGATGTGTGGGAGGTGATGCCTAGATCGACAGACAGAGTGGTGGTTGGATCACATTGGATCTATAAGATCAGGCATGGTGTAGATGGTAACATCAAGAAATACAAGGCAAGGCTTGTGGCCAAGGGGTTCTCTCAGAAGGAGGGAATAGATTATGAGGAGACATTCACTCATGTGGCCAGGTATACCTCTATCAGGGCCATGATCTCACTTGCAGCACAGATGGGATAGCAGATCCATCAAATGGATGTCAAGACAGCGTTCCTTAATGATGAGTTGGAAGAGAAAGTATACATTGAACAACTAGAAGGCCTTATGGCACACAGCAGTGAGACCCACATGTGCAAATTAAAGAGAGCTTTGTACGGGCTCAAGCAAGCTCCAGAGCATGGTATGAGTGCATCAACAGATACTTGCAGGGGATGGGCTTCGTGAAGAGAGAGACAGATGCGAACCTCTACTATTTGATGGTTGGGGATGAGGCACTCATTCTTGTCCTATATGTGCACAACTTGTTCTTAACAAGCTCATCGGGGCTCATAGAAGAATGTAAGAGGGACCTTGCAGCGAAGTTCAAGATGAAAGACTTGGGGTTAATGCACTACTTTCGAATGGAGGTGTGGCAGACAGATGGGGAGATTTTCCTTAGGCAAGGGAAATACTACATCAAGAGCTTGAGGAGATTCAGGAAGGAAGATTGCAGAGCCATGTCTACACCCATGATAATCAATTGGAGGAAGGTAGACACATCCAAGGAGAAGGATGTGGACCCCATGCTCTATAGGCAGTTGATTAGCTCGCTTATGTATTTGGTCAACACCAAGCCAGATATATCCTTTGCGGTAAACACTCTGAGTTACTGAGGACAGTAGTGTAGCATGTGTTGCGTTATTTGTGAGGTACAATTAAGTATGGGATCAAATATACTCGAGGTGATGGTATCAAGTTGATGGGTTTTACTGATGCAAACTGGGCAGGCAGTACAGTGGACAAGAAGAGCACTTAAGGGTGTTGCTTCAGCATGGGATCGAGAGTTGTCTATTGGTATAGTAGGAAGCAGAAGTCCATGGCACTGAACTCTGAAGAAGTAGAGTATATTGTAGTGAGCATGGCGACATGTGAGGCCATTTGGCTTCAGAAGCTGTTAGTAGCTTTGTTTGGTCAAAGGATGGAGACGATAGTGATGCACTGCGACAATCAGAGTTGCATCAAGCTATCTGAGAATCTAGTGTTTCATGACAAGTCTAAGCACATAGACATCATATATCATTTCATCAAGCATTATGTATAGTGCGAGACATTTCAGCTACAGTATATACCTATAGATCAGCAGGTAGCAGACATCCTCATGAAAGCCTTGGGGAAGGTGAGATTCACCTTCTTCAGAGATAAGATGGGTGTTGTGCAGAACACCTTCCTCACTAAGAGGGAGTGTTAGATCTTGTAGCTCGAACAGGTGCTCTAGTCTCAAGAGGTGTCAATGAGGCTAAGAACACAAGTGTATTTATTATCTCCAAGCCAAGTTTATTTTTCTAAGTGGAAATGCCCTTATTAGATTATTAACCAGTTTTTAATTATTTTCCTAAGTCTAACTTACGAAAACAGGTTAATTAATCAGTATTAATAGAGACAAATTGATTTCTCTCTATTGACTTCTAAGAAAGTGACTTGATGGAGTCAAGATGATCTTAGCCATCAATGGTGATTAGATCTTGGTCGTCGATTGCTCAACGAGAGATTATAAGAGGAATTCAATGGGGCATCTTGGAGACATGATTTGATTGAGCGAAGGCGCAATGATAGCATGGGACACCAGCAGAGGGTTTCAGCAATGATTGAGGAGAGATTTGTCAGAGAGATTTCTTCACAGTGATCTCCAGTTTCTCAATGACAGAGGGAGGTCAAATTATTTTGCAGATGATCAAAGTTCTCCAAATGTTGTGAATTACCAAAAGGAGGCCGATTTGCCAGACAAAGGACTTTGCCAAAGAGGTCAATTTGTAGGAGGAAAGTAGAGTTTGCCAATAGAGATCGATTTTCTAGTGGAGGCCGAATTATTTCTCCAAGAGGTGCAAGTTGACAGTGGAGGTCGAATTATTCTCTAGGCCACACCTGTGGGTTGAATTGAGGCCATATAGGAGGGCCAAATTGATTCTTAGAGGCCGAATAGCTTCCAGAGGTCGAATTAGCTTGCAAAAGTGAAGAAAATAATTTACTGCAACATTGTCATTTTACAGCAAGCAGTTTATGTATTTTCAATTACAGATTTGTTGAAGAATAATAAAACCCTCATCTACAGAACTAGTTTACCCCACATTGGGGTTTTTCCAGGGAAAATTTGTCCAAAAATCTTGTTCTCTATTTTCTGTGTTTGGTTTTCTCAGTTCTTGTGCTTTATTTAATTGGTGAAATTTGTAGTTGTGTTTTTATTCAGTCTTTGTAGTAAATTAATATGCTGGGACAAATAATCGTTGAAAGATAAGTGAATAATTACCAGATTAACTGCAATAGTATTTTCACAGAATCATCTTATTAGTTGTTCGACTCCAGTCCATCTTGCACAGCTGGTGATTTGTGCTTGTACCTTAAGGCCCATTAGCCTCATTGGTGGGTTCTTTCATGCTTGCAGGTGTTTTCCTCATTGATATTTGACCAGGTGGCTGTCTCTCATGTGTCAAAATTCAACACACCATCCACTGCGGGTAGCGTACAGGTTATGTGGTTGCAGGGTACACTTAAAGATGAGCATGTGTATGGATTAGACCAACTTTTAGCCGATTAGCTGGGAATCCATAGTTTTAGCCGATTAGCCCTCAGACGCGTTTTAGCAAGTCTTATCTAAGCCGATGGAGGTCTTCCTTTTACGGTGCAGCCTATGGGGTTGTATTTCATGAAGCATTTCCAAAAAGAAGGTAAACATAATTGGTTCCCTGAAACCAAAAGGAACTGGAAATTGTCACAGTGACTGTGAACATACTAACAGTTACTTTCAGTAAAGCGATAGGTGCTTGGAGCCCGTGTCACAGAATTCCTAGAACACAGAAACAAATTATGTAATCCAAGCAATTAAATACATTTGTAGTATAAAGAGACGCAGGTGACCCTTTTGGGACAGATGAAAATCCACTTTTGCTAACTGTTTTGAGTTTTAGATACCATTAATTAGCAAAATCACATTCATATTGCAATCAGTGCTATACTGTACCGCGAACCAATTCTTGTCAATACTGAAATTGTCTACATCATTATGAAAGTGCACAATACATGTTTCTTCGATAGGTAGTCCCAACTGGACTCGCGGACATTCTCCAAAAGCCAGTGGGTTGCATTTGACAAGCAGTGGTGAGGGGATCAAGTCTCATAAAGCTCATCGAAACTACAGATAAAAATGATAGGACTGCGCGCAATAAGCGATTCAAATATTAGGCCGAATCAGCTGGACAATGAAAGAATAATGAAAAAGTACCTTGATACCAAAAGTTCTCGCCCAAAATAATTATCTTCCGTTACGACATTAATTCGCCCTCCTCTGTGGTCATCGGTATCAGTTGATCCCGAAACTCAAAACCCATAACCTGGAGAGCCTAACGGAGCCCTGATACGTTGTCTCTAACACGACAATGCATGTCGAGTACAAGAGCCATACATATCAGTAGCAGTAACGAATGATCCTCGCACAATGACCTGAGAGCATGTTCAAGTTTTTAATTTGTATTTCTGTGATTCCTCGCTTTTACAATGCATGTCGAGTACAAGAGGCATACATATCAGCAGCAGTAACGGATGATCCGCGCACAATGACGCCCTAGCATGTTCAAGTTTTTAATTTGTATGTCTGTGATTCCTCGCTTTTACACCGCGAGGGCTGAGATTGATTATTACGAGATTTATTTACTACCATTTGTACTAAAAAGGTGTAAAGACATGTAGGTTAAATGAATGTAGAGTGAAATCGAAGTAGCACTTAGAAAAGAAGCATGTGAATGTGGAAGATATGAAAAGAAAGAAAGTATTTTTAATGTCCACAAGGCTAAAAATAATTTATGGAGCAGATTGTTTCTCCATCTTGCTCTTGTATTCGGCTCTTTTCTTGACAAACTCTTCGTTGAATAGATTATTTCAAGAGCTAGCTGTCAGAATACCTACATAATTTTCCCTGTTGCCTTTGAAGGCCTTGCATTCTAAAATGAAATGTTTTTCTGTTTCCACTTTTCCGGAAGAGCAAAAAATACATACTCTTTCCTGCCACAATTCTTTTGGCCTTTTTCAGCGCCCTGTTTCACAACGGAGTTGATGAGAATTAGTCCTTAGTTGAGCAATAAGAATTTTAGATCTCCACGAAACATTGGCCCCTATGTACGCTTTTTGCTGATGATTATGAGTGGGGTTAAACTCTTCAATATAGTACTTCTTCTTTCTCACTAGCTTTTTTTCCCAAGTAATTTTGTGGAACTTATCCATAACAAAAGTTTTTATCTCTTTATTGTTTGTATGACACGTGCTCAAACAAATACCCCATTTACTAAACCATTTGTTATTTTGCCGCATCCAAGTCTTCTTTCTTTTGCACAATCTGTCATTAAATACAATCTTAAGCCATCTACCCTCTTCATTTGCTCATTTTTTTTCAAATACCTTATGACTCGCACCATAGCATTTGCTTCAATAGGAATTTAGAGGCTAAAGTATTGGTAAAATAGAGGTAGCACTGCACGAAAGAAGCATGTGGATGTGGAAGACATGGGGAATTAGAAGGCTAAAGTATTGATAAAGTAGAGCTTTCCAAATAGGTAAAAGTGCATTATAGAAACTTCAATATATCATATTTCTATCATCAGACTCATAACTAAACTGGGAGCAATCTTTGAGGAGACAACAAGTATGCTGGAAAAACTAGGTATGTGCATAAGTTTAAATTAGGATGTTCAGTTATAAAATTGAAGAGGTATAATCTGCTAGAAATGAATTTACAATGAAAGGCATATACTACTAGAAATGTAATTACAATCACAAGCTTTACACATGGTATCAAAGATAAGACATTCTTTGTATTTTTAATACGAGATTTGTAAAGTGGTGATGATAAATTGTATAATAATCTGGAGGAAGGATAAAGCTATAAAACCCAAAAAATGGACTTAATGAGTTCATTTCCATCCAATCTTAGGGTAGGCCCTACACATGGATCGATAAAAAGTTGCAATTTCTTTTTAAGCGTTAGCCTTCATCAAACCTTCTGTGTAGTTTTATTTTCTAGTATAGACAATGTTCTTGCTCATTTTGTTTTTTAAGCTTTAGCCTTCATCAAACTTTTGTGTACATTTTATTTTCTAGTATAGGCAATGTTCTTGCTCATTTTGTGGTTTGCACATATACGTCAATCCTTTACATACAAATAACTATTTGAATTATAATAAGGATAGTCCAAAAAAGGATATGAGGGCATTACTAAATGAGTGAGCTAGATTACTCCTTATTTTTAAAGACTAATAATAATGACGAGGTCATTAGATTGTTGAGGTTATTGAGCTTTCTTTGGAAAAGAGTCTCCTCTCCTTGATGCCATTGCTTACTTTCTATGGTGCAATTATGGTTCATTATTGAGGTTGTTGAGCTTGCTCTGCCAAAGGGTCTCGACTCCTTGATGGCATTGCTTACTTTCTATAGTTTACTCCTCGAAAGTGTTGAAACAAGAAACTTACCAACAATATATGACAACAAATTCTTTAAACTTAAAAAAATTCATTTTCATAACCATTCAATTACATTCCTAAATATTTTATACACAAATTTAATTTATTTGATTGATTATTTCTCTTTATATATATTAACTTGACTCTTTCATTACATTCTTGAACTTCTATCTCTTCCTTCCCACTTTCTCCCACAATCATAAGTCAATCATCAAATTAAAAATAACTCCAAAACACGTCATTTTTAAACATATCTAACTTATTTTATTAAATATTTTTAACAAAATAATGTGAAAAAAGGTATCCTAAGAGTTTCATCAAAACCTAACGGATCCTTCAAGATTATAAAAGTGAAAAACTAATAAACTTCCATACTGAGTATGACACTTTGCAAAGGGGTAAGTAAATTCCAAATATTAAATCCCCAATGTAATGTGACTTAATCTTCCACTATATAGTTGTTGAACCATAAACAGTTAAGTCCAAGAGATACCAGTCTACTGGCTTGTTCTTTTTTATTTTTTAGTTTTATGGTAAGGAGTGTTTAACAACTAATTTATTTATATTCAATCCTAAAATGTGTGACTTTGTAAGGAAGAATTATCTCAATTTGTTTTCTGAGAATTTTTCGAATTGCTTCTACAATAATAACAACTCGACTTCCTTTATTCGATCTGAGCCACTATGATCGGAATAATGATTGCAATTCAAATGCTATGCTTTGAAGAGTTTCTTGTCGTATTAAAGTTCCTAGATCTAATGGGTGGCGATGTTAAAGTATGGGTCATGCTATGAACGTTAACTTAAAATCCACTATCAACGTGGCTAAAATTTTCGGTAATATTCTAACATTTTTGTTTTCACTAAAGCTTGCAACAACTGATCTTAATTTTCACAATATGAAAATATTCATACATCTTATAGATTAGAAAACAAACTATTGAGCTATACGTTGATAGGTTAGACAGAGAAATCTCAATTAAACTGTTCACTGATTCAATAAAAAAACACATATGATTCAATAAAAAACATAAGATGATTTTGGTGTGTCATTACCTTGTAATACAAATCAAAATAAATAAATAAAACAAGACTACCCAAATGATTTTAATAATGTTTATTGGGCATCTAATAGGATACTAAATGGAGAAATCCCACAATAATGGTTCTTCTTCCTCCTCAGAGAGTAATACATGTTTGTCGATTAAAATTTATATTCATAAGTGAGTTCGCAACTAATAGTTGTTAGTGGATGAGTGTGTTTGTATCGGTTGGCAAATCAAAATCTATATGCATAAGTGGGCTGGCAAAATGCACAATAAGTTGATCCTCATTCACACTCATTTCTCGCTCACTAGGCTAGTATAATCCACAATAAGCTTCTACAATAATGATCGCAATTTTGTGTTTGTAGTAAATGCAAAGGCCGAGGTAGGGATCGACAATGCGATAATGCAATGTCGACATTGGACAAAAGTATACAAACTGCACGTACGGACTATGCATTTGAATTGCATATGGACTGAAGACTGCTGCAATTGCTGGGTGTTAAGGACTTATGTCTCATTGATTTACTTTCAATGTTGAATGTTGTGCAACAAGATTTAAGAAGTATGGAAGCTGGATGTTGTGACCAGAAGCTCTAATTGGCGCATTGTATGGATCTATACCTATGGATTTGGATGAAAGTACTGGATGAGTTTGGACTAAGCCTGAATACTACAAAAAAATATGTGCAAAGGTTGGAAGTTTCCATACGCTTGATATGCTAAACAAGAGCTGCAAGAGAGCTCACACAAAAGTTGTGGATTGTGACTGGAATTTGCAAAGACACATCATTGCACTGCTAGTGCTCACATTATATCATATTTATGTTGGATATTATAGTTTTAGATCCAAGTTATAATGAAATTGCAATGTTTGTGATGCCACAAATATATGCTTTGAGATTTTGAATAAAAAAGAGTCACAAAATTTTATTGATTCAAATGCAAAAATTGGTTTACTTTTGTGCTTCTGGAGAGTGGAAATGGAAAGCGAGTGGAAACATAATCCACAATGCCTTAGATAAGCCCCCACTGGTGCAACATCGTCGTTGTTCCAATTTCTCTGGGGTAAGTTTTGCATAAAAGCCATTCACAGTGTGCTTGTGGCTATATACTATAGTTTTCCTAGCTTCTTCACTGCTGAGAACAACAGTGAGAGTCTTTATGTGGGTAGCTTCAGGATCATCCTCACCTACTATTTTTTCATCTCAAAATCCTGACAAAATTTTTACTTTTGCAGCCATTTATGTATCTTCTTTGGAGATGGGAAGCAATCTTATGCATAACTCCCTCTTTATTGAATGAGTAGTTTCTTCAACAACATGTTTCTTTTGACTTCTAATTTCATCTCTAAGGATTCTGTTACGAGAATATTCATCTACATGCTTAAGATCCGACGAATGTTGGAGGCGTATTACAAAGGCTCCGCCTCTTTTCCTTTCTGTAGATATTCTTTAGGAAGGGCAAGAGTCTCTGCATCAAGCTCCTCATTTCTACATTCTGCTCCACTAATTATAACCTATTCACAGTTCTTTGGATCAATGTTGATCACTATCCCTTGTTTGTAACTGAGTTGTTGATAATTAGGGAGATGTTGACTCCAACGAGAATTTTTGCTGACGATTTGGGAGATGCCGACTCGAGCGGGAGATGTTGAATCTAGCGAGAAAATTGGTCAACAGAGTGACACTGTTGAGATTTGACTGTTGTTGAGGACGATGAATCTCAACAGTGTCCCCAACAACAACTCCACAATAGAATGCCTATCGACATAATAACTTATGAGTTACCATTAATATTGTGATGAATATAAATTTATTAATTAGCTTGTTTATTGTAGATTTATTTTAATTTAGGATTTATCAAGTGTTGAAAGGTATCAAATCTTTTGAAGTGCAAATATTTTTTTTAGTGTAAACTTTGAAGATATTTCTCAATGCTTGATAGATTCTAGGTTAAGTGTGTGGACACACAAAACTACTTGTCAAACATCTAATTATTCTAATCATTTTAAATATGTTAAATACGTCTAAGATTAGTCTGGTCATTCTAATTTTAAATTTGCTTAGTTACCTCAGTTTGTTGAGATGATAGAGATTGTTAATAATTTGAATGATGAAAATTTGATGAAATAAAAAATTTGGATGCAAAGTGACAATGTAATAGTATTGAATGATAAACAATGTGAATAATAGGAATGTAGTTAATTACAAATTGTCTTCATCGTGATTAATCTCAGATTATTTTCTTTTACTGTTATTATTGTCACACATGTTAGTTTTCCCATCTTTCCATATCGATCATATGAAAAGAGCAGTTGAAGTTGTAGATAATTAATCTTTAACTCAAGCTATTGTAGTAAATGTCGTAACTTGTCTCTTTTACTCTCCAATATTAATAGTAGTTTTCTTCAAGTTCAATCATTGTGACTTATGGAGTGTTAAACCCCAAGTAAGTTTCAATGATAATTGTTTTATGTTACTTCAGTTGAATTCAAAGTGACTAACAATGTTGAACGATGGAAAATGGGAATAAAAAGAATGTACTCAATTACAATATTTTACAAGAAGTAAACATTTTATTTAAGATGAAAATTCAAGTATTTTATTTATGGTTGAATTTCTATAACACTTAAATTAATGCACATCGTCCATAATTTTTTTTGTGTTTACAATGAAATCAATGCGCACTATTAATATAATTACTTTGAAAATAATATACATCATACATTTTGTTACGTCAAATTAGATATCAAGATCTAAATTGAATTCAATGCATCTGGTGCAATCAAATAGGATTAGAAATCCACATTTACACTGAAATCAATGCATCTAGTGCAAGTAATCAAAGATTACAAATCAAAAACTACATCGAAATCAATGCAACTAGTGCAATCAATCAAATAGGATTAGGAATCAACATCTACACTAAAATCAAAATATTCATGGCTTTCTAATCCAACTTACTTCTTTTACCTTTTTATGAAAGCAATACTCTCTCTCTCTCTCTCTCTCTCTCTCTCTCTCTCTCTCTCTATATATATATATATATATATATATATATATATATATATATATATATATATATCTCATTCTTTGTCTCTCTATGTCACCCCCAAACACACACGCTCTCTCTCTCCATATCTATCTATCTCTCTTTCTTTATCTCTCTATCTAACCTCAATCATATGCACTCTCTCTCTCTCTCTCTCTCTCTCTCTGATTTAAGACTTTTAAAAGATTATATATATATAAACAAAATTTATATTACTTGTCAAATCTACCTTTTCTTCCCTCTTTTATTGCTCAATATTGTTTCGTCACAATGTAACCAACCTAGATCCATCTTAATTCTGAATCTAACAAGCACCCAGAGGGAGAGATTTGCATGTCAAGATATTTGATTCCTCTCAACGCTTGGTAGATCCATAGTTAAGATGGATATAGTTTGGTTTAATTTCCAGGTCAATTTTACCTTAATTACCCAACTGAAATTTATAAAAATAATAATAATAATAATGTAGAAAATTTATTTTTATTATTTTAGTTTGCAATTATTTATATTTTAATGAAGGGTTAGTTTTACTTTTATTTTTATTTTTACTAAGTCAAAATGTTTACGGAACATTAAATCTATTTACATCATATTACATCATCTCTACCATACTAGGTTGGAGAGTGCTTCTCTGGGCAATTGGATTTTACATTTTACATCATTCTAGATCCATCTTAACTCCAAATCTACCAAACACCGAGAAGGATTTCTCATAAACATGGAGCTCAAAAGCCACTGATAACTTGACCAAGTCAAGTTTATCTAAACCACCTAACAAAAATTAATAAAAGTAAAAATAATTGATCCAAGTGGATAATAATTACCATAGTAAATAATTATTTTGATATTAATTTGTTAAAACCATAGATGATGCCTCATAATAAATAAAATAATTCATAATATTAAAGTGAGAATCTAATGGCATGATGATTTCAATTTTACCATCGTAATTATGATACTCATACATGGTATATACCCTTGATGTTGTAAATCACGGTATTTACTCATGGTATTGTAATTTATTATAGTTACCCATGGTATTGGTATTTACCCTTGGATTTTGTAAATCACGGTATTTACTCATGGTATTGTAATTTATTATATTTACCCATGGTATCTTAATTTATTATATTTTTCCATGGTAGTCACCCATGGATTTTGTAAACCATGGTATTTACCCATGGTATTTTAAATGTAATGAGAGGCATGGCTCTCACTAAAAGATCCTCGTAAAATGTATAAATACAGGACTTCACCATGGAATAAAGCAAGCTTTTTGTCCTTCCTAATGTAGTCTTATGTTATATTCTGCATTCAATAAAAGTAGTTTCATTCTTTTATGTTGTTTTCTTTTGAAATATTTCTCTTACACAATGTGTCATATTCTTAGCTATTTTTCACATTGTGATATATTCCTTTTTCCTCTGTTAAGTTTCATTTCTTAAACAACTTTGCACCAACATTAATCTATCAGGGCTCATGAGAACTCTAAAGTTAAGCATGCTTGGGCTAGAATAGTATTGTGAAAGGTGACCTCTTAGGGAATTTTAGTTATTATTTTGTCACATTTTTTTGGTCTCATTCCTTAGACTATCCAGATCAGTGGCATCCGAGCGGTGATCTTGTCTATTTTTTTGTGCATGTCTCGAATGAGGTTAGGGAACAAAGAGTTGGGACTTGAAATACTGCAACATTTGCAAGACCGTCCTCACCGACATTGAAATCCTCACATGTTAGACAAAAACAAAAATGATGGAGTAGGAGATATTGTTAAATTTTCGCTCGTGGAAGCACTTACACGAAAAAGGAATGAGATGATGGACAATTTCGTTGAGATCTCTGGTGACTCCCAACAATGGATGAGAAAACTTCAACAAGATTTTTTTTTAAAATCTAAACACCTTTCAAGGTACAAGTAACTTTGATATCTCCCTATTCGAAGGACAAATAGATGCATAAGCTTTAGATAAATGGTCGAATCTGCTACAGGGCTATTATTCGGTCCATAATTTTTCTGACAATGATAAAATCACCTCCACTCTCCTAAAATCTCTACCACATGTCAAAGATTGGTGAGAAGGTTATTTGGAGAGACAATGAAGATGAGTCTGGGGTACACAAGGTAGGCCCCACTTGGGCCATTTTTGTTGATGCCCTGAAGGAGGAATTATACCTTGTAGGATACTATGAAGACCAATACATGAGATGGACCACACTACAGTAGGAAAGCGACCAAACAATGCAAGAGTTCACAAATATATTTCATACTTTGTGCACCAAGTTAGGCATTAGAGACTTTGAATGACATTTGGTACTCAAATATCGCGGTTGTATACACATATACATCCAGAAATAAATGGAGTTCCTTGAAATCTCCTCACTTGGTGCAGCATACTGATATGCTGTCAAAATTAGCATAAATTTAAACAGAAGAAGCGAGACTTTGGATGGTGATCCTTCACAAGAGAAGCAGGGCAAGGGCATCCCCAATCAAAAAACAAAGAATGGTAATGGAAAGTCAAAGGAAGACACTGAGAAGTGGTGTAGGATACACAAAAGACCCTCACACAACACTGAAGAATGTCGCTTAAAACAATCTTTCTTGGCAGAGCTTAAAGAGAAACAAATAGACTCTAGCTCTGATTTTGATTCTGAGCAGGATAAAAGAAAGATCATCATTGATGGAAAACAAAATGTTACCATAGAAATTGTTGTAACATTTTAAAATGCAGGAGACCAGTGCCTAGGACATCTTAAGCATAGGAGGTTTGCTTGTATTAAATTTCAATTTGGGGAGACCTCGTAGGATATAGCCTTGGTGAGATTTACTTATTTGCTGGTTCTAGATAGCAATGGGAGCAGAGCAAGGATGCTAAATTTAATTGTATGTTGGATATAACTCAGAATGGGCCTGAGGCCGTTATGAAGCTCAATTGCTGTAAATGGGCCAGATATGAAACCATTGAACAGTCCTTAGAGGTAAAAGAGGGTGAACACTTGGATGAACGGGGAGAGGAGAGTCTGAGAGAGGCAGGCTTACTGAAATGTAAGAATCTGCCCTTCGTAGACTTAAAGAGGAAAACAGTTGTGATAAGGTTTATGAAACAGAAATCTTGTGTCAAGCCTAATTAAGGTGACCAAGTGACTAACTTATGAGAACAATTTCCAGGTAAATTCATTTATTAAACACTAGTGACCAGCATTCCGAACACACGATACTTGAAGAAACGTTTGGCGAAACTGAATAATAAAATTAAAAAATATATACAGAAGAGGCATACATACTGCTCAAAAGTCCAGTTGTAATCCATTTGCAACAAATCGTTATTATATTATCTTCTCAAAACAACTCTTTCAGATATGAATTAAGAGCTTATTGCAGACATTACAAAATGTGGTATACCAAATGTGGACTCAGAACTTTCACAGAATTCAGAACCTTTTTTTCTTCACTGAGTTCGCTCTTTATAGTTTTTACATTGGAACTCATCAACCAGATATTTCTTGGACAGATATTCCTTCTTGATCTTACTGTTTCCGATCAAAATAAAAAATGATGTGATATAACTACATCATATCAAAATCACTACTCTTCGACACTGATTACAATAGAAACATAACAATTAAACAGTACTTAGGGTGAAATCAATATTTCACCTGATTTTACAACACAACTGAAAATGAAACAGAAAATAAAACAAAAGGTCGTGTGGGCCTGATCATGATATCTTTAACGTGTATGACGAGGAGTGGCAGAAGCGATAGTGGAGTTAGCAAGTTGATTAACACTGAAAAGAGTGGAACAAAGGCCATGGAAGGGCTACTGATGACATGGCAGGGAGGTGGGGCCCAAGCTCATATCGCAAATCACAATTTGATCTTTTGTTATGGGAAAGCGAAGGGTAAATGTTATACTCTGCGAGGAGAAAAGTGTGATTGCGGTGAGTGGAAGATGACGTGGCATGATAGAGGTGGGGCCCAAGCTCATATCACAAATCGAAATCAGAGCTTTTTTTATGGGAAAGTGGAGGGTAAATGTTATACTCTATGAGGAGTGAAGTGTGATTACGGTGAGTGGAAGATGACGTGGCATGACGAAGGTGGGGCCGCCCGCAAATCGCAATTGGGAGTATTTAGTTATGAGGAGCGGTCAATAAATGCTATAATCTGTGATTTGCGATGTGTGGTGGCGGAAAGGTGACGTGGTAGGATGGAGGTGGGGCCGCCTGCACATCGCAAATCACAAGGTTTAACATATGAGCAATGGAGGGTAAATGGTCTGATATGCGATGCGTGAAGTGCGATGGCAGAGAGGTGACGTGTCAAGGCGAAAGTGGGGCTGCCGGCAAATCACAGATCAAGGAGTTCAGTTATGAGGAATGGAGGATAAACGCTAAAACTTGTGATGCGCAATTTGAGACGAGCGGAGAGGTTGGTGATGCGAAAAGGTGAGTGGTAAGATTTCTTTCTTCTTTTGACTGTAGGGTGTCCTCCCGACCCACGCTTGAAGTATTTGGCCTTCATTTTAGCTACTCCCACTCTTCATTCACTTAACTATGATGTTTCCTTATCCTTTCATAGAACCACAAGACAAAATATCCTTATAGGGGCCACTTCTCCACCTTGTGTGTGGTCACAGGCCAATAGAAACTATGAAAATCCAACCAGAAGATTCAAAAGAGCCTGAGGAGGGAGAGTGCCTCTTCCATTCACAAATGAGGGTGATAGGGGCCTTGCTACATTTCATTATTGACAGTGAGATCTAGAAGAACCTAATCTTAGTCGATGTCATCAAGAGATCAAAGCTGGCAATAGTTCCACACCCCCAACCATACACCATTGGTTGGTTGATCCATAGAAGAGACATTCGTGTCAACCAACAGTGTCGTTTGTCCTACAACATCAAGCTATTCACAAACGAGGTATTGTGTGATGTTGCCCCACTTGAAGTGTGATGTTCTTTTAGGACAACCTTATATATTGAAACAATATGTTGTTTATGAGTCTCGACCCCATAGTGTCATTATTACTCTAGGGGATCAACTCTACAGGATACTAGAGGTAGTTCCAACTACTGTGATTTTATTGATCTCAGAAAAAAAGTGCAAGAAGGTAGTCTCTCATACTTCCAAGTTTGTCCTTTCCACAATTCAATTTGAAGGTGAACCGTGGGTCACTGTAACCACCATAGCTTCAGTACAAACTCTCTTTACATAACACAAATAGGCGGACAATCTTGTAGAAGGGTCCAGAGATATAATCACCTCACCTAGAAAGGCACCCCTACATCCACTTACACTGGATGACATACTTCCATATGTTCAGTGTGGCTACAATAGAGCTCTTTATAACTCCATTAATTATTTTCAAATGTGTCCAGGGCTCTAGCTAGCAATCCCCATGGATGTCACTTTTCGGTCTACATCTTCAACAACAAATTCCTCCCCTCGAGTAGCCAAATCTGTTGAACTATTTTGACACTTCCAACCATAGGTCCATGGTGCCCTACCAACAGCCAATGCCAAGTAAAAATAGTGACATGACCAACATCAAGTTCTATGTAAGTTTCAAGGTACAACTGATGGGATTATGGACACCAAGATGAAGGGAAACTTCTATCGAGTGGTTAAAGCAGGGCAACTTCTTATCTAAGGTAAGTAGTTCACCAAGAAGCAAGTTCAACAGAAATTTCCTTATCTGGTGAGGGAACTCCTCTACGCAATAGGGACCATTGCTTCCTAAGGGGAGAGGATTGATCCAAGTGGATAATAATTACCATAGTTAATAATTATTTTTATATCAATGTTTGTTAAAACCACGCATGATGCATGATAATAAATAAAATAATTCATAATATTAAACTCAGAATTTAATGGCACTACGATTTCAATTTTACCATCGTAGTTATGATACTCGCCCATGGTATTTACCCATGGATTTTGTAAACCATGTTATTTACCCATGATATTGTAATTTATTATAATTACCCATAATATCATAATTTATTATATTTTCCCATGTTATTCACCCATGGATTTTGTAAACCATGGTATTTACCCATGGTATTTGAAAAGTAATGAGAGGCGTGGCTCTTAGTTAAAGTTCCCTATAAAAAATATAAATACAGACTTCACCATGGAGTAAAGCGAGATTTTTGTCCTAATGTAGTCTTTATGTTATATTTTGCATTCAATAAAAATAGTTTCGTTCTTCTATGTTGTTTTCTTATGAAATATTTCTCTTACGAAATGTGTCATATTTTAAGCTATTTTTATATTGTGATATATCATTTTTCATTGTTAAGTTTTATTTCTTAAACAATTTGGATTGCACCAACATTAATATATCAAGGCTCATGAGAACTCTATGGCTAGAATAATATTTTGATGGGTGTCCTGGGAAATTTTTAGTTATTATTTTGTCACATTTTTTTGGTCTCGTTCCTTAGACTCGATCAATAATAATGTAGAATTTTTATTTTAACATAGGGTTATCTTAGTTTTATTTTATTTTATTTTGACCAAATTGAATCTTTACAAGACATTACATTATAACATCTCTACCATACTGAGTTGGAGAGTGTCTCTATGCAATTATGTTTTACATTCTACATTATATTACATTTTGCATTTTGCATTTTACATTTTACATTTATATATGTTTTAATTTGAATATTAATTAAATAAAAATTTTCCATAAATATGTTTTATAACATTTAAAAGTGTCTGCATACTTACATTATGTCTTAACATCTCCCACATGTTGGGTTGTACAACACCTCTCGACACAATAAAACTACCTCTGCCTGAGACATTGTTGGATTAAAAAATAAGTGCTTAGGTACTCAATGGTTTATGTATTGTATATGATTATGAGTAATTAATTAGAGTGATATTTTGGCACGTTAAGTCTTAATTGATGTGTAGTAGGAGAATGAGGTGGAGTTTATCGTGATATATTTATTAACTATTAAATTAAAGTCAATAATAACGGGAGTTTTTAAAGTAGATATTATAATGTTTCAATAAAATATTTTATGGCTATATAGATGAGACATGTGGCTCGAATAATGTAGCACCAGTATATAAAGAGAATCTTCCAAGAACTATTGAATTAGGTGAATCTACGAGCTTACTCCAATTGAGATTGATAGTCCAAAATGAATGGGAAGATTATAAAGTCAAAAATTTGCTAGCAATAATGAGTTGTTGGATTTATTTTGTATGATTTTTTCGAAGTTATATCCATTTCATGACCTAGACACAAAGACTATTTCAAACAAATCACATATTTCTAAAGTTACATTCTATAAATTTATCAATTACCCTACACACTAATATAAGAGCATAAAAAATGCATCATCACATAATTAATTTTTCATTGGGTAATTGAGCCATTTCTCCCCAACAAAGATTGTTACTTATCATATTTGGTTATCTAATATTTAGCATAGATAGCTATATTTCAGGAACATAGAGATACTCTCCAGTGGAAACCATGGTGATTACTTATACAAGTAGGGAAAATTCGTGTTTTTTTTTCTTTGGCATGTGCACCCAACTCAATTTTTAATATAACGTGGCTTTTTTTAGACCTTTTAAATGGTGTAATTGAAATCCAAACTGTCATGACAACCTTTTTATGAACATCAAAGTGATCTAATGAACTTTTGAGGCTTAACCTTCTCAATGTTGGGATGACCTCCTTAACATACAAGACAAACCTTCTTGACACCATGCACAACCTTCTTAAACATAGGACAAACTTCTTAATGATATAATTGAGTTCAAATAATGAAATAAAATCAACATGGTGACAACTTCTATTGTAAAGTGAAATTATTTAGCCTATCAAGTCACACTATTGAATATTGAAAATCCAACAATTATTTATTTTCAATAATTTTTATTTTTTTATCTTTTCAAACAAAGATTCAAACTCCACAATTACTTTTGTCATAATCATAAATTTCTAGTTTGTTGTCACTTTGGCAAGAGGGCATTATTCTGTATATGTAACCCAATTGGAGTTCCATCATAGTTCGCCTATAACCACATGCACCTAAGTGACGCACAAGGCACCTGTGATAACTATTAGTGGGATTTAAACTTGTGACCTCCAAATTCCAAGGACTAGAGGAGGCCTCGAAACTTATCAAGTTACAAGTGGAACCCTTATTTTCTTTAATTGTTGTAAAGGAATTTCATGGATCCATTTACAAATTTATGGCTATGTATCTAGACTCCATATTTTTTGGGGTTAAGTTGTAAGGCTTTAATAACATCAACCTTGTGTTGGTTAAAATTAGGTTCAGGGTGAAATGACATGTCAAGCAAGCACTAATTCTCACATGATTTAACACCAAGCATATTAAACTTCTCACATAGGGACAAGACTCGTCGGGAAAATCTCCTATCACTCTAATAATGCAAGCCATAATCATAGCTCTACCTCTTGAATGTGATTGTAAGGTTAACCATAAGAATTTTGTGATAATGATCCAATATCTTTTGCTTAAAGATGCATAGACAATTACATATGACAGAGCATGTTAACCAGGTAAACTAAAACCACATGAAAATGTAGTAGGAAAATATAAACAAGCATGAGATCATGACACAAGAATTTGATTACGAAGTTCACCCAAGGTGTGCTACATCTCTGGGCCCTGCTCAACAGTGGGGAGGCCTTATTTTATTAAGTTGCATCAAAGAGATCAAGCATAAGCAAAATTAAAAAAAAAGACCCTTATACCTCCAAGTTGAAAGATGGCCTGAAAGTGGAGAGCTCAGATGCTGAAACAAATGTCACCAATGAATTCCTGGCAAAAAACTGAGCAAAAATTACTATAAACTTGTTAAATTCTAATAAAGTCACCTATGCCCCTCTAGGGAATCTTCAAAGAATCTTTTTAACACCTCCGGTCATGGTTTTGGGCCCCTAGGCTGCTCCTAGTTCTGCCCAGCGTGGTTCTACTCCTCATCTGCTGGCACTCTCCGTGTAAATGAAAGGTTAAAAGTTTTTATATTAATCAAGTGACCGAATTTACAAAGCCGCCACCCCTGGCGCTTTAGGTAAGGTGGAGGTACCAAGGCGGGAAGGTCAATGGTTCTAACCCCGCCGACCCCCACCTTGGTACATAGTTTAACGAACAATACAAATAAATGTTGGTGGTTTGCAGTGGTTATGATCTGCGAGCGGTCATGGTTTAAGTTTGGTGCACGGTTATGATATGTAGTTCCAAATAACTCGGTGGTCAGGCGGGTCCATCGGGGGTGGCCCGCCCACCACATATTTTTTATAATAATAATCATATGACCATTGGAGGTGGCGGGGTTGACAAGCTGCCCCCCAATCTTATTTTTTTTGTTTTATTTAACCAACCCATACATTTTTTATTTTATCGAATATAAGGGTTACTAGAAAAATTAACCATTCGACATTTTTTCCCGTCCGGTGGTCAAATTTCGTGCGTCGGGGTATCAGCTAATTTTTTTCCTCCTTAAGCCTGCCACTTATCCACTTTGACCAAAACTTTGACCAACCCTAACTCGTCCATACGAACTTGGATTTGAGTGTCGTTCGAACCGTTGGAATTAGGGCGACAAGCACTTTAATCTGGTTCTGGTTTTGCTACCATCTGATGACTTTGATTTTTTTAGCTATTTTCAAGGCCACTTGTACTTTGAGATCCTCCGGGATTAGATAATGATGTAGTCAATATTTGGTGTCTATTACATCTATGTTTTGGATTTAAGGGGTAGCCTCAAATTTCTAGGTTAGGCTTATCTCAGCATTTGGGCCACTCATTTGGATTTCTAGATATTTTATTCTATATTTGAGAGATATTCAACGAAATTTGGTTAAGGTTCTTGGTCTAGTTTCTATCATCTACAGTATGTATCTTGGTATTAGTGTTAGCGTCTTGAATTTAGTCAAGGGAAGGTTCTTTTTGGATTTTGATTTGTTTGTCTCTATCGTTTTATTTCACATGTTGTTTATCTTTGTCTGTATATCCTTTGGGATTCCTTTGGTTGGACAATCTATAAGTATTCTTGGGTGAAGGGTCGCAATATAAGCTTCAATCTCTTGTGGAAACATGCCTAAGTTTAATTTTAATTCTATGGGCTAGAGACTCTTTCTTTAGCAATGAGTTCTTTAACCTAATTAAGTTTATATGGAATTGTGACTTGGGATTAATAATTATGGAAAACATAGATGTATTAGACATCAAGAGAACCTTGAGAAGACATCAAGAATAATTTCATGTCCCCATTTTCATTTTCCTCTATAGTACAACCAAGATGGGTTTCCAAGGTATGTGATAGCTAGGCTGCAGGAACAATATTACATCATCATGGGGTTTTGGAGGAGTTTCGGGGAGTTTTTACTGGATCTGATGACATTCACTTGCCATATTCCATCATCTACACAACTTGCATTTGGTTATGTTGCATTCTGGCGACTTTCATAAAACAAGGTTATTATTGGGCCTGACTTAATTAATTACACTTGAGGTGGAATTTTGAGAGGAATAATTGATCAAACACCTTAGTGTAATAGCTAGTTGGTACCATAACGAGAAGATCTACAATATGGGATGATGAGAAGAGACTTCTAATGGCCAGATGAGGCACGATGAGAAATTTACCATTTTCCCAAACTAAAAAGTGACTTTAATTGGTCACTTAATTAAATAAAAGGAGGGGAAAATAATTAATTGAAGGAAAAATTCCAAAAGTCACTTAAGTGAAGTAAAATAAAATTAAAAGTCACTTAGATGGAGTCAAAGGGGAACTTCTAGAAAAATATTAAAATAATCAAAATAAGATACTTCTAGAGGCTTGGAGATCTATCTATGGAGTCTTTAAAAGGAGAACGAGGAAATCATTTCAGACATCTTAGTTTGTTTGATCATTGTTGTAGTGAGGGTTGGAGAACGAAGTTCCCAACTTCAACAAAGACCCAAGATAAAAACCCTCGGGTTTACTATTTTATTGGACGAAAACCCAACACCATTTTGGAGATTCCATCCAGGAATTTCACAGAGCTTCAGCGACAACAACTAGAGATCATATATCTAGTGGATCTGAAGTTGAAGTGAGGATCATTCAGATCCTCAATTGGTGCTTCATTTCTTCTTATTTTGTCTCTTAGTTATTTTTTTTGTAACAACATATACTATATAAATAAAGTTAAATGTCTTTCGGATTAATCACATCATTAGGATTAGGTCGATGTTTCGAACCATCTAATGTGGTTCATCCTCAGGACAAGGTGAAGAAAGAAACAAATCACATTGAATAAATAGTAGGGATGTGTCATTGCCCAGAAAAAGCTGTTGAAACTAGCCGTTATTTGACTAGTTAGTTAATAGGATAAAATATTAATAGTTTTTAAGATTTTTAGGGAAAGTTAACCAAGAATAATTTAGAATTTGATAATTTAATAAAATGATTAAATTCTAGTTATTATAAGCGAAGAAGGGAAGGGTAAATCTTAAAATTTTAGGATTTAAATTTTAAGTATTTAAGAGATAATATTACAAGTTAATAAATAATACTATAAAATGAATAATAATAATAATAATAATAAATAAATAAAAGAAAAATTATATAAAATTAGAATACTAAGCCTAGCTAGTCGTTAGAAAGTTAGTTGGTTGAGAAATAAAATTTTTAAGAATAAATCAATTAAAATAAGTTTATTATAAATGAAATATAATACAAAATAGGGAGGGGAAATTTTTTTGAATGAATAAAACAAATAAATAAATGAACAAATATAAAATTAATGAATTAATTAGGTAAAAATATATAATAAATGAACTAATTAGGTAAAAATATATAAATTAATTAATTAATTAAGATTAAAAAAAAAAAAAACCTAGCGAGAGCCGGGGCCTAGCTCTTACTTAATTTCCATCCATCATCACGGTTGAGATTCTTAGCATGTCGTTCAATTTCGATCGCCTCCCTTAATTTCCTATGGTGGAAGTGATCTAATTTGACAACGACTTTGGAATCCTCAATACAAACATGGTGACAAGATTTTTCCACATGCTCAACAAGAGCCGAGGTACGAGATCGATTGTGTTTAATATCCACAACATGTTCCTGGATTCTTTGCCTAATGGATCGACCTGTTTCACCAATATAGGGAGTACCACATGAACAAGGAATCATGTAAACCCTTTTCATGTCTTTACATGATTCCTTGTTCATGTGATACTCCCTATATTGGTGAAACAGGTCAATCCATTAGGCAGAGAATCTGGGAACATGCTGCAGATATTAAACACAATTGATCTTGTACCTCAGCTCTTGCTGAGCATGTGGAAAAATCTTGTCACCATGTTTGTATTGAGGATTCCAAAGTCGTTGCCAAAGTAGATCACTTCCACCATAGGAAATTAAGGGAGGCGATCGAAATTGAATGACATGATAAGAATCTCAACTGTGATGATGGTTGGAAATTTAGTAAGAGTTGGGCCTCGGCTCTTGCTAGGTAGTTTTTTTTTTGTATCTTAATTTATTTATATATTTTTACCTAATTAGTTCATTTATTATATATTTTTACCTAATTAATTCATTAATTTTATATTTTTTTCATTTATTTATTTGTTTTATTCATTCAAAAAAATTTCCCCTCCCTATTTTGTATTATATTTCATTTATAATAAACTTATTTTAATTGATTTATTCTTAAATTTTTTAATTCTCAACCAACTAACTTTCTAACGACTAGCTAGGCTTAATATTATAATTTTATATAATTTTTCATTTATTTATTTATTATTATTATTATTATTTATTATTTATTATTTATTATTATTATTTTATTATATTATTATTATTATTCATTTTATAGTATTATTTATTAACTTGTAATATTATCTCTTAAATACTTAAAATTTAAATCCTAAAATTTTAAGATTTACCCTCCCCTTGTTCGCTTATAATAACTATAATTTAATCATTTTATTAAATTATCAAATTCTAAATTATTATTGGTTAACTTATCCTAAAAATCTTAAAAACTATTAACATTTTATCCTATTAACTAACTAGTCAAATAACGGCTAGTTTCAACAATTTTTTTTGGGCAAGGACACATCCCTACTATTTATTCAATGTGATCTGTTTCTTTCTTCACCTTGTCCTAAGGATGAACCACATTAAATGGTTCGAAACGTCGACCTAATCCTAATGATGTGATTAATATGAAAGACATTTATCTACATTATGAATCACAAAAGTCTTAGATCTAACATATATAAATAAAGTCGAGTTCCAATATTTATTCTATCTCTATTTTGATTGGCATGGGCTCTCATTTCGAATACTCCTACAATTTTGTGAGAATTTAAGTAGTTAAATTTTTTCATAATTATAATTAACAGAACATTTTATAATATCATGGAATTGTTGGAAATTGATCTATTTGGGACATTACAAATAAATCTAGTTAAATAGAAGCTCTCTATTCTGAGTGACATCCAAAGTTCATGAGAATGAACACAATCACGTCTTTCAATATGCAACCATTATGAATTTATTAGTTCAATGAAAATAAAGGATTGACATCTAAAAGTAAGATGCCATATGTTACAAAACTTGGCACTCAACCTTCACAAGTACTCTCTCTCTCTTTAGCTTCAAAGAATAAGGTACAACATAAATTAAACTCAAAGAAGAGGAGATAGATCATCAAATAAAAGAACCAAGGACATTGAATAATGAAAATCACCCCATTAGACACTGGATAAAAAAAGATTAAGTCAACATATATTTTGTTAATTATTATGTTGTTTAAATTTATTAAACGTTTAAATGTCTTTATTAGTCCCTGCCTTGCGAGGGACTATAACAACTACTTCACGATAAGAATGTGTTGAATTTGCATTATTTTTCTTTGTTTTTATAATTTTAACCAAAGTTTAAGGAAAATGCATAATATTTATATTTTCCCATATATATATATATATATATATATATATATATATATATAAACATGTATAAACATGTACTATTTTCAAAGATTTATCAAGCATAATAAATTCTATTTGACAATAATAATATTGTGAGTGGTCATTCTGTTGGTGCTCTGACACTACCATTGTTATGTTATTTCTCTACCCAATGAAGCCATAATTGACATGGTTGCGAGTCATTTACATAGGGGGGGTGATTAATATTATTATGTTATTGTGCAGATCTTCCTTGTGCGAAGGAAGTTTCCTATGCACAATGAATGCTCCACACAAGGACTCATGGAGTATGGCCATACAAGTTTTCATCATTATTATGGTTCCATCCAACACTATTTGTATGTTGCCTATTAAATTTTCCACCACGTTCAACCACATTCATGGATTACATTCCTAAAAATATAATATTTGATTCAGTACAAAGCACCTTTCTATGAAAGTACGCAAGACGATGGAAAAAATTGGCTATGGTAAAGAAGAATAAGAAGAAATTATTTTAACATCCATGAGGCTAAAGATAGCATATGGTACATATTCATTCTCCATCTAATTCTTGTATTCAACCCTTTTCCTGTGAAGCCTCACAATAAATGCTCCCAGCTTATCGACAAACCCCTCGCTGAATAAATTATCCCAAGAGCGAGTTGCCAGAATATCTGCATAATTTTCCCTGTTGTCTTTGAAGGCCTCACATTCTAAAATGAAATTATTTTTTGTTTCCACTTTTACGGAAGAGAAAAAAATACATACTCTTTCTTCCCACACTTTTTTTGTACTTTTCCAACTCCCTGTTTCACAAAGGAGTTGATGAGAGTTAGTCCTTAACTGAGCAATAAGAATTTTGGCTCTCCACTAAATATTGACCCCTATGTATGCTTTTTGTTGATGATTATGAGTGAGATTAAACTCTTCAATGTAGTACTCTTTATTTCTCCCTAGCTCCTTATCCCACATACGCTTGTGCAACTTATCCATAACAAAAGCTTTTATCTCTTTACTGTTTCTGGGACACATGTTCAAACAAATACCCCATTTACTAAACCATTTATTATTTTTCCGCATCCAAGTCTTCTTTCATTTGCACAATATGTCATTAAAGACAACCTTAGGCCATCTACCCTCTTCCATTTGCTATTTTTTTTTTTTTTTAAATACCTTATGACTCACACCATAGCAATTGCTTCAATAGGAGCAACCCATGTTTCACTTAACAATATAGCATAAGAAAGTACACTTTTAATTTTGAATTTGTTTGTAATCAAGTGCTTCTGAATTTTCTCACTTTGTTTTGATTGCATGTCGGATTTACCGTTGGCCCACAATTCACAACCATAGAGAATCACCGAAATCACTAAAATCCCAAAAAGAGTTTGAGTGGTTTTCCAATCCCATAACTCTCCCTCTCTACACCTATTTTGAAAAGCATAAAATTATTTCCAACCTCCCAAAGTTATTTTCTTTCTATAGTCATCCCAACTTAGATTTATGTTGAAGTCAATTCCGAGGTATTTGTAATCCGCAACTTCTTCCAGAGTGTTGCCTTCAAAGTAGAACATATGTTGTTTATGTTTTCTTTTGTTAGAGAAAACCAATCCTTTCGTTTTGATGATAATTACTTACATCCCCACCCTTATACAAAAATTCTCAAGGGAAAGTAAGTGTTATTGCAAACCAAGAGAAGATTTTGCAATCAGAATAAGGTCATCTGCATACAAAAGAAGCCTTATAACAAACTTTCCCAAATGGATATCATCACCCCCTTGCGAATTTAGCCACTCTTCGATCTTGTCGATATATAATAAAAAAAGGGTAGGAGACAATGGGAAACCTTGCTTGACCCTGATATCACTTCTAAAACTGTCAAAAATGTTTGCTGAAGTTCTAATTTTGACTTTCACCTCTTCATACAACCTATGCACAACTGCTCTCAAATGCCTAGGAACCCCAAGTTCCTCCATTTTGTGCCAAAGCTTATCCCTAGAAACCGTGTCAAAGGCTTTTTTTAAATCAACAAAAGGCTTCTTCCCTTTTCTCCCAAAATTTTTCAATGATGTGCCTTAAAGTTATACGATGATCAATTGTGGAATGTTTAGGTCTAAAACCTGCTTGCCCTTTAGCACATTTATCTCTTTCTTCTGCCCATTTGTTGATTTTATTTTTTAGCATGCTTCCAAATAACTTTGCAAAAAAGGGGTTTATCATTATGGTCCTATAATTGGAGGGATTATTGACGTCAAATCTCTTGAAAAGAGGTATTGTCAAACTAGGTGTCCAATTTGTGGGGAACCCCTATTGTATGATGTTGTTTAAATTTTTTGTAATGTGAGGTGCAAAATTTGTTAAGCCCCGCTTTAGATACTCTACTTGGAGTTCAACTAAGTCTTTTTTTTTTCCAACACTTAACTTCTTGATACCCATCTCTACCTTTTTCATTGTGAAGAGTTCAGTATCAGTGTTGACCAAGGGAGGAGGGTCAACCTTGGGATCTTGCTCATAAGGTTGTCCTTCATAGTCAAACCATTTAGAAGCTGTAATATTATTTTCAGCTTACATCTTTCTTGGTTGGAGCTCCTTCCAAAATAATTTGGGGTTATTTTTCCCAAGCAAGATTAGTTCTTCCCTCGAAACCATGAAATCAACCATTTTCTTTCTTAATATATGCTTGTAATCTTTGAGCTTTATGTTATCCTTGTTTAACTCTTTCCACATTCTCCTTGCTTTTTTGCATTCCTCGTCAAACCAAGCATTATCCATAAGGCAATTTGTTTCAAACTTCTTAATTTTTGCTTTTTTGCACTCTGCAAGTGCGCTTTGAATTTAGTATATTAATCCATGACTATGAATGTCGTGAATTGGAATTTTCTCCTTCTCAAAGAGTATTGTTATTTTGAAGATATTACAATTTTCTGGAGTCAAAAGAATTGTGCCAGTTGGGAGATTTGTTGAACACACTGAGTTTTTGACCCTAACTTATTCTATCCAGACCAAGAGAAAGTTATATAAATTGGCTTGTGATCTAATTTTAAGTCCCAAAGCTAATCTCCATTCAAAATTTCCTCCATTTTTTGACATAAACCATGTGAGAAAATTACATAATCTACTACACTTGCTCGATTGTAAGTAGTGCAAGTGAAATTACTAGACTTTGCCCATCTAGTCAAACCATTACAAATGACTAAATCGAAAGCCCCACATAGAGTAAGCAATTTTTCACCAAAGAGATTGTAGCCCTTTTTCTCTGAAATTTTTTCCCACTGATGATTACTCTCTTCTATAAGCCAAATATGGTCACAGACTTCTTTACAACAAAGAATGCTAGCTTGCTCAGTTGCATTCCTATCATTGAAACCATCCACTATAAATACTTCATATAGCTGAGAATATGTTGTAATATTTGCTTTTAAGGCTACAAAGGGATCTTTGTGATCAAGCCCTCTACTTTTGTAAGTTTTTGAAACTTGCAGCGCAAAATAACATGTTGTAATTTTGATGTGATTTATATTTTCTAATATTTTAAATCAAATAATTGTTTATTTGAGTCTTATTTTTCTAGCTGAATGAAACAACCTTCTTTTTCCCTCCCTAATACCATGATACCCCTGTGTCCTTTTCCATTCCCTATTGCCTTATTCCACACTTCCATCCTCCAGTGCCCTTCAAACAAAGGTGTCTTGCACCCTTCATGCTCATGTGTTTCTATGAGACAAATTATGTCTCTATATTCCACAATAGGTCCTAACCCAGGTCCTTGTCTCCATGGGTAACCGTTCCAACAAATTGTTTTCAAGGAAACCTAGGTATGGCTTGATTTCTATTTGTTTTGACATGCAAGACCCACAATTGAGTATTTGTCCTTTGCCCATACTGACTGTGTTGCCTCATTTCCTGCTAAAGAATTTTTTGCATCTTCTTTGTTACCATCTTGAAGCTATGTTTTGGAAGGAGGTCCAAAACACACTGTCACAACTTTACCTTTATAAATCCGTGCTCTCTTTCCCTCATCCCTTGCTTCCCTAACCTTTAACATTTCCTCCCTCTTTTCCTCTTGTTGTCTTATCGTTATATATTCTTCTTGAAAAAAGCGAAAAGAGTTGCTTCTTGCTTAGAATGATATATTTATCAGGCAAGCTAGACATAATTCACTTTATGGACCAGACTCTCTCACTGATAATCTTACCCACCCTCCATACTTAACATATTTGTCCTTTCCAAAGTAGTTTTTCTTTTAAGAAGTCCCTTCGAAGATCAAAATTACATTCATTTACTCTAATGTTTGCTTTGCTTTGCGTTACTTATTAGCAGAATTGTTTATAACTGCTAAATTCCACAATTGGAAAACACCACTAGGCTTGCTTTTGTGTTTCGTGGTTACCATGTGTTTTCTGTTGCGCTCCTAATTAAGATTGCAATGCGAGAAATTATCAATGGGGATACTGGTTTCACATGACAAATAGCCCAGTTCTCGCCTCCTCCTGTTGTTTTTTATGCTTCTGTAATAGAAGAAACAATTCAAATTTCACTATCAAACCTTAACGGTAAAGCCATTTTAACCAAATGAGCATTGAATTTACCTTTGAACCATCTGCATTATACTGTCTGAATCCTTTTCTATGGCGGTGGTAAAGACAATGGATTTTTCTAATGAGGATTACTAACAGAGATAACCACTTGACATCCTTCGTCCTGTGCAAAAAAATTCAAATGCATGTCAAGGATACGACAAGTTCAGGTGGCAAGAGTTGGTTATTTTCAATCGTGTCGGATTTCAATCGGCAAACTATCTAAATTTATCAGTAGCCAACGTCGAAAATGACAAAGAAAGATCAATAATTTTTCCTTTGAATTAGATCTATGTCTATGGCTATGGCAGGATTGACACTACTGCACCATGCAATAATATAGATATCTATAATCCAATCAACTTTTTGACAAAATCTTCACATACATCAAAATTCCATCGTTTTGAACGAGCCTACCCATTGAAAGGCCAAAACTTACATTAGGTCAAGCATTGCTAGCCGGTCATCCAACACATAGTAACCAGTGTGTCTCATTGATGGTAGATATGAATCCTAGCTAACGTTTTGACAAAAGCTTAAGATATGTCAAAAATTGTCGAACTTCTCTCGATTGCAGGTTCTGTGGACCTGTCGACGTGGCCAATTAGGGGACATTATTGATACTGGGGTTGGCTGGCTAGAATGCTATAGAGATTTTGAGTTAAAACCATGGAGATTTTGAGTTTAAACCATTGTATTATGGAGAATATATGAATATAGGGTTACGAGTCAGAACTACTAACGGCTTGAAATGACCCGGTAACCAAGTTATCGACAATTTTTTTGGGTTTAATTTCTCTAAAATTCTACATAAATTTTTTAAAAACAAAAATTTGATAAATAACCTAACCACATTACTAATATTGAGAAATTTTCTCCTTTATGAACTTAACTTCAATACTAATTTCTTGCATGTGCCCAAGCTTCCTATTATTAAACCATGTTCATTTAAAAATATTGAATGTAAATTGTATATTTATTTGAAATATGCGTGCCATGTAATAATGGTAGCCATTCTTGTAATTTTTACTCCTCAAAATTTATGTTTAAATAATTAAAATTAAACCTGAGTTATACTTAAATATTTACGTGTAAAATTATATATTATTTTACAATTTTTTAAAATTTTGTACAAGAAAGTCAGTTCCGATGGAAAATAAGAAAAAAAATTCAAGCTAAAGAGATAATTTCTGAAATGATACTTATATTAATATAAAATTTAAAATAAGTAATAAAATATGATTTAAATGGTAAATAATAATGAAAATATAATTGTGTATTGTTTTAATTAAAATGTAATTAATAAATATTGTAAAATTGATTGTGTAGAAATGGATAATATTATATAATCATGATAGAATGGTTAATCATTAAAATAAAATAAATATACATTTAATTGTATTATTAAAAAGGAGAATACATGAAAAAAAAATGTATTACATATATGTTTCAAAATAAAGTGTCAATAATCATTTATAAAGTAGTTGTGAATGTATTGTTTGTGGTAAATTAAAACAAATGTATATCATTTTAATATTTATAAAACATATTCACCAAAAACTTTCTAATATTATCAATATAACTATAGGTTGAAAATAAAAAATAATTCATTCATAAATAGATTTTTACTTGTTTCTAGTTAGTAACTTTGAACCCTTATGAGCATTAAGCAATAAGAACATATTTTGTTAACAAAAAATTATTGCCTAGTCAAGCAAACTCAACTATTTTTCATAAGCTTAATTTGCACCCTAATCCACCACAACTCCCTCACTCTCTCAAAGCTTAGAAGTAACCCCATTGTCATTAATTTTCCTCACCATATGATTAGGTATGGTAATGATCTAAGCACTAGGATTTGAGACGCTTACCCAATTAGAATTGGGTGAAGACCATGGATGCAATTGTAATAAGAGAGCTAAAAAGATTGCGAAATGTTATCAACCATCATTCATTCTCCCTTATATCTTGTTCTTGATTCTAAAAAATTATAAATGAGCTCAATTAATTTTTCTTTTTGTCATTACCATGTTGCATTCAAGTGTATAAAATAGTAACTAAAGGATAGATTGTATTTTCAATATATTTAAATCATTTTGTAACTTCAAAACTAATGTAGAAAATTACGAAGTTCCCTTATCCTATATCTATAATATTTATAATGGTGTTCAAAACCACTGTATACTACTTTAGTGATACCATAAACACAACCTTGTGATTCATAAAATTATCAAAAACTTCTATGGTGCCTCTTTTCTTACTACAACACATGACTGTCAAGACTACCCTTTAAGGGCCATAGGATTATAAAATAAGATTCAAAATATTATAATGTTTCCATTTATCTAAGAAATCATAAGTTGTTTGACGAAGGGTTGAAATAAAATAGATCTATTGTGAACTCACTAGTTGATGATTACTCAAAACATTGTCTTGACTTGTTATCCATAGTGTAACCACCTACTCCCGCATTTACCCAAGCTAACTGGTCCACTGGGGTAAACATGTGACGAAATTCCACTATGATGTGATTCAATTCCCCATGTACAGTTAAGGAAGTGGAACCGACGGAATTAAACCAAGCTGACCTTCCACACATGCTACAGAACCTTCAGGATCCAACCAACCCTTCTAGGTGGTTAACCACTGTGGAAACTTGCTTTTTCACTAATCTGGGCCTTTAGTCACTCCCATGACAAGGGAAGAAAACAATTGAGACCATTCAGTTGCTCCCATAATATTGAATCCCAATGGTTGTGGACTTTTCCAATCAGTTCTGAGCTAGAAAACTTGGATTTTGTGCCACTTTTTCAGGGCCACAACTCACACTACTGCCCAAAACTTCGTGAAACCTTCAAAAATGACAAATAAAAAGGGAATGAGGTTATTAATTCAAACATTGGTATAAGCACTTGACTGGACCCCTACTAGCCTTGACAATAATTTCATTAAACATATCAGAAATATGCATTCTACAGGCCATAACAATAGATATGAGCATAATGGTTATCTAAGAATCATTAATAAGCATTGTTTCCTTATCAAAATAGATGCATTATCAGCTATTATATCATACATTCATTTACTAATCAAACATGATGAGAGCCATACATCATCATTGTTATAAAACATACTCATAACTAGCATATAAACAACATAAATAGCAAGGATATGAAAGCCATATAAACCACATAATAAGAAGTACATTTACCCATAAAATACAAGAGGAAGGTGCTCTTATTGACATATGCAAAATGCAACAAAGTCTGGGACTTCCATGAAGTACCTGACCATAGATTGAGTTGAAACAAATCTTTCTTTTAACCAATCACCCCAGTGCCATATTCCAAGCATGAACGTAAGATCTCATGAAACAAATCCAACAAAACCAAACTAGGAATTCTAGAGGCCAAACGACCTCAACCGTCAACCGGTGATTCAACCTCACGGTCGGACATCACTAACCATCACTAGATTGGTCTCTACCCAAGTTGTCCAAGGCTCCAAAGTGTTTGTTCTAACCAGGGCTTCGAGGACAAGTAATTCAACCCACAATTGTTGTTGGCCTTCTAGAGCGTTTGTCCAACTAGGGCTTCCAACATTAGTAACTCAACCTACCAAGGGATTCCAAAGCGTTTTTCCAACCAAGGCTTCTAGAACTAGTAACCAAACCCAAGTTGTTACAAGGCTACCAGAGCATTTGTCGAACCAAGGCTTCCATGAACTAATAACTTAACCCACAACCAAAGGAGCATGAAAACCAACCATAAAAAAAACAAAAGGAACCCACAACACCATGTTTAACCAAGAAATGGAAAGGCTAGGCAAAACCATTGTCAATCTAGGAAATCCTCCATGCCAATTATAGATCATAACTAAGAAACCACATGCATGTGCCATGCATGACAAAACTAGTAAGGAGATCATAAATGCAACTTGGTACCTACAAGAAAAACTCGATGTAGCTGTTGATTTCGAATTCCTCTTACGCTTTCCTGCTCTTCTTTTTCCTTCTTGTGTAATATTCCTTTTTCAGAAATATCACAAGTTTGTGCCAGAGATGGATTGCGGGGGAATTTACCGGATATGTCATCTTCTAAAGAAGGGTGAGATCCGGAGGCTTGCTAGCCCTTTGCAGACTTTGTCTATAGATATGTGAAATTTCATAGTAGGAATGGCTAGCAACACAAGCCTAGAAAATGCATTTCCCAGGAATGGAGGCAGCAGGATTTGATCCCTGGTCTGGGATCCTTTGAATATATCTATCTGGAGCTGAAATCCAAGAGTGGGCTAAAAAAAAATGACTCTAGGAGCTTAAGACAAGTCTCCTTTGCCTGTTTATCTTCAGAAAATACCCAATGAAGAGGGCTGCATCAACCAATGGACATGTACTAGAATAGCAGCATTATATGAGAGAGCCAATGTGCATGAAACTATAAATAGTCTCTAAACATATAAAGCAGCAAGAAAATATACAAATACTTGAAGAATCACTCACTCAAGCTGAGCAAAGAACCCCTCAATGGCATGCATATGGAAGCATATCACAATACTGCCACACAAGAATGCTCGTGACTAAAACTGCGTAGTCAATAGATGGTACTCCTGCATATACAATGTCAATACATGGATATGGAAGTATAAAGCTCAAAGAAAGATGGGGGAGCAAGATCTCAACCCCTGAAATCAATAATACATCAATCCTTGGAAGGATTGGCTGAAATGTACAAAAAGGAAAAATGTCGGAGTTGCTGCCTCTAAACTGGAATAGCACTGCAACTCAGAAAATAGATGGAGATGGTTGAACATGCTACATATTCTGAATATATCTACTCTAATGGATCTTTCAAGAGAGAGGTTGATCCAATCCCTGAATATCTCTCCCTCCAAACTAGTGGTGCAAACCCCACTGCAGTTCTACTCAGAAATAACGCAGTCAAAGGAAGGGACTGCACTGTGAATGATGAGAGGAGCTGGACCTGATGCAAAGATATAGAAAATGGATCTGAAATCTCCTCTAGTGGCCTCTCGAATGCAAAGAATCTCTCTCCTCTAAAATCAGAGCTCCGGAAGTGATGCTATGGAAGTCTCCACTGCAACCCAATAACACAATGTTTCCTGCACTGCTGAAAACACTGTACTGAAGGGAAATGTTTTGGCCTTGAACCAGAATGTGGAGGAGCTGAAGAAAAAACCTTCAAGAGGCTTCTCAAGAAGGAAGGAATCCTAAACAGGAGTTCCCTTGTGCTAAACAACACAGTTATCTCAGTTAAGCAACTGAAGAGAGCAAGCAATTCAAAATTTCCATGAATGAGCAAATGGTTGCTTTTTCCTCCTTTTATGCCAATGAAGGCTCCTTAGCCATGGACCCCACACATTAGGGTTTCTTCCTCCTTAAGAAATTGCATTGGCTTCCCAAGCAAGCCACACCTCCATCTATTGCGTAGTTTTACTTGGTCAACATGACCTAGCCTCCTTGCAATTATCCCTTTTCACACATGGGTGTGCAAAACTAGCTCTAATGATGCTTCTCTTTCATTTCATGAGGGAATTTATTGATATTTTATTCATGAATGGGTCTCCTTGCCCATTTTATTCTCATCCTAGCTGAAATAGCCAAAATTAATGTTCCAATTAGATTTATGCTAATTTGGGAACATTACAGTCCTCCCCTCCCAAAGATTGCTTGTCCCCAAGCAAGTGTGAGGTTAGAACTGAGTTATTCCTCCTCCTTTCCCTGTAGCACCCATGTATGATGCCTGCCTCCAAGTAGCAAGGTGCCATTTCATCAATCAAGTCCTCACAATGTCCCTCCCAAGTATTCAAGTCAGCTGCTAAGCTGTCATCATACAATGGTGGAATATTCAAGAGGATAACAGAGTGATGTATAGAGGTCCTCTTGGAGTATGGAGTTTGTAGTGTAGGGAAAAATATCATCCCCATATGGTCCATCCATCCCCAAGCTATGTGCCATGAAAATTGAGTCACCTCCCAACTAGGCAACTCCTGAAATCTGTCATCCACCTTTGGCTCCGGCAAAGTAGGTGGGATGAAAATATGCTCATGGTAGACCACATAGTCTACCCCACGCTGTCTACATCTCCACTTAAGATAAGTGTAAGGTGTCTGTTGATCCTGGGCTACAATAAGGTTGCCATCAAGTGGCAAGATGAAGGCTGGGCCTCCAAAGGCCTCTCCCCCAATGCTGCAAATCATGCTGGCCCAAACATCTCCACATGTGATGAGTTAGTAGTCATCCTCATATGGAATCATGTCCATCATATGGCTCACTTCATAAAAGAATGACTGTCCTAGAATGGTGGCCATCACAACTATCATGCTCCTCTTAGAGCATGCACTGCAAAAAGAGAGGGATCCTCCTCCCTCAAGGGACACACCCAACCAAGGTTTCTCTCTCCTGATCATGCTCCTTATAAGAATAGGAGTAGCAGCATAAGGAGCCAAGATAAGCATCATGCTGGCTGCCATGTGTAGCAAGTGAGTGGGACTATGGTTCCTCATGTGTAACCAGCACAACTTGATCCCCAACTGCAATAGAGAATGTAAAAGATTGTGGTTTCCCAACCACCTGTGTGCCGCCCCATTCTCCTTATGTGTTTGGAGGAAAGGAACAATGTAGGATGCAAAGTGATCATGCCCTCCAACACACAGCTCTTCCCCAAGTCTCCCTAGGGGATGTTCATCAATCCTGCTCGTGGTCTCCAATGACCCAAGAAGCCTAAGGAAAGGAATGCCCCTTCTTGGAGCAATGTCCTGCACAGAGATGGTCAAAGGAAGTATGCATGCAAGATAAAAATTAGAATGTATATGACTAACATTCTTACCATCTCCTCTGCTCATGTAAGTGGAGTAGCTCATGGATATGCCTCCTCCCATCCTCAAGGAGAGAATGGATGGTTGTGCTAGCTCTCCCAAAGAGGGATGTGCCTCCCCTACACCTGCAAGACTTCTGCATCTCCCCATGCGCTGATGTGTCCCCTCCTCATGCAACTGGTCACCTAACACCATGCAGGTAAAAATATCCTTGGAATACTCTGCCCAAAATTGGAAGCTCTAATATGGATCCATCCTCCATAATGACAGCGCTGATGATCCCCCATGTAGACTCACTGTCATATGGCTGCTTCCTTCTTTGACATCTCCCATGCCAAAGATATAAGTGGGAAGATTTCCATCCTCCCTCTGATGTTTCTGCCTCAGTGCAGAACCTGAAATGGGAGTGGGAAATAGTGATGATGAGAGAAAACTCCTCTTCTTCCTGTAGCTACCCAAATCTCTCGGAGCTGTATCAAGCTCTCCCAAGGTCTCCACCTCTATCAAGTCAATGAGAGGTGCCCCAAAATGTGAAGCATCCCTCCTCCTCTACTGATCCAGTGGTCTCCTCTGTAGAATGTCTCCATGCAGTGAGACATCATAATCAAAGGTAGACTGTATATATGAATAGGTAGATGTGTCCATGCCCTCACTGCGCAATCCAGTCTCCCGCCATGGTGCATCAACCTCTAAAAATGAGTAAGGGTAATTACCCCTCATCAACCGATGCTGATTCTTCCCCTTACCTTCTCCTTGTGTCCCCAAGTTTCCACACCTCCTCATTAATGGCACAGATGGATCATGTGTTGTGCCTTGATCTCTATACATGAGATCCTAGGGTCCCTCTTGCAATGATGCAAGAATCCCTCCACTTGGAGCAAGGGCTCCAACTTCCTCTGCATGAGGTACTAGATACTCTCTAATTGTGCCAGCGCTGTTGCTCGCAACCTCCTCCTCATGGGTGGGAAACCTCCCAATAATGGGGTCCTCCTTTGGGAAAGAGACCCTCAGGCTTCCTTGCTCAAGTGTATATGATGAAAATATTTCCTCCAGCAAGTATGGTGTAAGGTCCCAGCCTCCCTTATGGCTGTATGAAGTAGAGTGGAGTCCCAAGTTTCACCCATCACATGTAGGGTTCTGTTTTGAGTGTGTTCCTCCACATGTGTTTTATGAATCCTCCCATCAAATCTCTTTGCTAATGCATGAGATAAAACATGTGCATTTTTAAAAGGAAAGGATTCAAAATTCCACTAGGTGTAAGTTTTACCTCTCCAGTGCAGCGTTGCAAATGTGGTTTCTTCTTCTTCAGAAATGTTGTGTTGCTGCAAAATGGAGTCTAGCCCTTCCACCCAAGCTTTGGCTGAAACTGTAAGTGACCCATCAAAATTTGAGAGAATGGATCTATCATGCTATTGCTTCCTCTCCTTGGTCACTCCTCCTTCTTCTCTCATCTTACTTATGTCACTACTGGACATAGGACTGCGCTGGTCATCATGGTGGGTGGCTGCATGCTCACTCCCACTATGTGCAACTCTAGAGTTTGTCCTGGAATCAAAACCCTTTGGAGATGCTCCATCCATCTCCTCCCTTGTCTCCTTGAGACCTCCATGAATTCTTCGAACAGATTTGGGAAGAAGCCTTGTGAGCTTATCCTCCTTCCTTTTTCCAAGAGATGGGGTCTCTCTCTTGCTGGTCTTCTTGTCTCCTTCTAGATGAGAATAGGAAGTGCAGGGGTCTTCCTTTTCTGTTTTCTCTTCCTCCTTGGGGAGGTTATTCTTCTTTCAAAAAATGGATGATATTAATCTCATCCTCTTCATTTTCTATTCTCTTTCTTTCTTGGGCTTTGAAAGCCACAGGCTGAGCCAAGAAAGATGCTCTGATACCACTGTAATATTCTTTTTTTAGAAATATCACAAGTCTGTGCCAGAGATGGATTGCGGGGGCATTTACCGGATATGTCACCTTCTAAAGAAGGGTGAGATCCAGAGGCTTGCTAGCCCTTTGTATACTCTATCTACAGATATGTGAAATTTCCTAGTAGGAATGGCTAGCAACTCAAGCCTGGAAAACGCATTTCCCAGGAATGGAGGCAGCAGGATTTGATCCCTAGTCTGGGATCCTTTGAATATATCTATCTGGAGCTGAAATCTAAGAGTGGGCTCAAAAAAAATGACTCTAGGAGCTTAAGACAAGTCTCCTTTGCCTATTTATCTTCAGAAAATACCCAATGAAGAGGGCTGCATCAACCAATGAACATGTACTAGCATAGCAGCATTATATGAGAGAGCCAATGTGCATGAAACTATAAATAGTCACTGAATATATATAGCAGCAAGAAAATATACAAATACTTGAAGAATCACTCACTCAAGCTGAGCAAAGAACCCCTCAATGGCATGCATATGGAAGCATATCACAATACTGCTACACAAGAATGCTTGTGACTAAAACTGCGCAGTCAATAGATGGTACTACTGCATATACAATGTCAATACATGGATATGGAAGTATAAATATCAAAGAAAGATGGGGGAGAAAGATCTCAACCCCTGAAATCAATAATACATCAATCCTTGGAAGGATTGGTTGAAATGTACAAAAACGCAAAATGTCGGAGTTGGTGCCTCTAAACTGGAATAGCACTTCAACTTAGAAAATAGATGGAGATGGCTGAAGATGCTACATATTCTGAATATATCTCCTCCAATGGATCTTTCAAGAGAGAGGCTGATCCAATCCCTGAAGATCTCTCCCTCCAAACTAGTGGTGCAAACCCCACTGCAGTTCTACTCAGAAATAACGCAGTCAAAGGAAGGGACTGCCCTGTGAATGATGAGAGGAGCTGGGCCTGATGCAAAGATATAGAAAATGGATCTGAAATATCCTCTAGTGGCCTCCCGAATGCAAAGAAGCAACTTTCTTTTTCACTAATCTGGGCCTTTAGTCGCTCCCATGACAAGGGAAGAAAACAATTGATACCATTCAGTCGCTCCCATAATATTGCATCCCAACGGTTGTGGAATTTTCCAATCAATTCTGAGCTAGAAAACTTGGATTTTGTGCCACTTTTTTAGGGCCACGACTCACACCACTGCCCAAAACTTCGTGAAACCTTCAGAAATGAAAAATAAAAAGGGAATGAGGTTATTAATGCAAACATTGGTACAAGCACTTGACTGGACCCCTACTAGCCTTGACAATAATTTCATTAAACATATCAAAAATATGCATTCTACAGGCGATAACAACAGATATGAGTATAGGGGTTATCTGAGAATCATTAAGAAGCATTGTTTCCTTATCACAATAGATGCATTATCAGCTATTATATCATACATTCATTGTTCATTCATTTACTAATCAAACACGATGAGAGCCATACATCATCATTGTTATAAAACATACTCATAACTAGCACATAAACAACATAAATAGAAAGGATATAAAAGCCATATAAACCACATAATAAGAAGTACATTTACCCGTAAAATACAAGAGGAAGGAGCTCTTATTGACATATGCAAAATGCAACAAAGTCTGGAACTTCCATGAAGTACCCGACCATAGATTGAGTTGAACCAAATCTTTATTTCAACCAATCACCCAAGTGCCATATTCCAAGCATGAAAGTGAGATCTCATGAAACAAATCCAACAAAACCAAACTAGGGATTCTAGAGGCCAAACGACCTCAACCGTCAACCAGTGATTCCACCTCACGGTAGGACATCACTAACCATCACTAGATTGGTCTCTACCCAAGTTTTCCAAGGCTCCAAAGTGTTTGTTCTAACCAGGGCTTCGAGGACAAGTAACTCAACCCACAATTGTTGTCGGCCTTCTAGAGCATTTGTCCAACTAGGGCTTCCAACATTTGTAACTCAACCCACCAAGGGATTCCAAAGCGTTTTTCCAACCAAGGCTTCCAGAACTAGTAACTAAACCCAAGTTTTTACAAGGCTACCAGAGCGTTTGTCCAACCAAGGCTTCCAGGAACTAATAACTTAACCCACAACCAAAGGAGCATGAAAACCAACCATAAAACAAAACAAAAGGAACCCACAACACCATGGTTATCTAGGAAATGGAAAGTCTAGGCAAAACCATTGTCAATCCAGGAAATCCTCCACGCCAATTACAAATCATAACTAAGAAACCACATGCATGTGCCATGCACGACAAAACTAGTAAGGAGACCATAAATGCAACTTGGTACCTACAAGAAAAACTCGATGTAGCTGTTGATTTCGAAGTCCTCTTGCGCTTTCCTGCTCTTCTTTTTTATTCTTGCTCCAAATCCCAAGTATGACACACTCCTCCAAGAGTGATCCAAGAAACTTTAAGTGTCTAAGAGTATGAGAGAGATATAGAATAGAATGAGAGCTCCAAAACTGAACTAAAAAAGCGTGAACTGACCAAAAGTTGTGTACTGATCCTCATAAGCCTTTTTATTAATGAGGCCTCTATTTTCTTCAATTTTACATTATTTTCCTTAATTTTCCTCCTCAAATGAAACCTATGACCTTTCACCTTCCTCTTCCCCTAATTTCCATTATTTTCATAAAAAATATTACCAAAAATGCCATTTTTCCTTTCCAAAGCCTTTACCATTGCCTTTCCAATTTCCTTAGCCATAATAAACCAAATAAACACCCACACTAGGATGTTTTTCCCAACATCTTGGAACAAGTGTCCCGTGACCTTGGCTATTATTTTCCTTTATTAACTTTATTACATGATTTTTTACCAGGGATGTTACAGAACCCTCCCCCTTGGGGCAACACTGTCTTCAGTGTTCAATGACACCTACAACCAACAAGACTATTGAAAAGCAAAACATACTACCCATGGAGCTTTATAACTCATCTCGTTGCAATTTTTACAATGAACAACCTGTTGGAAAGCAAACCATCATGACAACCATAACAATCATATCAACCATAATGCCATGGCACCCATACTGCTTATTAGAGCTTTATATCACAACTCATGGCAATATATATATATATATATATATACACCAAAACATCTGCTTAACCATCAAATAGAGAAGGATACATAGCCCGCATATGACCGATAATCTCCCATGTAGCTTCATCAGGCCCAAAGTGCTTGCACTACACTTCAACTTGCTCGATTACTTGTTACGGAGTACGAAAATCTTTGCCTGCAAAATGCACTGAGGTTCCGACTGGAATTCTCCTTCTGGATCCAATTGTAATACAGACTAGTCAATCACATGATCAACATCATATACCAAAACATCCGCTTAACCATCAAATAGAGAAGGATACATAGCCTGCATATGACCGATAATCTCCCATGTAGCTTCATCAGGCCCAAAGTGCTTGCACTACACTTCAACTTGCTCGATTACTTGTTACGGAGTACGAAAATCTTTGCCTGAAAAATGCACTGAGGTTCCGACTGGAATTCTCCTTCTGGATCCAATTGTAATACAGACTAGTCAATCACATGATCAACATCTTTAACATACTTCTTAAGAAATGACACATGGAAAACATCATGGACTTTCAGTGTCGGAGGTAATGCAAGTCGATAGGCTACTAATCCAATCCTTTCAAGAATCTTGAAAGCTTCACAATACCAAGGTGCCAACTTGGAACATGATCCAATCCTTAAGGATCTCTTCTTGGGATTGATGTGTAAGTAAACCTGTTCCCCAACTTGAAACTCCTTAAACATCTTGTTCTGATCTGCATAAATTTTCTGTCTATCCTGTGTTGCCCTTAAATTCTGCTTGATAACCTGCATTTCCTATTCCATCTATCCCAACATGTCTGGTCCTATCAACACTCTTTTAACTGGATCAATCCAACTGATGGGAGTGTTACAACTCTGCCCATAGAGTGCCTCAAACAAACTCATCCTCAAATAATCTTAATACCCATTTTTGTATGCGAACTCAACCAATGGAAGTTACTCTTCCCACTTTCATTGTTGATGCATCACATACATCCTCAACATGCCCTCCAAAATCCTATTCACCCTTTCTGTCTGTCCATTTTTCTGCAGATGATAAGTTGTACTGAAGGAGAATTTTTTACCCAAACTTCCAAATAATTATTTCTAGAACTTAGAAGTGAGCTTAGCATCCTTGTTTGACACAATCTTCTTCGGAACACCATGTAATCTCACTACATCTTTGATGAAGACCTGTGCTACACATAGAAAATTTTAGGGGTGAATCTTAGCCAAAGGGCGAAATTTAAGGGGTTTTATATTTTAGAGGGGTGAATTTTTTACATTACACCGCTTTTCTATAGTTCGCTGAAAAATTATTTCAAGAATAAATAAATACTTTATTCTAGACACCAATATTATGAGAAATAAACTGGATAAAAATGATTTTGCCTCTCCAAATTTCATTTCAAGCCCCCGATTCGCCTTGAAAATATGTTTGCATGTGGGATTTGCCCCCAATTCACCTTGAAATATGTTTGTAGGTGGGATTTTCTCTTAATAGCCCTCAATTTCCGGCAACGAAAAGGTATATATTTATCATCAATGGAAAAAACGGGGGCCATTACCAACATAGTGAATGTGGGCATAATAGTACAACCGCATTGGGACAATCAGGAGTTCTCCTCTTCCCAGGCTCGCACTGTTCATCGTCTTTTCAAATTTCTGCTATAGTTTGGTCTATGGGTTTCTATTATTAATTCACACTTTTAGCTCTAAAAATTTGGGGACTTTTTAGGCTGCACTTGGCTTAGAATGGATCTGGGTTTCATATGTTTAGTATTAAATGTATTAATGACTTTTTGTCTATTAAGACAATTATGCAATGGATCTGTATAAATCCCATGTGGAGAATACCGATATTAAGAAGAATATAAGTTTACCCATCTCAACTTGATGAATCAGACATTCATTTCATTGGAATTGTGTTAGTTCATAGGAGGTGGTTTTGACTGCTTTTCTTTCACCCACTTAAGGGCAGGCTCCAACAACAGCCAATTCTCATATGTATGGTGGTAAATCCAGTAATGAAAGGTGTGCTTACCTTATTACAAGTATTTCATTATTTATTTTACACTAATCTATCTTCCACTATCCACCTCTCTCTGAAAGGCTCGACAAGTGGGAAAATGATACATGCAAATGTGCCTTATAGATTTTCTTTTCTCATCGATAGAATATGATTCAAGCGGGTGAAAAATGAAAGTTCCAGTTGTTGAGAATTTGGAGGGCTGGAGATTAACTCAAATTCTCTTCTTGATAATTACTTGTGAGCTTACTTTAGTTACTTATGTCTTTTCTTGCTTAGCTTATTTATTATTTCATCAAGTCAATTACCAAAATACAAAAGACACAAAGTTAGGCTCCTAGAGCTAGGGAAAAACCTCTCCCTCTTGGGAGGAAAACCCACGAGAAATTCTTCTTATATACTTTCAGATGACAAGTACCATGACCAAGATTCAGACCCTAGACCTTTATATGCTTCCAAGACCTTGTCATTGCTTCTTCACTGGCTCCTTCTTTCCTACACCTACTTACATTGATCGGCACCTGTCAACACCAAGGCTAGAGAGCTCAGTCTCTCCTCATGTTCTTCCTTCTCTGTATGTGTATAATTCTTGCTTGAGATATCAACACTTTACATAATCACAATCTTATTTTGGCACAATAGTATGACCTCTTCCTCATGCATACCACTGCCTTGATATCGCATATATTCCAGACCTAAACTCACACTTTAGTATGCTTTCAATACCTCTGTAATCCGCATTCATTTCAGACTTAAGACTTTACATAAATATGCTACCTTGACTTCACTTCAATGCTGCCTTAACTTCACTGAAACCTTGTACTTGACCGAAGTTGTATCCTTCCTAAAATCACTGATATGTCCGCACTATTTTCCTGTCTTAGATCCACAATTTGGTTGCCCAGAACAGAGCGCAATTTCTTGTGGAAATCTCAGAGAAAAATTCAAAATTTTCTTCAGTAAATCTGCATTTTATTGCTTCAAAAATATGCATTTGCAACTCCTGAAATTCGCATTTGTATCTCAGAGCAGTCTGCAATTTTTCTGTGTTTTCTGTGCTACATAGGTGAGTATAAATGGTTGTTCCAACCTATATTTGAGCCGACCTTACAGCCAACTAGTAAGCCTATTTTATCACTGTACATGAGGTCGACTTGAAGTGCAATAATTTCAGAATTGTAGCTTATCTTCCAACGTGGTTTGAGGGATTAACTTAACACATCATTTTAGCTTGAATTCCAACATTGGTGAGGGATATTACAAGCCATTCTTCCACAAGGTCTTGGAAAGGTCTTGGAGCATTATATAGACTAGATCCTTCATATGAATGACACTTAATTATATTTATTCCTAGAAGACACAAACCTTAATAGACATCAAGAAGAAGTCTATTTAATCTATAATAAACTCTTTCTCATGAAACCCATGAAGCAAGTAAAAAATATTTTTTATTATCTTTGTCTTCTACTTTACATAAATCCATAATTACATAGTCAATATGAAGAACGACCTAGTTACACTTTTCAACACAAGTGACTCTAGAAAATACTATGAATTGTACAGGTTAGATGCACAAGTGTAGTCCTCTGTCGCAAGATTGTTTTTTTTTTTTACAGAAACGATTAGTGGAGTATATTGATTTCTGGCCATAAAGCCTCAATTCAGGTTACAGTATGTAAGGGCAGAGCCCAAATCTCTCCAGCAGGGAACAACAGAGCCCTTTCACTTACAGGCCAGCTTTTTTTACAATCCATAATATAACCGATTTCCGCTACCTTACCAAATTTGAAAATACAAACGAACTGATTCAGTAAAAGACAGTAAAACATTAAACAAGAGATTTATGGAATGGGATCCCAGCAATCGACTCCATCTCTTTGAAGGACTCCAGGGGAGAGAAGGACTGCCTTGTTGGCCTCCGCATCGGCTTCTTTGTTGAGATCTCTCTTGACATGCAAAAAATTCAAACTCTGAAAGCAATTCACTAAAGAATTAATTCTGATCATCAATCTTGAGAGTCGAAGATCAGAGGGAGAAGATCTATCAACCATGATTTTAATAATGGATTGGGAGTCTCCAAAGACTGTAGCATTAGAGATACCAAGAGAAATCAGCTGTTTAAGACCCTGGAGGAGGGCCAGCGCTTCGGCTTGGAAGCTGGTGTTGAAGCCCACTCCCCAGGCATATCTGATCACACTCGTGCCATCAGCACTTCTGATAATACCTCCAGCACCAGAAGCTCCTGGATTCCCCTTAGCAGCTCCGTCGAAGAATAAGGCAGAGCGACCTAGCTTTGCGCAATAAACTGGAAAATCATCTGCGCTCAACCAGATTTGCCAATAAAAGAGGCGGATAGGTGATCGGACAGAGACATTGAGATGCAGGCCGAGCATATCGACCCAAATTGAATCCTGCTCGCTCAGAACCGCACCATCCAGGAGATCGCCTACACAGTCCTTTAACTGGCATTTGATTTTTACCATCACGATTTTGATATCAGACTTGATGCTTCTGAAAATCCGCTGGTTTCATTCCAGCCAAACTTGCCAGAAAATAATCTTAGGGAGCGCGAGCCATACAGTAGAAATGGGATTGTTCTTGGAGGAGGTTCTAGGAAACTTAGCCCTCCAGTTCGAGAACAAATCAGGAATATCGGTGGGAAGGACAAAGTCAGCAGTCCAAGGTCTTAAGAACTCATGCCAAATCTCTGTCGCAAAGATGCAGTGGAGCATCAAATGGGAGGCAGACTCTTCGTTCCCACCACACAGCGAGCATCTCGAAGGCCCCTGGAAACCTCGTTTCTGGAGTCTATCATCGGTCAGAATCCTCTTATGACAGAGGAGCCAGCAGAAAATATCAATTTTTGGAATCAAAGAGTGTGCCCAGATGCCTTTCCAGGGCTCAGGATCGGGGGGGACATGGGGGCGAGATATCAAATGATTGTAGCCCTTTGAGACAACATAATTCCCTGGGATCGAACCCCAACCACGAATATCTGGCTTTCTTCTGTTTAAAGGGGCTTTTCCATGTAAACGACCCAGCAGACTTTCGCGCTCCTTGAACAGGTTAGGAGGGACCTCTAGTTCAATCCAGCTTTTCCAGGCATTTCCCACCCACTGGGAAATGTCCCACAAGGTATTGAAGCCGGCTCTAGTCATCCAATCTTTCAACATGCTAAGAGAATTGTCATCAGCAATAGGATCACAGGCCATGATATGATCATCCCAGATTTTTATGTGTTTGCCATTGCCCGGAATCCAGTGAGCATGTTGACTGATTAGAGAGTGAGCTTTAGCGCAGAGCTTATGGATCATCGAGCCTGATTTAGCAATGGGGTTGTCCAGACATCTTTTCCTCTTTCCACGAAAGTATTTTTTCCACAGTGCCAGCTGCGCCCATCCCAGATTTGGAGCAATAATTCGCCATAACAGCTTCGCCCCCAACGCAACATTTTGAGTGCTGATACTCTTGAAGTAAAGGCCTCCTTCCAATCTTGGCAAGGAGATTTTATCCCAGCTGATTAAAGGGATTGTTTTTTCATTCGATTTCCCTCCTTTCCAGAAAAATTTTCTGATATGCTCCTCCATCTTTTTCATAATGCCAATGGGAGCCAGCATGACTGCAAATTGGTATATAGGGAGACTGTTTAAGACAGCCTTTATGAGCACAGATTTTCCAGCCAGATTTAGCCAGTTGTAACCCCAGGCCTGAATCTTGGCTTTGAATTTATCCAGCAGAGGAAGCCAGTCTCTGCTTAGGGAGCCTTTTTGGAAAATGGGAAGACCCAAATAGTTAAAGGAAGTCCATGAAGAGGAGGCAGCAACACTGAAACAGGAGGAGATTGCATGGAGGGTAGTGGCCGAAGTGTTCCAGCAATAGATATGGCATTTACCTTTATTGAGCTTACTTCCAGAGACTTCACAATACCCATCCACCACCTCTTTGAAATTATTGGCCGAGGGGACTGAGGCTGCGCCCAGTAAGATGGAGTCATCGGAAAATAAGGCATGATTTATACTTTTAACCCCCCTTGCAATGCACAAACCCAAAATTTCTTGATCATGTTGCTTCTTATTCAAGAGAAAGCTGAGGACAGAAGCTTGGAGCACAAAGAGCAGGGGCGAGAGAGGACACCCTTGCCTCAGTCCTCGGGAAGCTCTAAAAAATTCAGTTGCCCTCTCATTCACCAGGGGAGCAATCCAAGGTTCACTAATACAAGCCTGAATCCAAGTGATAAATTTAGAACCAAAGCCAAACTTGTGCAGAGTATCCAACAGAAACCTGTGTCTCACCCTGTCGAAGGCACTTTCTAAGTCAAGCTTAATGACCATTCCTTTCTCTTTCCGGAGCTGACTGGAGTGGATTGCCTCCTGCACCAAGATGTAATTGTCAACAATCTGCCTTCCTTTAATAAAACCTCCCTGATTCTCAGGAATGATGTCAGGTAGAATGGTTTTTAAACGGTTTGCAATAACTTTAGTAATCAGCTTATATCCTATATTACAAAGAGATATAGGCCTAAATCTGCTGAATGAGTTGGCTCCATTTTCCTTGGGGACGAGGGCTAGGAATGACGAATTAGTGCTTCCCCCTATTTTATGGCAGTTTTGAGACTTCCTAAGCATCCTACATAAGTCTTTTTCAATGAACTGCCAACAAGCCTGCAGGAACCTGGCAGTAAACCCATCAGGGCCTGGCGCCTTATCAGGCTCCATTGCAAAAAGAGCAGATTTTATTTTGAGAGTTAGTAACCTCTGCTTCCAGATACTTATTTTTTCTGGGGGAGATCAAAGTGGGAACTTCATTCACCAGGGTTGGATTATACCCCAGCCCCTCCTCTTCACTGTACAGATTCTTAAAATGGAGAAACGCAGCTCTTTTTATGCTTTGAATGTCTGAATGCTTGCTGGTCTCATCTTTGATTTCTGTGATGGAGTTAAAGTTCTTACGAGCCTGGGCTTGTTTATGAAAAAAGAGGAGTTCCTATCTCCAGCCTTAATCCAAAGACACCGAGATTTGAGCCTCCAAAATTCTTCCTCAGCGAAGCTTGCCTTATGAAGTTGTTGCTGAAGATCAGCCTCCTTGTCTAGTATATCTTTGGTAATCTCTTCCTTTTCCACTCTCGAATGGTGATTCACTAAACAGGCTTGGATCCTTTTTCTTTCCACAGCAGGGTGGGGAAGGGACTTTACCCACTGTTTAATGGCCGCTTTGACTTTTCTTAACTTTTCTTCCCAAACATAAAAGGCCGACCCCTTCACTGGGAGCTTCCAGCTTTCTTCCACGAGCTTCATGAAGGACGACTCTTTGATCCAATGAGCATTGAACTTAAAGGGAATAGGGCCGTGATCCAAATTGGCCCTTAGCTCGAGCTTTATAGGTCTATGATCAGATACGGAGGAAGGCAAAATATGCATACTAGATTCAAGACCATAGAGCAGAAATGAACTATGAACAAGAAACCGATCTAGTCTTGCAGCGATATGCCCCGGGCCGAGTCTTTTATTGGACCAAGTGAACTTACCGGAGGCTGGCTTGATGTCAATCATATCCCAATCTTGAAGCAAATCCTCCACCCATTCCCTCGCTGGATCTCTGACAGAGCACCCGCCTCGCTTTTCAGAGAATGACAGAGTAAGATTAAGGTCTCCAGCGATTATGATATTGGAGAGATTTTCCGAGTCTGCCAGTCCTTTGATGGAGTCCCAGCAGGCTCTTTTCTCCCCAGCGCTAACAGGGGCGTAAACATTAAAGAGGCAAAGAGAGTCCTGAGTGTCAACATGCTGCAGCTTTAGAAAGAGCCAATGAGTGTTGCAGATTTCTTTTAACTTAGCATATTTTCTGCCATTCCAAACAGTGCCCAGTCCTCCGGAAGCGCCTCTTGCTGAAACAGCTTGACTTTCACTATTTTTCCACAGTTTCTTGCTAATATGGAGAAAATCTTTATCCTCCATTTTGGTCTCCTGGATGAGGAGAAAGTCCGGGGATTCTGATCTTATAAGGCTTCTAACTACTTCCTCTTTCATTCTGCTCCCCAATCCCCTACAATTCCAGGAGACTAACTTCATTATTTTCTTTTGGAATGGTGAGCACCTCTAGTGCTCTGAGTCTGGTTTCTAGTCACCTTCGGAGATCTTGCCAGGAGTTTCTCTAAGGTAGGCTGGCTTCCTTGGAGTTTGTCCTTATAGGTTTCCTGCTCTCTTTTTTCTCATGTAGATTTCCGGCCTCTCGTTGACCTTCTGGCCGAGGTTTGCGAGTCTCCTATTTCACCTTCTTCTTCAGATTCCTCCGAGACTTGCACTTCCTCGGTCTCTTCTAAGAGAATCTCTTTCGATCTGCCTTCGTTTCTTTCAACGTGATTTGAGCCCGAGGGGGTCTCTTTGTGTGACAAATCCTCCTTCTGCTGTTCGACCTCAAGGATTTCTTCATTTGCTGAGCTTAACTTAGCAAACTTATTGCTATGCTCTTCCATGTGGGGAGTTTGGATCACGTGGTTTGATTGAGGACCCTTACCATTAGCGTTCCCTGATCTTGGACCTTTGTGAAAAGTTTTATTTCTTTTTACCTGATTCCATCTTTCTTCACTGCCTTTTTCTACTTCACTGTTTGTCGGACAGCCTCTCGCAAAATGGCCATAGACATGGCATTTCCGACATTTAAACGGAAGTTGCTCATAGTCCAATTTTTGGACGTGAGTCCAGCTACCAACTCTGATTTTTATTGCCTCAGGAAGACCGACCTCCAGATCCACTTCGACACAAATTCTCGCACAGTCATATTGGTCTTTACTGTTAGCGCGGTCGATAAATTTTCCTAAAGTGTTCCCGATGTGCTTGAGGGACTCCCAGTTCCAACAGTGCACAGGCAGATTAGGTAGCCTAACCCAAACAGGGACAGCAGTAGGGACGTCGACTGCAGGGTCGAATTCGGGTGTCCATTTGTTTAGATACAGTCCCTGAGGTCCCATGAAATAGGGACCGTTCCAGAAAATCAAGTCCTTATCCTCCTTATCAGAGAATTCAAACAGGAAGAAACCCCTCCCTAAAAAATACGAGGTGACTCTGTTTTTTATTAGAGGTGCCCAGTTTCGAGTAACCCAGTTTTTCGTGGCTTTAGGAGAAGGCCAGAGACCTGTAAACTGGCCAACCAAGGCGCAGTCAGCTAACGAGAGGGCGACCTTGATCGGCCCCTCAGGCGGGAGCGAGATTTCAGGGATGTCTTCCAGTCTTTTTACAAACTTAGAGGCCTCAGAGGCTTTCTTCTTCGGCATGGAGGCGAGAAGCTTAATGAAGGCTTCCGCATCGGGAGGGGGAGGCGGAGTGGGGGGGACTTGGGCATCACCCAGGGACTCCATCGCTGCCACGAGACCAAGCACTGAGTCGACAGAGGATCGAGCTCAGAGACCACCCACACAACAAACCATTTGAAACGTATTCAGCAACCAGAGGAATGAAGGACCCCTTCGAAATCCAAAACAGGGAGAAGAGAGATACCACGAATGAAGACCGAGGTTCAGAGTCTCCACAGAGCACCACGCACGAAGCTGGACCAAGACAGCGGCCCCGAACACCTCAGAGCTCCTCGCACCAACGGATGGCACAGCCAAGCCTTCCACAGCGCTGGCTGAGGCAGGCCAGCAGCCCCGAACACAGAGAGCAACAGCAACGCCGGCGGCTAGGTCTTCTCACGCACCCGATCTTCACCGCTCATCCGCCTGTTTTTGTCAAAAAAAAAAAAAAAAAAAAAAAAAAAACTCTGTCGCAAGATTGTTGCTGTAAATACAAAGTCCTATATTTTCCAATGAATGGGCATACTTTTAAACAGTCCCATATTTTTCTTAGTGCATATATGACAACTTTCTATGATGATCTCCAATATGGTATTCCATCTCTTAGTTCCGAGAACTAACACATATACCCATCTAAAACTCCCTTTTATGCACCTCAAGGTTGTGGATTTCTTGATTACATGTCTCATGAGTTTCAATATATGATATATTGCTCATTTGTGTGAACTCAGATGTGAATTATGTAGAAATTATATAACTGATGCGTTATACATCCAAGATTCTCCTGATCACACACTATTTTAACTTCATGCACAATACATAATCTCTTCTACTATTGATCATCATATGTGGAAATTAAATCAATTGCATGCACACACTGAAACCATGAAAATCACACATATGAACACAGTGTTTTAACGGGAAAGTATGAAGCTAAAAACCCCTACTATCTGTATATAATATATTTCATAGAGATCATGTAACAATCCTCATACAAAGCTGATCATATCAAGCTCTCAGTACAATATAATTGCTACACACTAATCAGGCCCGATCTTGCAAATCCATGCACCGATCTTTGCCACCTGCTAGGCTGCCTCTACTGCGCAATCCCTGTTGAAGAATGGCTCTGAATGAACTCGAATTAGTCCAGCCGGCATCTCTACTCTGTGTTGGATGCAATCAATGCATCACTATAGTCACAACTGATAGTCATCTTGCCCTTTCACCTATCTCTCCATTGGTCTCCACTGAAACTGTCCATGCACTGTAGTTAACTAATATATTCTTCAGTTGATTAATGAGTTAATATTTAGTGAATTAAATAATCAATTAATTCACACCACTCTCACTAGTGTATCAATAAGTTATAATAGATACAACTAGCTCAACTATGTCTAACTGAGTTAAACTGAACACAACTCCACCAACTACTTCTACAACTCCACCAAACTCTATCACATGAGTTTTAACTGAAGTCCTCCATGATATAGCTCCACTTAACCCTCAAGAATAGCTTAATTCTTTCTGTCAGCTCTTGTGCCACATCTGTGCACTTAACTGAAGTGCTCCAAGAGAATAAGATAATGTTTAGAGTCCAAATACTATTAAGAGCTAATAATATCCGACATATCTATTTTTAGACTGGAAATCTAAAAATAGATTCCACCCAATATGTCTAAAAATAGAAGTCCATCTATTTTTCAAACTTGACCAACCATCCACAAATAGCATCCTGCAACTCATAGAATATGATTGACATGTCTAAAAATAGACATAGTCTAAAAATAGACTTGCGCCAAAAATAGCCTGTGGGCCCACTTAGTGAAGGCGACTCTTTTCACTAAGCTCACATCTTGTTGCAATCTCAACACTCCCTCTCAACAAGATAGGGATTATTTGCCACCCCGATCCTGCCTCTATGGTATTCGAATTTTCTCCTGGTGAGCGCCTTCGTCAAGATATCTGCATCCTGATCCTTTGTAGGAATGTAAGAAAGTAACATGATCTTCCGCTGCACACAATCTCTGATATGATGATACCAGATGTCAATTTGTTTAGATCTATCATGAAATACTGGATTAACCGAGAGTTTAATGCAACTCTGATTATCACAATATATCACAGTAGGATCTAAGTGTGAACCGAACAACCTGACCAGGATCTTCCTCATCCATATAGCCTCGCATGCAGCCAAAGCTTACTTGCCATGTGTAGCCTCAACGAGCCACGTGCCTGGATCTGTTTCTTGCTATACTGAGAAACACATTGTAGACCCGATCTTGAAAATCCCTCCAGGATTGTGCTCTTACGCTCCATTGGGCTCCCTAGCAATTTGCATCAGTAAACCCATGCTTTTTCACCTCATCCGACTGTCTGTACCATAATCCATATACCGATATGCCTCTAAGATATCTCAATACATGTTTTCCTGCCTTCCAAAAGAGCTTGGTAGGCTTAACCATAGCTTGTGAAATCTGGTTAACAGCGTAGCATATGTCAGGTCGTGTATTTACTAGATACATAAGCGACCCCACCAACTGTCGGAAAACAGTGGCATCCACTACCTCTGCTGATGTAGCATCCTCTTTCCTCCAACCACCAGGAAGAGGAGTGTCGATAGGCTTGCAGCATTGCATGTTGAACTTCTCCAGTATCTCCCGAGCATACTTGCCTTGAGACACAAACAGTCCATCACTGCGCTGCCAAATTTCCAATCCCAAGAAATAATGAAGGAGGCCCAAGTCCTTCATCTCAAAATCCTTTGCAATATCAACCTTACATGAGTGTATCAACTATTAGTATCAAATCATCTACATAAAGTACAATGATCAACAACTTACCCTCCACCACAATCTGGTATAGGTTCGGATCCGCCTCACTCTTGGTGAATCCAAGTCCGATGAAATAACTGTCTATCCGTGTGTACCAAGCACAAGGTGCTTGTTTCAAACCATACAATGCTCTTTTGAGCCTGCACACATGCGACTCGCTGCTAAATATCTCGAAACCTTCGGGCTGATCTATGTACACCTCTTCCTCAATGACTCTGTTGAGGAATGTAGTCTTCACATCCATATGATGAATGTGCCAACCCATATGCGCTGAGAGAGCTAGGATGCTCTGTAAGGAAGAATACCTTGCGACAGGTGCAAAGGTTTCTTCATAGTTGATCCCCTCAATCTGTGAGAAGCCCCAAGAAAAAAATCTTGCCTTGTACTTCTCGACTCTCCCGTCAGCAGCTTGCTTCACTTTGTAGATCCATCTCTAACCTACCACTGATTTCCCTTCTGGCCTTGGGACAATCTCCCATGCACTGTTTCTGACAATCGAATCATACTCTTCCACCATGGCATCTACCCATGCAGGGTCCTCCACAACTTCCTCGAAAGAAGATGGTTCTGTCACTATACATTTGCTCATCAGAGCCATTTATCTAGTATATCGGTCAGGTGACTGTCTCTGCCTGCTCTGTGATGTAGGTGCTCCTATAATCTTCTTTGCATCAAGATTCAGTCGCTCAGCTTCTGTAGTGCGCTTCCTCCCTCTGATGGTTGGCGCTGCATGAGTGGTTTCTTCCACTCCATGAACCTCCTCTTGTGGCTGATCCACATCCTGAGGCTCATCCTTAGGAACTAATAGCTCCTCATCTGCATGCAAGTGTGGCTCCCTCTCAAGCGAACACTTCATGGCTTTCTCCTTATGAAATTTGATATCCGTGCTTTGCGGTCTTAGACTCTGGAAAAGCCACAGATGGTTGTGGAACCTGTTTCATGCCTTTAAAATATCCCAGCAACCTCGTAATTAGGCTCCACGACTTCTTCCTGGCATCCTTCGTCACATGAATGTAAATAGGTGAGCCAAAAATCTTCAAATGAGAAATATCAGGCTTCTTACCAGAAAACGCCTCTTCGGGTGTACTCATGCCAAGTACTCTATGAGGACAACGGTTTTGCACATAAACAACAGTGTTTCAAGCTTCAACCCACAAGTGTATGGGAAGGCCCTGATCATGCAACATTGCCCGTGCAGCACCCACGATCGTTCTGTTCTTTCGCTCCGTGACCCCATTCTGCTGTGGGTTATGAGGCGCTATGAGCTCTCTTTGAATTCCTTCTGTGCTACAAAAGTCTTTTAATTCGCCAGAGATGAATTCACCACCATTATCACTCCTAAGAGCTTTCACCTGCTTCCTCGACTCTTTCTCCACCAGTGCCTTGAACTCACAGAACTTTGAGAATGTATCGCTCTTCTTCTGCATGAAGAAGATCCAGCACTTACGAGAAAAGTCATCAACAAATATCACATAATACCTGTGCTTTGTTGTCGAAGATATTGAGAAAGGTCCACACATGTCTGTGTGAATTATCTAAAGGATCGTCGTGGCGCAACTATCCTTCTCATGAAATGTGGCTTTCACAAATTTTCCCAAAGTACATCCCTTACACTGATCTGACTGCGCAAGTGTACCTTTGGGAAGCCCGGTAGAAATCTGCTGCAAAATTTTCAAAGCACCATGGTGAAGGTGGCCCAATCTCCTGTGCCATAGTTCGCCCTCATCCCGGCTCACCACTCCTTCTGCTTTGTCTGCCATTACTGCGCAGCCATCTACCTGGAATTGATAAAGGTTCTTAACTCGAACCCTTATCCTCCGGCTTTCACCAGTTTCCTTACTGCGCAGGAAAGCCTTTCCCTCACTAAAGGCAACATCATATCCCTTGTCTTACAACATCGCCACAAAGATAAGATTCTTCTTCAATCCTGGAACATGCATGACATCCTTCAAGATGAAAGGTTTGCCAGACTCCCTCTCAAAGGAAATGGTCTCGATACCAGTCGCACTGTATCTACCATCATCGCCCATCTCGATGTGCACTCCAAGATCCTTCTCATCCAGATCAATAAACAAATCTTTGTCTCCAGTCATATGGAAAGACGCACCACTATCAAGAAACCACACTGATCCCATCACACTTGAGACCAAGCATGCGATCAGCGAAAAATCCAGCTCAAACTGCGAGGCTAAGGCCTCTCCAGTTGCAGATCCAACAACTTGCTTATTTTTCTTCTTTTGTGGACAATTAGTGGTGTAATGTCCGTGTTGGTGACATTGAAAGTACTTCACCTTGGACATGTCCTGCTTCTTGCCTTTCACACTGGATTGAGAAGGATTTTTCTTTCCCTTCCCCTTCCTTGCTTTGGTAGCCAAAGCACAATTTTTTTCATCTTCATTCTTCGATGAATATCCATCCCTGGTACTCCGCCTTATCTCCTCCTGCACAAGATCCGACCAAATTCGCTCCCATCCCGACAGTTTCTCCCGACCATTGACAGAGTCCTCACAGGAATGCCAAATCTTCGGAAGCCCAAGGAGAGCCAAGCTCACCAAGTCCTCTTCATCTACAGTAACCCCCACACTTCCCAGCTCATCCTTTCTCTGGACAAACTTCGTGAGGTACCTGGGTATACTTTCGCCCTTCTCCTTTTTTATTTTCCTGAGTTTGTCTTTGAGCGCCAACTTCCTCTGGTTGCTCTTGCATTGGAACAAGTCTTTCAAAGCTTTCCACATCAAGAATGGAGAAGCTTTACCATGAAGGCTAGACACTATGTGATCCTTCACACCTTCCAACAAAATCCTTCGACATTTTGCTGTCTTCTTTTGCCATGCGTCAAGTGCGGCAGCATCGCTAGAAGCAGGTTTTGGAATTTCTGCATCTATGAACTCCTTCAACCCATTATCCTCCGTATAGCCTCCATCTGTCCTTCCATGCAATATAGTCGAGCTTCCCTCGAGTGCATACTCAATTCACAATCCGTTGAAAGACATCTCAACTTCGACACCAAGAAAACACTGCTGCAAATTCGAATTCCACCAGCGCAAAACTCAATCGCTTCAATGATTTGCAATTGCTCCAATGATCAATATAGCTCTGATACCATGTAGAAATTATATAACTAATGCGTTATACATCAAATATTCTCCTGATCACACACTATTTTAACTTCATGCACAATACGGAATCTCTTCTACTATTGATCAGCATATGCGGAAATTAAATCAATTGCATGCACACACTGAAACCATGAAAATCACACATATGAACACAGTGTTTTAACGGGAAAGCCTGAAGCTAAAAACCCCAACTATATGTATATAATATATGTCATAGAGATCATGTAACAATCCTCATACAAAGCTGATCATATCAAGCTCTTAGTACAATAAAATCGCTACACACTAATCAGGCCCGATCTTCCAAATCCATGCACCGATCTTTGCCACCTGCTAGCCTGCCTCTACTGCGCAATCCCTGTTGAAGAATGGATGTGAATGAACTCGAATTAGTCTAGCCGACATCTCTACTCTATGTTGGACGCAATCAATGCATCACTATAGTCACAACTGATAGTCTTCTTTCCCTTTAACCTATCTCTCTACTGGTCTCCATTGAAACTGTCCATGCACTGTAGTTAACTGATGTATTCTTCAGTTGATTAATGAGTTAATATTTAGTGAATTAATTATTAATCAATTCACACCACTCTCACTAGTGTATCAATCAGTTAGACTAGATACAACTAGCTCAACTGTGTCTAACTGAGTTAAACTGAACACAACTCCACCAACTACTTCTACAACTCCACCAAACTCTGTCACATGAGTTCTAACTGAAGTCCTCCATGCAATAGCTCCACTTAACCCTCAAGAATAGCATAATTCCTTCTGTCAGCTCCTGTGCCACATCTGTGCACTTAACTGAAGTGCTCCAAGAGAATAAGATAATGTTTAGAGTCCAAATATTATTAAGAGCTAATAATATTCGACATATCTATTTTTAGACTGGCAATCTAAAAATAGATTCCGCCCAATATATCTAAAATAAAAGTCCATCTATTTTTCCAACTTGACCACCATCCACAAATAGCATCCTGCAACTCATAGAATATGATCGACATGTCTAAAAATAGACTTGCGCCAAAAATAGCCTGCGGGCCCACTTAGTGAAGGCGACTCTTTTCACTAAGCTCATCATTTTGTTGCAATATCAACACATTATGTAGTTGGAAGGTGCGCAACCTCGATGTGTATATCACACGCTGGTTTAGATGGGTCTGTATTAGTGTCCGTATTCAATTCTCATAATTAATCATCTGGATTCACTATATCATTTCACATAAAAACACATAATGTGTTGGTATATCCCCTGACCTATCTTGGACTGTTGAGCACCTGGATTTTCCCAGTGCAATAATAACAGTTTCATATAAATAGGTTCTCCTTCATTTTTCCAGCACTGAGTTATGAGAATAAAAAACTCATTTGAAATTGTTAGATATACTATAGTTTTTCTTTTGTTTGTAGTGTAATTTTATGACATAAGGTTATTTTGATATTTAACCTTTGTTTAGAGGCCTCAACTAAAAGCAAGTTAGCAGCACTGAATGACAAACTGAGTACATTGGAGCATAAAATAGAGCTACTTGAAGCCAAGGTCATCATTGCATTAGGTACTTTGGATTTGGCTTGATCGATTCCATTTTCCTACTGGAGACAAGGAAAGAGCAAATTTTCAAACCAAAATGATAAATTTAACATCTCAGGACATGAGGCACAACATCCTTGAGCACGAGCTGACATTGCACTAAAATATGGGAGTAAATGATAATGCCTTAACCAATATAGTTATATTTGTAAAATATATTTACCTGTGAAGTTTTGATAAATAAAATTAGTTGCTCCACCATTTTATGCAAAATCCAGGGCTGATATCATGATATCTTAATCAATTCAGAATACTTGTAGATGATTTTTTTGCCCCCAATATTTTAATATGTCTTCTTATATTGATTTCATATAACTAAAGACAAATTTTAATGAAATGTTGACATATCAAGAAAGTTGAGGCTTTCATGTAGGAAGATGTGTGTAAAGCTAAACTTATTTGTACTAAAAGACAAGGCAACGTTTTCCGTGATGTCATATTGGTAACTGTTGCAATAGTGATTCTTTCTTTGTTTTTTTTTCCCATGGTAGGATTATTCATCAGTTAAGTCTTTCCACTTTGTTTTATTTTTAATGGTGTCATTTTTCATCCATTTTGTCCTTTTAATTTTATATGTTGAGCCTTAATTATACTACAAAATCCAGTTAGGTTATCACCCAAAAGCCTTCCCAATGCCCAACACGAATAATAAGTCTTGGTAATCTCAACTATACTTCGTTCTCTGCAATTTTTCATCTCAGTCAACCTAAGAAGCACTCAACTATCTTCTTTAGAACTGTCATAATTGTATACCCTCCTCAGTCTGTCTACAGACTCAGGTTCATTCCTCCAAGGGGAGGTGCGATTCATGACTATGACTGTCAAGCCAAGAAAGCTAGTATTTACTAAGGCAAACTAGAAACTAAGCTACATTGTCACTGTAACCAGAAAGCATATGAACCTTCTCCCCGGTAACACGGAGACACCCTTTGGCTTCCTTTCCTGGAAAAACAAGAAGCATATTGTTCATAACCTAATTTTTGTAACTAGACTTGAATGTTATTAGGTATGCTTTTCTCCAAATCCTGTACATATTGAAGCTTTAATGGTCACCAATTGAAATGGAGTTTTACTGCCTCCTTTGTTGATATACCTTGCAGAAGTTGGAAGCATATCATTGTATAGGTGTTTAGTAAACAATTATCCACACGTAGTTTCTCGATTAATTTGGGTTTGCAATCAACATGGTAGTGCTTTGCGTTTATTTTGGGAGTCACTTCAATTACTGAGAGGATTCAACATTAGATGACAATGGTTCCCGAGTGCGTGTAATGGAGAGTTTTAGCATAGGATGACATTTATATGATATATCTCCATGGATTCTGTATGTTCGATGTAGAGTTGTGTATACTTATTAAGGTTTTTATTTTTTTGCTAACATTTTGATAGTAAAAAAATGTTAGTCTAAAATACATTGACAAAGTAGCTTTGGGGTTAGGTGGGTCTACTGCCTCTACTTTTCCTTAATGTGATTATTTTGGATTTCCATTCCCAATTTGATGTAATGCTTTTGCAGGGCTTCTATAGCATGTATGTGTCATGCCCTGGGTCACCTATCATACAAATATGGCCAAATCAACAAGAACTTTCAGGTTTATATGATAACATTCCTTTCTGGTAGGATTGCATTGCTTGATTAATTTCCAACAATTAAGAAGTAGATGGCCTTACTGAATTGAATTTTTCATTTTTATTTTTAGAATTTTCACTAATGGTTGTTAGGGCTTACAATTCAAGGTCTGATGGGAATGATGTGATTGGTATTTATTTGGGTACTGCTAACTCATGTGTTGAAATCATGGAAGGGAAGGTCAATGACATTGCTTATGCTTGAATGCTAAAGTCCTTATTGTTTTCTCTAGGTTGAGATGACAAAATAATTAGTATCTTAGTTTTCATGCATCTTCTCATTAGACTATTTTTTGAAAATCTATAGAACCCAAAAGTAATTGAGAATTAAAAAGGGGCCAGTACAACACCATCTATTGTAGATGTGAATAAAAAGGGAGAGATACATGTGGGTATTACTTCCAAGATATTTTCATAGGATATTCAGATGGGTTTTCATTTATTTTCTCCCAGAGTCCCATGAAGTTGGAGCAATTACTTGAGTTCATGATATAATGACCTTTTTATTTTAGCATTCTGCATTTGCATCAGGTACTTTGGAGTTGGCTTGATCGATTTCCTTTTCATACTGGAGACAAGGAAAGAGAAAAATTTCAAACCAAAATGATAAATTTAACATCTCGGGACATGAGGCACAACATCCTTGAGCATGATCCGACATTGCACTAAAATATGGGAGTAAATGATAATGCCTTAACCAATATAGTTATATTTGTAAAATATATTTACCTGTGAAGTTTTGATAAATAAAATTAGTTTCTCTACCATTTTATGCAAAATCCAGGGCTGATATCACGATATCTTCATCAATTCAGAATACTTGTAGATGATTTTTTTGCTCCCAATATTTTAATATGTATTATTATATTGATTTCATCTAACTAAAGACAAATTTTAATGAAATGTTGACATATCAGGAAAGTTGAGGTTTTCATGTAGGAAGATGTGTGTCAAGCTAAACTTATTTGTACTAAAAGACAAGGCAACGTTTTCGGTGATGTCATATTGGTAACTGTTGCAATAGTGATTCTTTCTTTGTTTTGTTTTCCCATGGTAGGATTATTCATTAGTTAAGTCTTTCCACTTTGTTTTATTTTCCATGGTATCATTTTTCATCCATTTTGTCCCTTTAATTTTATATGTTGAGCCTTAATTATACCACAAAATCCTTTTAGGTTATCACCCAAAATCCTTCCCAATGCCCATCACGAATAATAAGTCTTGGTAATATCAACTATACTTCGTTCTCTGCAATTTTTCATCTCAGTCAACCCAAGAAGCACTCAACTATCTTCTTTAGAACTGTCATTATTGTATGCCCTCCTTAGTCTGTCTACAGACTCAGGTTCATTCCTCCAAGGGGAGGTGTGATTCATGACTATGACTGTCAAGCCAAGAAAGATGGTATTTACTAAGGCAAACAAGAAACTAAGCTACATTGTCACTATAACCAGAAAGCATATGAACCTTCTCCCTGGTAACATGGAGACACCCTTTGGCTTCCTTTCCTGGAAAAACAAGAAGCATATTGTTCATAACCTAATTTTTGTAACTAGACATGAATGTTATTAGGTATGCTTTTCTCCAAATCCTGTACATATTGAAGCTTTAATGGTCACCAATTGAAATGGAGTTTTACTGCCTCCTTTGTTGATATACCTTGCAGAAGTTGGAAGCATATCATTGTATAGGTGTTTAGTAAACAATTATCCACACGTAGTTTCTCGATTAATTTGGGTTTTCAATCAACATGGTAGTGCTTTGCGTTTATTTTGGGAGTCACTTCTATTATTGAGAGGATTCAACATTAGATGACAATGGTTCGTAAGTGTGTGTACTGGAGATTTTTAGCATAGGATGATATATATATATATATATATATATATATATATATATATATATATATATATATATATATATATATATATCTGTTTCCATGGATTCTCTTTGTTCAATGTAGAGCTGTGTATACTTATTAAGGTTTTTATTTTTTTGCTAACATTTTGATAGTCAAAAAATGTTAGTCTAAAATACATTGACAAAGTTTCTTTAGGGTTAGGTGGGTCTACTGCCTCTACTTTTCCTTAATGTGATTATTTTTAATTTCCATTCCCAATGTGATGCAATGCTTTTGCAGGGCTTCTAGAGCATGTATGTGTCATGCGCTGGGTCACCTCTCATACAAAGATGGCAAAATCAACAAGAACTTTCAAGTTTATATGATAACATTCCTTTCTGGTAGGATTGCATTGCTTGATTAATTTCCAACAATTAAGAATTAGATGGCCTTATTGAATTGAAATTTTCGTTTTTATTTTTAGAATTTTCACAAATGGTTGTTAGGGCTTACAATTCAAGGTCTGATGGGAATGATGTGATTCGTATTTATTTGGGTACTTCTAACTCATGTGTTGAAATCATGGAAGGGAAGGTTAGTGACGTTGCTTATGCTTGAATGCTAAAGTCCTTATTGTTTTCTCTAGGTTGAGATGAAAAAATAATTAGTATTTTGGTTTTCACGCATCTTCTCATTAGACTATTTTTTGAATATCTATATAACCCAAAAGTAATTGAGAATTAAAAAGGGGCCAATACAACACCATCTATTGTAGATGTGAATAAAAAGGGAGAGATACATGTAGGTATTACTTCCAAGATCTTTTCGTAGGATATTCAGATGGGTTTTCATTTATTTTCTCCCACAGTCCCATGAAGTTGGAGCAATTACTTGAGTTCATGATATAATGACCTTTATATTTTAGCATTCTGCATTTGCATCAGGTACTTTGGAGTTGGCTTGATCGATTCCCTTTTCCTACTGGAGACAAGGAAAGAGCAAATTTTCAAACCAAAATGATAAATTTAACATCTCGGGACATGAGGCACAACGTCCTTGAGCACAATCCGACATTGCATTAAAATACGGGAGTAAATGATAATGCCATAACCAATATAGTTATATTTTTAAAATATATTTACCTGTGAAGTTTTGATAAATAAAATTAGTTGCTCCACCATTTTATGCAAAATCCAGGGCTGATATCATGATATCTTAATCAATTCAGAATACTTGTAGATGATTTTTTTAATCCCAATATTTTAATATGTATTCTTATATTGATTTCATCTAACTAAAGACAGATTTTAATGAAATGTTGACATATCAGGAAAGTTGAGGTTTTCATGTAGGAAGATGTGTGTAAAGCTAAACTTATTTGTACTAAAAGACAAGGCAACATTTTATGTGATGTCATATTGGTAACTCTTGCAATAGTGATTCTTTCTTTGTTTTGTTTTCCAATGGTAGGATTATTCATCAGTTAAGTCTTTCCACTTTGTTTTATTTTCCATGGTATCATTTTTCATCCATTTTGTCCTTTTAATTTTATATGTTGAGCCTTATTTATACCACAAAATCCAAAAGCCTTCCCAATGCCTAGCACGAATAATAAGTCTTGGTAATCTCAACTATACTTCGTTCTCTACAATTTTTCATCTCAGTCAACCCAAGAAGCACTCAATTGTCTTCTTTAGAACTGTCATTATTGTACGCCCCCCTCAGTCTGTCTACAAATTTAGGTTCATACCTCTAAGGGGAGGTGCGATTCATGACTATGACTGTCAAACCAAGAAAGCTAGTATTTACTAAGGCAAACTAGAAACTAAGCTACATTGTCACTGTAACCAGAAAGCATATGAACCTTCTCCCTGGTAACATGGAGACACCCTTTGGCTTCCTTTCCTGGAAAAACAAGAAGCATATTGTTCATAACCTAATTTTTGTAACTAGACATGAATGTTATTAGGTATGCTTTTCTCCAAATCTTGTACATATTGAAGCTTTAATGGTCACCAATTGAAATGGAGTTTTTCTGCCTCCTTTGTTGATATACCCTGCAGAAGCTGGAAGCATATCATTGTATAGGTGTTTAGTAAACAATTATCCACACATAGTTTCTCAATTAATTTCTGTTTGCAATCAACATGGTAGTGCTTTGTGTTTATTTTGGGAGTCACTTCAATTACTGAGAGGATTCAACATTAGATGACAATGGTTCCTGAGTGCATGTAATGGAGAGTTTTAGCATAGGATGATATATATATGATATATTTCCATGGATTCTCTATGTTTGATTTATAGTTGTGTATACTTATTAAGGTTTTTATATTTTTGCTAACATTTTTATAGTCAAAAAATGTTAGTCTAAAATACATTGACAAAGTTGCTTTGGGGTTAGGCGGGTCTACTGCCTCTACTTTTCCTTAATGTGATTATTTTGGATTTCCATTCCCAATGTGATGCAATGCTTTTGTAGGGCTTCTAGAGCATGTATGTGTCATGCCCTGGGTCACCTCTCATACAAAGATGGCCAAATCAACAAGAACTTTCAGGTTTATATGATAACATTCCTTTCTGGTAGGATTGCATTGCTTGATTAATTTCCAACAATTAAGAAGTAGATGGCCTTACTGAATTGAAATTTTCGTTTTTATTTTTAGAATTTTCACAAATGGTTGTTAGGGCTTACAATTCAAGGTCTGATGGGAATGATGTGATTGGTATTTATTTGGGTACTGCTAACTCATGTGTTGAAATCATGGAAGGGAAGGTTAGTGACAATGCTTATGATTGAATGCTAAAGTCCTTATTGTTTTCTCTAGGTTGAGATGAAAAAATAATTAGTATTTTGGTTTTCACGCATCTTCTCATTAGACTATTTTTTGAATATCTATAGAACCCAAAAGTAATTGAGAATTAAAAAGGGGCCAGTACAACACCATCTATTGTAGATGTGAATAAAAAGGGAGAGATACATGTAGGTATTACTTCCAAGATCTTTTCGTAGGATATTCAGATGGTTTTCATTTATTTTCTCCCACAGTCCCTTGAAGTTGGAGCAATTACTTGAGTTCATGATATAATGACCTTTATATTTTAGCATTCTGCATTTGCATCAGGTACTTTGGAGTTGGCTTGATCGATTCCCTTTTCCTACTGGAGACAAGGAAAGAGCAAATTTTCAAACCAAAATGATAAATTTAACATCTCGGGACATGAGGCACAACATCCTTGAGCACGATCCGACATTGCACTAAAATATGGGAGTAAATGATAATGCCTTAACCAATATAGTTATACTTGTAAAATATATTTACCTGTGAAGTTTTGATGAATAAAATTAGTTGCTCCACCATTTTATGCAAAATCCAGGGTCGATATCATGATATCTTAATCAATTCAGAATACTTGTAGATGATTTTTTTGCTCCCAATATTTTAATATGTATTCTTATATTGATTTCATCTAACTAAAGACAAATTTTAATGAAATGTTTTCATATCAGGAAAGTTGAGGTTTTCATGTAGGAAGATGTGTGTAAAGCTAAACTTATTTGTACTAAAAGACAAGGCAACATTTTCCGTGATGTCATATTGGTAACTGTTGCAATAGTGATTCTTTCTTTGTTTTGTTTTCCCATGGTAGGATTATTCATCAGTTAAGTCTTTCCACTTTGTTTTATTTTTCATGGTATCGTTTTTCATCCATTTTGTCCTTTTAATTTTATATGTTGAGCCTCGATTATACCACAAAATCCGTTTAGGTTATCACCCAAAAGCCTTCCCAATGCTCAGCACGAATAATAAGTCTTGGTAATCTCAACTATACTTCGTTCTCTGCAATTTTTCATCTCAATCAACCCAAGAAACACTCAACTATCTTATTTAGAACTGTCATTATTGTACACCCTCCTCAGTCTGTCTACAAACTCAGGCTCATCCTCCAAGGGGAGGTGCGATTCATGACTATGACTGTCAAGCCAAGAAAGCTGGTATTTACTAAGGTAAACTAGAAACTAAGCTACATTGTCACTGTAACCAGAAAGCATATGAACCTTCTCCCTGGTAACATGGAGACACCCTTTGGCTTCCTTTCGTGGAAAAACAAGAAGCATATTTTTCATAACCTAATTTTTGTAACTAGACATGAATTTTATTAGGTATGCTTTTCTCCAAATCCTGTACATATTGAAGCTTTAATGGTCACCAATTGAAATGGAGTTTTTCTGCCTCCTTTGTTGATATACCTTGCAGAAGTTGGAAGCATATCATTGTATAGGTGTTTAGTAAACAATAATCCACACGTAGTTTCTTGATTAATTTGGGTTTGCAATCAACATGGTAGTGCTTTGTGTTTATTTTGGGAGTCACTTCAATTATTGAGAGGATTCAACATTAGATGACAATGCTTCCTGAGTGCGTGTAATGGAGAGGTTTAACATAGGATGATATATATATATATATATGATATATTTCCATGGATTCTCTATGTTTGATGTAGAGTTGTGTATACTTATTAAGGTTTTTATTTTTTTGCTAACATTTTGATAGTCAAAAAATGTTAGTCTAAAATACATTGACAAATTTGCTTTGGGGTTAGGTGGGTCTACTGCCTCTACTTTTCCTTAATGTGATTATTTTGGATTTCCATTCCCAATGTGACGCAATGCTTTTGCAGGGCTTCTATAGCATGTATGTGTCATGCCCTGGGTCACCTGTCATACAAAGATGGCCAAATCAACAAGAACTTCCAGGTTTATATGATAACATTCCTTTCTAGTAGGATTTCATTGCTTGATTAATTTCCAACAGTTAAGAAGTAGATGGCCTTACTGAATTGAAATTTTCATTTTTATTTTTAGAATTTTCACTAATGGTTGTTAGGGCTTACAATTCAAGGTCTGATGGGAATGATGTAATTGGTATTTATTTGGGTATTGTTAACTCATGTGTTGAAATCATGGAAGGGAAGGTTAGTGACGTTGCTTATGCTTGAATGCTAAAGTCCTTATTGTTTTCTCTAGGTTGAGATGACAAAATAATTAGTATTTTGGTTTTCACGCATCTTCTCATTAGACTATTTTTTGAATATCTATAGAACCCAGAAGTAATTGAGAATTAAAAAGGGGCTAGTACAACACCATCTATTGTAGATGTGAATAAAAAGGGAGAGATACATGTAGGTATTACTTCCAATATCTTTTCGTAGGATATTCAGATGGGTTTTCATTTATTTTCTCCCACAGTCCTTGGAGCAATTACTTGAGTTCATGATATAATAACCTTTATATTTTAGCATTCTGCATTTGGATAAAATGCTTCATATTTCCATTGACATCTATTTTACAAAAAAAGGGTGGTGACGCAACCACCACAAGCTACAGTTGCAATGAAAAAATCCTATGTAGTTAAAATAGCCCATGTAAGGTCTCCAAAACTAAAGTTCCATAAAGCCCCAATCATAAAGAAATAAACATATAAACAACCGGGTCATCGAGAAAGATTCATTGGATAAACCATGATGTTGAAAGAATTAAACCCATTCGAGGAGAGTCTTCATCCTTGGAAGGAGGCCCCAAACCTTCAGTTGTGGGCTTAGGATAAACTATCCATAATTTTCATGCATGGGTTAATCATGATGGGTAGATGAATAGTTAGAAATGTGTCAAAGTGACAAACCACTTTGGGGCTCTTGTTGGGGGTCAATGCCTTTACTTCTCTTGATATTCTTTTCCAAATAAAATTGCTTTATGTTAATGTTGTTGCTTGAAGGTTGAGAGTGTATAGAGTGCGCAATATAATATCCTTGAGGTGGCACTTTGTTCATAGTGCATTGTCTAGTAGTCCATTAGCTCATGTAGGGGGATTATTTCCATCTCCCCCTCCACATTTTCACTTGGATATGTAGATTCAAATGTGCACAAATGAGAGACCCCTTTTGCTAAGTACAATGGCACTACGCTAAGAACTAGTTGATACACATATCTTTATTGTGTTCGATAGATGATATAAGATACCAATTCTAATATAGTACTGTGTTGTGTGGAAATAAATGGCCCAGGGCAGAGAATCTCTAAATATGGAAATCTTCTAAGGAATATTATATGAGAGCAAGGAGGGAAAAAGTTTAAAATGGGCATATTTTCAAAACTAGAACAAGTGCTTCAAGGTTTCATTCTTTCCACATAGTGGACTTTCAAGGTGTAGAATTACTATGTGTTCAAGCATTTCCCTATGACTAAGTCATCAGGTGTTAAAGGAAATCGAAGTAAGGATTTTTGGTTTGTAACTGCCAATTTTAGATGGATTTAATACCAATTTAAGTAGGGATTTTTGGGCTGTAAGTGCTAATTTTAGATGAATTTAAAATATTAAAGACAAATCTTCTCCTTAGATTTGATTCTCTAGATGTTTCCCTTTTTCTTAGGTCAATGCCAAAGGCATTTGTAACCATCAACTCAATTGTAGTTCAGAAAACATTTTCTTTGGTTCCATATCCACTCTTTCCACCAAGATAGCGGTCGTATAAAGCCAAGCTTAAGAAAAAGATGTTTTAGGATTGAGCTCTAAATGTTTTCTGCATAATTCTATTTGTAAGACTAAGTTTGAATTTTTCTATAAGGTTTTCAAATCCTTCCAATCTCTAATTTTTTTTCATAGAAGTCACTAGGACCCAAATGTCTTTCTTGTATAGTCTCTTGGTTGAGAACCAAGAGATGTTCACAATCATATTTCATTTTTGAAGAACTACTTGGAAACATTATAAAATGATCCTTGAAATAAATCCTAGCTTCGAGGAAGTCACTTTTCCACACCAACTTGACCTCCCAAGCTTTCTGAGTGATTTTGGTTACAAAGGTCTCATTAGTTGGTTGGATGTTGGGGTGGTCAATAGCTTGTGATTGTTTATATTACTCCATATTTTGCAACATAGTAAAGCCCCTTAGGTGATTGATTCCCAAGTAGTCTCTTCCATGCCTTCTTCCCTTCCACTACTCCAATGGTCCATTTGGAATAAAAAGCATACGGTTTCATTTTGGTGGCTAGAGCACCCAATCCTCCTTTATCCTTAGGGGCATAATAGTGGCTATAGCCAACTATATGAAAACCCTCATCTCCACTAAAGTTAGTGTAGAGAAATATTTTGAAAATATTTTCTAGCTTGGCATAAGTTTGGGGAGAAGGGACTTAATGTGATGACTAATAAATGTGGGTAGCAACCGACTTTTGGATACAAATTGTTGAAAATGCAACAAGATGATGGAGCTTAGTGAAATGAAGTCGCCTTCACTAAGTGGGCTCGCAGGCTATTTTTGGCGCAAAGTCTATTTTTAGACATATGGAGCATGGTCTAGGAGTTGCAGGATGCTATTCTTGGATGATTGGTCAAGTTGGTAAAAATAGATGGACCTATATTTTTAGACATTGGGCGGAGTCTATTTTTAGACTGCCAGTCTAAAAATAGAACAGTCGAATATTATTAGCTCTTAATAATATTTGGACTATAAACATTATCTTATCCTCTTGCAGCACTTCAGTTCGAGCTACGGATGTGGCCCATGCAGCTGACAAAGGAATTACGCTATTCCTAGGGGTTTGGTTGAGCTATTGCATGGTTGACTTTAGTTAGACTCATGTGGCAGAGTTTTGGTGGAGTTGATGGAGTTGTGTTTGATTTAACTTAGTTGAACTAGTTGTATTTAGTTTAACTGGCTAATACACTAGAGATGAGTGGTGTGAATTAATTATTAGTTAATTCACTAATTATTAACTCATTATTCAACTAAAGAACACATCAGTTAACACCAGTGTATCGATAGTTTAGTGAAGACCAGTGGAAGAGATAGGTGAAAGAGCCGGTTTGCTATTAATTGTGACACTAGTTGTGCATGAGATTTGCACAAGAATTGGAGGAGATTTCCAATGAGGATTGCGCAGTTAGAGCTAGTGGGATTCGAACTTGGATCTCATCCATTATCCTTTTGGATTGCGCAGTAGAGGCAGGCAAGCAGTGGAGGAGTTTTGAACCTGTAACTTGTTCAAAACTGAGCTAGTTTGTGTGTAACTTTTGGAGATAGTATTGAGTACTTGTGAGGAGTATTGTGCTATGTATTGTTACATGTTCTCTTCCATTATAATATACAAAATAGCTGGGGTTTTCAGCTATAAGCTTTCCCCATTACATACTGCGTTACATGTGTGATGATTTGATGTTCTTATGATCGCATACCGCTTGTTTTATTTCCGCATGTGATGGTTAATGGTAGAAGAGGTTATGTGTTATTCATGAATTCGAATTAGTGTGTGACCAGGATAATCTCGATGAATAAATCTTCATTATTCAGCAAATTTATACATGGTATCAGAGCTATATTGATCATCAGATCTATTACGGTGATTACAAACTTATTTCGGTAGACAGAGTTTGTAAGCGGGCCAGGTAGCCTCTGGATCCATCCTTTCTTTGAAAGGTGATATATCCAGTAAATGCCCCTATAGTCGATCTCTGTGCTAGAAATAATTTGTTCTCAAGTGTAGATCGGAAGCGGTTGATTTTTCAGCTTGTGGAATTCGAATTTGCAGATTTGTCTTCTTGGTGTCAAAGGCGAATATGTCTTTCAACGGATTGCAACTGGAGTATGCTCTTGAAGGCAACTCAAATTATGTTGCATGGAAGGACAGGATGGAGGCCGTGTTAGATGATAATGGGTTGTTGGAATTCATAGAGAAAGAAGTTCCAAAGCCTGCTGATGCTGCTCAAGTTGAGGCTTGGCAAAAGAAGATGGCAAAATGTCAAAGGATTCTATTGGAGGGTGTGAAGGATCACATTGTATCCAACCTGCATGGAAAAGCTTCTCCATACTTGATGTGGAAAGCGCTGACATATTTATTCCAAAGCAAGAGCGACCAGAGGAAGTTGGCGCTCAAGGATAAACTTAGGAACATTAAGATGGAGAAAGGCGTCAGTATACCCAAGTACCTCATGAAGTTCACCCAATGCAGGGATGAGCTGGGAAGTGTGGGGGTAACTGTCGATGAAGAGGACTTGGTGGACCTGGCTCTCCTTGGTCTTCCGAAGAGTTGGTATTCCTATCAGGACTCTGTCAATGGTTGGGAGAAATTGCTAGGATGGGAGGGACTTTGGTCGGATCTCATGCAAGAGGAGATAAGGCAGAGTACCAGGGACGAAACTTCATCAAAGGCAACTAATGAAGAAAACTGCACTTTGGCTGCCAAAGAAAAGAAGGGGAAGAGCAAGAAAACTTCTCAGTCTGGTGCAAAAGGCAAGAAGCAGGACATGTCCAAGGTGAAGTGCTTTCACTGTCACCAACACGAACATTATGCCACAAATTGTCTGCAGAAGAAGAAAAATAAGCATGCTGCTAGATCTGCAGCGGGAGAGGCCTTAGCCTCGCAGTTTGAGCTGGATTTTTCGCCGATCGCATGCTTGGTCTCAAGTGTGATGGGATCAGTATGGTTCTTGGACAGTGGTGCGTCTTTTCACATGACTGGAGATCGAGATTTGTTCTCAAATCTGGATGAGAAAGATCTTGGAGTGCACATCGAGATGGGCGATGATGGTAGATACAGTGCGACCGGTATCGGTACCATTTCCTTTGAGAGGGAGTCTGGTAAACCCTTCGTATTGAAGGAAGTGATGCATGTTATAGGATTGAAGAAGAATCTGATCTCTGTAGCGATGTTAGAAGACAAGGGGTACGATGTGGTCTTCAGCGAAGGAAAGGCTTTCCTGCGCAATAAGACAACTGGAGAAACCCGGAAGATAGGGGTTCGAGTCAAGAACCTTTATCAGTTGCAAGTAGATGGTTGCGCAACAATGGCATGCAAGGCGGAAGGAGTGGTGAGCCGGGATGATGGCGAGCTGTGGCACCGAAGATTAGGCCACCTTCACCATGGAGCTTTGAAGATGCTACAACAGATTTCTACTGGGCTTCCTAAGGGTACACTTGCGCAGTCAGATCAGTGCAAGGGATGTACCTTAGGAAAATTTGTGAAAGCCACCTTTCAAGAGAAGGATAGTCGCGCCACGACGATCCTTGAGAGAGTTCACACAGACGTGTGTGGTCCTTTCTCAGTAGCTTCGACAGCAAAGCAAAAGTACTATGTGATCTTTGTTGATGATTTCTCTCGAAAGTGCTGGATCTTCTTCATGCAGAAGAAGAGCGAGACATACTCTAAGTTCTGTGAGTTCAAAGCACTGGTCGAGAAGGAATCGGGGAAGAAGGTGAAGGCTCTTAGGAGCGACAATGGTGGTGAATTCATCTACGGTAGATTCAGGACTTCTGCGGCGCGCATAAGGGATTGAAGAGCTCATAAACTCCCATAACCACAGCAGAACGGGGTTATGGAGAGGAAGAACGAACGATCATGGGTGTTTGCATGGGCGATGTTGCATGATTAGGGTTACCCTTCACTTGTGGGCTGAGGCATGCAATCTTGCCGGTATATGTGCGAAGTCGTTGTCCTCACAGTCTTGTAGTACACGGGGAGCGTTTTACGTAAGAGGCCACAATATTTCCCATTTGAGGATTTTGGTTCACCTGTTTACATTCATGTGACGAAGGATGCCAGGAAGAAGCTGGAGCCGACCGCAGAGGTTGGGATATTTGTGGGGTACACTGATACGCCCCACAACTATCGTGTGTATTTTCCAGACAGTCGCAAGACTGTTGTGCGACAAGATATCAAATTTCAGGAGGAGAAAGCCATGAAGTGTTCTCTTGAGAGGGAGCCACACTTGCATGCAGATGAGGAGCTATTAGTTCCTAAGGATGAGCTTCAGGATGTGGATCAGCCACAAGATGAAGTTCATGGAGTGGAAGAGACCACTCATGCAGCGCCAACCATCAGAGGGCGCAAGCGCACTACAGAAGCTGAGCGACTGGCTCAAGATGCAGATAAGGTTGTAGGACCACCTACAGCACAGTGCAGACAGAGACAGTCACCGGATCGATACACTGGATATATGGCTCTTGTGAGCAAATGTGTCGTGACAGAGCCATCCTCTTTCGAGGAAGCTGTGGAGGACCCCGCATCGGTAGATGCCATGGTGGAAGAGTATGATTCTATTGTCAGAAACATTGCATGGGAGATTGTCCCAAGACCGGAGGGGAAATCAGTGGTGGGTTCGAGATGGATCTACAAAGTGAAGCAGGCGGCTGACGGGAGTGTGGAGAAGCACAAGGCAAGATTTGTTGCCCGAGGCTTCTCACAGATAGAGTGGATCGATTATGAGGAGACTTTTGCACCTGTCGCAAGGTATTCTTCCATACAGACGATTCTTGCTCTCTTAGCGCAGATGGGGTGGCACATTCATCAGATGGATGTGAAGACTGCGTTCCTCAACAGAGTCATTGAGGAGGAGGTGTACATAGAGCAGCCCGAAGGTTTCGAGATCTTCAGCAGTGAGTCACATGTCTACAAACTCAAGAGAGCGCTGTATGGGTTGAAGCAAGCACCTCGTGCTTGGTACACACGGATAGACAGTTATTTCACCGGACTTGGATTCTCCAAGAGTGAGACGGATCCTAACCTGTACCAGATTGTGGTGGAGGGGAAGTTGCTGATCATTGTTCTTTATGTAGATGATCTGATTTTGACGGGTGATGAGCTGTTGATACTGTCATGCAAGGAGGATCTTGCTAGAGAGTTTGAGATGAAGGACTTGGGCCTCCTTCATTATTTCCTGGGATTGGAAATTTGGCAGCGCAGTGATGGACTGTTTGTTTCTCAGGGTAAGTATGCCCGGGAGATACCGGAGAAGTTCAACATGCATGGCTGCAAGCCTGTTGATACTCCTCTTCCTGGAGGTTGGAGAAAGGAGGATGCTACTTCAGCGGAGGTAGTGGATGCCACTGTTTATCGACAGTTGGTGGGGTCACTTATGTATCTGGTCAATACATGACCCGATATATGCTATGTTGGTTAACCAGCTTCAGCCATGGTTAAGCTTCCACCAAGCTCTTCCTGGGAAGGCAAGCATGGCTGACATATCTTAGACAGGCCCCTGGATATGGACTTAGTGCTGGCATGGAGCAGAGGGATGAGGTGAGGCTTTCTCGCTTCACGCATGCGATTGGTAGGTGAGCCCAACTGATCAAAGAGCACATTCGAGGGACTAAAAGATCGATCGAGCAATGGCTTTGAGCACAAGAGACAGAGATCCGTGGCACTCAGCTCAACAGAGCATGTAGCACAGGGGAACAAGTCATGCATGCAGGCTATATGGATGAGGAAGATCCTGGCCTGGGTTGTTCGGTCACATTTGAGCCTACTGTGATTTATTGTGATAACCAGAGTTGCATCAAGCTCTCGGCTAATCCAGTATTTCATGATAGATCCAAACACATCGACATCAGGTACCATCATATCAGAGATTGTGTGCAGCGGAGAATCATGTTACTTTCATACATTCCGACGGAGGATCAGGATACTGATATCTTGACGAAGGCGCTCACCAGGAGAAAATTTGAGTTCCATAGAGGCAGGATAGGGGCTGCAGAAAAATGCAACAAGATGATGGAGCTTAGTGAAATGAAGTCGCCTTCACTAAGTGGGCCCGCAGGCTATTTTTGGCGCAAAGCATATTTTTAGTCTATGTCTATTTTTAGACATGTCGATCATATTCTATGAGTTGCAGGATGCTATTTGTGGATGGTTGGTCAAGTTGGAAAAATAGATGGACTTCTATTTTTAGACATATTGGGCGGAGTCTATTTTTAGATTGCCAGTCTAAAAATAGATATGTCAGATATTATTAGCTCTTAATAATATTTGGACTCTAAACATTATCTTATTCTCTTGCGGCACCGAGTTCGAGCTACGGATGTGGCCCATGCAACTGACAAAGGAATTACGCTATTCCTAGGGGTTTGGTTGAGCTATTGCATGGTTGACTTCGGTTAGACTCATGTGGCAGAGTTTTGGTGGAGTTGATTGAGGAGTTGATGGAGTTGTGTTCGGTTTAACTTAGTTGAACTAGTTGTATTTAGTTTAACTGGCTAATAAACTAGAGATGAGTGGTGTGAATTAATTATTAATTAATTCACTAATTATTAACTCATTATTCAACTAAAGAACACATCATTTAACACCAGTGCATGGACAGTTCAGTGGAGACCAGTGGAAGAGATAGGTGAAAGAGCCGGTTTGCTATTAGTTGTGACATTAGTTGTGCATGAGATTTGCACAAGAATTGGAGGAGATTGCCAATGAGAATTGTGCAGTTGGAGCTAGGTGGATTCGAACTTGGATCTCATCCATAATCCTTTTGGATTGCGCAGTAGAGGCAAGCAAACAGTGGAGGAGTTTTGAACCCGTGACTTGTTCAAAACTGAGCTAGTTTGTGTGTAACTTTTGGAGATAGTACTGAGTACTTGTGAGGAGTATTGTGCTATGTATTGTTACATGTTATCTTCCATTATAATATACAAAATAGCTGGGGGTTTTCAGCTATAAGCTTTCCCCATTACATACTGCGTTACATGTGTGATGATTTGATGTTCTTATGATCGCATACCGCTTGTTTTATTTCCGCATGTGATGATTAATGGTAGAAGAGGTTATGTGTTATTCATGAATTCGAATTAGTGTGTGACCAGGATAATATCGGTGAATAAATCTTCATTATTCAGAAAATTTCTACACAAATTTGAATTTTCCTATGATGAATATAGGATTCTAGATCCATTTATCGATATTGCTTCTTATAGTTCATCTGGAGAGGGTTCAAAAGAAAAGGGAATACAAAGGAATTTAACACTTGGCCATATCCGAACCACTATATTAGGGGAATCCTTTTGACTATGTCGATAGCATTGGATTTTCCCATTTATAACTTCCACCTAGAAGCCTCACATAAGATTTGCAAGCAATCCATGGTGTTCTCCCAATTTTTATTCTCTTCAATGATGTTTATAAAATATTAATTTGTGAAGTAACTATTCATTTCTTGATTGTCATATACAACCGAGAGAAGAAACCTTTGATGAGGTGATGTGCTATTCTACTATGAAGAAGATAGCCAATGGCATCAGTAGACATTACATAGAGGGTTAGGGTGAGAGGTAAACATTGTCCGGTTATCTAGAAGATCCCTATCTCATTATACTTGATATGATTGATAGAAGGACAACCTACGACATGTGCAAATAAATTTTCTACCACTTCAACAGAATACAGACTAAATCCAAGTGTTCTAAGCATGGTGAAGATTAGTGTTTATTCCACTTTGTTGTAGGATTTTATCAAATATATTTTAATGAACATGGTCTTGAGGGACTTTTCTTGGTTTTCCCTAGAAGTGAATATTTTGAATACTGTGATGAAAGTATGAAAGATAATTATTTAATAACTTGACTATATTGAAGAAATCTCTGGATTTTCCATAGTGTTATAAAACATTTGTCGACGTTTCGAATCCCAATAGGGATCCATCTTCAGGACGAGAGTTGAATTAAAGAATGAAAGAAGGCCAAAAGGACAAGGTTTATAGGTATGCAACCCTTCTTTCAATCTTAATTCGACTATAGGCTAATGGTTCCTAAAAAAAAACTAGACAAATTGATATTAAATAGATTAGAATGGTCTAAAATCAATCACAATAATATAAGTACTAATAAGTATTTATTGTGACACGTTGGGAAAGTATAATATGAAGACTTATTTTCTATAGAATTTCATTATTATCTGCATTCACATTCTTGGTTTGGAAGTTTGTTTGCATCCATATTGACAAGGACTGTGGATATCTTTATCTCCATTGCAAATTCTGCCCAACAAACACCCACTTATTATTGCAGATTCTGCCCACCAAACACCAACTTGTTGGTTACTAGGATTTTTTATGTTTAGGTCTTAATCTATGTGATATAATCTCTATGACATGCTAGAACTTATGCCAGCAAAGTTGGGAAGACGTACATGCCAATATTAGTTTCCCAACTCAGAGTAATTTCTTCTAAACGAGATATTGGCATAACGAATTAGTACAACTTCTTCCACTGAGTTAAATCACTTATCAAGAACAATATTTTTAAAAAATTATCTTGAATAGAAAATCTTTAAAGGTCATCTAAATCAATGGGAAGTTTAGGATTATTTTTATGATTTATTTATTTGTGGAATTTAACCTTCACTTATCTTTTCTTTTGGGTTTATAAATAAATAGGTAGTGTTCCTCCACCTATGCCTTAGAAATATGTTGGAAGTTCATTTGGGCCTTTTCCATTCATGACTTCTTCAACTGGATCCACAAGTATTATGGTGGAGTATTCTGGAGTAGCAAAAACATGATAGAGTTTTGATATTGAGCGAAATGTGTCACTTGCTAACAAAATAAATATTGGTAGACCTATGCCACTAAGACAGTGGGAGCAGTGTAGCAATGGAAGTAGCTATGGACGTAAATGTGTTGTATTATATCCTGTTTAACTAATGTAGCCCAGATTCTTTGAGTTTTATCTTGATTATTTAAGACTTAATCATTAAATTATTATTCATGATTAGTAAAAGCTCCCAGTATTGTTACACATTTCTTATTAAATTGTAATTGTGTTATTAAGAAGTCTTGCACCTGACAACATTTTCTTTTGCTAAATTCAGGCTATGGTTCCAGCCTTTATGGATCCAACAATTTATATGGGGGAATGGGAGGAGATTATGGGGTGATGTCAGGATCATATGGTGTTGGTATTTATGGCAACAATATGTACAAAGGAGGATATGGTGGATCAAATATGTTTGGTGGAATGTATAATAATGGGAGGGGGAGATCGATGGGTGGATATGGCACGGGATCTCGAGGTCCTTATGAAAATGGAAATGGTAATCCAAAATATCCATTTAGAGACCCCTTTCAACTCCAAACTTTTGGCAGTTTATGCTTTTTGTGGTGAGTGTATTCTTAATTTATTTTAATATGTCTTCCTTTTCTTGTGTTTCAACATAAGATAATACAACTTATTGTTTATCCTAAAATGAATGAAAAAATGCATTGAGTGGAAGAATGGAGGATGTACAGTCGCATATTTTTTTTTTTTTGTCTTTATGCATGTTCCTGATATATGTATGCACACAAAGAATCTGGCATTACCTTACATTTTGGACCACGAATGGGGGTTGTTGGGAGGTTTCACTTTTCCAGTAGTGGGCTACAGTAGCTCCTTATTATCATAACATGTTGTGCTAAAACCATGTTGATCATGAATTATTTTAAAAGCTTCCATTTCTTTCTCCAGGGATTAGATTTCCCTTCTATTTTGGATTTGGATGGAAGTAAATAAGTAAAGCGATGTCTTGTTTGGAACATTTCATTGTTGGAAAAAAATGGATGCTTAAAAGTTTGGATATTTCTCCAGACCATAGTTGTATTTGTAGTTTTGTACATCTGCAACCATAATTGTACTTGGTATACCAATATAATCTCTGTGTACCTGAATCGTGATGAACTCCTCCTTTAGAAAGGAAATGTGCCATTTCTTTGAACCCATAGCTTAAAATATCTTCATTGTTTGTTGTCCCTATAGCTAGACCCAACAACACACATGGTTTATATGATTAATATATTAAATGCTAATTATGGTCTCTTGTCTTTAAAATAATGCACACTTAAAGGTATTTAGTAAATGCCTCATTATTGGCATTATTATGGCAATGTACATAATGACAAAATGTATGTTCTTGGATTGTATAAAACATTCACTTTAACTTGAACTTGAGAATGATGCAAAGCTTCCTTGAATAGTATGAAGGTTTTGTCATGGGATGAACATCACAATTTTAGGCATTTTGACCTTTCTAACTTGTCTTAGATATTTTGAAAGAAAATATGCATGGTTTTATGACATTTTTTGGTTGAATTTCCATCCTTGTTGATGAAAACACTAAATCGTTTCATTTTTATTATGACTGCCCTTCTCCAGGTAAAAATTGCACATAACCATGCTCATTTTCATAAATTTCATCTGTTTCTCACTGTATGTATCGATTTGACCATTGGTTTCTGGTTTGGTTTTTTCTATTCTAATGTGCTCTAGATTTGTTTGACCAAATTGGCGTATTGAAGAGGGACCTTGCTCATTTTTTTCTGAGGTTACTTGGCATTCAAAAAAAATCAAGGGGCCCATCCAGGTCTGGACTTAAAGCAATAGTTGGTCAAGGCCTTGAAAACTACGATATTGAAGAACCTAAAGAGGCAACTTGTTGGCTGGGAAAATGTTTGAGAAGGTTAAGGTGGAAGGCTGTAGTAATCAATTGCAGGTTCTACTTCATGAAGATTTACTCAAATTTCCTCTCTGAAAAATATGAGATATGTTTTTTCTTGCTTTTTTGGTGGCTTTCATGTGCTTCTTGTATGAGTATGTTCTATAATGCATTGTGCAAGGAGTTGTAATTTTAAGTAGGAACTGAATTTGGGCACCACCGATGTGCACAAGGGGTGTGTAGTAGATTTATTTTTCAAGTGAAAAGTTTTTTTTTTATCATGGCACCTAGCATTATAAGTGCAGCATATTATTTAAATAATAAGTGATTGGATCATAGCTTATAAACCTTAGATGTAGAGAAGGACAAGTACGACTGATTTTTTCAGGTGATAAGTGATTGTTTCAATTTCGATCTCTATTGATATCTTGCAAGTACAAATACTTCCTTGAGACTTGGATTACAAGATTTCGTTGTTAGTTGTATATTTTCCTTTAAACCTACTAGGAATTATAGAGAGGTTGGGTTTCTATTCAGGTGAGGAGGATATGGAATATTCCATGTACGCAGAAGATACTGAAGGTGTCATTAAGTCATGGAAAGTAAGTAGTTTCCATACCAGGTCGGATGATTCCTAAGGGAAGATATCACTATTGTTGGCTTAAGTGAATTCAATTCTTGTTATGAGTAATTAGGTTTGCAAATTATGTTTGTAAATCATATTTCATACATTTTATTCAATGGAATAATCCGAATCAATCACTATATAAACCCCAAACTGTAGTAGATTAATTGGCATATATAGTCTCATCTGCGCATAGTAAAGTCCCCAATTTAACTTGTAGCAATTGCAATGTCACTCCTTATAGCTCTAATGCCAATTGTGACATTTGTATTGTTTTGAGTTGACAAATTTGCAATGCACATACCATTATCACTTCCAATTGGAATGACAAGAAGTCAAATAGCTACATTTTCTGTAACTAAGTATGTACAAACCCAACATCAGTTATTTACATAGTTTTTTTTTTTTCTTCAACTATTAGAGTTGTATTTTTGTGTTAAAACCTCCTCGACATCCAAGTGAAGGAGAAACTTTGGTTTTACAACATTTACTTGGGTAAGTAGGGCTCTTTTGGTTATGTTCTTGCATTTACAAAAAAAAAGGTTTGACCCTTTTTATTCCTTTAAAATAAATTGTCTCTTATGGAACTCATGGGATTATTTCTATTGTTTCCCAATGGGATGATCTAGATTTTTATTACACAATAGTGCTTTTGAATTGAGAAAGACTCTTTTTAAAAGGTCTTCATTTGATCTGTCATTTAGTACACTAGGTTGAGGGTCAAGGGTTGTAATATCAAAGAAAAGGCAAGTCTAGGTGCAACATCTGTTTGATTTTGGTATAAGAGGACACCTCAAACATAGCCTTCGTAAATATATAAAAGAAGCATGTATTTGAGAAAGAGAATATGTGTCTCTCTTATTAAGTTTGTATACTACAAGTTTTAGAAACTTCCTTTCACATTGATGTTTTGTGTTTCAACACGCAACTATAGGTGCTTTAGAGGATGGGATGATGACTAAAGAACTCTTGGTAAAATTGCTAGGAGAGGAAATGCCAGGGCCTAGCATAGAAAAGGGATTGACTAATAACACTTTTTTTCCATCATCAGAGAATGAAAAAAAAATATGTTTTCTCATCTATCATTAGTGTATTGTTTTCATAATGTTCAAGTCATAGAAATGTCAGGCACTAGCATAGGTAAGAAATTGAATAATAACGATTATGTTCCATCATCAGATAAGGTAAAAGAACTATATTTTCTCATGTATCATTAGTGTATTGTTTTCATAATGTTCAAGTCATAGTCATGTCATCTGTGTAGGCCATGTTAGTACTGATTACTATATATATTTGGCTTAGGTTAGTTCTGTTTATGATTATGGTTGGAGTAGATTGTACAATCAAACCTTTATGTCTAGTTATATATGACATTTAAGTTTGGGGATGAGTTTATATTTTTTCACAATAATCATGTCAAACATATGGCAGTTCAACACGTGGAGGTTCAAATCATTGAGGCATTGTTCTCCAGGATGATTTTTTATTATTTTTGTTACAAATTTCCATTTCCCGGTTGCAAAGATTTGTAGAACCTTGTTCATAGGGAAGTTTTTTATTTGGCATCTAACCCTTAGCAATAAACCCAAATGGAAAGATAAAAACTAGGAAGGGAAGGTTTATGAATTTAATGATTGAAATAGAGGGGAAAGAGGAATAGGAATTTCAACAATTTGACATTTTTCCCTTTGAATTTTAGCCTGTAATTTTAGCTGCTTCTATCGGCTTTATGGAAACATGTCTGGTTTTTATTGGTTTATGAGATATTAATAAGAAACAAGACCAACAATTCAAAATAAGATATATTGGAAACTTATTGTGTTCTCATAGAGGGAAACACATGGTTTATAACATTCTAAAATTTAAATCTCTTGATTGTTTAAACAATATATGAATCTGTCCTTAGTTCTAGTATATGCTTAAATTCATTACAATATGTTCACTAATCACACCCTTTAGTGTTAATTATGCTTGATAAATTGTGTCCTTAGTTCTAATATATGCTTAAATTCATTACAATATGTTCACTACCCACGCCCTTGAGTGTTAATTATGCTTAAAAAAATTTCCATTGACCTAAGAAGAAGTAATAAATGGCCTTGCTCATATACCGGTTGTAACGAAAGTTATCGAGATTCAACAGAATATAAAAAGTGACCCAGGAGGTGTTGAAATTTTTGAAAGATGAGTATACCTTCTTGGTGAAAATCAGTGGGAATAACCTCAAAGACTTGTAGATAAGCGGTGTGGTACAAAGGTTCCCAAGTGTTTTACTTATAGAGGGGAAGGAAAAACGTTGTGCACATGTATTCTTTTTTTGTGACCATATAGTTCAAGGTTTTTTTTTTAATCCATTATGTATTGGCAATGTATGCTCTGGCTTAGCACAATTTGTTGTTTTTTTTCCTTCTGCAGAATGTGAAGGCACTAGTGACCTGAATGTTGAAGAGAAGGTGATAAATATTCAAACAATATTATAATATTTTTGTTCTTAATTATTCATTGATCTTTTGCATTTGACATGAGTGGAAGCCTAAATTTCTGTATATATTACCAACAATGTTGCGAATCGATGAAGATTAAATATTCATATACCAATTATGTCGTGTGTTGTTGCAGTTCTTATATTGGGTGGAAGAAGGAGTGGGATGCCCGTATTGTGAGGGTTCATGATATCTTGTTTGTGATGTGTGTCAAGGAAAGGGTGAAGAGTTATGATGAATATGGTTACTGTTTTATCCCATGTGTAAATATGAGATACTATGAATTGCTTAGATGTCTTGATTGCAGTAACTCTTTTCGAATATTTTAATGCTATGGAAATATAAAGTTTTTTTGAATTACATAACACATGGTAGGGTTCCTATACATACATTATAAAAACACTAAAAAATAACCTCTTTGAGTCTGTCCACTTATAAATTCAAAAGAAGTAGTATAACGAGGTGATATTTTGGCCTTTTTGGTTGTTGGGTCTGTACAATCTAAATGTTCAAGATTTTCCTAGGATGTTGGATCTATTTCTACATTTAAAAATATGGTTTAAACAATGAAACATCATAATATCACTAAGATTCGTGTCACCAGATTTCAGTAAAAAAAATCCAGAGATTCACCTCATACCCCGACTATTTGGGCCTATAATCTCTATTTTCCAAGGCCATAATCTCCATATTATGTCTTAACTATATTAAACAAAACTTTGAAGAATTTAAGAAGACATATTCATTGCATATATTTGAAAGTTTATATAATAAAGGTAAAAGAAACTGAATGGTAGATATTTAACCTCTTAGTGTATCACTTTATTTTGTAATATCTTGATTTTCGCCCTTGGGCTAAAATAATAATTGTGCAAAATCTATGTAATGTTTCATTGACTTCAGTTCTTCCACACATAATTTCAAGACATCTCGGTTGAGATGAATTTTTGTAGATGATCATATAAATATCTCTACGTGGCCAAGATATTAGGTCCTAGCTTACCACCTACTGATATGGATTGCATTGAGTGAGTATAGTCGCTCATGAAATAATTGGTGATCTAATGTAATCACATGGACCATGATTGGGCAATATTACATGAGCCCTTGAAAAATGAAAAAAAACTCCAGCAAGGCTTCTCTCACTTTAGGATTGTTTATTTTCCAATTAGAGGTGTTGTCTCCTAATCATGATTAGATTGCTATTGAGGCCCTCATAATATGGATGTTGTAATGAAGCTCATGGAAAATGATGATGAGGAATGACATGATCAACAAAAAAGGGAAATTTTGGAGGTTGCTGCTCATGGTTCATTGATGCGTCAAATTTAATGAAGTCAATCATTATGATCAACAATCTGATAAGGAGGATAGATAAATCCAACAAGGAAATGGATACTTGATTAATATTAGTAGTTTGATTACCACAAAATTTTATTCTAGGAAAACAATGAAGGCACTAGATAATACATGGCATTTCATCAACAATCACAAGATTGCATGGAATCCAAGTAACCAAAATACCTAACAACTTGATTACACTTAGATGCTTGGATCAAACAAAGTCTAGTAAATAAATCGATAATTATTCAAGTTTACAAATAAGTATTACAAATTTAAGAGGTAATGCAACAGGAAGATTTTCAAGATGACCTAAAAAGTGAGAAGAAACCTAATCATACAAACACGATGAAGCAAGGACTGCTTTATTCTTGCAGTAATGATGGTTTTGTAAATTGGTCAAAAATATCATGTCATTTATAAAATTTTCTCACATGTGAATAAGGGTATAACGAGTTTAGAGACCTCCATCCAAAGGCTATTTTTTTATTACTTATTGTAATTTTGTATGTCACCATCTTAAATATTTTATAGGTAATCATTACATTTAACATTGTTAAATGTATCTATAGGAATGGGTGGCTTTATTGTTTTCAATGGCACTTATCCTTTCTGGTATTACATCTTTGAATGAATGCAAGCCTCTTTCCAACATAGATGTAGAAGTGTACTTCTTCAACGACATTCTTCACATTCAGGTTTGATAACATGCCTTTACTTTCCAGTTCTTCCTATTTTCTTCCTTGTGCTAAAATCTGTCTAGATGTTGACTGGAATTTATTTATTTATGCATAAGCATATGAGATCAAGAGTAATGACATGGTTTAGAAATATCCTAGATGTTGGAAATCTATCTGAGGTAAGATATAATTTTTGAGTTTGTATGTGTTTATATGTTTATATTTGTGAGTGACATTGGAGTGGATTATTGTTAGTCTTTTCTCTATCCTTTTCTTACCATAGCTTGCTGCAATCTATTGACATTTCTAGTGTATATGGAATGTTATGGAGGGAAATCTCATGCAAATATTTGTGCCACTTTTTTCATTTTGTTGTTTGAGGCCAAAGGTGGCAGGGAGAGAAACATTGTGAATTCTTGCTTAGAAACCCTTGCTTGTATTGTACTTCACATAAGATGGGAATCTTACTTCAGTTTACCGATGAGAGCATTTCAAATGATGGCTTCCCTGAGAAAGATAATAGAAATATACTTATACAAATGATTTGTTCCATACTAGACAAGTTTCATTTTTTTAATGGAATGTCCTCAACTGTAGAATAAAAAAAAAACATGATCTTCCAATTGAGATTGGCGAAACAACATTTGATAAGACAAATATGGAATTAATGAGGAATAGTGATAACTAAAATATTGTCTCCCTTGAAATACAAGAACATCTACAAAATTATGTTCTATCTGAGATGAATAAGCTGATGATATTCACTCATATGTGGTTAATATTTTAGTTAGTCGTTCTGCACCGATGTTATTGAAACTTATGCCTTTGGAAAAAATAGAATTAGAGCTTCCTTGTATTATACAACATATTGAAAGCCGTTGAAGAGTCACCCTAATTTGTAAGAGATGAGGCTAGGGCTTCCTTAGATGCATGTGCGAATGAATTAGGACAACAATATTTGCGGTTCATTGTAAAAACATTACATACAATATTAACAAGGGGTTATGAATTGCATATTTTAGGCTATATTGTCAATTTCATACTATTGACAGTTTCATCTTCCCTGGACATTGGACATATTGATTATTGTGTACAACTTCTAGAAGTTGTAGAAAATGATATCATTGGAGAATTTTCTGAAGAAAAGGAATTTGAAAAAATTGCCTTCAAAATGGAGACAAGGAGTACCAAATCTTTTGGAAGTTTGCAGTTAATTGCTAGGAGTATTACTTTCTCTATGCATGCTAGTACTTTGTTGGTACCTTTTAGATGAAATCTTCATAGAACACTTACATCAAAATAAAAAATTAATATTGAGTCCATGCTACACTATTTAACAACCAATCTTCAAGCTAATGCATCATTAAGTTAGACAAATTTGTTTGTTTTTGTATATGGATTGATTGAGGATGGTACGGAGGAAGAAAATATAGGTAGGAAGACTATTTTTTTTATTAAACATGGCCTAAAATATTCAATATTGTTGGACTCATAAAAATTCAATGGAGGGACCTACAGATGATAAGCTAGATACACCCAATAGGTATCTAATTTAAATGTTTGCAATGGGACATCTTGAGAACCATATGAAAAAAATCAAAGTAGATAAGAGTGATTAATATTTAGTAGTGATGTCCTCGGATGCGGGTGACAGTAGGAGTACGAATGACAATAATCTCTCCCACACCCATGAGGACGAAGATCTACAACACAAGTCCTCACCCTATGTGGATCCTCAAGTCAATAATCATCCACATGAGATGAATGAGATAAGGTATGATGAAGACACGCTTGGAAAATGTCACGCCCTCTAGGGTACCTCTTTGCAGCAATCTTCCTAAATGATTACCTGGATTGACATGTTGATCGGCCATAACTCTTCACCCTAGCCCACTCATGAAAACTGTTATGGCACAAAGCTGCGTGCAAGGCACCATCATGCTCCACCTCTTCGCATGTGTCACATGCATTTTAAAAGGAAGGCTCCTCAACACATAGAGGCACATAATCAACTCCTTCAGTCTTATTTTTTGATTCTGTTCAGGCCCTCCTGCGCACCCAGTCCACTGCGCAACCCTCTCCCAAGAACTGCGCTGTGCAGAAACCCCTGGGATGCGATTCATACCACCTACGCATCTTACCCCAACTCATTTAGTCCTACCAGTCTCATAAGTCTACACACACACATTACCCCGCGCCCCTTGACGCACTTTACCCCTCAACGTTCCCCCTTGTCCTCTTGTGCTTCTCCCCTGCTTAGATCCTCCCCACCTGCCGAGCATTCTCCCAACTCCATCACACCTCTGCTTCAGCTGACCATGGCACCTAGGCTGCACCAAAGAACCATCCGTGGTGGGCAAAGAGGGGCGCTCCCTGGTCGTTACCACTACGGGACGAATAATCACCTAGAGTCTGTTGAAGGCTCATCCTCAGGCAGTTATGCTAGACAGAGCCCTTAACCTGATCAGGAGGAGGAGGTCCCCATGCAAGCTTCACATAGAGGTAGATGTGGGCTGCGGAAGTCCACCATCATGCATCAGGCGCACCTCCATCCTCGCAAGACTGAGACTCTTCTGGCTTAGGAGGATGAGGGGATGATACAAATGTTTGGATTATGAATTCTTAAGGTACTTGGATGCGCGTCCTTGATGCAGAATACCCGATGGATCCCATCCTCTGTGCACTAGTCCCTAAGCCTATGTGTCCACCCACTGATACAGAGGAAGTGACTGTGTAGGCTTACGTCTGCCCCATAGTGGAGGAAGATCCAGACAATGATGATGAAGCCAAAGACTAAGGACTGCGAAGCTGATCAGTGCTTTCTTGTCTTTGTCATGCCTGATATCACCATGCAATCTCAAGTTATACTTATGCTTCTGCATATTTTGTAATTTCTGGCTACAACAACACTTCTGTGCATTTTGTAATTTCCTGTTTCAAGTATTTTCCGGGCTGGTTTACTCCACAGAGGCAACCCCGAAACTGCGCAGCAAAGGTCGGGATTGGTTAAGTGCAACTTACCAATCCAACCTATAGCATATGTACTATTTCTATTTTTGAATTAATATAGATTAGCCTAATTTACCAAAAAAAAAACAATATTTAGTAGTGATGTTAGAGCCTCTTATAGAACTATTGGGGCATTGTTTGAAATCTAGTTATGAAGGATTTATATCACATTCTGTGAAATTTATGGCTTGTCTATTGAGACTCCCCTTCCATCTATTGATATTCACAGTAGCAATATTACCTCATTTTTTAATACGGTCCTAACATCAGGAAAGAGTGACAGTCCCTTAATGCAGTCTTCTGTTAATTTACTTGTTATGATTTTGAGACATGCAAATACAACCATCTCAAATGATCCATTAAAGCTACTTCTCCAATGTCCACTTTTTATCAATTTAGAGAGTATCTCAACTATCATTGCACTATTAATTTTGAAAGCAATAATTAGGCAACAATTGTTGGTTCTAGATCTGTATGATTTAGCCGCTATGGTGGCGCACTTGATGGTAACTAGTCAAGATCTTCTGATTCGCCAACAATTTAGTCAAGTTGTTTTATAGTTTCTTCTTGAATACTCTCTTGGTTCCAGGCGACTGCAAAAACCCTTAGATTTCTTAGTGATTCTCTATTTTTACTAGTGATTCACCATTTTGTACTAGTGGTTCACCATGATTTTACAAGATAATATAATATGGTGAGAGATTCACCAAAAAAATTATATATACATATTATATTATTAATAAAATCGTCTTCTATTTTTCCTATGTATCACGGGGATTCACCCATTATATTATACATATAAATTTAGGGGGGTTCTTAAATTTTCCCTGGTGCTACATCATTAGCCGAATATGTAGACTTCATTGGAATGAAGTGTGCTACCTTAGTTATCCTGTCAACCACAACCATGATATAATCATGTTGTTTGGATGTCCTTGACAAACCTGTAATAATATACATGGAAATGACCTCCCATTTCCACTTTGGAATCAGAATTAGATGTAGTAATCCACCTGGATGCTTACATTCTGCTTTCACCTGCTGACAATCCAAACACCTAGGCACAAACTTTACCACTTCCTTCTTCAAATTCAACCAATGATAGAACTTATTCACAATTTTCAATGTCTTTTGACATCCCGAGTGACTTGAGTATGGCTTAGCATGAAATTCCTTCAAGATAAGTTTCTATAGCTCACTATCGTTCGAAATATATATCCCGTCCCTAAATCTGACCAAGCCATCTATTGTGAGATGGTAGCCCACATCCTGATCACCTATGCCCTGTTGTAACTTATGCATAAGCTCCATGTACTTGACTTCCTGTTATCCTTCATGTAGGATATGATCTTGTAAGTCTGTCCCATAGAAGCTGATAGTTGCTATATGATTCACCTATATCCTCCTGCTAAGAGCATCTGCAACCCTATTCTCTTTACCTTTAATGTATCCAATCTCAAATTCAAACTTGATGATCGTGGTCAACCATCTAGCTTCTCTGGCATTCAGATTTAGTTGGTCAAATGGATACCTCAATCCACTGTGATCACTCATCAGAACCTTCTGCCAAGAATATAGTGCCTCCACATCTTCAATGCATGGATGATCCCTGCCAACTCAAGATCATGTGTCAGATAATTATGCTCGTGCTTATTCAATTTTCATGACTCATGGCATAACACATGTCCTTCCGACATAAGGAATCCAACAAGCCCTCTCTTGCAAGAACATGTACATACCATAAACTCTTTGTCTAGATTTGCAATCTTTAGAATAGGAGAATTTGTCAAAGGTTGCTTTAACTCCTAAAAAATGGCTACACATTCATCTGTCCATTCAAATTTCTTACCTTTCCTTTGCAACGACGTAATAAGATAAGAAATTTGAGAGAAGTTCCTTATGAACCTCCTGTAATAACCCGCTAACCCCATAAAGGAACTTACCTCATCCACATTTCTAAGAGTTTCCCACTCCATGATAACCCTTATTTTTTTCAGATCCACTGCTATGCCTTACTTGGAAACCACATGCCCCAAGTAACATACAATTGATGCTCTCTCAACAATCTCAATATTGTTTCTAAATGTTCGACATGTTCTTACTCCTTCTTAGAATATACCAATATATTATCAATGAATACAACTATCATTTACCCATTAGAGGTGAAAAGATACGGCAAAGGAAATAAATATTATATAAAATAATATTTTGAATTTTTTTGAAAAAAAATTATTTTAAAATTTTCAAATACAACAAAATTAAAATATATAAAAAAAATTCAAAATATATATATATATATATCACAAAGGCATCACTTATTTTCTACAGTTTATTGTTGTTATTACCAAGCCACTTAATGCGCCACCCCACCCTGTCTCCCATGACCAGAAATATTTTCCCTCCAGTTAATTCATCCTTCCGCTGCACTGAATATTATTTGGGAGTCAAACGCCTTGCATCGGCACTGGTGTCCAATCTACACTAAAAATAAGCTGGAACTCAAAGAACTGAGAGGTTTTCAGTTTGATTTTTTTAATATCAAAATCCACACTAGAACTTCAGTGTTTAAGGCGTGAAATTGACGAGATGCTTTAAAATGTTGGCAATAGACATTCATTTGAACTCAACTACAAAAGGGTTTCAAGCAAGGTCTAGGCTTTGGAAAAATAATTTCTTAACGATTTACTATCTTTCTCTAATGCATACCCAGTCTATAGAACCTCTTCACTTGGAGTAAACATCGAATTTAATCAGAACTAATCAGAACTATTACCAAATAGGCATGCCTCGGTAATGGAGGTTCCATCAAACTGGAGTCGATACGGTTTGCTTGAAAGTCATCAGAATAATATCTGTCATAAATAGAAAATAAGCATGCCTCAGGTAATGGAGGTTCCATCAAACTAGAGTCGACACGGTTTGTTTGAAAGTCATCAGAATAATATCTGTCATAAACCAATAATAGCATCAATAACATGCGTGAAGAGAACTCTTACATGTAAAATATCTCAAAATTATTTTATTTAGGAGGGAAGATCCTAGAAGCTTATGACATCATTTTCATAAACAAGCGAATACTGGTCGGTCATTGTGGCTTTTAGGCATTCACCCAACAATAATGAAGGAAATGGGGTATGGGATTTTATGTGCATGTAGCTTTAATGGAACAAACTGGACACACTATATAGCAGAAGTGAACCAGGTTTCTAACAGTGAATAACCGACAATATATAGAAGACATTACAGGATCAACTCTCAATATTATCTTCAGATAATTAAACACAGAGGCAGGTGGATGGAGGGCTCATACATTAGTTTCGATTCCAACGACGTATGGCTCAAGTACTGTCGGGAAGGCAGTAGCAGTACTTCTGACCATCGCTAATCCAACGATAATGCTTCAAACTTCCAGTGCATACCAGATTTTTGGAACAAACTCGGGCAAACTCTGAACTTTAGAATGAACCATCAAAGTTTTCGCTAAATGGACTCCATCTTGTCAAGGAAATCAACCTAATTTTGTAAATTTCAAAAACAAATGTGATCTCGACTGCTAAAGTGACTGCCATACGAAAATTATAGCAACAAAAGAGAGCAATGTGTTAGCTTTGAACAATTCTTTAAAGATTTTCCTAATGACTTCCATTTCTTACCAAACTCCCTGATTATGTCTGATGCGACCGCCAAAAGGTACAACATGAGATACCTACTCAAGGATTCCCCAATGTATTTAGACTAAGCAACCAATCGAAAATTTCCTTACAACTCACGAATTAGAATACAATTCTGGAAAAATTCACGCTCTTCCCTCATTGAAGTAAGACAACTCTACTAATTTGACTGTTCAATGTAAGATCCTCAAACTTCTTGACCATTCTCCTTGTTTTTTCTGCCAAATTTAAGCCCAGTTCAGAATGTTATATCATTCAACCTTTTTCAATTTTGAAGAATGCTCAGCCGATTCCTCAGCTGAGGTGCCAACGTGATATTCCACTATTTTGTTTTGAGGATCGGGCAAAATATCATTAAAATATTATAATTCCATACATATTCTGATCGCCAAACCCTCGACCCTGCGGCTGGCCGACTCACTGGTCATTTGCAAACTTATCCTTATCCCACGGAACTTGGGATGGTTTCACTTTTTCAAGCTAAAATATTCTACTTATTTGAGCCACACACGCAATATTTGAGAATTCTTTTCAAAATTCCAAGGATTTTGAATAAATTACGCCATATTCTCCCTATAACACTTTACATTTACATTTTGACAATATCTTTAACATTTACAGAAAATGTGATGGAAATTTTAACAGCTATAAGACTACATATTTCCACTACAAAATTGAATGTGTCCGAGCATCCACATAAAAACATGTTGAACTTTATTGAAAAATCACACATAATACAACTAATCAACAAATCACACATAATACAACGAATCAACAAATTGCAGCGTCACATATAGATTCGTGACATTATTGGAAAGGACCAGGAACATTTTAAAATTTCACATAACTTCATTTTCAACCACGTGATGCACAGTCAAGACAAATTAACCTGCAATGCTGCATTCACATATAGATAATGTATGATTTGTTAGATTTATGACCTTATTTCTCTCTCTTTAAAAATATGTGAAAAATCACTTTCACGGAAAATCTACAAAGAAATTCCATAAATTTCTTGAAGGAAAAGCTGCAAAGAAATTCTGTAAATTTCTCTGCACTAGGAAATTCATGCGGCCAAATCAAGCTATGTCTCTGTTTTATTTTAAAATTAATAAAAATGACTTTCTAATATCTGCCTCTGTACTTTATATGAGAAATTGAAATCGTATACACTTGCCACGGTTGAGTAGCACGAGGACACCTGTTCAGATTCTGTCAGGGACGACGAATTTGAACAATGTCCTGACTAGAAACCTCATAATAAAAAATCCTTCGACTTAATAAGAAACTTGTCAAGATAAGGATGCAACACACTATTCATCAAGCGCATGAAAGTAGCTGGAGAATTAGTCAAACCAAATAGAACTACAACAAACTCATAATGCCCATACCTAGTCCTGAAATTTGTCTTGTAAATATCCTCTTCTTTGATGCGTGCCTTATGGTATCCCGATATCAAGTAAATCTCCGAGAAAACTGCTTCTCCCTTCAAATAATCGGACAAGTCATCAATTCTCGAAAACGAAATACATGTTATTAATGGTTACCTTATTCAACTATTTGTAATCAATGCATAGCCTGAAAGTACCATCCTTTTTCTTCACAAACAACACTGGTGCACTCTACAACGATACACTTGGCCTAATGTATCCCTTGTCAAGCATTTCTTCAACTGCAACTTCAACTCTACTAACTCTGTAGTTCTCATTTTGTATGGTGCCTTTTATGTTGGTGCTGCCCCTAGAACCAACTCAATGGAAAAGTATACATCCCTGTGAGGAAGCATCTCTGAAATCTCTTATGGAAACACATCATGAAACTGCTACAATATCGAGTACCTGATCAATACCTCTTCATCCTCATCCTCCTTACTTTGATCACTAGAAAAAAATACTATAAATAACACAAATCCTTTCCCGCGACTACGCTTTGCCTGCATAGCTGTAACCATTCTAACTAATGTTGCCTTCTTCTTACCCTGCAAGACTCTTTGTTCCCCATTTTCATCCAAACAATCAATTTCTTTGTATAACAATCCACCTTGGTCCTATGAAGATACAACCAATCCATACCCAAAAGAATACTATATAAATCCAACAGTGATACATTCAAATGTGATGATGTAGGCATAGATTCAACTCAAATGAACAAGCTCTTACCCAATGATGAAATCTCTTCTTTGTACCTATATCCAACTTCACTACGAAGGTTTTGCATGCACTTCATTAGTCATGATTAACATAAATATAATTAGATCTAGGGCCAATCAAAACATAAACAATTTGATCACAAAGCTTATCATCCATCTCAATAATAGATGTCTAGTGATATTCCTTCTTGTTATCCAGTGCTGCCTAAATCCAAGGAAAAAATCTGTCCAACATCCCCCACTATTTGCGCTTTCTATGCACTGTAGATTTTCGGTCTACCACCTTGATGCTGCAGACAATCTCTCTGACAATAATCCTTGCCACATGTCCAACACTGTAAAGGCTTTCGACCAACACCTTCATTCTGTTCCTCAGACTAAAATTCCCGCCACCGGTCAGATGCATTAAACGTCTTATGTAGTGCCTCATTCTCTTTACTACCTATGTCCCGAGGCCTTGTTCAATTCTTATCCCATTTTCCTTTATTATTTTCATTACCTATCCAATCCTGCTTAGTCTCATATATGCGCTTTGATTGCTCATAACAATGCTTTAGCTTCCGCATGGACTCCTCCAATGATCTAGGCTCATAAAACTCAATCCTGTCTTTGAATGCTACCAACAACCCACTGATGAATCTCTGAATCTTGGCCTTCTCCTCCTTGAGGTAAGGCACATATCTCAATAAATCCAAAAATATGCTAGTGTACTCCTCATCGGTTATATATCCCATCTTCAGCTCATATAATTATTTTATCCCGTCATCATAATATCTCTCTGATAGATACTTTTTCATGAAAAGTCTCTCAAATTCACTCCAAGTCAACTCCTCTTCATGAATACCTCTAAAATTATTTACGTCTTCCCATCAAATGACTGGTTTACCTTTAAGACTGAATGTATCTATTCTAGCCTTAATTTTCGCTGAGTAATTATTCAAACTGAAGAACTTATTCATCCAAAGCAACCATGCTTCAACATCTTGTGAATTCTTCATTTCTCCATCAAATTTTGGTGGCTTTGCTTTCTTGAACTCATATGGAAAATATCCCTTATCACTCCTCCTATAAGGATGATAGCGATGACGACTTTGATACCTGTTTGAACTAGAAGTAGAGTAAATCCCATGTCAATTGCCTCGCTTATCAGGTGTATCCAAGAATCTGCCATCCCTGATCGTGTCATCTCTACGATGATATCTACTTCCATATGCCCCATTAGTCCTATTCTCCTGTCCATGGCTGATTCGAAGTGGTCCCTGTCTTTGCAAGTCTGACAAAATCTGAAGGATTACTGCATTGAATTCTACTTGTTTCTCCTGTGCCTTAGCAAGTTTCTCTTGTGATTGAATGATTCGGTGATCATCTTCTTTGAAACTCCATTTATGCCTTCAAGCTACTCAAAGTATCTGTTATGTGAGGGGAGTACTCATCACCATGTTTCTCATCAGATATGTTGGTAGAATATCAGGAACTATAGTCTACCATATTTCTTGTCATATTTTTTCTTCTCTTCTTGCAAGGTATATTATGTCAGCTAAACCAAATCATAAACAAACCAATGCACCTCAGTTTAGTTCAAGGGAGGATTTCTCGTTTGCAATATCAACCAGATTAGCACCATACATGTATAAACTTAATCATATTAGCATTTAATCATCATTTTAAACCATTATCTGGTCATCAAGGCATGAACATACGAACCAAATATTATTACCTCATGCATGAAAACTATAACCATATCAATGTATGCATAAAAACATATTCACATTGACATGCATGACCAATGCACAATCGACATGCACTCATGACGACCACATCCAACAACAACACAATCAACTTTCACATGGAGACACCACTACAACTATGACCATGCCATGCATATGCAACAAGCACATAGACCACAAACATAAGGAGCACATATGTAACCAAAATGTATGCACACACACTACCCATCTAGTTCAAGGGGTGAGCCATGCTCTAATACCACTCTATAACCATCTCCTCCCACATTTACCCAAGCTAACCGGTCCACTAGGGTAAACATGTGATGATAGGCCACTAGGATTTGACTCAACTCCCCATGTACAGTTAAGGAAGTGGAGTCGATGTAACTAAACCAAAATGACCTTTCACACATGCTACAGAACCTTTAGGAGCCAACCAACCCTTCCAGGTTATCAACCCCTAAGGAAAATTGCTTCTTCATTGACCCAAGCCTTTAGTCGCTCCCATGACAAGGCAAGCAAGCGACTGAGACCCTTCAGTTGCTCCCATAAGCTTGCATCCCAACGAATTTGGACTTTTCTAGTTACTTCTAAGCCAACGACCCCAAATTCTGTGTTGAAGAATGTAACTAGGTTCTGTCTTCATTGTTAATATATTTGTCAAAAAGAATTTATTATTATTAAATAACTTATTAAAGCATGAATTTCATGCTCGGGTCATATTATTTAGATCAAGGTCCCCACTATGGACTTCTAGGTTAGTTATTATAGATGTAAATTGATCCATTTTGGGCTTTTAAATCATGTAATTATGATTGAGTCAAAGTTAATTTATTGGACGTCTCCATCAAGTCATCTTGTTCATCAACTCAACCTATTCATCAAATTCATCACAGAAACATCTTCAATTCAGCCTCAAATTATCTTCAAGTCAACATACTCAAGTCGGCTAAAACAAAGGCACATCTCTTCACTAGGACATGTCAACTTATTTACTGTGGGAAATCACTATAAATACCAGCGTAAGATTTTACATTATGACACAAATTTTTGGATCAATTTCAGAGAAGGAGTTTGAGATCAACCTCAGAGATTTTCGAGCTAACTACAGAAGGAGTTTTCAGGTAACGACAGTTCAGATGGATCACAGTAACATCCTCGACATAACTATTACGGATTACAATGAAGGGAATAGATATAGTTCTAGTGATGTATGTCAGATGGGTTCAATACTGTTCTAGGAAAGAAGGTTTGATCAATAATGAAACATATCACGCTACCAAAATTTTATTCCATCAAAGTCATGCAACTTTGATGCTACATTTTGGTGCTATCATTATGGTTCAATTCTCTATCATTATGGTTTGGTGCAATCACAATTTGATATCATCACAGCAAGGATATTTCTCAGTTTGGTGCTATCACATGTCTGATGCCATCACAATAAAGGTTTGGGTATTACCACAAAGATGATATCTTGGTGTCATAAGGTCTCGGTGATATTACAATGAGGATACCTCAGTGAAATTAAAGTGATGAGATCTTGGTGGTGATAACACCTCGATGCTAACAAGGATGACTTTATGGAGGTAGTCTATAGTCTAGGGTCTTGGTCGTCTTATCTTGAATCTATTGAAGGAAGAAATTTAATAAGATTTTTCCCAAATAGGGGTTTTTCCCTGGCAGTGTCCTACATCTTGTGTCCTCTTCTATTTTTTATTTGGCGTTAATCTTGATGATAAGAAAAGATAAATTGGAAGAACACATAATAATAACAAGAAACATCACAAGATAATGTCATTATACGAGAAATCGATTAACTACCATCTCCTTGGATTTTTCAACATGGTATCAGAGCTATGGTCATGATCAAAGGCAGTTTGAAGATCATAGAGAGCTAGTTCAGTCTCTATTCATCATATCAAGGCACCTTGAAGAAGTAGGAGGATTTAAAGGACAAGATTAAGAAAGTATATCATTTCAAAAATCACAAACAAGAAGAGATGAAAGTATTTTCTGTCAACGACAATAAAATATGAGTATGAAGGTTTGATCGGTGCCATCATAGTAAGAAGTACCATTACAATTCAGTCTGATGAACTCAGAGAATATCAGAAATTAGTCATAGGAGTTGATTTAATGTATATCTCTAAAGGAAGTTCGGCTATCTCAGAAAATGAAGTGAAGATTATCTCATGTTAAGTACTACTACTATAACATTATTTTAGTACCACAATAGTGAGGAGAGTAAATGCTAAGGGTATATTTACAATGATAATGATTCGGTCTAAGTTAAGGATTGGTGTGGCAATAGAGAAGATCTCAGTGAAATCTATGTTCCAATATAATTACTGTGAAGATCTTCAGTGATATATCACAGAGAGGAATTTAGTGCTTTCACACAAATTAATGAGTCAGTGTTGTCACCACCGTGAGAAAGTTTTCACTGTCAACACAATGAGAAAATCTTGATTCTATTATAGTAATACTCTCACACTGTCTCGATGCTATTACAAATTTTGAGAGCCATTCCAGTTCAATGCTATGTTCATAATGATACTACAGTCATGATGCTATATAAGATTCTCGGTAATATTACAAGATGACAACACAGTGGCACCTTAGTACTACTACAGAGAGTAAGTTTCGAAACTCCTACAGTGAAACAATATAGTTTTGATGCCTCCACAGTGACAACAATATCAGACTTGGTGAAAAGATGATTTCTATGCTTCCACATGAAGAAAACTCTGTCATCACATAGAGAATTCAAAATCTATGAAAATATAAATTGACAATCCAAGGAACCATATTGAAAAGTATTTGAGTACAAAGTAAGTATTGGTACTACAAATTAAAGGTATGAAATCACAAGGTATGTATATAAGCATTTGAATTTCTATTATGGTTCACATAACCCTTGTTTATATCTAGTCTAAGGTCAGGAATGTACTATTAGAACCTTAATCCTCTCCCTCTAGGGTTTACAAGTAATCTAGGATGTTAGATAGAATTCCTTGAAAGAAAGAGAAAATTTTATAAGATCCCATCCTCCATGGTTACATAGGAGTCTATCTTAAGAAATTAAATTATTCTCTTGGTGTCACATGTTTTGATTGAAAGTATGTATTATAGGTATAGAAAACAATGGCTTACACTTCAAGGAAATCCCACAAGGTTTGTCCAGAAACATTTCTAGGCATGTCTTAGACCATACATCTTATAAAATTATATTCATCTTATTTTGAAATTTTGTATTACTAACATCGTTATGTCTAGATTTCTTGAATCTAAAAGATTTTATTTAGGGTGATTCATCATCTGATAAATATACCCACCTTATATCTTTGATTATTTATATGAAATAACCCAAGGTAGGTTCTCTAGAAAACCCTAATCTAAGGGTATGATATAATTTTTGAAACCCTAAACCTTATTAGGGTTATTAATGAAGAAATTTCTATTTTGATTTATATATTGATGATGTCATGTTTGGTGTTTTGATATGATCATGGAAGCTCTAACTTATTAGGGTTGAAATGATGTTGTTCGAAATCACAAACCTTTGAAGTCTTGATATAACAAGGGGTTTTCTTTGTTATGAACCAAAACCCTAGGTTTTGGTTAGGCTTACAAGAAAAATTCTTGTTATGTACTTAAAGTCCTAGAAATGAAACCCTAGGTATTTTTTCATTTGGTTGAAACCCTAGCTTAGTCTAGGTCGATATATGTCTAATGTATTGATATTACATATGATATCTCCTAGAGATGTGTGTTGATGGTCATAATTCCTAGGGTTTGGAATCCAACCCTAGTCAAATTTTGAATTTATAGGATGATGATTGAAAAATATAGGGTTTACATCGAACCTTAGTAGAATATATTCATGCTGTGATTGTTTTGATTGAGTAAAATCTAGGGTTTACATAAAACCCTAGTGGAAAGGCTATCATGTGGCTTCCAAAAGTTAGAGTGGATACCTTTATTTTTCTTTTGAATTATTTCTAGGGATCACTATATGACAAAACTAATCTTCTGTCCTCTTGATTGAGTTGCTGATGTAATTTAGGGTTTGTAACAAACCTAGGCTATAAGTTGAAGCATTGAAGTATAATCTCTTGATGATTATGTTTGAAAAGAATAATGCTTCCGCTACTATAAGATTTCGATATGACTAACTTAATGCTTCTATAGATTTGGTTGTACTTGTTATCTAAGTTGTGAAGGTATATCGTATACAAGTTGGTGAAGATGTCTGTAAGAGAATGATGAGAAGGACGGAAGCCAAGAAAGATTCTCCAACAATGAAGGAAGAAGTTAATCTCCCTACATTAAGAGGGAGCCTGGATAGAAGAACTCTACCCGGTTAAGAGGGAGGGCATAACATAGTTTTGATTGAAGAAAACATTCTGAAAGATATGTTGCTACATATGAAGTGGGAAAAGGAATCTTCTAAGATTCAATTAATAGTCCTATGAAGACAAGTTGGAGTGCAACATCAAGACCCCGAAGATGTGTTTTTAATGATGTATATTATTGATTAGGGTTATGTTTGTACAGGTGAATATTTCAAAGGTTAATAACATGTTAGTTACCGATTAGTTTTATCGGGAAATATTTGTTGTCGAGGCTTTGCGAGTGAATCATTGCCTCAAAAGACATCGGGTCGACACCTTGTTTTGATGTCTAGTAGGGAGGGTGGCATCAAGTGGATGCGCAACTATTTCCATAGGTTGATGGTTAGTAAGTAAGCCTAATGGTACTTATATAGACTAAAAATTATTGCATCTTAGTCCCACAACTTGGATATATTACCTTGGTGGGGAATCTAGTCTGTGGCATTGTAGTGCCTAAATTGTTAAGAGACCAAATGGATAGATTTCACTGGTCAGGAATCTAGTCTATGTAATTTCGGTGCCTAAAATTCTTCATAGAAAAAGTAAGATATTCCGTGTACCTCTTTAATTATATATGAATACCTCCCTAGTTAAGAGGGAGTGTTGAAGAATGTAACTAGGTTCGGTCTTCATTATTAATATATTTGTCAAAAAGAATTTATTACTATTAAATGAATTATTAAAGCATGGGTTTCATGCTTGGGTCATATTATTTAGATCAAGGTCCCAATCTAGACTTCTAGGTTAGTTATTACAAATTTAATTTGATCCATTTTGGGATTTCAAATCACGTAATTAGGATTGAGTGAAAGTCAATTTATTGGACTCCTCCATTAAGTCATCCTCTTCATCAACTCGATCTCCTCATCAACTCGACCTCTTCATCAAACTCATCAAAGCAACATATTCAAGTCATCCTAGCAACATACTCAAGTCGGATCAAACAAAGACACATCTCTTCACTAGGACATGTCGGCTTATTTACTATGGGAAAGAGCTATATATACTTGTGTAAGGTTTTATATTATGACACAAATTTTTGGATAAATTTCATAGAAGAAGTTTCGAATAAACCTTATAGATTTTCGGGCTAACTACGGAACATGCTTTTAGGTAACTACAAAAGGAGTTTTTAGGTAACTACAATTCAGATGGATCATAATAACATCCTTGGAATATCTATTACAGATTATAGTGAAGCTAATAGACATAATTTCGGTGATGTATCTAATATGGGTTCAGTACTATATATTTCAGGAAAAAAGGTTTGATAAACAATGAAAGATATCAGTGCTACCACAATGTTATTCCATCATAGTCATGCGAATTTGATACTACATTTTAGTGTTATCATTATGGTTCAGTGCTGTACATTATGGTTCGGTGAAATCACAGTTTGGTATCATCACAACAAGGATATTTCTCAGTTTGGTGCTATCACATGTTTGATGACATCATAGTAAAAATTTTGGGATTACCACAGAGATGAGATCTCGGTGTCATAAGGTCTCGGTGATATTACAATGAGGATACCTCGGTGAAATGACAGTGATGAGATCTCTGTGGTGATAACACCTCAGTGCTAACAAGGATGACTTGATGGAGGTAGTACATAGTATAGGGTCTTGGTCATATTATCTTGAATCTATTGAAGGAATAACTTTGACCGGGTTTTTCCCAAAGAGTGGGGTTTTCCCCTGGCAGCATGCCTACATCTTGCATCCTCTTGTTATTTGGAATTAATATTGATGATAAGTAAATATAAACAGAAAAACCACATAATAATAACAAGAAACATCACAAGATAATGTCATTATACAAGAAACTGATTAACTGTCATCTCCTTGGATTTCTCAACATTCCGTGCCACTTTTTCAAGGCCAGGACTCAGGCCACTTCCCAGAACTTCATGAAAACTTCATGTTATCACTCCACCAGATCTTCGAGGCTGAAAGAGACCAACAAAGGTAACCATAGACCAATTTTTTTCCAAGTAGCTAGCCCTACTAGGCAGGAGAGGGCTCTCTCCACAAAATCACAGCCAAGATGACTGGATAAAGATGATTTTAGGCTAGGTATAGTAGCATAGGGGTTTGGTTGAATTTATTTTTGAGGTGCTGGATGGTGAATAGGCTAGGGAAAACAAGGATCATAATTGCAGGGATCTGATGGAGCAAGGTAGGTAAGAAATTAAACACAAAAGGATATCTTGATGCAGTGGTTTAGACTGCTAGGGTTTGAGAAAAGAGCATAAGAGATATGAATTCTTTTCTATTAATAAGAAGATGAAACAAGTTGTAACTATTCCTCCAAAACAGAGCATAAGCTTAATGAATTATGTCTTTTTGACTTAGGAATCGATTACATTTAGAAATGTAATGGATATGAAATCACTATACATTCACAAATTGCAAAACATAAGAAGAAACAATGTAAAATCACTTTACCACAAGAATTCCATCAAAATAGCTGCAACTCGGTCTGTTATTTCTTGCCAAAAGTCTGATTACAATAGTTCCTAGTGATTAATCCAACAAAATCCAACCCTTTCCATGAGAAAAGAAGTGAATAATATAGACCAAAACTCATTCTCCCACTCTCAGGGGTTGAACCCCTGACTTGTGGAGCTTATCCACAAAGTTATCAACTGGAATCCTAGTGATTAGGGAGGTTAGCCAACTCATCCCTATCATTCATGGAATTGATTCAATTTGACCAAAATTAACTATTTACATGATGCATCTACCCCTAATAACTATTTAGGACATAATTGCATTTAAATTTCATCATTACATCAGTAAAAATCCACTGAATTCATCCATAAAATTATCAAACGGAAAAATTTGGAAAATCAGTCAACTGCAAAAAGCACAACGTGCATGGGAAAAAGCGTAGCGTGCCTAGGGAAAAAGCACAACATGGAGCATGCAGACCACTTTTGGAGGCCTTACCAAACTCCAAATTGAGCTCATGATAGTTCGTTGGAAATATATCTATGTTTAATACACAAAGGACTCCTCAAACAATGAAAATGATCAAGAATAACCCCTCAAAATCAATTCTCCCAAGACTGGTAAAAAAGAGTAGCATGTCCCTAGGAAAAGCGCACCGTGAAGTTGAAGGTCATTTTTGGAGGCCTTCCCGAACTCCAAATTGATCTCATGATAGTTCATTGGAAATATATTTATGTATATTTATCATTTTATGCATCATTAAAGTCTTTTAGACGCTCCATTAGAAAGAAAAATTGATTTTCTCAAGACTACTACAGAAGTGCAACAACTCTCTTGTAGCAACTGTATTTTTGACATTTCTCCCAGACCATAACACCTGTCTAAAAAATGAAGGAGGTTTTTCTTCCTTGGTATATGATTAACAAAATCCTCTTTAAATTTTGTGAAATTCATTTCCATTTGGTCAGAAACATACTTTGAAGCAAAACTGGCCCTATGTGTGGCGAATGATTTATCCTTTGGAATTAATTCTTGAAAAATGATGGACACATGAAGTTTGTGAGCTGAAATGACCTCATAATAACTGATATGACCTCCCTTATGCCTCCTATACTTAGATGTCTATTATTCCATTGCAAACCCTAGCTTAATGGAAGAGGAAATTAGGGTTTAGTGTAGGCAAAACATGTTGAGATTGCAACAAGATGATGAGCATAGTGAAAAGAGTCGCCTTCACTAAGTGGGCCCGCAGGCTATTTTTGGCGCAAAGTCTATTTTTAGACTATGTCTATTTTTAGACATATGGATCATGATCTATGAGTTGCAGGATGCTATTTGTGGATGGTTGGTCAAGTCGGAAAAAATAGATGGACTTCTATTTTTAGACATATTTGGCGGAATCTATTTTTAGATTGCTAGTCTAAAAATAGATATGTCGAATATTATTAGATCTTAATAATATTTGGACTATAAACATTATCTTATTCTCTTGGAGCACTTCAGTTAAGTGCATAGATGTGGCACAGGGGCTGATAGAAGGAATTACACTATTCCTAAGGGTTATGTGGAGCTATTGTATGGATATTTCAGTTAGAACTCATGTGAGTGAGTTTGGTGGAGTTGATTGAGGAAGTTAATGGAGTTGTGTTCAGTTTAACTAATCTAAACATAGTTGAGCTATTTGTATCTTGTTTAACTGATTGATACAATTAGTGAGAGTGGTGTGAATTAATTATTAATTAATTCACTAATTATAAACTCATTAATCAACTAAAGAATGCATTAGTTAACTTCAGTGCATGGACAGTTTCAGTGGAGACCATTGCAGAAATAGGTGAAAGAGCAGGTTAACTATCAGTTGTGACTATACAGTTGCTATTTGCAACACACAGATAGGTGGAGAAGCCCATGAGGATTGCGCAATACAAGCCAGGTGGTTTATCTATTTAATGAAGCCATCCCATAGCATTGATTACGCAATAGAGGCTGGCTATCAAGTGGCAAAAGATTGGAGCATGTGTTTTGCTAGATCTAGCTTGATAGTGTGTAGCAATTGAGGGTGTGCTGAGAGCTTGTGAGGAGCTTTGTACTATGATTGTTACATGATCTCCATGACATATAATATACAGATAGTTGGGGTTTTCAGCTTTAAGCTTTCCCATTAAATACTGTGTTCATATGTGTGATTGTTTGTGGTTTTAATGTATGCATGCAATTGATTTTATTTCCGCATGTGATGATCAATGGTAGAAGAGATTCTGTATTATGCATGAAGCTAAAATAGTGTGTGATCAGGAGAATCTCGGTGAATAATATATCAGTTATTCAAATTTTCTACATGGTATTAGAGCGATATTGATCATTGGAGCAATTGCAAAACATTGAAGCGGTTGAGTTTTGTGCTGGTGGAATTCGAATTTGCAGAAGTGTTTTCTTGGTGTCAAAGTTGAGATGTCTTTCAATGGATTGCGATTGGAGTATGCCCTTGAGGGAAGCTCGAATTATATTGCATGGAAGGACAGGATAGAGGCGGTGCTGGATGACAATGGGTTGAAGGAGTTCATAGATGCAGAAATTCCAAAACTTACTTCTAGTGATGCTGTCGTACTTGACGCATGGCAAAAGAAGACAGCAAAGTGTCGAAGGATTTTGTTGGAGGGCGTGAAGGATCACATAATATCCAGCCTTCATGGTAAGGCTTCTCCATTCTTGATGTGGAAAACTTTGACAGATTTATTTCAAAGCAAGAGCAACCAGAGGAAGTTGGCGCTCAAGGATAGACTCAGAAACATAAAAATGGAGAAAGGCGGCAGTATGCCCAAGTACCTCATGAAGTTCATCCAATGTAGGGATGCGCTGGGAAGTGTGGGGGTTACTGTTGATGATGAGGACTTGGTGAGCTTGGCTCTCCTTGGGCTTCTGTAGAGTTGGCACTCCTATTAGGACTCTGTCAATGGTCGGGAGAAATTGCGAGGATGGGAGCGACTTTGGTCGGATCTTGTGCAATAGGAGATAAGGCGAAGTACCAGGGACGAATCTTCATCAAAGAACTCTGATGAAGAGAATTTTTCTTTGGCTACCAAAGCAAAGAAGGGGAAGAGAAAGAGGCATGCTTCTCGATCCGGTGCGAAAGGCAAGAAGCAGGACATGTCCAAGGTGAAGTGCTTTCACTGTCACCAACATGGACATTATGCCACTAGTTGTCCACAGAAGAAGAAAAATAAGCAGGCTGCTGGATCTGCAGCTGGAGAGGCCTTAGCCTCACAGTTTGAGCTGGATTTTTTCGCTGATCGCATGCTTGGTCTCAAGTGTGATGGGTTCAGTGTGGTTTCTTGACAGTGGTGCGTCTTTTCACATGACAAGAGATCAAGATTTGTTTACTGATCTGGATGAGAAAGATCTTGGAGTGCACATCGAGATGGGCGATGATGGTAGATATAGTGCGACTGGTATCGGTACCATTTCCTTTGAGAGGGAGTCTGGTAAACCCTTCGTATTGAAGGAAATGATGCATGTTCCAGGATTGAAGAAGAATCTGATCTCTGTGGCGATGTTAGAAGACAAGGGATATGATGTTGTCTTTAGCGAGGGAAAGGCTTTCCTGCGCAGTAAGGCAACTGGTGAGACCCGAAGGATAGGGGTTTGAGTTAAGAACCTTATTCAATTGCAGGTAGATGGTTGCGCAGCAATGGTAGGCAAGGCATAAGGAGTGGTGAGCCGGGATGATGGCGAGTTGTGGCACCGGAGATTGGGCCACCTTCACCATGGAGCTTTGAAGATACTGCAACAGATTTCTACTGGGCTTCCTAAGGGTACTCTTGCGCAGTCAGATTAGTGCAAGGGATGTGCCTTGGGAAAATTTGTGAAAGCCACCTTTCACAAGAAGGATAGTCGCGCCACGACGATCCTTGAGAGAATTCACACAAACGTGTGTGGACCTTTCTCAGTAGCTTCGACAGCAAAGTACAGGTACTATGTGATATTTGTTGATGATTTTTCTTGGAAGTGCTGGATCTTCTTCATGCAGAAGAAGAGAAAGACATACTCGAAGTTTTGTGAGTTTAAGGCACTGGTTGAGAAAGAATCGGGGAAGCAGGTGAAGGCTCTTAGGAGTGACAATGGTGGTGAATTAATCTATGGCGAATTCATGGAATTTTGCAGCGAAAAAGGAATTCAAAAAGAGCTCATAGCACCTCATAACCCACAGCAGAATGGGGTTGCTGAGCGGAAGAATAGAATGATCGTGGGTGCTGCACGGGCGATGTTGCATGATCAGGGCCTTCCCATACACTTGTGGGCTGAGGCATGCAATACTGCAGTATATGTGCAGAACCTTTGTCCTCACAGGATACTTGGCATGAGTACACCCGAGGAGGCGTTTTCTGGTAAGAGGCCTGATATTTCCCATTTGAGGATTTTTGGTTCACCTGTTTACATTCATGTGACGAAGGATGCCAGGAAGAAGCTGGAGCCGACCGCAGAGGTTGGGATATTTTTGGGGTACATTGATACGCCCCACAACTATCGTGTGTATTTTCCAGACAGTCGCAAGACTGTTGTGTGACGGGATATCAAATTTAATGAGGAGAAAACCATGAAGTGTTCGCTTGAGAGGGAGCTACACTTGCATGCAGATGAGGAGCTATTAGTTCCTAAGGATGAGCTTCAGGATGTGGATCAACCACAAGTGGAAGTTCATGGAGTGGAAGAGACCACTCATGCAGCGCCAACCTTCAGAGAGCGGAAGCGCACTACAGAAGCTGAGCGACTGGCTCAAGATGCAGAGAAGGTTGTAGGAGCACCTACATCACAACGCAGACAGAGACAGTCACCTGACTAGTATACTGGATACATGGCTCTAATGAGAAAGTGTATTGTGACAGAGCCATCCTCTTTCGAGGAAGCTGTGGAGGATCCCGCATGGGTAGATGCCATGGTGGAAGAGTATGATTCAATTATCAGAAACAGTGCATGGGAGATTGTCCCAAGGCCGGAAGGGAAATCAGTGGTGGGTTCGAGATGGATCTACAAAGTGAAGCAGGCAGCTGACGGGAGTGTGGAGAAGTACAAGGCAAGATTTTTTGCCCGAGGCTTTTCGCGCATTGAGATTTTCGACATGAGAGACTCTTTCACAGGTGTGCCCTCTTTCTCTCCATACAGATGATCCTAGCTCTCTCAGCGCAGATGGGGTGGCACATCGATCAGATGGATGTGAAGACTGTGTTCCTAAATGGAGTCATTGAGGAGGAGGTGTAAATAGAGCAGCCCGAAGGTTTCGAGATCTTCAGTAGTGAGTCGCATGTGTGCAGACTCAAGAGAGAACTGTATGGGTTGAAATAAGCACCTCGTGCTTGGTAGACACGGATAGACAGTTATTTCACCGGACTTGGATTATCCAAGAGTGAGGCGGATCCTAACCTATACCAGATTTTGGTGGAGGGGAAGTTGCTGATCATTGTACTGTATGTAGATGATCTGATTTTGATGGGTGATGAGCTGTTGATACTTTCATGCAAGGAGGATCTTGGTAAAAGAGTTTGAGATGAAGGACTTGGGCCTCCTTCCATTATTTCCCCCGGGATTGGAAATTTGGCAGCGCGTTGATGGACTATTTGTTTCTCAAGGCAAGTATGCCTGGGAGATACTAGAGAAGTTCAACATGCATGGCTACAAGCCTGTTGATACTCCTCTTCCTGGTGGATGGAGGAAGGAGGATGCTACTTCAGCGAAGGTAGTGGATGCCACTGTTTATCGACAGCTGGTGGGGTCGCTTATGTATCTGGTCAATACACAACTTGACATATGCTATGCTGTTAACCAGATTTCACAAGCTATGGTTAAGCCTACCAAGCTATTTTGGAAGGTAGGCAAGCATGTATTGAGATATCTCAGAGGCATCGGGATATGGATCATGGTACAGACAGGAGGATGAGTTGAGGCGACATCGCTTCACGGATCGGTATCATCATATCAGAGATTGTGTGCAGCGGAAGATCATGTTACTTTCATACATTCCCATGGAGGATCAGGATGCTGATATCTTGACGAAGGCGCTCACCAGGAGCAAATTCGAATACCACAGAGGCAGGATAGGGGTTGCAGATAATCCTTATCTTGTTGAGAGGGAGTGTTGAGATTGCAACAATATGATGAGCTTAGTGAAAAGAGTTGCCTTCATTAAGTGGGCTCGCAGGCTATTTTTGGCACAAAGTATATTTTTAGACATATGGATCATGTTCTATGAGTTGCAGGATGCTATTTGTGGATGGTTGGTCAAGTCGGAAAAAATAGATGGACTTCTATTTTTAGACATATTGGGTGGAATCTATTTTTAGATTGCCAGTCTAAAAATAAATATGTCGAATATTATTAGCTCTTAATAATATTTGGAATATAAACATTATCTTATTCTCTTGGAGCACTTCAGTTAAGTGCACAGATGTGGCACAGGAGCTGACAGAAGGAGTTACGCTATTCCTAAGGGTTATGTGGAGCTATTTCATGGATACTTTAGTTAGAACTCATGTGAGTGAGTTTGGTGGAGTTGATTGAGGAAGTTAATGGAGTTGTGTTCAGTTTAACTAATCTAAACATAGTTGAGCTATTTGTATATAGTTTAACTGATTGATACAATTAGTGAGAGTGGTGTGAATTAATTATTAATTAATTCACTAATTATAAACTCATTAATCAACTAAAGAATGCATCAGTTAACTTCAGTGCATGGACAGTTTCAGTGGAGACCAGTGCAGAAATAGGTGAAAAAGCAGGTTAACTATTAGTTGTGACTATACTGTTGCATATTTGCAACAACCAGTGATTGGAGGAGCCCATGAGGATTGAGCAGTATAAGCCAGGTGGTTTATGTTATTTAATGAGCCATCCTACAACATTGATTATGCAATAGAGGCTGGCTATAAAGTGGAAAAAGATTGGAGCATGTGTTTTTCTAGATCTAGCTTGATAGTGTGTAGCAATTTGAGGGTGTGCTGAGAGCTTGTGAGGAGCTTTGTACTATGATTGTTACATGATATCCATGACATATAATATACAGATAGTTGGGGTTTTCAGCTTTAAGCTTTCCCATTAAATACTATGTTCATATGTGTGATTGTTTATGGTTTTAATGTGTGCATGCAATTGATTTTATTTCCGGATGTAATGATCAATGGTAGAAGAGATTCTGTATTGCGCATGAAGATAAAATAGTGTGTGATTAGGAGAATCTCGGTGGATAACATATCAGTTATTAAAATTTCTACAAAACAAGGGATTTGGGAAATTTATAAGAATGAAGGGAAATAAAGGGGATAGGGGGCTTCTAAATTCTCAGGAAAAATTTTGGATTCAAGGAGGGAATTTAGGAAGTATGGGAAAGTGGAATTTTAAGTATTGAGTGAGGGGAAGGGGTCCAAAAGGGAAAAACACAGGCTTAGTCTAGAAAAGTGTCAAATTGTAGCAATAGGCTAGGGCTTGTGGAAAAATGATGATTTTGAGGGACATGAGTGATGGAAGTGTTTAGGACGGTATATTAAGGATAAGGGAAGGTGTAAGAGCATCAAGATACAAGTTTGTTGATGATTTAACCATGGAAGGCATGAAACCAAGAAAAATGCCATCAAAACCCTAGGAGAGGGAAATGAGCTTTCCAAGCACAACTAAGAGAAAAATATGGTAAACACAAAGCTACTTACTTGGAAATGATATTTTGGAACTTGAAATTGTTGAAGCAGCCTTCTGCAATGATTATTTGTTCACCCTTGGGAAAACACAACTCCCTTTGGCAAAAGCGCAACACAAGAGGAAAACTTGTCTTTTGATGGCATGAAATGGCTTTTGTGAGAGTGGGAGTGAGCTTTTTTGTAGAGAGATGTCTCTTGAATGTGGAATGAGAAAATTAACTTGAGTTTTAGTTCTTTGTAGCTTTGAAAATCAATTTTATGCTTTGGTGGTGTAGTGGATTCACCATGTACTTTTCACATTTTGATTTGGAGTGGAGCCTTAGGACTTAGTTGCATATATTACATCATAATTAAGATAAAAACATGCTTTTAAAACCTTTGTTGAAAACCTTTGACTATTGCTACTCCTTCAAAATATAAATTTGATGGTGAAGTGACCAATTTTCATGATTTTGACCCTATGACCTAATGATGACACAACATGGAAGAATGAGATGAATGATGACCATGATGACTATGGGAATCTTTCAAAAATGAATGACCTAACCATGATGATGTCCATTTACCATGGAGGTGAAAGGAGTAGTAATGAACTAAATACCATAATCAGTGACCAATTTTTTTATCTTGAATACCTAATGAAATGACAAAAATTTAACTCAAGACCCCTAACAAAACCTTGTAAGAGCACATTTGATCACTGGTGGAAGACTGCAAATACTGACACTAACACTTCAGAAATGATAAATAACAAGGGAATAAGGCTATTAATGAAAACATTGGTACAAGTAATTTACATGAACCCTAATAGCCATGACAAAAATTTCGTCAAACATATCACAAATATGCATTCTATAGGTCATAACAACATATCTGAGAATAGGGGTCTCATACTTATATGAGAATCATTAAGAAGAATTGTGGCCTTATCGAAATAGTTGCATTATCAACTATTAGCTCATACATTCATTGCTCATTAATTTACTAATCAAACATGATGAGAGTCATACATCATCACTGTTAAAAAAAAAATCATAACCAACATATAAAAAACATAAATAACAAGGATATGAAAACCATATAAAGCACATAATAACAAGTAAATTTACCCATAAAATACAAGAGGAAATAACTCTTATTGACATATGAAAAATGCATTCAAGTTTGGGACTTTCACAAACCACCCAACCGTAGATTGGGCTAAACCAAATATTTCTTTCATTCAATCACCCCCATGCCATATTCCAAGCATGAATGTGGGATCTCATGAAACAAATCCAACAAAACCAAACTAGGGCTTCCAAAGGCCAAACAACCTCAACCCTCAACCAATGGTTCCACATCACGGTCGGACATTACTAACCATCACCAGATTGGTCTCTACCCAATTTGTCCAGGGCTCCAAAGCGTTTGTTCCAACTAGGGCTTCCAGGACTAGTAACTCAAAACACAACTATTGTCTGGCTTCTAGTGTGTTTGTCCAACTAGGGCTTCTAGGACTAGTAACTCAACCCACCAAGGGATTCCAGAGATTTTTTCCAACTAGGGCTTCCGGGAACTAATAACTCAACCCATAACCAAAGGAACATGAAAAACAACCAAAAAAGAAAAGGAAAGGAACCCACAACACCATGGTTATCTAGGAAATGGAAAGGCTAAGAAAAACCACTTTCAACCCAGGCAATCCTCCATGTCAATGAAATATCGTAACCAAGAAACCACATGCATGTACCATGCATGCCAAAACTAGTAAGGAAAACATACATGCAAGTAGATACCTACAAGAAAAACCCGTTGTAGCTGATGATACAGAAGTCCTCTTGTGCTTTCTTGCTCTTATTTTTCCTTCTTGTTCCAAATCGCAAGTATGCCACACTCCTCCAAGAGTGCTCCAAGAAACTCTCTAAGTGTCCAAGAGTGTGAGAGAGATAGAGAATAGAATGAGAGCTCCAAAACCTAACTGACAAAGGGTGAACTAACCTCAGAAGCCTATTTATTAATGTGGCCTCTATTTTCTTCAAATTTCCATTATTTTCCTTCATTTTCCTCCTCATATGCAACCTGTGACCTTCACCTTCCTTTTCTCTTAATTTCCATTATTTTCATAAAAAATATTGCCAAAAATGCTATTTTGCCTTTCCAAATACTTTTCCATTTCCTTTTCCAATTTCCTTAGCCATAATCAACCAAATTAACACCCACAGTAGAATGCTTTTTCAAAAATTTAGCTTGGAATAAGTGTCCCATGCCCTTGGTTATTATTTTTCCTTTTTTTTTTAAAGAAATGGGTAGCATTTTTTTTTATAAAGAAAACTGGAAACAGTCCAGGTCCCTTACAATCGAGATAATTTTTGTCTCATAGTTTTTCATATATATAATCAGAGAGACCTTTTGCTACCATTTTTATTTCTATATAATTTCCTTACATCAGATAAGTTGTATATTTTCCAGAAAACTCCACATATATTTATTATTGGACAAAACATGAAAATAAAAGCAATTGTCTACCAACGACTTCCAGGTTCAGATTCCTCCTGAGCCACTTTATATGGTTGGCCCAGTTCTGCGATCTCATAGCATCGAGTCATCACTTTATTCATAGTTGCTTCACTTTCCTCTCCCATTGAAGTAGGAGCACCACACAACCCAAAAACCTCCTACGGGACCCCAAGGATGGCCGCTACAACTTTCACTTCGATATTATCCACTTTATATTTCAGATTGACCATTCTAGTGTTTAAGTTTTCCATAAATTTCTACATCAGCTCCATGTCTTTCCCTAATCCATACAGGTGGGACAACACAACCATCATTTTTTCGAGAATCTCCTTGACTATTTGCTTGCTTGAGATTTCTATCATCTCTGCCACAGTTCCACTATGCACAGGCTCCTCAACTCTGTTTCCACTGACGTTGTTGCATGCAGGCACCATATTTTATTAAATCCTTGCTCGAGAATGATTCTATGCTTGAACTACATCACCCAGCTCCTATAAATAACCACATGATCCTTTTCGTATGTGACTCCCATCTTGTCGAGATTTAATTCCCTCGCTTTCATCAATTCAGTCGAGACACTGTCCTCCATCCCTGTCACTAGCGAAATCCTTTGGAAATCAACCATGATGGTACTGAGGATGTTATCACCTGAATTCCCATTTATTAGCCAACTAAAAAAAAATCAACTTGTCCTATGATATGAATGCCTTACTCCTACGCACCCATCTGTTCTTAAATGATCAGGTACCATATTTGATTCCTTAGGAGGTACTGATGATCCCCAGGTTGTTGTCATATTCAATGTTCCGTTGTTCCTTGTTTATTCCTGTGCTCCACTTGTAATCCATTACCAATTTAATTAAAAAATACATTAAGGTACGTGAAATATGATGCCGACTTGATCAATATTTAATATTACTTGTTCTAACACCACACCATTATTGGTTTGCAGGTTTTCCATGTGGTTGTTTTCTTGTTTAACATGAAATAATTTATACTCCTCTAATTTTTTGAGAAGGTACATTATTATTATAACCACATGAGATGGATTAGAGTCTATAAGATGCACATTCTTGGAGAGTCTTATGTAGAAAATTATATATTACAGAGCAATGGAACACATAAAATATGCGGAAACACAAGCACATAAATAACATATAAAACAAGAGAGACATAGATATATGTGGTTCACCCAACTTGGGCTACGTCCACAGAAACAACCAGTCTTTTCTTTCTATTATCCAGCAAAATGAAGAGACGCAACCTACATCATATCCACTATAATATCGTCTACTCTCTCACATAGCCCCCCTTTCTATTTCTCATTCAAAGTATGCACACCACACAGAGCAATACAATACCCTCATACAACATAGGGGTTGCCTTCTAGGGAAAAAACCCTAAATTAAACATAAATTCTATTGTCAGATCATTTGCCTAATGAACGACCCAGATTGACTACGAAATTACAATATTTTACATCTGTTTTTAGCTTCAGGGGCGCTGCCCCCGAAACCCCTGCGGGGGGGGCTCAAAAAGGTCGTCGCTGCCCCCCCTTGGACCAACCCTGATGGCAATCAAACAACGGGAAACATTTCCACCCCGTTAAGAATAGGAGCCCAACACAATGATACATCTAAATAAAGAAGATAATCAGGCTCCACACCCAACATTATGCACTTTTGAATTACCACTATTGAGTTACAGACAATGATTAATTTCCTGATGCATTTAAATTTGATTAATCTACTCAACATTTTATCTACCCATAAAGCCATATAAATTTGTTTTAGTTAAGTTTTTCTAGAACTACTCAGTTTGTGATATATTCAATTTGGTTAAAACTTACATGTATAAAAAAAGGTGCAAAGTTGTAATTTCCAAGTTGTTGTGGATTTTTTCTGGAACATTAGATCATAGATATGAGAGTTGTTGTGAGTGAAAATTCATCATTATTATTGATTTCTTCTACAACTTTTTTTCTATATATTTTCAGATTTTCCTCTACAACTGAAAGAGGTTCACCACAAGTATAATTTTATCAGGGATACAACTATAGAAACGAGGTAGATTGGAAAATTTTAGAAGATTATAACTCTCTTCTTAGAACTAAGAGTTGAGAAAGAGAATAGTCCTTGTAAATCTATTGAAGAGTAGAATTTATTTATCTACCTAGAATTTTCACGTGAGAAACAAAATTTTTTGAGAAATCAAAAGAGGAAAACTAGTGGCCTTAAAGAGTAGAAAAATATATATAATTTCTAGAATTGCTAAATTGTTTTCATATAATAGAGTTTTGTTGCATACACATTTTGCAAAGTTAAGGATACAAACATCTTGTAGTAAGTTGATAATGTAAACATAAATATGTATGTATGTATTTATTAACATAATATCTTAGTATATATCCTAGGATGTATACAGATATATTATGTCAGTATAATCACGAGAATATTATGATGATATAATGCATATATTGGTATATATACTAGTAATAGTATTTTATATATCAACACACATATTAGGCTTCATTCTAGGCTTCAAAAGCTCTTGAGACAATGATTTCTAGAAAAAGATATATTATTTCTAGAATTACTAAATTGTTTTCATATATTAGAGTTTTGTTGCATACACATTTTGCAAAGTTAAGGATACAAACATCTTGTAGTAAGTTGATAATGTAAACGTATATATGTATGTATGTATTTGTTAACATAATATCTTAGTATATATCCTAGGATGTATACAGATATATTATGTCAGTATAAGCATGAGAATATTATGTTGATATAATGCATATATTGGTGTATATGCTAGTAATAGTATTTTATATATCAACACACATATTAGGCTTCATTCTAGGCTTCAAAAGCTCTTGAGACAATTCCTCACTAGTTTATTTGATCAGAGGCTATTCCTCACTAGTAATAGTATTTTATATATCAACACACATATTAGGCTTCAAAAGTTCTTGAGACAATTCCTCACTAGTTTATCGATGGATTTTCTCCCGTAAAAAAATTACCACTTGGTCAATTTTGACGGAGGAAATGATAGCACATTATGAGGATACAAAGAGAAACACCTTCTTTAGCCAATTGATAAATCTCAAACAAAAGGGTTCAGTGGTGGAGCACATCGAGGACTTCAAAAAATTGAATATAAGGGTAACTGATATTCCAGAGGAACACAATATTGATGTCTTCATAGGGGTTTTAAAGGATAACATCCAACATGAAGTTCAAGTTTGGGAACCGGATTCATTAGAGAAGGCATTCAGGTTGGCAAGAAAAATTGAATGTAAAATTATGGTGAAAAGGAGGCCTACCAATCACATCTATAAAGATGGAAGTATTGCTACTCCTAGACTTCCACATCCTACAAGGTTGACACCACAACAATTGGAAGAAAAAAGAGCAAAAGGGCTTTGCTACATTTGTGATAGCAAATACACTAAAGGTCATAAGTGTGCTGAGAAGAAATTATTTTACATAGATTGTGAAGAGGAGGAAGAAAATTAACAAGAAACTTCAAAAGAAGAGGATATACACCAGGAAGAAACACTGGAAGAAGAAGAAATGGGTCCGACCATATCATGTAATGCATTGGAAGGAATTACCACTCCTCAAACTCTCAAGATATAAGGACATATCAAGAAGAAAAAAGTAATAGTGTTGATTGATTCAGGTAGTACCCATAATTTTATTCATTGTAAGGTAGCCAAGGAATTGAATTGTTTCCTATACCCAGCACCAGAATGTTAAGTGATGGTTGCAAATGGAGGAACTATAAATTTCTTCCGAAATGCCATAATATCAAGCTATCCATGGGGGAATATGTATTGAATAGTCCAATGCTTTCCATCCCAATGGGAGGTGCTGATGTTGTACTAGGAGTACAATGGTTACAATCTTTGGGGACGGTAGCTTTTAATTTTCAAGAACTTTTCTTGAATTTTTTTTCAGAAGGAAAGGAAATCGAATTACGGGGCATCATAGGGAAGCCATGAAAGATAATAAGCTCTAATTTCATGACAAAGCTTCTGAATAAAGAACAACGAGGTGTAATTTCACAATTATGCTCACTAGAAGTTCCAACATCAAAATCATCTATTTCTTCAGATCTCCAAAATGTCTTAGACAATCATTCCAAGGTGTTTGATACTCCCAAAAGACTCCCACCTATTCATGATCATGACCATGCTATTCATTTGATTCCAGGAAGTTTTCCTCCAAACATCCGGCCTTACAGATATCCTTATGTCCAAAAGAGTGAAATTGAATGTATGATTGAAAAAATGTTAGAGGATGGTATAATTCAACCTAGTCAAAGTTCTTTCTCTGCTCCAGTAGTATTGGTGCACAATAAGGATGGATCATGGCGCACGTGTCCGGATTATATGGAGCTCAATAAGCTCACTATTAAAGATAAATTTCCCATTCCTGTGATTGATGAATTATTGGATGAATTACACAGAGCAATTTATTTTACCAAGTTGGATCTTCATTTAGGATATCATCAAATTAGAATGAAGACTGAAGATATTCCGAAAACAACATTTCGAACTCATGAGGGTCATTATGAATTTTTGGTCATGCATTTTGGCCTTACCAATGCACCTTCTACATTTCAAGGGTTGATGAATTTACTTTTCAAACCCTTCCTTAGAAAATTTGTGCTAGTATTTTTTGATGATATACTGTAATCTCTGAACATATGTCTTGGAAGGATCATCTTCAACATGTTGACAGGGTCCTCAAACTATTGGAGGAGAAAAAATTATATGCAAAAACCTCCAAATTTTTCTTTGGAGTACAGAGGTGGAATATTTGGGTCATATTGTATCTCGCGAGGGTGTTAAGATAAACCCTAACAAAATTAAATCCATTAAGGAATGGAAAGCCCCCACAACCATCAAGCAGTTGCGAGGATTTCTCGAGTTAACATGTTATTATCACAAGTTTGTTAAGAATTGTGGAAGAATAAGGTTTGTGTTCCTCTAGAATATCAGTTACCCTTATATTCAATTTTTGGAAGTCCTCAATGTGCTCCACCACTGAACCCTTTTGTTTGAGATTTATCAATTGGCTAAAGAAGGTGTTACTATTTGTATCCTCATAATGTGCTATCATTTCCTCCGTAAAAATTGACCAAGTGACAATTTTTTTACGGGAGCAAAGCCATCGATACCATACAAATGTATTTTGTTCTAAATGTAAAGTTGCAATGCGTACAGATCAAAATATTGCTCCATCTGTAGTATCCATGTTACAGGATCCTTGCCATCAAACTTCCTCATATCCATCTTTGGAATATGGTGGTTCTTTAATCCAAAATGAGAGTTTATGAAATCATGATTAAAATTTATTTTGTTCTCATCATGAGTTTCCTCTACTATATTTTCGCCATTAGGAATCATTTCTTGTATCAACTTTGACAAACCTTCCTTCAAACCTTCCATGTCTTCCTTCAAACCTTTCATTTTTTCTTCCATACCATCCATTTTTTCTTCCATACCATTTGTAGTGGTGGATTAGTCACACAGGTGTACGAAATCGCACCAGTTTAAAGAGTGTGGTCTCCTCTTTAAACTATTGGTAACAGATAAAAAGTGGGGGAGCTCAAAAGCATAAAATTTAGTGGAAAAAGTATGCTAAAGTATGCTCTGATTAAACTAAAACTAAAACATAAATATACAGAAGCTATAAAGAGATTCAAATGATAATAATGCAAATGATGGCTCAAAGGCCTCTTCTTATTAAATGCTTGAAATGGAGAAGAAATTTTACCCACTTTCCAAAGGGGCACCTAGGAAATGGCTCTAGGTCCTGATGCAAGGATGTTGCCTTCCAAGCTCTACCTCTAATGAAGTCTCCCTCTCTCTCTCTGTTGTGGTGGACTAGGATGTTGGGTGGCCAACGATCGAGTCCTCTTTAGCTCCAGCTCCAGGATACACACTGCTAGTGTTGCTTGGGAAACTTTGGCCAACATAACAATGTGATCACTTTTTCTACATCTCTTGGTGGCTTTATATAGGGGAGTTTCAAATCCTCCTTCCCTCCCTTGGTACATGATGGATAGTGACCCAAGGGAGAGCTATTATTCCATTGTGTGCTCCAAATATTCCTTTGTGTGCTCACATAGTGTCTAAGGAGGCGCTGGTGGCTGTCCTTAGGTGGCTTCATATAAGGAGTAACTGTCCTTTGCTTTGTGTGGTCCCGGAAAGTAACTTTTTTCCATTTCCAGGGATGCGCGCTTATCGGGAAAAAAGGCGCATAGAAGGCACTCTTCTCAAAGGATTAAGCACACAATTTAGCATTTAAGACTAGTTCAAATATGATTTTCTCAAAACCTTAGAGATTTTAAATACTTCTTGATTCCATAATGTGTTCTTGCACTGTAAATCCTTAGGCTTGACATTAATTAATGTCGTCTTCTGCTATACGATTTTCCAGTGTTAACAGTTGCCCCCTAATGTGTGAGGTCTAGGAAGAACTGTATAGCTAAAATACATTATAGTTTCTTTTCTGTATCGTACGCAGAGAGAGAGAGAGAGAGAGAGAGAGAGAGAGAGAGAGAGAGAGAGAGAGAGAGAGAGAGAGAGAGAGAGAGAGAGACCTGCGTGAATCTTGGAATTGACAACACCCTGCACCGTTTCCGAGATGACCATGGACTAAGGGACCCCTTGCAAGCAAAAAAAATATACAACATATATACAAAATTTAAACGAGGCGGGCATGTCCCATGCTTGTGATGCTATGGCTAGTTAAACAAAATTGATAGATACATTTGTTTTCTGTGCCACTACTGTCGTAGTGACGCAAGTGGTTGTTGACGACGATTTCTGACGCCCTCAGGGGATTTTTTTCTTTGACGATAGGTGGAATGTGGTATCCATATGCATAATATTGCTATGTAATATCATTGTGCAATGTACACATACTTACTAGTTGGGACCTTCCCGTGTAAGCATTGTTGTCAGAGACGCTTATGGAGGCACGGGTCTTCGACGGATCTGATCAAAGTGCAACGGTTGTAAGGTACGATACCATCGTGACATGAAAGATTTTTCTATATTCGAATGTCAGGAGGATCGATGACATCTGTGGACAATCATGTCTCCCACAGTGCCACCCGTGGATACCCCTTTGCATAGGGAGGGGTGATCCAAGGTACCACTTCCTTTTTGGAAAAGAGGTGTCGACGTAAAAAAAAAGGAAGCCTTAATCAAACCATGGGTCGCCGACCTAAGGGGTCGGGGACCTAGATGTGATGGGTTTAACATAGGCATGTTGGTGAGAGGTGATTGAAAATGGATGATGGGGATTCATTGGCCCGAGGTCGGAGTATACTTTAGCAGCTTGGCGGAAGTCATAGGTATTTCTGAAGAGAAAATCCTTGGATTCGGTAGGACTTCCAGGGCGGGTGTGAACCAGCTATGAATGTCGTGATGGAGTGTGCATGGGGGTGAAATAATCCAACCAAGGGGAATGAGGGACTGCTACCATGGGGGAAATGATGAAATATGATGGCGAAGAGGTGAAGGGCATCGTTGGCGGTCTTTGTACACTTACCAAAAGAATAAAATAATGAGGTTTGGTTTGTACAAAACACAGAGACGGGTACCCCAAAACATGAAAGGTTTCACTCACTGAAGGTGTGAGGATGGTGTTTTGCTGGGGGTGGGGGTCCCATTAGTTGGTCTCATGTGCGGGGTTGATGAAGCGGATGAAGAAATGTCGCAGATGGGATTATGCTGATGGAGGTATGGTGGGCCACATGCGATGCACGGAAGTGCACTTTCATTCTGCATGTACAACCTGGTCGTCCGGGAAGGGGGTTTTTTAGTTTGAATGGTAAACTTGACCTTATGCATGATGAATGGATGGGCACGAGGTGCTTCCCAGACTGAGATGGTATGGCCATGGCGTCACTTGTGCTGTGATATATGGTCTACTTTGGGTGACAAGCGCCATGGAGGGGAGGCTCTACCGACCAACACAGAAGTTTATTATATGCAGGGTGAGGTGATGATAAACGTGGTCGGGTATGAGGACCCTATGGTTTATTTCTGATGGAGAAATGATGTGAGGATATGCAGAGTTTTCTAGGACTCTATCTTGCTGGGGGTAGAATGATACTTGCTCTGGGATTTTCAGTGGATGGTGTTATAAGCAGGTTGCGGGTTCCTCCTGCAAAAACAAATACCCCAAGTGAAAGCATCTTCTTTTCATCAAATATTATTGAAAGACATGAGATTTAGAAAGGAATATGGGAGGGTGCATACCTGCCGGCGCTAAAAAATTATTTTTTCAGGGGTGTGAATGTGTGGCATCGCCTTTGTTTGTCATGGAGTGCTGATCACAGTGCTTCTTTCAGTCTGGTGATTAGATACTCTAAGCTCCAGTTTTTCCTTTGGAGTTGTTACTTGGGTCCTAGTTTTTATTTTAGTTGGGGTTGCCCCCACACTGAGATCAGGGGGGGCATTGCTGGTTACTACCCCCTGTCCAGGATCTCCCTTTCTACAGATTACTGCTGCCTAGGTGACCTTAGGTCAAAGACCCGACCAAGCCATCTGCAGTAATCAATGCGCCTGATAACTCAATAATATGAGGCAACCAGGTTCTCCTATCCCTGGTTGGTGTATGGTGGCTTGGGGGGAGGAGGAACAAATGGTTTTCTTTCTGGTGACAGTTGCTCCTTCTGTAGGTACGGGATGACACGAGGTTCATTTCCCGTAGACTGGGTGGGGGGATCCTCTTGATAGGACTGCTCGATGGCATGCAAGGTGTCCCTATATCGTAGGATCTATGGGAAATGATAGGTTTAGCGCACATAGATGCTGCAGATAGTGCATGCGTAATTGGTACGTGGCGCTTTGTGTTTACCTTTGGTGGTAGGTTCCTTTTTATGGGAACGCGGCGTCAAGATGTTTGTTTCAGAGCTGAGGAGTGGTTTTAATTCGTCCAGATTTAGACATATATGGGTGGGATGGCTTGTAATGTTGCATACGACGCATAATGGTGATTCCCTTTGAATGGTGAGGGTCACCATATTATTTCCTCTATTTGCGGTTTTATTGGCCGTGATAACCGGTTTCGCAATGGCAACTTCCTTTGTGGGGGCGGTCTCGACCGTTTCTTGGGTAGGTTGGGGCTCCTTGGGACTGAGGGGATTTAACCCTATGGAAGTAACGTTGGTGGCTCCTATTCCGGAGGGGGGAACGAGGCACCAAAATGGGAACACCAACAATATGTTGGGTAACACCAGTGTTGCCAAAACCTGCTGGGAGACGAATCCAGCTGGAGGGTAGAGGAAAGGGGTTTGGGAGGTGGCGTAGGCTGGAGAGGCTGCCGTGGCCAATTCCTCAGTGTTGTTACTGCTTAAGTCTGTGTCCTGACTAACTTCGGTGCTTGATGTGTACATCATGCACACCGGGGCCCCTGTGGCATCGGGTGATACCTCAGGGATAATGGGAGGATCTCTTAGGAATGATCCTAGGACGGACGACGGTTTGAATTGGGCAGGGCCATATTATTCGTACCGTGAAAGACCATCTGTGGCTGTATCTGCATAGGGTAGAATTACATCTGTGTTGGTTAGGGGATGCTTCTCACTGTGTGTCAGCTGGTCGACAGTAATGATGCGATCCTCGTGGGAGAAAATAATAATGCGGAAGACAGAGGAGGCTATGGCGGACATGGCATACATATAACTCCGCCCGAGGAGTATATTGTAATCCAAGTGAGAGTTCAAGAATTTAATGTCTATGTGGACCATCTCGCCAGGTAAACAGATAGGGACATTTTGATAGAGGCCGACGTGGGTTGAGGGACGACTGTCGTAGGCTCGAAGCATTATGACCGAGGGTTTTAGTTTGGGAGAACCCAACTTCTGCCAATTTTTTTTTGACATGATGCATGTCGATGCACCCTCGTCAATGACATATCGGTGAATAGTGATATTCTGGACCGATATTGGTATTTGGAAGGCGACCATGGAAGGAAGCCTAGGGGTATCTTTGTCTAAGTCAAAAGCCATCATGTGCGTGTTGGCAGGGTTGACAACACCTAACATGGAAAGTAGGGCTTTTCGTTGCTTTGGGCACGACTGCAGTACTTCATATGCGAACATAGCAGCAGGTGATTGAGCTAAATTATCCACAATACTATAATTGTGGGTTGCTTTGGAGTAGTTACCCGCTCTCCTATTAGGTCCCTTTGCCATTTTTGGCAATGGTTCTATAGGCATCTTTGAAATGGTAAAAGGTGCAGTGAGGGCACTAGTACTAGCCCCTGACATAGTGGAGTCTGGTGGGGTGTCGTAACTATGATTCTGTGTTTGGAAAAACATCTCTTCCCCAGTCATGTAGATTTCATGGCTGCTTTTCCCAGAATCGTCTGGGTTTTGTTGCTGAGTGCTGACCGTCCCTTGGTGGGGGAAAGGTTCTTGCATAACAACGGGTTGCTGGGAAGTTCCTCCTTGTCCTTGGTTACTCTGAAGCTTTTTTAGCTCAGGGAGATCAGGACAGTGGTGAGTATAGTGCCCGTACTCACCACATATTGAACAAGAATGGTTTGTTCGCAGAGGTGGTCTTTTTCCTTGTCGTTGGGAATTTCTTGGCTCTTGGTTTTGATTCCTACTGGAGTTGCCTCTAGTCTAGGATCACGGTAGGCGCTGTTGGTTGCTGCCCCCCTGTCCAGGGTTCCCTTTTGGGTTATTTTTTGATTTTTTATTAACCATGTTAGGAGGGTAATTCTCCTAGTTATGCTGGTGTGGTTGATTTTGGGATGACTGCACAAAGTGAAATTGCACAGTGGTTTGCGCAGGTGTGTTATGTGATTGGGACTGAGCATAACACTGTCCCTTTTTTTCACCTGGCCGTTGGGGGGGAGCTCTTCCGTTAGTGTTTCTTTCTGCGTATTGGGTCCCCTCAATCGGAGGATAGGGTCCTCCTTGGTGATATGCTTGCGCCCTTCTAGTCAAATCTTGCTGAGGCATGTGATGACTTTGAAATCCGGGTTGAGACATGTTCTGGGTAGAATTATGTGCGTAACCGGGATTGTGACTACTGCTGCCTAGGTAACCTTGGGTCATTGACCCAATTAATCTGTCTGCAGAGTTTGACGCGCCTAGAAATTCTTGATAAGTTTGCAGGCGCGGGGCATTAGGTAGGATATTTTAAATGTATCCCGAATGTGTATAAATCAATTCAAGCTTCTGGGCTTTACTGATTACATCCTCTTCATATGTGGGGTATTGCTACACCACATCCTTTGAAATCTCCGCCATCAGAGTTTTCAAGAATAAATCTAAGAGGACCTGATCGTCGAGTTTAGCTTTGCATAAACTGCGACGCTACCTCCATTCATGAAGATGGTCAGAGATATGGACGGCGGGGGTTTGTCTGAAATGAGCTAGTAACTCCATTCCCTAATCGTGGTGAATGGGTAACTGAAAATAAGTGAGGAATGCAGTAGCGAGGGCGCTAAAGGTTCCATGTGAAGTAGGAGATTGCTCCACGTACCATTTCGTGGCTACTCCCGTAAGAGTGCATTGAAATAGCCTCAATCGAATAGTGTCATCGATGATACTATTGTTGGGTATGTGTTATATTCTTTCCATGACTAGCCGCACGCACTGTATGTTGCGCCGGGCGCAACAGGGGGGTCACAAGGGGGGAGGCAGCCCCCACTGTTGGGGTTCGGGGCAGCGCCCCGATGAATTTTTTTTTTTGGTGTGCGGACCCACACATAGGCGGACCCACCCATGTTTTGTGCATGGGTTTGCACATGGTTTTGGGGTACGATGGTTTTCGACCCCTGGTATTTTGTAGATCCGGTCAAGGGAACTATGGTTATGTTCTAATCCAGGGTTAATGGATTGGGGTTTATGTATGCTTTGGCATGTATATATATGTGTTGTAACACTAAAAGGAATATAATGAAAAATCAAGCTGGTCGTCCCAATTTGGGATCCAGGGGAAAATCTCTGTGTTTATCTATTTTATGCTCTTGCTATTGTTTATTTTCTATTTTATGACTTGTGAAGATAGAGTTTGAGCTAAAGGAGGATGAATCAGACTCTACAGCAGAAGAAGATTCATAAGAGGAAGAGCCACAAACTCCAGCTTTGAGAAGATCAGTTCGGGAAAGAAGGCAACCAGAAAGGTATAGTCCATCTGCTTTTTGTTTAGGTTTTGCCTTAACTATAACTGATGATGATCCCAGAACTGTCAGGGAGGCAATAGATTCCGAGGATGGAAAACTCTGGAAGGAGGCCATGGTTGATGAAATGGCATCCTTGCACAAAAATGAGGCATGGGATCTGGTGGAGTTGCCGGCTGGAAGGAAGCCCATTGGGAGCAAATGGGTGTTTAAGAAGAAGATGAATGTAGAAGGCAAGGTGGAGAAATACAAAGCTCGGTTGGTAGAAAGGTTATTCATGTCATGAATTGATTTTGGTGATATTTTTTCTCCCGTTGCCAAAGTTACTTATTAGGATTACTATCTCAAGTGTCATTTATTTGATTTTTGAGATAGAACAGATGGATGTGAAGACAACATTTCTTCACGGAGATCTAGAAGAGGAGATCTACATGAATCAAACTGAAGGCTTTATGGTGAAGGGTAAGAAATAACTGGTATGCAGGTTGAAAAAGTCTCTATATGGGTTAATACAGTCACCAAGGATGTGGTATCAGAAATTTGATACCTATATATGGGGAATTGGCTTCACGAGAAGCAAGGAGGATCACTGTGTTTATTTTAAATTAATTGGCGATCGTGTTATTTATTTGGTCTTGTATGTGGATGATATGTTGTTGATTGGAAATGAAAAGGAAATTATCCAAGATTTGAAGACCCAACTGTTCTCCAAATTCGACATGAAGGATCTTGGTGCTGCAAACTATATTTTGGGCATTGAAATTAAGAGAGATCGGGAAAAGAGGAAGCTCTGGTTAAACCAGAGGAAGTATGTCGAGGCTATATTGCAGAGGTTCAATATGCAGGATAGTAAACCAGTGAATGTTCCTATTCCTGTAGGTGTAAAGCTGTCTGCTGAACAGTGCCCCAAGACACAAGAAGAAGAGGAGGATATGTCCCGTGTTCCATATGCAAGTGCAGTGGGTAGTCTGATGTATGCAATGGTCTGTACTAGACCAGACATTGCACATGCAGTGGGAGTATTGAGCAGGTTTATGTCAAACCCAGGGAAGGAGCATTGGACAACAATGAAGCGGGTTTTCAGATATTTACGTGGCACTAGTGATTATGGCTTGTGCTACCAGGGAAGACTAGGATTGGAAAGAATGTTGGACATTCATGGTTTTGTTGATGCAGACTGGGCTGGAGATCTGGACCAAAGAAGATCTACAAGTGGGTATGTGTTTAACCTATTTGGAGGCACAGTCAGTTGGATGAGTAAAAGACAGTCTGTAGTGGCTCTTTCAACTACAGAGGCAGAATACATAGCAGCCACTCATGCAAGCAAGGAAGCAGTTTGGTTGCAGAGATTGTGTTCAAGTATGGGGTTGGTACAACAAGTTATAAGGATAGACTGTGATAGCCAAAGTGAAATTTTCTTGGCTAAGAACCCTGCTTATCATTCAAAGACAAAGCACATTGATGTTCAATATCACTTTGTTAGAGATATGGTTGGGGCTAAAAGGGTGTTGCTGGTAAAGGTGGACACTTTGAAGAATGTTGCAGATGCATTGACAAAGTCTGTGAGCACTCAGAAGTTCTCTTGGTGTAGAGAAACAATGGGTGTTGAAGAATTGGGCCAATGACTAAGCCCTCTTGCGGCCCCCTCGTGGAAAGAAAACAACAAGGGAGAATGTTGGGTATGTGCTATATTCTTTCCATGACTAGCCCCACGCGCTATACGTTGCGTCGGGCGCAACAGGGGGGTCACAAGGGGGGAGGCAGCCCCCACTGTTGGGGTCCGGGGTAGCGCCCCGGCGAAAATTTGTTTGGTGTATGGACCCACTCATAAGCAGACCCACCCATGTTTTGTGCATGATTTTGCACATGGTTTTGGGGTACGATGGTTTTCGGCCCCTGGTATTTTTGTAGATCTGGTCAAGGGAACTACGGTTATGTTCTAATCCAGGGTTAATGGATTAGGGTTCATGTATGCTTCGACATGTATATATATGTGTTGTAACACTAAAAGGAATATAATGAAAAATCAAGCTGGTCGTCCCAATTTGGGATCCAGGGGAAAATCTCTGTGTTTATCTGTTTTATGCTCTCGCTATTGTTTATTTTCTATTATAAGATTCGTGTGTAGATAATTTCTGTTCAGGGTTAAAACCTACAACTATTCGATGAGCACCACATGTGTAAGGTCATTACATGATTACCTGGGTATTTCGCTTGCTTGCCTTCAAAATGTAGTATATCTGAAGGGAGCTTCATGGGCATGGGAGGCCATGAAGGATCATGTGCGATGAGGTCATTTTTCAGCTTGGTTAAATCAGGTGGATTTAACGCATCTAAGAAGGGTGACTGGGAGGTTGACGCCATGGCAACGTTTGAAGACACGAAGTTCTGGTTAGAACGAGGGTTAGTCTGTGACGTACCTTGATGTGTGTTCAGTTGGCTTCCCGAATGGGACGCGCTCCTCTGCCCCCTAGGGGTCGAGGGGGGAGTGGTGTGCAGTGTGGTGTTGGGAGACCGACTAGGGTTCCCAACTATGGTTGCTCCAATGAAGGATGAACCAATGACGGTGGAAGTGTTCCGTCTTTGACGCCTAAATGGAGAAAGACTTGGAACCCATCCTTGTAACGGGGAGGGGTCAAAAATATGCCTAGATCAACGAGGTTCCATTGGGACTGTTTGGGTGTCAACCAGGTTAGGTTTTGGAAAAATTTGAGGGCATATAGTCTAGTTCAAAGAGAAATTATGGCCACATACATAAAACAAAGCAAAAATAAAATGATTTTCCCTTTAACTTAATCTATGTGATCAATCAAGCAAAAATTTGCGCATGATACTCAAAATCCTAGAAGACCTATGCGTCCTCACACACTCAAAAGTAATTGGGCCTTGAGAATATTTCTTGCGAGTTCTGGCACAACGTCCCGTAAGAGTTGGTGATGCCCCCAGTCAGCCGAAGAGAATCCACCAAGGTAAGGGTAGAGGATTTGGCGCTTTCCTACACCGTCACCTATAGGGTAAAGGATGCCCTAGTTTTTGGCCAATAAGAACCACCGTCCCACGTGAGCATTCAAGTCTTGGGCTTCTTGGTAGTCAGCTAACAGTATCGAGTATTAGCCGGGTCAGGTAGCCCCAACTGATACCGCACGCACTGCACCTAAGCCTACCCCCCTCAGAATCGGGTCTCTGTCGCGCTCGGGTTTTCTTTTCCGTGGGATGATAGGTGGATTTTAAAGCTCCCTAAATACACAACTTCTATGTTTCAATATGAAGTGTGATCAAGGCGGCTTATTGGATGCCTACCCGCTTGATCCTAACTTAGTCTATAAATTCTCTTGTGGCCCCTGTGGGGAGAATTTAGTGAGTTTTTTAAAGTTAGTTTTAGGTGGATTTATTTGCTTAGTGGGTGAGTGTGTGTGAGCGTATGGTGAACAATCTCATAGTTTAAACATTTGGATATTAGTGCTCCTTTACAAAAAATCCCTAGTTAAACTGTGTTATCTTGTTCCTGGCTCAAAATGGAAAACGTGTGCAGATAATGGGCCGCTTTCAAATCTTCCTAGTTAATATATGTGACTAACTAAAGGGAGATGGAGAATCACAAAAATAGAGCGTTCATATGCTTGCCTAGGATCACTGGAGGGTGGAAAGGCAACATAGATTACTTACTCTAATCAACGATTCAATCCTAGTCCCGCAATTTCCTAAATGCAAAAATTGAATTAAGCTAAACAATTTCTACACTAGAAAATAAAATTAGCTTACTTGGACTAGTTAATCGAAGTGTGCATACCAGAATTTTAAAAACAACAATCGTTCAGAAAGAAATGGTTAATCTCCCCCCTACTTAAACTATGTGAATATTTTTTTGCAAAAAACCAACTTAAATGGAAACTAACTCTAAACCTACAGAAGACAGCTAAAAGTAAGTTCTCAGAAGCTGTGGGGTATCTACACAAGTGCTGGAAGATACATTAGGGGCTGCCCAGCACACTAAGAGAAGAAAAATTCAGAATATAGGAAGAAAAATCTCATTCTGCCATTTGCGCACAAAAATCCTTGACAGGTGCACCTTCCTACGTGCAAGCCAGAGCTGAACGCGTGCCCTGTGCGTCTGTGAGGAAATATTGCTCGCAAAAATATTGCAAGTAAAAAAAATTAGGAGCTGCCTTCTTCAGTCTGTCACTCTAGTGAATCTAGGGACTGTAAGATGGGTCAGAGGACTGTCAACTCCACTCCAACATAGACAAAGGGTCTCTTGCAAAAAGATGGCACAGCCACATAAACTTGAAACACGTCAGTGGATTCGCCAATCCTGTAGTGGTGGATTAGTCGCACGGGTGTATGAAATCGTACCAGTTTAAAGAGTGTGGTCTCCTCTTTAAACTATTGGTAATAGGCAGAAAGTGGGGGAGCTCAAAAGCATAAAATTTAGTGGAAAAAGTATGCTAAAGTATTGTTTGATTAAACTAAAACTAAAACACAAATATACAGAAGCTATAAAGAGAGTCAAACGATAATAATGCAAACGATGGATCAAAGGCCTCTTCTTATTAAACGCTTGAAATGGAGAAGAAATTTTACCCACTTGCCAAAGGGCACGTAGGCAATGGCTCTAGGTCCCGATGCAAGGATGTTGCCTTCCAAGCTCTGCCTCTGATGCAGTCTCCCTCTCTCTCTCTGCTGTGGTGGAATAGGATGTTGGGTGGCCAAAGATCGAGTCCTCTTTAGCTCTAGCTCTAGGATACACACTGCGAGTGTTGTTTGGGCAACTTTGGCCAGCATAACAATGTGATCACCCTTTCTTCATCTCTTGGTGGCTTTATATAGGGGTGTTTCAAATCCTCCTTCCCTCCCTTGGTACATGATGGATAGTGGCCCAAGGGAGAGGTATGATTCCACTGTGTGCTCCAAATATTCCTTTGTGTGCTCACATAGTGTCTAAGGAGGAACTGGTGGCTGTCCTTAGGAAACTTCATATAAGGAGTAACTGTCATTTGCTTTGTGTCGTCCCGGAAAGCGATTTTTTTCCATTTCCAAGAATGCGCACTTATTGGGAAAAAAGGAGCGCAGAAGGCACTCTTCTCGAAGGATTAAGCGCGCAATTTAGCATTTAAGACTAGTTCAAACCTGATTTTATCAAAACCTTAGAGATTTTAAATACTTCTTGATTCCATAATGTGTTCCTCCCCTGTAAATCCTTAGGCTTGAAATTAATTAATGTCATCTAGTGATGTACGATTTTCCAGTGTTAACACCATTCTTCAAACCATCCATCATAGCTTCCATGCCTTTCTTCAAACCATCCATCTTAGCTTCCATGCTTTTCTTCAAAACATCAATTTCATTTTTTGTTGCTCTTTGCAAGAGCGAATTTTGGTGCACTTGCTCTTGTAATTTTGATAGATCATGTTTCAATTCTTCATCTTCATGAGTTATAGTAGATTACTTTGAGGGCTTAATGGGTGTTGAATTATTTTTAGGAGGCATTTTAAAACCCACTACTGATATCTGTGCTCAATAGGCCTTTTAAATCACTTAAAACAGATTTTTCAAACAAGACTTATATTCAATTTGAAAAAAATACACACCTTTTTCTTGATTTTGAGGAGCTCGATATTGAAACTAAATAATCTCTGTGATTTCAGATCTTCAATATCTGAAATTTGGCTCTAAAGTAGCCCTTTGAATCTTCTTTCGAATTCCACAGGTCTGACCTGGTTTGGATTCTTGAAGACAAAGTTATGCCCAATCTCCTACGATGACCTAATTATGGACTGGTTCAGTAGAGCGAACTTGTATGACTTGCTACGTGTCACTGTTTCCTCTTTCGGCCCTAAAATTGATATAGAAGAAACTACAGTCCGTTTACTTGCGGAAATTTTTTACAGAATTCCAATCCAATGTTCAGAGAGAGACTTATGATGCTTTTCCCATGGTCACCTCTTTGAGATGAAATTCGGGAGCCTGCAAAATCCCTAACTTCCACAGACCATATCTCCGAAAATATTGTGAATCTAGATCTGAAAATTTTCCACGACTTTCCTCAGGATTGCGGCTTTGCTTTGTGAAAATTTCAGCTTCTGAACCCTCGTAGAAATTTTTTTTTTGCAAAAATTCCACGATGACCTATTTAGGTTAAATTTAGGAGCCTGCAAAAATCCCTAACTTTCACAGATCATATCTCTGAAAATATTGCGAATCAAGATCTGAAATTTTGTGACGATGTTTCTCAGGATTTCAGCTTCACCCTCTAAAATTTTTAGGTTCTGAACCTTTGTAGAAAAAATGTTATAGGGAAAATTCCACGATGACCTGTTTGGAGTAGCAAAACCCTAGAATCCAAAGCTCTGATACCAAATGTCGTGAAACCAGCTCCAACGCCGTAGAAATAAGCCACTTCAAGGGGGAAACCTCCAATACATTACATGAATGAAGAATTCTTGAATGATACAAATGACAAAAGCGCCTCTCTATATATAGGATTCCATGGGGCCACAATGTAATCCTAGCGGGGCCACAATGTAATCCTAGTCGACCTAAAAATAATAATGTAAGGGCACAATAATAACAATATGGGGGTTACAGGGGTACAACAATAACAATAATGGGGTTACATTAACAACAATAAGGGACTATACTAGTAATATAAGGACCTAACAAAATTCCTCCAATTTTTCCACTTAGAGAGTACAAAGTTAGAAGAAAAAATATATTATCAATAACAACTATAACCCCTCCCCTCTTTGGCATACCTTCATAGTTCATTTGTAACTGCTAGAATCCATTTAAATAGCCAATGTTTATGGTATTTCTACTAAAAATTCTAAGCTCCATCCTACATTCTTGATATATAATAAAGCAAACCTTGAACCTTATCACTTCTATAATATCCTAATTTAATGTGTGAGTCGTGGCTTCTTGCAATAATAATAGTTTGGGAATCAAGTGATGGCGAGCCATGATGTGTTCAGATTAAAATAAGATGTCTTGTATCCTCCTAAACTCTCCTATATTTCCCATGTACATGTACATACTTTCCTTTTTGTTGCACTGAAAATTGTCACCTTGACATTCTGCTATCTGTATGAGCTCATTATCACTCATAATTTCCTCCTTTCTAAGTCTAAATCATCAGTTCCTCATGTCAAGCCTTAAAAATAAGAGAAAAGCTCTCAAAAGTCTCTAAAACTCTGGTATCACACTTTCTCTTTGTCTTACATGTGGTCCCGCACCTAATGGTCATGTCTTCTGCGTACCTGACCGCACTTTCTCTGTGTTAAGGGTGCGGACCCCTGTAAAAGATTAAAAGGGCGCAAGTAAACTCAAAAAGCTCACTTTCATTCATTTCTAGAAGCTTTTGGAAGGAATCTCGCAGGGGAAAATTCATTCTTTTCAGGTTCATGTATCCCATGCCTTAAGGAGATAACCCCTTGATGTGAGGAGCTTATCCCTTTGAAGGGGGATTCTATCCCTTCATAGGTGGAACTGTAACCTCCTCTTTCGCACTATAAAAGGAGGCATTGGGCAGCCTCAAAGGGAGTTCAAGCTTTAGTGTTATTTGAGGTAAAGTCCTGTTGGAATTTAGACTCCTTTAGCTGAGATTTTATGAGGAAAGATTACATGCCTGTATGTATCTCAGTTAGAAGAGTGCAAGACCTGTCAGAGTAGAGGAAATTCCTGCTTCGGATCCTAGGAGGACCTGTTCAACATCAAGGCTGAAAAGGTTGTAAGGTTCTTCTACTATTTCAAAGTTAATACAAATAAGTTTGTTTTTCTCAATAAATTGTCATTTGATTGTTTATTTTATGGATTCCTTGATCACCATAATATATATGATTTAGAATATATGCTATGCAGGTGCTATTTGATGTTTGTTTGTTTGTGATTGCAGGTCTTCAATGATAACTCTTTCGGATGACTGAAGGACATCTACTGCAAACAAGCGTTGGATCGAGGTAGGATTGTAACACCTTTTATAGCATTTACTTATAAATCGTTATATATCTAGATAAAGATAGATTTAATTGTCTGTTTGTTGCTAGAGTATCTTCTGATACTAGGGAGATCGGTCTTGTCCGCAAGATCGATTTATCCGGCCAACAAATTGGCGACTAAATTTATGAAAAAGTTCACCCATGGAGTTTTCTTAAGTTTTTTCTTTTGAATCTCTAAAATTGAAAAACACCGAGTTTCTCCTATACTGGACTTGTTAAAATTTAACAGTAAAGGACTTGTTCAATTTTAAACAGGAACGAACCACTCCTTCTTAGGGTTTGAATTTTAAACTAAGTTGGACTTATCCAAAGGATGAGCTTATAAACAAGAAAATGTTATCCTCCTCAAGCTTGTAAAAAATAAAGAGGTACTTGCCAGAAATGGTAGGGGAAAAGAGAGAAAAACGAACCTGTCTGTTACATTTTGATTATTCGGAAAACCATTAACCACTCTTGAACACGACACTTTTGTCCACCTGGGTTGGGAAAATCCTTTGCCTAACAGTTAATCAAACCATATTGAAAGTCTTTAGCTGGTTTCTGGGTATTGGCTTTGGGTCAATTGTCACCAAGCCATCTGCAGTGTTGTTATGTGTTCAAGAGGACAGTTTAAACAAACCATTCATCTGCAAAATATTTTTCTTCCATTTTGACCATCCCTGAGTCAGTCCTTGCCAATATATTTCTTCAAAACTTGATCTATGATTTTGTGTTGTGGGCTTGCCTATGATGGATCACTTTCTATCGACGATAGCTCATTATCTAGGAAGTCGATCTAGAAATCGTCAGTACCTTGAAATCTGCATGCCTCAATGGCAGGTTTCTCGCCTTCGATGACAAGTTGCATCATTGGCCTTCGATCAAATGATTCCGTGACATGTTCGACTTCCGCTCATTCATTCACATTTCATGGATTGTACTGAGTACTTTGAGGGCCATTGAAATTACTGGTGGTTACTCTCACACTTGTTAACAGTTCACATTATTGACTGGTAATCAAGTGGTTTCTACCATGTTCGACTTCGACACATTCATTCACATGGATAGAATTGTACTAGTTCGGGAAGCAGAAATCAAGACCCTGGATCTAAGTTTCTACCATCCAGGCTGCGAGAAATTTTGTTATTCATTTATACAATGGACTATTCATAAACAGGTGGATGCGTCCATACTGTGTCTACACATGTCTATACTGTTGATGTATTGAAAAATCATTCCTGTATTAGAACAGTTTAAGTCAGTTTTCTAGTTAGTTTTGATATGAGTATGGGAATTCCTACCTCAGTGATGATATGTCTACATATCTATATTTTGCATTGAATGTTTTTACAAGTTCTGACTGGGGCGTCCACAGGATAATCCTTGAAATGATAAAGTACTTCACTCTTCATACATGACAGACTCTATCTTCATCTATTATAGACTTCGCACTTTAGGGGGAAATCTGTTGCACTGAAAATTGTCACCTTGATATTCTGCTATCTGTATGAGCTCATTATCACTCATACTTTCCTCCTTTGCAAGCCTAAAACATCAGTTCCTCATGTAAAGCCTTAAAAATAAGAGAAAAGCTCTCAAAAGTCTCTAAAACTCTGGTATCACACTTTCTCTTTGTCTTACCTTCGGTCCCGCACCTAATGGTCATGTCTTCTGCGTACCTGACAACACTTTCTCTGTGTTAAGGGTGTAGACCCGTATAAAAGATAAAAGGGTGCAAGTAAACTAAAAAAGCTCACTTTCAGTCATTTCTAGAAGCTTCTGGAAGGAATCTTGCGGGGGCAAATCCGTTCTTTTCAGGTTCATGTATCCCATGCCTTAAGGAGCTAACCCCTTGATGTGAGGAGCTTATCCCTTTGAAGGAGGATTCTATCCCTTCATAGGTGGAACTGTAACCTCCTCTTTTGCACTATAAAAAGAGGCATTGGGCAGCCTCAAAGGGAGTTCAAGCTTTAGTGTTATTTGAGGTAAAGTGCTGTTGCAATTTAGACTCCTTTAGTTGAGATTTTATGAGGAAAAATTACATGCCTGTATGTATCTCGATTAGAAGAGTGCAAGACCTGTCAGAGTAGAGAAAATTCCTGCTTTGGACCTGTTCAACATCAAGGTTGAAAAGTTTGTAAGGTTCTTCTACTATTTCAAATTTAATACAAATAAGTTTGTTTTTCTCAATAAACTGTCATTTGATTGTTTATTTTATGGATTCCTTGATCACCATAATAGTTATGATTTAGAATATATGCTATGCAGGTGCTATTTGATGTTTGTTTGTTTGTGATTGCAGGTCTTCAAAGATAAATCTTTCGGATGACTGAAGGACATCTACTGCAAACAAGCATTGGATTGAGGTAGGATCATAACACCTTTTATAACATTTACTTATAAATCGTTATATATCTAGAGAAAGATAGATTTAATTGTCTGTTTGTTGCTAGAGTATCTTCTGATACTAGGGAGATCGGTCTTGTCCGTAAGATCGATTTATCCGGCCAACACTTTCTAGTAGTTTACTTTCTTCCCATGCATCCCTAACACACTGTACTTGATTTTGTGTACTTTAAAAGGATATAAATTTTAAAATTTTCATTACCAAAAACTAATAAAGAAATGTAACACATATTTAAAAAATATTAACTTGTATTAATTCTACATATTTTTCAAGACCTATAAATTTTACAATTTTCATTATCATAAATTAATAAAACATTCAATACTACTTTTATAATATCAATCATATACATTTTAAATTTTCTTTAAAGATGTAAGGGCCGTGAGAGTGAGGGGAGTAATTCTTGATCTTGGGAGAATAATAGTATTCACTTTTGCATAGGCATTTGACAAGTAACTATAGCTAGGCAAAGGCTTACTGACCATGTAAAGGATATTGATCGCAAAGGAGGAGATGGTCAAATTGTTTAAAATTTTTGGAGATACCATGACCATGAACAAAGCCATGAATGCTTTTTGGTGCTAGAGGGAAAGAAATTGAGAGAAATTATCGTTTGCAGTAAAAAGGATTTAAGCTTCCTTTCATGTTCCTCATATTTCTATGTCAAAAGACACCTCAAGTATGTGGTAAAAAAGTGTGCTAACATATCTTAAGACCTTAAGATTGAAATACTATTAAAAAATGGGAGTAACACTACATGTTATATCCCATAGATCTAAGTTTAGATTGATGGTTTCACATAATATTTATTCTCTCATGAGTGAGCATATGGTTCATCATTCCATTTGCATCATTTTGGGAGATTGAAGGATCCTTTATAGTACCTTAAGCATGTGTTCATTAATTTTTCTTGTGGTTATTAAAGGATCCCATTATATTATGTGTTTCATGGGATAATGGAGTGTGTAGGTGTTAGAATTGGGTAGTAGCACATCCTATTTTTGGTGGTGATAAAAACCTCGATATGATTATTAATTCTCTTAGACCTCCCATCAAAATTGTCTATGCAAGCTCAGGGGTCAACTACATCTGTAAATATTTGGTCTAAGGGGAATTTTATAGCTCTTGGGGAATAAATGGTAACTTATATAATGCATGTCTTCATTTGATGATTCTTCACTCTCCATTCCATTTCAAAAGAATAGAATTTGTCCTTTTTGAGTAGGCACATCACTCGATTAGTTTGATAAAGTTTAAGTGAATGAGTTTGGCCATATTAAACCAACTCCTTCCCTTCTCTCAATCACTTATTTTCATTTATGGGATATCTTTCATTTTCAAACCTTATGATTTTTTCATCCTTTATTTTATATCTTCTTAAGCCTAGGTAATTAGGAAATAACTGGGGAAGGATACTTCAGTAAGATTGTGCACATTTGAATATAATGAGACAAGCTTACCCTGAGGCTTATCTAGTTTATGGTAACTCTTATTGTTTCTTGTATTAAAACAATTTTATATATTTTTAGTCCGGTTCTATTTGGAATTCATCCTTAGATTCAAGAATTACTAAAATTTTTAATGAAATTTCATGGAGGTATAGAAGTTTGAAGTCCTTAGCCCTGTTCAAGTTCTTTCCTACTCTGAAAATCCTAAAAAATGTTTCTCTTTAGAGACTAGAATCAAAAGGTTTCCTTATTAGGAATTGAGGTCATCTATATTGGATAGAAAATCATCCCAACATGGACAAAAGTGATATCAATGAATCCAAAAGAATTTCAAGAATTTGCAAAGAACTAGTTCATTTTGATAATAAGACTCTTCTACGAGCCTACTCTAAGATCAATGAATTGGATCATCATTGTATCATGTAGAATGATGACATTATGAGTTTTTTGATTCAATAGAATCAAAGCATTGGTTTATTGAAAGTTGAAAACTTGGTTAGAAAGTTGGAATTGAATATTCAAAAATAAAAATTGTCAACAATCTCAAATAATCAGGTCAAGCATATTAGACCATGTACTCAATGGGGGAGAGGATTGCTTCTATGAGGAGGATAGGATAGGGTTTACACTGAATTTCTTTATTTCTTTATTTTAATCTATAGGAATCGACAACTAGGATAGTCTCGTACTTGCGTGTCATGGATTGATTCCAACTGCTACCACTATAATCTATAGGTGGACCACATTGTCCCCAACACGCAACCCATGAGTAAAATTGGGGGATTTGGACCCGTAACCTCTTAGAACATAATAATTCACTTTCAAAGCCATTTCTAATTGAATTGTACTGAGGGGTTGATAGGGAGTACACTATGTAGAAATTATTATGTAGATTTGAAACTTCTGACGAAGTTTTAACCAAAATCACAAGACACAAACCTACTCTACTATTCTGTAGACATTATTTCACAATTTTGAACAAAAATTTCATACATGCAATAAGAAATCACACACATGAAACAAGTATTTTTTATCTGGGGAAATAAATCTGCTAAAAACCCCAATGCCTCTTGCATTAATAAGATGAAATAGAGATGTATTATAATTGCTTTACTCAACTGAGGTCAGCCTACAAATACACAACCTATCTCTCTTCTCACTGAAGGCCTCTGACCCAGACTTAGTCAGTTTATGCCTTTTCTTGAGCTCCTATTTCCTTGCACTATTCCTTGAGGAATTAGCCCCTATTTTTAAGGAAATTCCCTCAATTGAATTGCACAATTCCTCTAGTTCCTTCCTTTGACTGCATGAAAAACCTGTACATTCAGAACTAGTCTACAACCGATGTTATTCTACCTTGGAAGCTCCATCTCAATCGGTTAACTTGAATTCTATGCATGCACTAGATATTTTGGGCTAATTGATTAGTTAACGGGATGATCACTAAGTTTAACTGAAGTCCCACTGCACAACTTGACCCTCCACTAGTTCTTCCAAAAGTTGGAACTAGTTTAAATGAAAAGGACCTTAGATAATTGACCATGATTGCTAAAAATTAGCATTCACACATGCTTAATTGAAGTCTAACTCCTCCAACCTGAATTTACTGAGTAAATTGGTTGACACATGCCATGTCACTCAAGTTAACATCAAATAAGTTGTCCATTGATGTGGAAATTCAAATTTTCTCAATTTAATCAAGGCAAAATCAAATTGATAATTTCTTGATTCATTTTTCAACACTCCCTCTTAGCAAGAAATGGATTATCAACCACCCCTATCCTGCACCTATGGAACTCGAACTTCCCTTGATAAAGTTTTTGTCAAAATATCAACATCTTGTTCCTCCGTTGGAATGTACTGCAACAACATTATCCTCCTCCACATACAGTCCCATAAATGGTGGTATTGAATATCTATATGCTTGGATTGATCGTGAAAAATAGGATTCTTAGAGAGTCTAATACAAATTTAATTATCACAGTAGATCACAGTTAGATCCATCATCTATCCAAATAATCCAACAAGTATATTTCTCGTCCAGATAACTTCACAATTTACTTGAATGGTAGCCATGTATTCCAATTCTGCAGAGTTGAGTGCCGCTGATATTTGTTTCTTATTGTACCAAGAAATCATTGCGGACCCAACACTAAAAAATTCCACCTGATATACTCTTTCAATCTGATGGAATTCCCGCCCAATCTGAATTTGTGAATCCATGCATCTTGACTCCCTCTGTTCGTCTGTACCATAGTCCAAACTAGGTAGTGCCGCTAAGGTACCGTAGAACATCCTTATCTTCCCTCCAAAATAATTTGGTTGGTCAAACCATCTCTTGGATCAGTTGATTGATTGCATATCACATGTATGGTTGTGTGTTCACAAGATACATGAGTGAACCCACCAGCTGATTTGTCTGTTGGTCTTGGGACCACTTTCCAAACACCTTTCTTTGAAATAGATTCATACTCCTCCACAATTGCATTAACCTATACAGGTTTCTCTACTATTTCCTCAAAATATGATGGCTCAGTCTCTACAAGCTTTGTCATCAAATCCATGTAGCCAATGTACCAATTTAGTGACTTCTCTGCCTGCGCTGATTTGAAGGAGCGCCCACATTCTCCCTTGCATAATGTACAAGTCTCTTAGCTTTTGGGGTCCTTTTCTTGCACTCTCTGGATGGTTTTAATTTAGTGGTTGTCTCCACTCTCTGCTCCAAAAATTCCCGGGGTTCCTCCTTTGGAGCTAAAAGATCCTCTTCTGGTGTGATCTCAAGCTCCTTGTCAAGAGAGCATCCCATGGATTTCTCCTCTTCAAATTTTACATCCCTTCACGCCACTATTATTCTGAGGGATGGCAAGTACACACGGTAGTTGTGGGTAGTTTCAGTGTGACCCACAAATATCCCCAACTCTGATGTCAGTTGCAACTTCTTCCTAACATCTTTGGATACATGGCAATAAAAAAAGGCTCCAAAGATCCTGAATGTGACACATCTAGATTCCTCCTCGAGAAATCCTCCTCCAATGTAATCATGTCCAAAATACAATGCAAACTTCGGTTCTAAAAATAGACTGATGTGTTGCATGTTTCAACCCACAAGTGAAAAGTTAGGCTTTGGTCATGCAACACCTCCCTTGCTGCTCCCACAATGTTGCAGTTATTCCTCTCAACCACCCCGTTTTGCTGTGGGTTGTGGGGTGTTATCAAATATTGTCATATGACTTCTTTTGCACATAAATTTTTAAACTCATTTGACACATACTCACCTCCATTATCGCTCCTGGGAGTCTTCACTTTCTTGCTTATTTATTTCTCCACCAATGCCTTGAACTCCACAAACTTAGAGAAAGTCTCGGGCCTTCTTCTGCACGAAGAAGATCCAAAACTTCCATGAGTAGTTATCAGTGAAATGACAAAATACCTGATCCTAGAAGTGGAGGCCCTTGATAAAGGTCCACAGACATTAGAGTGGACCCTTTCAAGGACTGCATGTGCCTTGCTATCACGCTCATGGAAAGTTGATTTTGTGTACTTCCCCAAAGTACATCCTTTGCATACATCCTACTACTCAAGTGCTCCTTTGGGAAGCCATGTGGTTATCTACTGCATGATATTCAAAGTACCATGATGAAAATGGCTAAGTCTTCTATGCAAAAGTTCATCAAATTCGTAGCTCTACACCTTCTTCGCCTTTGTTCTCAATACATCAAAATCCTCCACATATAGCTTGTACAATTTCTTCACATGAACCTCGATTTGTTTCACCTGTCCTGCGGATATGTGTCTCAAGAATGACTTTCCTTTTTTGAAGAACACATCATATCCATGATCTTCCAAAGCTGCAACAAAGACTAGATTTTTCTTTAGGCTTAGAACGAACATGGCATCCTTGAGCCCGAGGGGGGAACCTGAATCCCTCTGAAATGTGACTATACCTACCCCGGTCGTGTTGTACCTTCTGTAATCTCCCATCTCGATGTGCATCTACAAATATTTTTCTTCCAAATCACTCAAAAAGTATTTGTTCCCCGTCATATGGAATGAGGCACTTGAATCAAAGTACCACACACTCCCCATGCATGCAATGAGTGTAAAGTCAAGCTCGAACTATGAATCCAAGGCTTCACCTGCTGCTTCTCGTGAGGTCTTCTTGCTTGTCTTATTGTGTCGACACTTCGCGGAATAGTACCCAAACTCATGACAATGGAAGCATTTAATTTTTAACAAATATTTCTTCTTTCCCCCTTGACTGGATTCTGGTTTGGATTGGGATTTCTTCCCTTTTTCCTGATTTTCCTTTCCAGCCATTGCAAATTTATCCTCATCCTCGCCCTTGGATGAAGTCCCGTCTCTGGTGTTTTTACTTCTTTCCTCCTGTACCAAATTGGACCATAAGCACTCCCAATTTGGTAGTTTCTCCCTCCCATTCACCAAATCTTGATAGCTTTGGCGACTCTTAGGAAGGCCCAAAAGGTCTAGGATTACCAAGTCTTCTTTAGGGACATTAACACTCACCCCACGAATTTCATCACGACATTGTGTGAACCTGCTCAGATATTGCAAAAGTATGTCATTCTTCTGCATTTTGATGCTTCTATGTTTTTCCTTGAGCGCCAACTTCATGTGGTCACTATTATTCTCGAACAATTCTGAAAGTTATTTCGACATCGAGAACAAAGTTTCCTTTCCGTGGAGATTTGAGACAATATGATCCCATACACCCTTCAATAAGATTCTCCTTGCTTTGGATACATCTATATTCCACTGAGAAAGATTCTGAGCATAAAATTCTTGTGGTTTTGCAACATCCAAATTGATGTGTTCTAGCAATCCATTGTCATCCAATACTGCCTCCATGCGATCCTTCCATGCAACAAAATTAGAGGTGCCTTCCAAGGCATACTCTAGCCTTAGTCCATTGAAAGCCATCTTCTCAGTTTTGAATAAAACTTGCAACACTGATCTCCAAATTTTAGCCTCTGAGAAACAACTTTGAATTTCTTCTCTACTGTGAATCCAACTCTGATACCATCTAGAAATTATGTTTTATATTTGCAACTACTTATGAAGTTTTGACCAAAATCAAAAGACACAAACCTACACTACTATTCTGCAGAGATTATTTCACAATTTAGAACAAAAAATTCAGACATGCAATAATAAATCACACACACACAACAAGTATTTTTTATCTGGGGAAAGAAATCTTCTAAAACCCCCAATGACTCTTGCATTATTCAAATGAAATAGAGATGTATTACAATTGCTTCTCTCAACTGAGCTCACCCTGCAAGTGCACAACTTATCTCTCTTCTCACTTAAGGCCTCTGACCCAGACTTAGTCAATTTCTGCCTTGGCTTGAGCTCCTATTTCCCTGTGTTGTTCCTTGAGGAATTAGCCCCTATTTTTAAGCAAATTCCCTCAATCGAATTGCACAATTCCTCTAGTTCCTTCCTCTAACTGTGTGCAACACCTTTACACTTAGAACTAGTCTACAACTGATGTTACACTACCTTGGAATATCCATATCAACTGGTTAAATTGAATTATTTTCATGCACTGGCTATTTTGGGATGACTGAACAATTAATTGGATGATCATTGAGTTTGACTAAAGTCCCACTGCACAAGTTGACCCTCCACTAGTTCTTCCAACAGTTGGAACTAGTTTAATTGAAAACAACGTTAGATAACCGATCTTGATTGGTACAAATTAGAAATCACACATTTATAACATAAATATAACTCCTACAACATGAATTTACTAATTAAATTGGGTGACATAGACCATGTTACTCAAGTCAAAATCATCCAAGTCATCTATTGATGTGGAAATTCAAATTTTCTCAATTTAATCAAGGAAAAATCTAATTGAGAATTTCTTGTTGCATTTTTCAACACACTTTTAATATTAAGATTATAAACTATAAAATTATTTTGAATTTGATCTATGCTTCAATATTATCTACAGGTACTTTATCCCCAAACTTCACGTCTACATAAGATAAAAAGAGTGATGAGAATATTACATATGAGTTTTTCTTTTATTGTCCCACAATCAAAGGTTTACGAATTACACTTGTTTGCAATCCCATGATTGGCATGCATTTAACACAAGATCCATTGCATCAACTTGAGTATGTATAGTAAGAAATTTGGTTCTTGGATTGACATGGATAAGGAGCATGTGAGGAAGTGAAATTTGAGGAAACCATAAAGAGTTTTAAATACTTGGTAGGACAATAAGGCCATAAGAGTAATATGTTTGAGAGTTACAACAATGTGAGAAAATATTGGAGATGACTAATTTGGGAACCAAATGGCTTATGAGTAGTGTGCATTGGTGTTCCAAGTTTAATCCATGGGCATTTTAATGGTGATCAACTTATTTAGAAATTGTAATTAAGTTGTGTATATATATATAGATATTTTTTTTTTAAATTTATTATTTTTTTTATTTATTTATTTGTTTATTTTAGATAAGATTTTTTATTTATTTATTTTAAAAGGGACACATGTCAAATGGATACACATATCACTCATATTGGGTTGTAAAATGTGCCTTTCTGTGCAACAATAATATTTTTTTACTTTTAGTTACTTTATCTTTTTATTAGTTTATATCTTTTTTAAAGTTTATTTCACATGAACATCAAAATATTTTATTTATGGTTCATAGTAAGGATGAAATAATTTTACCACATTTTTTGAGTTATGATGTGAACAGAAAACTGACCAATCACAATGAGAATGAAATTATTGATATTTATAATGTTTTTAATTAAAACTAACCAAATAGGCATATCCACTTTTGTTTTTTATTATAGCCAACAATATTTTTCATTTAGAAAATATTTTTTATTTTTATTTTAAAAGGACCCTGTGTCAACTCAAAGTTGAACACAAAAATATTTACACATATACCTCATAATAGGGTGTCAAATGCATCTTTAGATGCAACAATAATTTTTAAGGCGTTAATGTTTTTTTTTGTTTTTTGAAAATAATATTTAATACATTTTTAAATGGATTATTTTTTTATAATTTTTTAAAATACAAAAATTATTTAAATAATATTTCTAGAATAATTATTAAAAAAATTTATAATAACCGAAAGATTTATATAAAAAAAATGTCCAATGTGATTACAACCGAAAGATTTTTGATAAAAAATAATAATAGTGTCTCTATGAGACAGTCACTGCCAAGCTTAAGACCAATGAAGGGTGGTCTAAAGACATTAAATTCAACATCAGAGTTAAACAAGGGTGTCCCCTATCCTCTACCATTTTTGGCATATACATCGATAAGATAGAGGAGTATCTGGAAAATGTGGGATGCATGGGCACTGAGCTTGCTGGTGTTCTCATTACTCTTCTCCTTTATGCTGATGATATCATTATTCTTGCAAAATTTCATGATGACCTTAACAAGCAACTTCGGACTCTTCATGCCTATTGCTCCAAGATGGGTATGACAGTTAATACCGACAAGACTAAAGTCATGATCATCAAATCCAAAAATATCACCCATGGTAGTTTCGTGTATAATAACCAATGCTTAGAGAAGGTTTCTTCATATAAATATTTAGGCATTGAATTCAGTCATCAACTCAGCTAGAATTATAACATCGAGAAAAAGAAAAGGATTATTGGAGGCTGGAAAGCTTATTATGAGCTTGAAAACAATTGTAAGTAGATAGATCTTTACATTTGGAGTAAAAAGAGGTTCCTCTTTGAGACTCTCGTCACCCTGGTTGTCTTATACGGATGTGAAGTTTGGGGTTGTAGTATATCCAGAGAGTCACAGAGGCAGATTGAGATGATGCAAAAGCAATTCATAACCTATAACTAAAGATCAAATGAAATACTCCCTATCCTATCCTCTTGATCGAAGCTGGTTTGTCCCCCATTGAAAGTACAACTATGTTAAGATATATGATATATAAGAAGAATATTTACAACATGGAATCCAAAAGGCTCCCAAAAATTTCTTCTAGCTGTAGTCAAAACCCCCACCTTTGCCTCAAGAGCGGGCGACATAAGGATGCCTAGTCTTGGTTCAACCATTGGGAAATTAAGGAGGAGCTCAGTATGGGAAGTAACGATAGTGTCAAAAATATGATTATCTCCAAGTTTAAGGATAAGCTGTGGGAGGATCAGGATATGAAGGGTAAAAGGAGGCTAAGATAATATAAGGAGGTGATAAACCCCACCCTTGATAATCAAAATTGTCTCTCTTTGCTAACCAACACTAAGAAAAATATGAAAATTGCTAGGATAAGAACTAATTATCATGAACTTCAGAGTGAGACCAGGTAGTGGTCTATTCCCAAGAATCCCTGGAATGATAGAATCTGTAATATTTGCGATACTAAGCATGTTACACCAAATTTTGGTCATCTAACCTGTTACTATTAGATGGACCAAAGTACACCATGTAAGACCAATTTTACCCTAAAATTGCATTCACTATGAAAAATAACTTAGTAATCCATAATTTATTAAGTTGTTTATGGTCTAAACAGGAAACCCCATGAAGAAATATTGAATAAATCCCTATTTGTTTGATTTTCGTCAAGGGATAATTAGTTAAACAACAATTTAATTAATATTCCTGGTCATATTTAACCCACAACAGGAAAATTAGTTAGATAAATCACTATTTATCTTATTATTTTCTAGGAATAATTATTTAAACATTATTTAAATAATATTCCTTGTTAAATTTGACTAAATCATTTATAAATAATTGAATAAATCACTATTTGTTTAATTATTACTCAACCAAACTCTTAAAATAATAAATAAATCATTTATTTATTTATTATTTACAAATAAAGGGTTTTGACCAAATTCAAATTCTTTTTTCCCTCCAACAAATATAATAAAATATTCCATAAAAGTTGGATCTAGATTTCGTTAATATATTTTAATTATGCACCAATATCTAGACTAACTCAATATTTTGTTATAAATAGAAGGGTTTTCCATTCATTTCACTACCTTTTGTTGCCTAAAGATGACTCTGGATCTATACTCTTGGTCTGACTTTGATCCTCCATCATTGTCATATTTTTCTACCATTTTTCTTGCGAGCTCCCTTTTGAGTTCCATTTTTGTCTGGGTTTTCTACACCATCAAGAGAGAGAGATCTTAGATTTGAAGTGCTGAGGACATACAAGAACCCATCCCATTGAGGGGGACAGGTAGCATCTTTCTATGTTCCCTTCCCAGGTGTCATAAACACAAAAATTCTTTAAAAATATTCTTGTCTTGTCTATTGGATGCATGGAGCAACTCTTACTTTTATTTACTGCTTAATGTCTTCAACTGCATAGATCTAGATTTTGTAGCATTTGTCTTGGTCAACTAATTGCAGATCTAAAGAAATTGGCAACCATCTTTGACAATAGGGTTGTTTTTTATGCACAACTAAAGTGAGCTTTTTTCTTACGCTTGCGATTAGAATTCACACTAACAACTAGCAACTCCACAAGGGTTTATAATTACGACCGCTGTCATTTTTCAGATCTCTGCATGACCAGCTAATTCAAACCCTAGGTTTTTTCTTCAGCATCTTGTTTTTCTTTTCTTGATGTTGTTTTTAACCTTTAAAACCCTAAAAAAGTAAAAAATCTAACTTCCATGTGTTTCTGGGCCTATTGCACAGGTGACAGGTATCAGCTGTAGCTGAGACAACACTTTTTTCTGAAACCTGCTCCCAAGAGTGCCGAAACTGTAAGTCACAATTTTTGGGCCAAAACGTATGACCTCAACCTTCAAGATGTAGAAAACAACCTCAAACCTATGACCTCTGCTGAAAACAGGATAGAAACTGTGACCTGTACTTTTTACGGGAATTTTCTGTGATTTTTCTGGGTTTGTCTGGGCTACTGCTTAGGGTTGTATGACCTCCATATCCACCCTTTTCGACCTGTACTTGCTCTGTTTTACTCGTCGAAGTAGGAACCTAGCCCCCTAGGGCTTCATTACACTTCCACCGTTCTAGGAGGAGTTTTGCTGAAGCAGGTCATTTGAGATTTCAATGTGTTCAGCCTTTTTCGTCAGATCTGATAGTGTACCTTCAAATCCATTTCAGATTGGTTATTCATCCTTCCAAAACACCTCTTTTCAGTTTTTTTTGGTCCTCCTCTAGGGTTTGCTTTGTTTCCCTTCAGGTTGTAGCATTTTGCCACCTCATTTGCAACACTTTTCCCTCAGGTTTTTTTCTATTTTCTACACCTATTTCCAGCAGATCTGACCTTTAGATCCCTGTCCCTCCTGACATTAGATCCATTGGCCATTTTTTGTGTGTGTTCGACTAGATTTTTCCCACCCATAGACTAGTTGTTGGGAAGCCTGCCTCCTTAGGTTTAGATTGATGCATCTTTAGCTATTTATTTTCTATTATATTCAGTTTACTTTACTGTTATTTGTAGATTTATTTATAGTTATACAACACATTTTTTCTTTTTATCAACACACGTATGGGTTTAAAATTGAAATTAACACACTTAACACGCACACCCTAAGTGAAGAGAGTCTGGTTTACACCGCTAGGCCACGACTATAACATTGTAATCATTTGATACCACGCCTCTCTGCCCTTGTTTCGACATTGTAATCATTTGATCCTACACCTCCTTTCGCTTGTTGGTCTCTCTTCCTTTTGTGATTCGTGCATGTTCTTCCATCATTGTGCCCCCAAGGCATTTATCCTGGAGACTTCTTGGCCTTCATCCTCAGTTTCTGTTAGGAAGAATTACTCCTCCGTGTAGGATTCACATTAGTTCTCCACCGATTCCCCATTCTAACTCTGCTTCTGGTTCATTGGGTTCCCCTTCTGGTTCTATCCCCGGTTCTCCTCCTATCACCTTCACCATGTCTGGTTCAGGACTAACGTCGGTGGTCGCCTTGGCCCTAATGCTAGGAATACTACTAGTGGGACCGCAACAGGAACTATCCCGGCTGCTCCCTTTCTCCCTTATATGGCAGGCCTCAGTCTTCCCGATTTTAACCAGTTGATCAATGACCCCATATACCATGATCCTGGTTGGCCTGCTATGCCAACCAAGATCCCTTCCGACATCCCCAAGTTTGAAGTTCTTGCTAGAGAAGATCCTATAAACCATGTCTGATCTTTCCACATGTGGTGTTCATCTAACTCCATCACCGATGACTCTGTTCGTCTTCGGTTGTTCTAGCGTACGCTTACTGGAGAAGCTTCTAAGTGGTATGTTGACCAGGTCTTCTCCTCTCATACTGATTTTGCGACTCTTGCCAGGGATTTTCTGTCTTACTTCCATCTTCCCCTTCGTTATGACATTGGTACCAAAATTTTGACCTCTTTCCATCAATCGTCTGCAACCCACCTATCTGATCATGTCCAGGAATGGCAACCAAAACCAATCTACCCCAGGTAATCCAGGACCCAATTCCCAAGGGAAAGCACCTAATTCTGCTAACCAGCGACAAGGCACTCAGCCCAAGCAGGACAGGCCTGTTCGCACGAACAAACCTTGTTCTGGTTGTGGTGTCTATGGTCACTACACCCATGATTATCCTCTTTTACCTCAGATGTGGCAGACGTGGGAAACTCAAGCGACATCCCGAGGACATCAAGCCTGCTCTTCGGTTCCTCCCCATGCTGCACCTATCCATCCACTATGTTTACCAATCCTTTCCCCTAGCAAGGATTCATGGCTACCCAAACCCTTGAAGGTCAGGCGACCACTCAACCTCCTCCATCTGGTACCTCTGATTACCAGATTCTCATGATGAACTCTAACCAACCCATTACCGTTGACCTCAACCTTTAGACACGATCCCATCAGTACAACAAGCCTCCCGCTATGTCTGTCCCCGAGCCCCCTTCTTCAGGTCCACTGAGCCTATTTTGACAACCAATGGTCCTTTATGATCCCTCAGCCTAAGGCAGAGGTTCATGCCAAGATCCCCAAGGGACCATTACGCCGAAATGATGTTTCTGGTAAAGCTGCCCATTTGTATAGTACAGTAGATGATTTTGCGCAATTCCCTGTTGCCATCTCAACACTGGAACTCCTCCAGTCGTGCCCTTCACAACGAAAATCTCTACTAAATTCCATGGGAGCCGTGGATCCTTCAGATGATCGTTTGATCATCTTCAATGTTGATCGGTCATAACATCCTCCCCTTCCTGCATCCGTCGCCTTCAAAATCCCTGTCTAGATCCAGAATGCCAACATCACCCATTGTATCATTGATGAGGGGGGATCCACCTGTGTGATGTACGCTTCGGTTTGGAAGCAACTTGGATCTCCTGAGTTCGCCCCATCCACTATCACCCTCCTAGCGTGGGATGGCCACTCTTCCCAGCCCATAGGCCTCTTCCTCAATTGTCCTATTACTCTTACAGGCAAGACTATTTGTTTTGAAGTAGAAGTCATTAATGCCCCCTTATATTACAAAATTATATTGTGTTGTAGCTACACTTATGTGATTTCTGCTGTCCCATCTGCGGTTCACCATAAGATGTTCTTTCCTCACAACAGGAAGATTGTCACCATCAACCAGTTGACATATTACAAACTGAAGTCTTAGACCTCCCATGAGTTCATCATCTCTTCGATAGCCAATAAACAGATAATCAAACCTTTGACCAGTGTTTCACCCAGAATCTAAAAATAATCCTCTTTTCTTGGTTCATTCCTTATTCTTTCTCCTCCTATCTCTGATCCCAGCTCGTCAAATGTTTTCATGATGAAATCATCCCAGTCCAACCTCAAGTGTCCAACTTTAACTATTCAGCAGCCCCTCCCTCCACAACCTGCTCCTAGCACCTCGACTTAGCCTTCAGGACCCCCTCCTCAAGGCCCCTCATCTACAGCTGGTATCCATGAGCCTCCCTACCCTCCTGGCATAGTTCCTCCTGGCCTTAACCATCTCAGAGCTATCCCACCTGGCCATTACCTCTCTGGTCAGATACTGTTTCTAGTTTGCCCTCTTGGAGTATTTTTGGTACTTGTTATGGCTACCTTATCTCTTCCTAACATGACCCTGGGGATCCCAGTCTGGTACATCGATCCCCCAGCCACTATCCCACCTTGTCATCCCAAACCTTATCTTTCTTTGACCTCAGTTCAACCAGTCCCCATGACCCCTCCCTTTGCTTCCGTGCCTCAGCCAGCTCAACAGGAATCTACTCCTGTTGTGAAAGTTTCCGAGTGAGGGGGGAAAAGCTCGGAAGAAGACACCTAAAGACAAGGCCTCCATGACAAACCCCATTCCCCCTCAGCCTCCAAAGCGTACCCCCTCGTGTGATTTTTGTGATGTTGTCGGTCATGCCACCCATCATTATCCTGAATTTCCTCGTATCAAGCCCATGGTCAATGTCGCGTTACTTAAGTATACGATCCCGGAAACCTTTGTTCCTTCATCGACTGCAACCAGGAACCCCAAGACTATTCACACCAACCACCCCTGTGCATTGTGTGATCTCCATGGCCACTATAATCACCTCTATCCGTGCCTCGATGACTACCGCGCCTCTTTAGAAGCAGTCCACCAATTCGAGGCTAAGTGAAACGAGTCCACTGCTCCCTTATTTGTGCATTTTTCTTTAGAAGAACCTGAGGACACATCTGCTCCCATTGACATTCCCCCTCCTGATGTCGAGATGACAGAGTCTTCGGCCACTGTCCACTACCTGTCATCGTCTATGAGGTCCATGGTGGAAGACCCCCCCTGGGACTTCCCCTTCTGTTTTGCGTGACCTCCCTTCAACGATCACCTTGGGATCAACATCAGTGGATCCCTTATCTTCTTGTTCTTCTGTCACCCCTCGTGACTTTGTGCTTGTGAACCTTTCTGCTCATGATGATGAGTCAGCTAGCTTCGCTGCGTTAGGTGGTTTTTCTTCTGCTAGTCATCCCATCTTCTATTACGATGACGAAATTATGGAAGAAATCACCAACCCTGACTTCATCTATCCCCCCTTACATCGACACCATACATTCGAACCACATACACCTTGTGGTCATTACATTGACACACAATGTTTTGGTAAGGGGCACCCATATCTGAGAGTCTAGGAGAAGCAATTCTCCACCACCCTCTTAGTGCATCAGGTTGTGTCGACTCTAGTACCATTATTCTTCCCCATTTAGAGGAACCTGTAGAGTCCCATATCACTTCAGATCACTCTAGGGATGATCCCCCTTATCATTCCTTCCTCTTACATCAGTAACCCAGTCCCCTAGACATTATTGTTGACCAACCTGTGGGTTTTCTAGAAGAGCACCAGTTCATTATCTCCAAATCATCTCTTTTGAATGGTGGCACCATGTATGCCAGCTGAGAAAATTAGGCCATTTGCTTCATATATGCAGTACCAAATGAGATTGGTAACCCTCCATTCCCTTTCTCGAACTGCATAACCACAACGAAAATAAATGGTGCACCACATCATAAAAATGTGTTTAGATTCCCCTTTTCTAAATACATAACATGCTTGGGGGAACCTATGCCCCTCAACCATAAAAATCCCAGCTCTCAGCCAAAAATAACACTGAAACCCCCTTTCTCTGGCAAGTCGCACTTTTTAGGTCATTTCCCTGGGATAAGTCACAATTTTCTTCCCAGTACCTGCTACCCAGGTCCCATAACAGACCCCAAAAAGTGTGACCTGACATGTTCCTGGGCTCTAGGTACCTAATTTGAAACTTTAATCCCCTGAGTTGAAAGAGTAGGGTTAGGCCTCTTACCTACAACTAAAGAATCTCGATTCCAATGGTCGATTTTTCCGCTATGATTGTCACAATATTTAGGGTTTTTTCTCCTTTCTACATTCACTACAACTACACTTGCAAATGAATCAAATTGGAGGGAAAATGCCTTATTAAAAGAGAAACCCCAGATTTTTCTTTCACCATATGTGACCAAATCGTAGCTCCATTTGAAAAACCGTCAACACCATTGGAAGGCTCTCACCGAGCTCTCAAATGGGTGTGCTTTAGTTTTTTGTGATTTGATACTTCACCTGGACACCTTTTTCCAAGAAGGATCACTTCACCACTCCTCAAAACTGACTTTATTCACTTGCAACACTTGTACTTGGGACACCACTTTGCCTCCATAGTTGTCCATGCTCGTGTCGATTTGCTTCGTTAACCATCTTGTACTCATGTTTTTATGGTCCCCACTAGACCTTTTCTATGTGCATCATCATCGAGTCACCCTTGTTTAGAGCATACGAGTTGAGTCATCATCGCATCCATGGAGTCTATCCCGAGTCCCTTTGTATCCCGCTATAGTCCACCATCCTTCATTACTTGGTTCCTCTCTCGTGTCGCACATTGTGGCCTTCAGTCATACTGTCCCCTATCCCATTTTGATATTGTGTCAGTTACTGCCAGGTCATCCATGCCCTTCATGCTCTAACAAGGGAAGTCGCCGGGCTCGCTACTCAGTACCCCCCATTCCACCATCATCCCCATTGTTAGTCTTCGGTCACTCTACTATTATCTCTCATGCCTTGGTTGAGGATCCATTATTGCCTCACTGATGGCAGACCTCCTTCTGCCGACCTCAGCTTATTCATTCCATAAGAAATGTCGAGAGGGTGATATACCTTGGTTCCAGCTTCCACTCTTGTTCGGTGCCTCGGATCAGGCAAAGGGACTCTTTATTTCCCTTTGACTTGATTTTTTCTCAGATTCAGCTCCTTACGGCATGATCTAGATCCGTATACTTGATGGTTCAGTGATGCAGCAAATTGTACCAGTGATTCCCAGGTGTGTGTGAGATGTTTCAGACCTCATGAGGGGGTGGCCCTTCAGGTAGCCTCCCACATGCTCGGATGACCTCTACATTATAGCCTTCGATGCAGCTCCATAGATTTGATGGTTTTGGCCTCAGCCGCTTGTAGCGCCTTTTAGTTTTCATGTATCATTCATATTTTCAGATCCATTCCCTGTTTTACAGGGCCTCTTTGGTTGTACTTATATCTCATGTACTAAGATATTATTGTATAAGTCCTGGCTGTTATCCTAGGCACAACATGTATATGGGATCCATTATCATGTTTTTATCTGGCCCATGTTTATGCCAGGATGTACTATATAGTTCAGTCCCTTGTTTACTGGACACATTATTATTTGTAATTTGTTATCTCGACGGGCATAGGTATGCCTCCCCCGCCTCTTGTAGAACAGGTACTCACTCATAAAAGAGACTTGTCGCACCTGTAAGTCTCACCTCCTCAGGGTATTTTCCTCTAACGCTTTGGTCTACCTTATATTTTTCTCTATCTGACTCCCCTTTCAGTGTCTGGGGATTGAGTTCTTACAACGTACTTCAGTCATACGATTATCTCCTAACGTTCACACGCTGGGGGGCAATCTGACACACCAATTTTTGGTCATATAACTTGTTACTATTAGATGGACCAAAGTACACCATGCAAGACCAATTTTACCCTAAGTAAAATTGCTTTCACTATAAAAAATAACTTAGTAACCCAGAATTTATTAACTTTTTTTATGGTCTAAATAGGAAACCCCATGAGGAAATATTGAATAAATCCCTATTTGTTTAATTTTCCTCAAGGGATAACTAGTTAAACAACAATTTAATTAATATTCCTGGTCATATTTAACCCAAAATAGGAAAATTAATTAGATAAATCACTATTTATCTTATTATTTTCTAGGAATAATTATTTAAACATTATTTAAATAATATTCCTTGTTAAATTTGACTAAATCATTTATAAATAATTGAATAAATCACTATTTATTTAATTATTACTCAACCACACTCTTAAAATAATAAATAAATCATTTATTTATTTATTATTTAGAAATAAATGGATTTGACCAAACTCAAATTCTTTTTTCCCTCCAATAAATATAATAAAATATTCCATAAAAGTTGGATCTAGATTTGGTTAATAATATTTTAATTATGCACCAATATCTAGACTAACTCAATATTTTGTTATAAATAGAAAGGTTTTCCATTCATTTCACTACCTTTTGTTGCCTAAATATCACTCTGGATCTATACTCTTGGTATGACTTTGATCCTCCATCATTGTCATATTTTTCTACCATTTTTCTTGTGAGCTCCCTTTTGAGTTTCATTTTTGTTTGGGTTTTCTCACCATCAAGAGAGAGATCTTAGATCTGAAGTGCTGAGGACAAACAAGAACCCATTCAATTGAGGGGGACTGGTAACATCTTTCTATGTTCCCTTCCTAGGTGTCATAAATACAAAAATTATTTAAAAATATTCTTGTCTTGTCTATTGGATGCATGGAGCAACTCTTGCTTTTATTTACTACTTAATGTATTTAACTACATAGATCTAGATTTTGTAGCATTTGTCTTGGTCAACTAACTGCAGATCTAAAGAAATTGGCAGCTATCTTTGATGTTAGGGCTGTTTGTTATGCACAACTAAAGTGAGCTTTTTTCGTACGCTTGCGATTAGAATTCACACTAACAAAGCAGGTAGAAGATGAAAATCACTTCCTTTTATACTACTAGGCTCTAACTCACATCCGCTCTCCATTCCCTAACATGTTCCACAATTCCAATATTATTGACCTATTAAGCCAACCCGCCTATAGCGATCTTGGAGTGCTTATGTCCCTTCTCTTCGATCATAGAAACAATATTTTTAAGAATCAAACTTAGATTCTATTTCTTTAAACAATGTGGGTAAGCGAGGACTGACAAATGCCAGAAATAACACAATTATAGACGAGGCATAGTCCATACACTCTAGTATTGGTGAAAAGAAAAAGTGTAGTGGTGCCGCACCCTCTATACGTGGTTGGAAGAGTACCACAAGTATAGGGCCGTGAAAATGGTATCAGAGCTATTTTGTAGAAGGGAATTTGATGATTGAAGTTGCTTGATGCAACTTCCACTTCGTGATAATTGGTATCATAGCTCGATTCAAGGCGAGTTGAGCTTTGCTGGATTATTCAAAAAGCATGAATACATTTGCAGGGTTGCAGTAGGTATTGAAGCTTGGACTTATATTAGTTGGTCTCAGTGAGAGATTAGGAGGTGAAGCAGGGAAAATACCTTGGTTAGGGCCGTAGATGAATGGGGAAATATGGTAGATTTGAGAGATTTTCAAAATCTTGTTGACATGTCAGGTTATTGTAAGGACAAGAAGCAACAAAACTATGAAGCTCTTGTGCAAGAGTGGGAACACTTGGGGCATATTGGAGATGGAATACTGGAGGTGCATGAATCCTTGAACAATATTTATGGCAGGTTTTCTGAACTTGAAGAACTTGACAAGAAGATACAACATGGTAACCGAAGACTCCAAGAACTCATGGATGAGAGAGTTCGCTTGTTGGTGGCAAGTGCCAAGGTACAGGACAAAGTCAAGGGACTTGAGGATGAGATCAAGAGGGAATTTCTTGATCGTAAACCCATTTTTATATAAGAATATGAGCTTGCATACATTGAAAAACTTGGAGATTGCTACTGATATATGTAGGATGACTTGCAGAGGATTGGAGCACTTCGACTGGAGGAGATCAATATTTGTCAGATAGGAAAACTTGAACAACATGCAAAGAAGGAGAAGCTTTATGGGAATCAGGCTAGACTAGGATCAGATTGTTTGAGTGAGCCACATGGAGAGATTGCATACTCTGAGAGGACTGTCAGGTCGAGAGATAAGTTGAAAGACAACTCTAAGGTGGAATTGTTAAATAAGGTTGCTGAGATAACACAGAAGACTAAACCGGTGGAAGATGAAAGTTTTTTGGAATTGAGGTTTGTGTAGGTAACCGTACATGGAAAGAAGTTTGCATCTTTGGTAGACATGGGAGCTACACATATTTTCCTTATTCGGAAGGAAAATTCATATTTTAGGAATAAGAAGGCTAGAATAGAGGGAGTTGAGTGGTTTCAAGGCAATCAATTATGGTATGAAATTTGTGGTTGGTGTTTTGAAGAACACAAATGTGAGAGTAGGTTCATGTTTTGGAAAAATGGATTTGAGAGTGATCGACATGGATGATCATGCTATGGTGTTGGGGTAGGAATTTACGGTTGTAGCACAAGCCATATCGATGGTGGACCGTGATATACTCTTGATTATAGATGGAGGGAAGACCATGATTGTTCCTATGACAAGGAAGAGTCGCTTGGGATATCAACCAAGGATTGCTTTGATGGTTTTGTATCCAAAGGACCCTGATGTGAAACATGATTATTGGAATAGGGGGAACCCTGATGTATGACTCAAACAACAAAGGAGAAGCACATGACTGACCTTGTTGCAAGATCCTTGAAAGAAAATAAGGATGGAGGTGGTAGGATGACTTCACTTCTCAGACATGCAGTTGAGACCTCTACCAGGGATCTTCCCCAGGATGATGATGTGGAGAGGGGAGGCCCAAGTGTTTCTTCTAATGCAGGCCCAAGGAAGGATTATACAGGTAGATACCCAACTGACATTGTGGAATTTTGTATATATGCTATGGGAATATATGATTTTCATTTGACAAGGGAAAATCTTGAAAATATTGGATGTACTCAGGAGGAGATTGATGTTGTGCATGAGTATTTTAGGACTCAACATCAATCCGATACTTGGGTGGTTGAGAGCCAGGGAGGAAACTTCCTGGTCCTTGCTCTGCACTAGACCTTTGGAGGTGGTTGTGTGCAGTGCCTTGATGACATAGGAAGGGACCTTTGGGGAAAGGTCCCTCACACAGGGACCTTTGGGGAAAGGTCCCTCACACATTTGATGAATGATGCTATGATGGATGTGGCTACTTCGGTATTTTTCCTCAGATAACACATGGATTAACATCATGGACAACATATTGCAGAGGCAATGGAGGCTACTTCATGGACCTAGATATGACTTATTTTGAAACTTGCTAGACATCATGTTGCAGATGAGATGATGAATACTTCATGGAACCGAGCATGGATTATTTTGATGGGATGGAATATTTATCAAGTTGATGATGTGACAGGATGTTAGAGAAGAAACTGAGAATGGCATGAGGATGTGTATTCTCATGATGTGAGCATTATGGTTGGACTGATCACTCGACTAGTTAGATTCCCGGGGGCTATAGCAGTGTGCATAATTATTCCAAAGACATGTATATCTATATATATATATATTCGATTTATGTTGGAGTATCATGGAAATAGATTCACATGATGTTGACGATACAAGATGAATCCAAACGATATGTTGCAGTGATATCATGTAGCTTGAGTTGGGGAGATTGAATTTCCACGATGGAGGCAACGTGTGAATATTGCGACAGGTGTGATTTATGATCATGGATTTAGGAGATATTTCCATGTACATGTTTATGAGTCACGAACCTTGGTTGTTTGTGAAATTATGGAGTAGAGATGGGAAACATGGACATTGTGGAGATGTTGGAGCTAGCGACACTTTGCGATGATGTGATGGAGTTGTCGAGGATGACAATATTATTTAGAGTGGGGGAGGATGTCACACCCATGAGTTGGAGTCATGTGCGAGTGAGTTGTAGTGGGCATTCCCATGTGCGATGGGTGCCCTTATTGACCAACTCAGGCATGTGTGACGGGCACGCCCATAGCGGTTTGGAGAGTCATGTGGAGCACAAGGTGAGTCGTACGTTTAGTGAGCACAATGAGTGAGGGCGCCAGACAGGCAAGTCGTGTGTGCATCAGGTGAGTCGTGTGATATGGAAATTGGGTGAGTTGGGTGAATGAGCGACCGACCTGAGCGACCCATGGTTGGAAGCGTGGAGTTGTGATGGAAAAATACAAGTATTGGATGATGTACTTATATGGTGGGATGAATTGTATGGAGGGGTGGTCAAGTTGACCCATGGGAAGGTTGAAGGGTCACGACCCTTGGCGAATTGGGTCCACATTTAGCGTATACATAAGTGGTGGGTGTATGAGCTTAAGGAATCATCCAAAAGTTCATAGTTCATAGCATATCCCAGATAGCAGAACAAGTCGAGTGAAGGAGAAAGGCGAAGGTGGAACCGACATGCAGAAGTCTCGTGTAGACTCGGGTTTTTGGGCAGGTTGGGTCACAGGTCGTGCACAACATGCAGACCACGCGCCTGCATCGTGGGAAGAATGTAGAAATTTTAATACAATTATGTATTTCCAAATTATCTTGATCTAACAATTATATTCCACTCTTAAATACATAATCCTTCTACTTAAATCTTTGTGGAAATTTAATCGCCAATTGTAAACACATGAAGAAAAATCAATCACACATAACACAGATTTTTTTACCAGGAAAACATAAAGCTAAAAACCCCACTATCATATATTATGTATATCATGGATCATGAAACAATATCATACAAAACTCTACTCCAAGAGCTCTCAGTACAATATACAATCGTCTCACACTGTCATACAAAAATTGGCTCACACATGCAACAATTTACTACCTCCACTGCGCAGTGCCTACTGAAGAAGATCCCTGAATGAATTCGATCTTGCCTTGCCTTGACTGCACAATCCTCATTGGTATCTCCAATGTGTGTGTAGTTGCATTGAATTCACCACTATAGTCACAAAAGATAGTCAAATTTTCCCTTTCACCTATCTCTCACCTGGGTCTCCACTGGATCTGACATGCATGTAGTCAACATTAGTAAATCTTCAGTTGCATGTGAGATCACTCCATGTGAATTAATTTAATATTTAATTCACTGATCTCTCACTAGTGTATCATTTGTTACAACTAGCACAACTGAGTTTAACTCACTTAACTGAGTTAAACTACTTTACAACTCACATAACTACACATCCAACTCTATTACAACTTTGTATCACCCAATTACAACAAAGTCCACTTGCATGTCCCACCAACCAACCTTGGAACTTGTAATTCCCTCAATCAACTGGTTTGCCACATCAGTTAACTGAAATCAAGTGTTTCAAGATAATAGATTATTATTTATTGTCTAATTATTATTAAGAGATAATAATAATCGACATGCATTCTATTTTTAGACATGCAATCTATAAATAGAATTCACCCATGAATCTAAAAAATATAAACTCATATATAAATAGAATTTGCTCAACCATATATAAATAGACTCCTGTTATAAATAGATTGTTCTCAAAATTCTAAAAATAGACATACACCTAAAAATAGCCTGTAGGCCCCACCTAGCATAGGTGCTTATTTTTCACTAGGATCATCATCTTGTTGAATGTAATATTCCAAACTTTGCAAGCAGCAAATTGGAATATTAAATTTTTATTATTTCATCTAGGAGGTGAATAAAATGGGTAAAAGGCCCATGAGTAGGAATAAGATCCTTCATAGTGTGAAAATGATCAATGGAGCAGCTTAATTTTGCACCTTCTAGTGTGAAAAGGGGAAATTGCATGAGGACAAGGTCAAGTTTGACCAAGTCAACAACACTGCCTAAGAGGTGTAGCTTGCATGAGAAGACAACGCAGTTTGAGAGGGAGGAATATTATTTGTGGGAGAAACCCTAATGCGTGGGGTCCAGAGCAAAGAGGCATTCACTTGCATAAAAGGAGGAAGAGGCAGCCATATTGATACATCTTGGAGCATTTGATCATTTGTCTGCTTAGACATATTTGTAGTCCCGACTGTTCAGCTAAGTTGCAGTGTTGCTTAGCATAAGGGATTCCTGTTTAGGATTTCCTCTCCTTATTTAGAGGCCTCTTGAAGGATTGCACTTCATTTTCTCCACATCTTGGCTCAAGGCCAAAGCCATTATTCATCATTGCATTAAGCTGAAGTATAACATAGTGTTGTAGTGGAGGGGTTCCACAACACCATTCCTTATCTCATCTTTCAGAGGAGGGAGATTCTATTCCTCGGGAAGATTAGTAAGGAAGTTCTCCAGGGAATATTTTCATATTTTTTCATCAAGGCCAACATCTCCCATCATAGACAGCGCAGTCCATCCTCTATACTGCGTTATTTCAGTGCACACTTGTAGTGAGAAGTTGCACCAGCTTCTTGGAGGGAAAGATCTCCAGTGCTGGGATCAGCCTTACATTGAGAAATCCATTGGAGGAGGTTTATTTCAGATTGAGAATCATCTTTAGCCATCTCCATGTATTTCCAGTATTGAGTTGCAGTTTTTGCCCAACAAATCCATCATTTCTGCAGATTTTCCATTTGTACATGTATTGCAGACAATCCTTCTAAGGATTGTGTATTATTGTTGTATTGTCATTTTCAGGGGTTGAGAGCTTTATCCCCCATATTTCTTGAGCTGATATTGATATGTCATTATATTATCATTTTGTATGTTTCAGTGTCTCCATATAAACTACGCAGTCATAGCTAGGTCATATTTGTGTAGCAGTGTTTTGTCCCTTTTGATGTACATGTCTTATTGAGGCTTTCATTTCCAAGCTTGAGCGATTGATTCCTCAAAGAATTTTACTCCTTTCAGCTATATTATACATTGGTTCTCTATTTACAACTTCATGTGTGCTGGCTCATTAAAATAATGCTATCATTCCATTGTATGTTCATACATTGTTGCAGTCCCTCATCGGGCACTCTTCTGAGGACAACTAGGTGTGGGAGATCTGTTTAACCAACCTAGAAGGATTTATTTGAAGCCTCCTCTTGGATTTAGCACTTAGACACATTGTTCTAAGGGATCCAGGTCTTGTTTTCAATTCCTGTAGTAGCCATTACTGGAAAATACATTTTCCAATCATGCCTTGCTAGCTGTTCCAGATTTGGAATATTACAGGGGTATCAAAGCTACTTTCTTGGCTCAGCCTATGAGTCTAAGCCCAATAAGATCAAAATATTGAAGAGGATGAGTTTTATCTCATCATATCTCAGATCCATGAAGAAGCTCCCCAAGGAGGATAAGCAGAAAGAAGAGGAAGAACCTTGCACTTCCTATTCTCATCAAGGAGACAAAGAAATAAGCAGAAAAAAGACTCCATCTTTTGGAGAAGAAAAAGGGGATAAGCTTACCAAGCTTCTTCCTAAATTTATACATATGATCCATGAAGAATTCAAGGAGATCAGGAAGAAGATATATGGAGAATATCCTAGAGAGTTTGAATGTAAAGAAAACTCTAGATTTGAGGAGTGTGAGCATGCAACTACACATCCTAATACTCAGCGCAGTCACATGCCCAGGATTGACAGAAGAGGGATGTAAAGAGAAGAAGAGGTTTCTAGGAGGGAAACCCTTAGCGATTTCTTGAGAGAGTATGAGTTTCAAACTCAGAAATACTGAGATCATCTCAGTTTTTCAGAGTTTTGCAAGATGAAGGTGAAAGGAAGAGAGCAGCAAGATAGATTTCATCTATCTACCTTTGAGGGTTCACCTGTATGTTCAGCCAAAGCTTGGGTGGAGGTGTTAGAGACCTTCTTGCAGCAGCACCACATTCCTGAAGATGAAGCCATCAAAGTTTCAGTGCTGCATTTGAGAGGTAAGGCTTATGCCTAGTGGATATTTGAATCTTTTTCTTTGAGAAATGTAAACATTGCGTCTTATGAAAATTTCACTAAGGCATTAGTGAAAATATTTGATGAAAAGATTCATGAGACACCCATGGTGGAGGTAAACCAGAAAACTCAAGTAAAACCCTTGCATGAAAACTTGCACCATAATTTTCCAGAAGGAAGGTTTTCATCTCACACCTTTGAGCAAAGGAGCATGGAGATCTCTTTTTCAAAAAGGGATCCAATCATTGGAGGATTTCCCACTCATGTTGCAGAGATTGAGGGAAACATCAATGTTAGATCTGGAGTTGATCTAGCACCTCATGTAGAGGAAGGATGAGCTCTTGCTCCAAATAGAGGTATGCTTGCATCTTTGCAAGGAAGTCCCCAGGATCTCATGTGTGGAGATCAAGGCACAACTCATGTTCTACCTGTGCCATTGTTGAGGAGGTGTGAAACCATGGAGACACAAGGAGAAGGTAGGGAAAAGACCTAGCATCATGAGATGAGGAGTACACATCCCTATTCATCTATGGGGGTTGATGCACCTGAGAAGGTGATTGGATGGCACAGTGGAAGCATGGAGAGTTTTCTCCATTCATATATTCAGTCATCTCTTGTTGAGGATGTCTCATTGCATGGAGAAATTTTGCCGGGGAGACCACTAGAGCAGCAGAGGAGGATGAATGCTTCACATGTTGGGGCACAAATCATTGATTTCAGGAGAGTGGAAACCTTGAGAGAGCTTGATACAACGCTAGGAGTCTTGGGTAGACTCAAGGGGAGAGGGAATATTCCCTCAACATCATCAGTACCCACTTCCATTTCAGATTCTGCGCTGTGATAAGAGTAGTAGGGGAAGGAGAGCAACCTTCCAACTTGCATCTTTGACATGGGAGATGTCAAAGAGGAGGATGACCATATGACAGATGCTCTTCATGAGAGATCATCAGTGCTGTCACTATGGAGGTTAGATCCATATTGGAGCTCCCAGCTGTTGGTGGAGTATTCCAAAGATCTTCATGCTTGTATGATATTGGATGACCAGTTGCATGAGAATGGATATTCAGTCAGAGATGGGGTAATATTTTATCATGGTAGGATCTTCTTTACTAGAGCTTCCAAGCTCAAGGAGAAGTTGCTACAAGCAACTCGGGAGGATTTCCTTTTCAGTGCCACTTGTTCTATGAGAGCATACTACACCATCATAGAGCGGTATTTTTGGATGGGCTTTGAGGAGGAGATATATCAGCATATGAGCAGATGCATAGGCCAGATAGATATGGAGGAGAGACACAACTCTTTGGAGGAGTTATCACAGCCACCTCTTTTCTCTTTGAGGATGAGAGGAGACTCACTTATGAGCCACTCCACTTGTATGAGTAGGAGATACGACAAGGGTATTCATTATTGTTTACATGATTATTTGTATGATGTATTTATGCATCCCTTAACCATACATGTGCAGGGTGAAGCTCCAAGGAGGAGAATTCTTTTTTCTAGACCACAAGGTTTAGATGAGGCCATAAACATGATTGATGGCCATTCCCTAGGAGGAATTGGGGAAGATAGATATTATGGAGGACATGTTCATTGTACACCTTACATCATTCACTTCCTCCATACTTATGAAGAGATTGGAGCAACATGAAAGTGGTTGAGAAGCCAAACTTTGTATCAGTCTCTATTGCAGTTGAGGGTCAAGCTGCGTTGGTTGCACTTGAGGGACCATTTTCCTTCACATTTTTTACACATGGCAGCAAGTATGATTCTCATTTTTGCTCCCTATGGTTCTATTATTGCTGTCTTTATGAGGAGCATGCTTGGGAGAGAGACACATTATGTGGATGTGTCCTTTGAGGGAGAATCCTACCACACTTCTTGCACTACATGTTCTAAAGGGAACATGGGAGATGATATGGCCACTAGAGAAACACCTTTGTTTCCTTATGAGGTGAGCCATATGATGGAGATGATGCCATACGTTGATGACTTCCAACTCATCATATATGGAATGATTTGGGCCAGCTTGATTTTCAGCGTTGGAGGAGAGATATTTGGAGATCTAGTCCTCATCTTGCCACTTGAGGGCAACCTTATCGCAGCCCAGGATCAACAGAAACTCTACACTTATCTTAAGTGGAGAGATGGAAAACGTGGGGTAGGCTACATTATCTACCATGTGCAGAATTTCAGCCCACCTACTTTGCCAGAGCCAAAGGTGGAGGACAGTTTCCAAGGGTTGCCTAGTTGGAAGGTGACTCATTTTGCATGGCTCATAGCTTGGAGATGGAGGATCCATATGGGAAAGATAGTTCCCATTATATATTAGATCGCATTCTTCAAAGGGACCTCTAGACATCACTTTGCTATCCTCTTGAGTATTTCACCTTTACATGATGATGGCTTGATAGCTAACTTGAATGCTGAGGAGGGGCAATGTGGAGGCTTGATTGATGATATATCATCACTTTCCTTGAAGGAGATCATCATACAAGAATTATATAGGGAGAGGATAAGAGAACTCAGTCTATCCTTGAGGAAAAGAAATCTTTGAGAGGGGAGGACTGTAATATTCAAAAATTTGCAAGCAGCAAATTGGAATATTAAATTTTTCTTATTTCATCTAGGAGGTAAATAAAATGGGTAAAAGGCCCATGAGTAGGAATAAGATCCTTCATAGTGTGAAAAGGATCAATGGATCAACTTAATTTTGCACCTTATAGTGTGAAAAGGGGCAATTTCATGAGGACAAGGTCAAGTTTGACCAAGTCAACAACGCTACCTAAGAGGTGTAGCTTGCACGAGAAGACACATAGTTTGAGAGGGAGGAATATTATTTGTGGAAGAAACCCTAATGTGTGGGGTCCAGGGCAAAGAGGCATTCACTTGCATAAAAGGAGGAAGATGCAGCCATAGTGAGACATCTTGGAGCATTTGATCATTTTTCTGCTTAGACATATTTGCAGTCCCGACTGTTCAGCTGAGTTGCAGTGCTGCTTAGCACGAGGGATTCCTGTTTAGGATTTCCTCCCCTTCTTGAGAGGCCTCTTGAAGGATTGCACTTCATTTTATCCACATCTTGGCTCAAGGCCAAAGCCATTATTCAATCACTGCGTTATTTCTGCTGAAGTATAACGTAGTGATGCTGGGTGTTGCAGTGGAGGGGTTCCACAACACCATTCCTTGTCTCATCTTTCAGAGGAGGGAGCTTCTATTCTTCAGGAAGATTAGTAAGGAAGGTCTCCAAGGAAGATTTGCATATTTTGGCATCAAGGCCAACATCTCCCATCATAGACCATTAGGGGAATTTTGAGGTCTAAAATGGGCCTCCTAAGGAAATTATAAAATAATAGTGGAAAGAATCAAATAAGATTTGAAGACATCATCAAATTTTAGAGGGAAAAATGAAAAACTACTTTTTCAACTCATATTTTCAACTTATCTCCCAAAGTTTTTACTCAAATTTTGAGCGGGAGTACTCGTTGGATGCAAAATTTAATTCCTCATCCAAGGAGTACCCATGTTGCATACTTTCGATGAGTCCTACTACAGGAAAAATGAGAAATACATGAAAAACGTGATTGTAATCTCGTTTTTTATTTTTATTTTTATTTTTATTTTTTATGTATTTCTCATTTTTCATGTAGCAAGGTTCATCAAAAGTATGCAACATGGGTACTCCTTGTATGAGGAATTAAATTTTGCATCCAACGAGTACTCCCACTAGAAATTTGAGTAAAAATTTTGGGAGATAAGTTGAAAATACGAGTTGAAAAAATAGTTTTATTATTTTATTATTTTTTAATATTTGTACCCTTTTATTTAAAAAATAGTAAATCATCCCCCATGGTTGACATCATCATCTTGAATCCTATTGGTTGTTATAAAGTTTATTTTTGTTGTACATTTTTCTTAGGAGGCCCATTTTAGACCTCAAAAATCCCCTAATGAGTGCAGTCCATCCTCTAGACTGCGTTATTTCAGTGCACACTTGCAGTGAGAAGTTGCACCAACTTCTTGGAGGGCAAGATCTCCAGTGACGAGATCAGCCTTGCATTGAGAGATCCATTGGAGAGGTTTATTTTGGATTGAGCATAATCTTCAGCCATCTCCATGTATTTCTAGTATTGAGTTGCAGCTACTGCCAAACAACTCCGACATTTCTGCAGATTTTCCATTTGTACATGTATTACAGACAATCCTTCTAAGGATTGTGTATTATTGTTGTATTGTCATTTTCAGGGGTTGAGAGCTTGCTCCCCCATCTTTCTTGAGATGATATTGAAATATCATTATATTATCATTTTGTATGTTGTAGTGTCTCCATATAAACTGCACAGTCATAGCTAGGGCATATTTGTGTAGTAGTGTTTTGTCCCTTTTGATGTACATGTCTTATTGAGGCTTTCATTTCCAAGATTGAGTGATTGATTCCTCAAAGAATTGTATTATTTGCTGCTATATTATACATTTGTTGGCTATTTAAAACTTCATGTGTGTTGGCTCATTAAAATAACGTTATCAATCCATTATATGTTCATACATTGTTGTAGTCCCTCATTGGGCACTCTTCTGAGGACAACTAGGTGTGGGAGATCTATTTAACCCACCTAGAAGGATTTCTTTGGAGCATCCTCTTGGATTTATCACTTAGACACATTTTTCTAAGGGATCCAGGTCTTGGTTTCAATTCCTGTAGCAGCCATTATTGGAAAATGCGTTTTCCAGTCATGCCTTGCTAGCTATTCCAGATTTGGAATATTACATTGAATCTCAACACTCCCTCTAAAAAAGAAAGGGATTATCCTTCACCTTGATCCTACCTCTATGGTATTCGAATTTTCTCCTGGTGAGCGCCTTCGTCAGAATATCTGCATCCTGATCTTCCGTAGGAATGTATTGAAGCAACATGATCTTTCGCTGCACACAATATCTGATATGATGATATCAGATATCTATATGCTTAGATCTATCATGAAACATAGGATTAATCGAGAGTTTAATGAAAATCTGATTATCACAATGAATCAATTAGGATCTAAATGAGAACCAAACAAACCGACCAGGATCTTCCTCATCCAGATAGCCTCGCATGCAGCTTGACATGCTGCCATGTATTCTGCTTCCATTGAATTGAGTGCCACGGATCTCTGTTTCCTACTGTACCAAGAAATAAATATAGATCTGATACTAAAAACCCCTCCTGATGTGCTCTTTCTATCCATTAGGCTACATGCCTAATATGCATATGTGAAGCCATGCAACTTCACCTCATCCGTTTGTCTGTACCATAAGCCATACTAAGATGTGCTCCTGAGATATCTCAGGAGATGCTTTCCCGCCTTCCAAAAGAGCTTGGTAGGCTTAATCATCGCTTTACTAAGTTGGTTCACCGCATAACATATTTCTGGTCTTGTATTAACTAAATACATGAGCGAACCCACCAACTGTCAATAGACAGTAGCATCCACTACCCCTGCCGATGTAGGATCCTCTTTCCTCCAAATTCCTGGAAGAGGAGTACCCATGGGTTTGCAACCCTCCATGTGAAACTTACCGAGTATCTCCCTTGCATACTTTCCTTGAGACACAAACAGTTCACCATCTCGCTCCCATATTTCCAATCCAAGGAAATAGTGAAGGAGGCCCATATCCTTCATCTCAAAATCCTTTGCAAGGTCCTCCTTGCACGAGTGTGTCAACTGCTCATCACCAATCAGTATTAAATCATCAACATATAGAAAAATGATTAAAAGCTTACCCTCCATAAAAATATGGTATAGGTTTGCATCCGCCTCACTCTTGGTGAAGCCAAGTCCAGTGAAATAGCTATCGATCTGAGTGTACGAAGAACGGGGTGCTTGCTTCAGGCCATACAATGCTCTTTTGAGTCTGCACACATGTGACTCGCTGTTGAAGGTATAAAATCCTTCAGGCTGCTCATTTTACACTTCTTCCTCAATGATCCCATTAAGGAACACAGTCTTCACATCCATATGATTAATGTGCCAACCCATTTGCACTGAGGGAGCAAGGATGGTCCTTATGGAGGAATATTGTGCGACAGATGAAAAGGTTTCTTCATAATCAATCCCCTCAATTTGTGAGAATCCCAAGGCCACAAATCTTGCCTTATACTTCTCAACACTCCCATCAACAACTTGCTTTACCTTGTAGATCCATCTTGAACCTACCATTTATTTATCAACCGGCCTTGGAACAATTTCCCAAGCACTGTTTCTAACAATGGAGTCATACTCCTCCACCATTGCATCTACCCATGTGGGCTCTTGCACTACTTCCTGAAAGGAATATGGCTCTGTCACAATACATTTGATTATGAGAGCCATGTATCTAGTGAATCGGTCAAGAGACTGTCTCTGTCTGCGCTGTGAAGTAGGGACTCCTACATTCTATGTCGCATCAAGCTTCAGCCTATTAGCTTTTGTGGTACGCCTTCTGCCTGTTCTAATGTTTGGCTCTGCGTGAGTGGACTCCTCCACTCCATGATCCTCCTCCTGTGGCTGATCCACATCTAGAGGCTCATCTTTGGGAACCAAAAGTTCCTGCTCTGCATGCAAGTCTAGCTCCCTCTCAAGCGACAACTTCATGGCTTTCTCCTCATTGAATTTTATATCTCGTCACACCATAATCATTTGATTGTTTGGAAAATACACATGATAATTATGGGGTGTTTCTGTGTACCCCAAAAATATCCCAACTTCAGCAGTCAGCTCCAGCTTCTTCCTGGAGTTCTTGGTCACATGCACATAAACAGATGAGCCAAAAATCTTAAAGTGAGAAACATCCGGTTTCTTACCAGTAAAAGCTTCTTCAGGTGTACTCATGCCAAGTACTCTATGAGGACAATGGTTTTTCACATAAATCGCAATGTTGCATGCTTCCACCCACAAGTGCATTGGTAGGCCGTGATCATGCAACACAGCTCGTGTAGCACCCACGATCGTTTTGTTATTCCTCTCCGCGACCCCATTCTGTTGTGGGTTATGAGGCGCTATGAGAACTCTTCAAATTATTTCTTTGCTACATAAGTCTTTGAATTCGTTCGAGATATATTCACCACCATTATCGCTCCGCAGAGCCTTCACTTGCTTCCTCGACTCCTTCTCCACCAATGATTTAAACTCACATAACTTTGAGAATTTTTGATCCTTCTTCTGCATGAATAATATCCAACATCTACGAGAATATTCATGAACAAAAATTTCATAATACCTGTGTTTTGCTGTTGAAGCAACCGAGAATGGTCCACACACGTCTATGTGAACTCTCTCTGGGATCACCGAAGCACAGTTCTGCTTTTCATGAAAGGTGGTCTTCACAAACTTACCCATATTACATCCCTTGCATTGATCTAACTGCGCAAGTGTATCCTTGGGAATTCTAGTAGAAATATGCTACAAAAACTTCAGGGTGCCATGGTGAAGATGACCCAATCGCCCATGCCACAATTCGCCCTCATCCCAGCTCACCGCTTCTTCTACTTTTCCCACCATTGCAACGCAACCATCTACCTCCATCTTGTAGAGATTTTTGACTCGAATCCCTATCTTCTTGGTTCAACTTATTTTTTTATGTCGTAGGAAAGATCTTCCATCGTTGAAAACAACGTCATAACCTCTGTCCTCCAACATCATGACTGAGACCAAGTTCTTCTTTAGACTTGGAACATGCATAACATATTTCAACATAAATGGTTTACCTGACTCCCTGTCAAAGGTAATGGTACCATTGTTGGTCGCACTATATCGTCCATCGTCGCCCATCTCTATATGCATTTGGAGATATTTCTCCTCCAAGTCACTGAAAAGCTCCTTATCTCTCGTCATGTGGAAGGAAGCACCACTATCAAGATACCACACTGATCCCATTGAGCTTGAAACCAAGCATGCAATCAAAGAGAAATCAAGTTCAAATTGCGAGGCAAGGGCCTCACCAGTTGCAGCTCCAGCAGCCTTCTCGTTCTTCTTTTTCTGTGGGCAGTTAGTGGTGATATGCCCATGTTCATGAAAGTGGAAACACTTCACCTTGGACAAATCCAACTTCTTGCCTTTAGCCTTAGATTTTGAGTGGAATTTATTCCCCTTCCATTTTCCTTGCCTTGGTAGCCAAAGCACAATCCTCTTCATCATCATGCTTTGATGAAGAGCCATCCCTGGTGTTCCGGCTGAACTCCTCCTGCACTAGATCCGACCACAGTCGTTCCAAATCCGACAGGTTTTCCCGTCCGTTGATAGAGTCTTGATAACTGTGTCAACTCTTAGGAAGTCCCAAGAGAGCCAAACTCACCAAATCATCATCAACAACCATGATTCCCACACTTTCCAGTTCATCTCGACATTGGACAAACTTTGTGAGATACTTTGGAACATTTTCGCTCTTCTCCACCTTGATTTTTATGAGTTTATCCTTCAACACTAATTTCCTATGGTCACTGCTACTTTGGAAAATATCTGTCAAAGCCTTCAACATTGCAAATGGAGTGGCTTTCCCATGAGATCTTGAGACAATATGGTCTCTCACAACTTCCAACAAAATCCTTCTCGTCTTCGCTACTTTCTTTTGCCAAGCGTCAAGTAATGCAACATTTGTCGAAGTGGGCTTAGGAACATTAGTGTCGATGAATTCCTTCAAGCCATTATCTTCAAGCACAACCTCCATCCTATCGTTCCATGAAATGTAGTTTGAGCTAATCTCGAGTGCATACTATAACCACAAACCATTGAAAGCCATTTCGATATTTACTCAACTATCGCACCAAGAAATTATTGCAGCAAATTAAATTTTTTTCCACCAACAAAACTTAGCTACTGCTTCAATATTTCAATCTTCTTTGCTCCGATACCATGCATAAAATATTAACACTGCTCTGATACCATGTAGAAATTTTAATGCATAATTGTATTAAAATTTCTACACAGACAACTGCGGAGAGGCAGGCAGACCGCGAAAAGTCAGGGAGTTGCAGAAGCAAACACGTAGGGCATGGGCAGAGTCACGCTAAACCCAAAAACATTGTGTAAGACATGCATACTAGTGCGGAGAGTCAGGTTGGGCATGACAATGCGTGCAGGTAGTGACCCGAGTGACTTGACTGCATGACAAAGGGTCAGGTCAAGCAGACATCACGTGCATGCAATGACCCTGGTGACCTGAACTGCAAGACAATTGGGAAGAAGTATAAAATTGTATTTTGAAGGAGAATTTAGGGTTTCCAACAAGTTAAAGTGTTGTTGGGTGGAAACATTGCACGACTCAGGACACGGTTGTTGGGAAGAATTGGAAATGTGTACAGGTGGCTTCACGGACTTGGTAAATTTGTATAACTATTGTAAATTGTACATTATTAAACAATTTTATATATTGGTCAGACTTTACGAGAGTTTCTCCTCCCAAGTATGTATGGGTGTACTTGTGCATTGTGTTGAATGTTTAATTATGAAAGATTAAATATTGAAGATTAATGTTATCTTGCTGCTTTGTTAAAAACACTTGTTTGGAAAATTGACTAAGTGTTGAAGTCAAGCGTAGTCCATAGACTCTAGTATTGGTGAAAAGAAAAAGTGTAGTGGTGCCAAACCTGATATATGTGGTTGGAAGAGTACCAGAAGTATAGGGCCATAAAAACTAATGTGCCTTCTTCAAAAATTTAGCCACACCTCCTCGATGTTCTTCCAGGCACCTTAGACCATGGCTATAAATTGACGTGGAGAACCAATTTGGACATTAATAAATGTTTTAGTTGTTTAAGGTGGGCTCGAGGCTAATAGATAATAATTCCTTCAGATTCTAAGTTTGGCGTTTGACACGATTTGATGTATATATTTTTTTAGTCGGAAAAAACCCGATGTATATTATGTACTAGTGCATATGTAGTATATATAGAATTATGTAAAAACACAAGTCAAGACATATGTTGTAACAATACATACAATAGAAAATGTAGATAGTATGTTTCCCCAACAAACACATATGTGAAAATTTCCAACAAACTGGAGATCCCAAATAGACCATATAGGTAACCAAAAAGAAAAGTCTGAAAAGAGCATATAGTAGTAGATATATAACATGCAATATGTAAGAAAAAAAATTGCTAGAAGTATGCAGTGTAGTGATCATGGAGCAGTGATAGTGCCCTTAGTAGTGTCTGCCCTTCAACCATAAGTGAATAGTGGATGTACCATAAGCATATGAGATGCCAATCTTTGACAGAGAATCAACCTCCTTATTTCTATCCCTGTAGATGTGAGAGAAGTTGATGTATAGGAAATAATTTATGAGTGATGTGATCCATGTCATCCAGGACTTACATATGCACCCTAATAAGCTGGGTGCACTTGTAAGTAATATGAAGATTTACTGAATTGCTTATGTAATAAGAAAATTTACAAAATTTAATTCACACTATATTAGTGATCTGGAACTAGAATTGGGCCCACCTCTTAGTAATATACAATTTTATAGAATTTTATCCTCTGTAAAATATGAGGAATTAGAATCGTTTTTTTTTGACATTCAGGAGAAATCTATGAAATCTATGAATTATGAGGTACTAGACATTACAAGCATAGATTTTGTAAATTTAGTGGTTGTTATATAATTTTTTTTTAACAAATAAAATGCACATTTACCTGAATGATCTTTGTTACATGGTGTGTATCTTCGTGAAATATAAGGAGTGTTATCCATAGTTGAAGCTAAAAATTAAACTTAAACTTTGATGATAGATCATCGATAATATTTGATAATCTGATAAAAAATGTGTCCAAAAATTCCACGAGGGGAATTGTCACCACTCTTGCACATCACAGGTCTACCACACCATTGTTGAACACCTATTTGGAGCAGCCATACATAACTGTTGATGGTGTTATCACTCAGATTTTCCTTGAAGTTGTAGAGAAGAGGAAAGGGGTCCGAGGTAACCACAAACCAACCTTCAGGTACATAATCTAGCCAATCTGTACCCAGAGAGGGCTCTCTCTGTAAAATTTAACTTTGTTTTTGAAGATATTAGGCTAGTTGTAAAGTCCAGGAGTTTTGTTTGAATTTGGGTGGTGGAATTAGATAACTGAGGGTAAGATTAAGTAGTTCAGGCCATTGGGCTATGGAGTCAAGAAGGATGGCTTCACTGGATTAAGTTTCTAAACAAAAGATGGTTTTAAAGGGCAAGATAACCAAACAGAGAACAATTTTAGATTTAAAGTGAATGAAATGAATTTAAAATGGATGAAAGGCATTAAGAATATTTCAACACATTCAAAGAGGGAAATTGAGTAATTATCAATAAAGAGCAATTAAGTATTCTTTATTAAATAATAAAAAATGCTTAAACTGGAAAAACAGGAGCAATTAAGAATTCACTATTTAAAACCAGTTTAGAGGAAAACATTTAGAATAACCATGATTGAAATCAGATTACATTTAAGCTCTTTATGATCTACTTCTTTTCATTTATCATTCAGAAATGAAACACAGTGATATAGTAAACAGATATAAAACTTTAAAACACAAAATAAAGAGGACTTATTGATCCGTAGTTTGACACATGAATCTTGTAAAAAGTCTTTAGCATCGATTCATCATCCAGCAAGCCACAAAGAGATTTCTTCAACAAAAATTTATTCCGAAAAGGTCAATATTACAGCAAAGTATAATAATCCACCCCAAAATACTTCCAAGAGTGAAGTATTTATACAAATTCTAAACTAAAATATCTTGAAAAAATATCAAGATTAGTTCACAAATCTCTCCAACTATTTTACATAAATAGAACTTAAGTAAAATACACTCAAACTAATGCATCTATTTGGCACTATTTCTTATGGATAGGTGATGACAAAGAGGAGAATTTGAATTTGATCCAACTCTTAGTTGATGATGAGGCATCCAAGTCACTAACTGCTTCCTTTCTTTGTGCATTCTGCTCCAACAATTCTGCAAACTTGGGGTCCAATGATATCTTTTTATTTCTCAATCTGTAATACATATGTAAAATGTGAAAGAGGTTGTTGTATATAAATATGTTGGTGAGATAAAACTCTTTCATTTTCCTAAAATTCCTCTCCAGATGCGCACATTAGGCTCTGCAAAACGATGTGTAAAATAGAGTTTTAGAGAATTTGAAAAATAGCCTTTAAAGATGTGCATGTATCTCTGATTCTGAAATCACTGTACAAAAAGTGAGATAGGTTTTTGTAGATAGGTATCTTAGGAAAAAAAACCACTTTTAGTTTTTCAAAATTCATCTTGGATTGATAACAATAGTTTTCTGAAAAACAATGACTAAAGCATGAAATTTCTGCAAAAATGTTCCTTCTTGTTGTGTTTTTCATCTTTTCACCTTTTTGTTCTTTTAACTGTTTTAATTTCACTTTAGATAAAATTAAATGTTGGTGAAAGTATTTTCATCTCTTTTTACCATTTTACTGCCTCTGTAATTACTTTTACTGTTTTACCTTTGACTGCTCTGTAACTTCATTTTAACTTTCACTCTGACTTTTACCTGATACACTTTAACCACTGATACTCTTTAACTGTTCTTTACTGTGTCCTTGTACCTTCAATGTGTAGTTTAGGTTTTTACTGTCTGTTTCAACAGTAAATTGTTTAATATCCTATTTCCTTTGCTTGTCTTTCAACTGTATGTTTTATCTTCCATCTCTGTTTGAATAGATTTGATAACACTCTTAGAGTAAACAAGTCTTATGACTAGTATTAAGACTGTTTATCCAAGGATGTGGTCTTCTGATCACTTGTAAAACAAAACAAATTGCTAAGAAAGCATTGGTTTGCAGGGGAGGTCGAAAAGGTTTCATTTGATTTTGAGAGGTATGTGGAGTGAATCTAGAATGATTTTTGGGAGGTAAACCATGCTCGAATTGGTTAACAGAGGCTTCAGGTGGCGCAGCTGGGTTACAAAGGGTTTTACTGCACAATCAGGTGAAAATGAGCAACACTAGGGTGTTTTTGTTTAAACGGGTAAACGATTAATATCAAGGTAGTGTTTTGGAATGAAAAGTGGACAGATGAATACTCGACGATGTGAAGCCTTTGTCGTTAGTGGAGGCTGCAGCGTATGTAGACGCACCGCTTTTGGAGTTACACGGTGCGAAGGGGGAGAAATTCCATACGATGAACCGACGCGTGGCGTTGCACTGTTCAGAAACCACTTGGCCATCGCACGTTATCGTCGACGAGGATGGCCAACATATGGATTATAACCTTTGATCTTGGATTGATTGACGAATTTACTACTGAAGGCGAGATGGTGGGGATTTAATATAGCTTTTGCCAAATGTGATTTATTATGAATTAATCTCATCGAGGGTGTTTCTATTGGCGGATTAAGTTATTAATTAACCTGGAGAGTTAATTAATTCATTTATACAACGGAGTTTATTTAATTGGAAATTCAACCAATTAATTAAAGTTATATGGTTATTTTTCAACCAACGGGCGGGATATTATATTAATTGGGAATTATTAAAATAATACGGGAAAAGGTGAAAATTTTATTTGGAAGTTATATACTATGTGTTAAAGTTAATATGACCATGAAATGAAAAGCGCCAAGTTAAAACATTTCACGTATATATTCAAACTTAGGCTAAAGATGAAAAAGGGGGGTTTTTTAAGTGTTGTTATGTATTTTCCTAAGTAAAGTAGGAATTTACATTTAGGAAATGAGTTTATGAAATCAAATGAATGGTTTATGGATGATTCTAAGTACTTAGGCTCTTAAATCATTGGGCCGAGGGTCCGGTCCCTCCAAAAGTCAAAGAAATGCTCTGAGCCCCTTTAATTTTCAAAGACCTTAATACTTTAGGGGGAATTAGTGAAATCTTTAGGGAAAAATGTGAATGGAAGTTAGTTATTTAACGTTGTCTTGCTTGAACTGCATCAAGTGAAATGTTTGCCTTATACTTGTGATAAAATTAAAAGTTAAAATATCTAAAGACATTATCCATCACAAGTAATTCTGCAACACCATCTACCTACCCTACCTACTTTACCCTACCAATTTTTCTTCTTTATTAGGGTGCACTTAGACGGGGAAACCCTCATCACACTTTTTCTTTTACATTTGGAAATCTATCTAATTTTATCCTTATTACATCCAAGGGCTCAGATTAAACTATTGAGCTCCTTTTATTTACTCTACCTATCTACTTATCTGCCAAGATTAAACAGTTTGGTCAGATTTTATTCTCTATCTCTAAAACATAAAATTGAAAGATGAACTAGCCAAGCTTAAATTGTTTGATTGTTCATAAATTGTGGCATAAAATACAAGTTGCACACAATTTTATTTATTACAAAAGAGAAAAAAAGCAGTGGCATTTATACTTGCACACTTTCCTTGGCCTTTCTTTTGGTGGGGTTCATTTTATTTTACTTTTTTAGGCCATTTTTATTCTTTTCACCCTTTAATTTTTCTTTTAGGGTATACCCTCTTTACATTTTTTAAATTTTTTGATTTTTGATAATATGGAAAACCTTTGCAACAAGAAAAAGGTATGAACATATTACATAGCCCATCAAGTCAATCATGAAATATGACACCTATTGGTATAGGAGTCTAACACTGGCTCCACTTGGGGATGGCTTTTCCTGGTGAAAAGTCAAGAACAATAGGTCAGTTGCCCTCAGAACGATTTTGAATGAACCATGAAATCTTCTTCTGCTTGTTGCTTAATTTTATGTATGATAGTAATACTTCTGAAGCTTAGGGCCTTCTCCTTGGGCTTCAACTCCAGTAAGTTACTATCCACTTAAAAATTTGTTTCCCAGTTGGAAATCTTCTGCCTTGGTCCAATCTCAAACATGCATTTGCTGTGGCTGAAAATATTGAATTGAATATAGTCCTTTTTCTGCAACCTGAAATTTGATCTGAAACTAAAACAACACATAAAATTTTTCAAACCAACTTAATGAAAAACTAGCTGAAAATAGACAACTAAAAAAATGCTCAAAATTCTGAGCTTATTAACACTCATCTACCTACTCAATCTACTAAAAATCTTATTGAATCAGGTAATACAAAAATGCCAATGAAGCCAATCAAGTAGCTGTAAAAATAAATGGATAACTTGATTGCTTGTTAGTGAAATCAGAAGCCTAATTTGATCATGTACCCACATAATCGAAATTGTGATATATAAAGGCCACTGCTGATGTATTTGGTCCTCATAGAGAAAATATGTTAAATAATTTGAGTTGAGAAGAATCTCCATATAATTTTCTATAGGATCAACAAAAACATAAAGTGTGATAGTTTCTTCTGGGCCTTCATTGTCTAATTTATCAGCTGTATCCTCAATACTAAACCCTGCAACTAATTCTTCAGTTTTTCTTTTGAAAGCATAATCATCCTCAATCTGCAAATCAAAAGGTAGTACAATTTCCTCATGGTTTGGAGAAGGAAGATTTTGTAAGAATTCTTTAGGATCTCGAAAATTATATGACTGAATTTGAGAATGCAAAAGTTTGATTTCATTTTCATAATTTTCAGAAATTATCTTGAGAACACATATTTTTAGTTTAGGAGAATATTTTCTTGATTTCAAAAGAAGAAATAAAGCTCTTAAAAAATCCTCATCAAGCTGAAGTTCTAATATCTCATCCCTCAAAATAGCTAGTGATTGTTTTGTGAAATTATCATAATTATCATCATACTGATCAAATTTAGGCAAATCTTCAGAATAAGGAATGTCATCAATTATAAACATTGGATCAAAATATTTCTCTTCCAACAATCCCAATATATCTTGATTAGATTGGTTGCATTCTATTTGAAAGTCATTATTTTTCTCAATAGGAGTGCTATCAAGTAATAGGCTTTTTTGGGAAGGTAGAATAACATGAGCATCGACTTGTTCTTCTGTCCCTTCATGGATAAAATTTTTTGTACATTCATCAACATTAGAAGAAGTAGAAACAATTTCTTCATTATGTAAATATTTTGAGGATGGTTGCATGTTTAGAAGCAAATTGATTTCTTCTTCGGTGAGGGGGGGTGGGAATCTCTAAATTCTTAGATTGAAAGGACAATTGTTTTTTCTCTTATCTAAAAATTGATCATGAGGTTGATTATTTTCTTTAACTCCATTCAAAACATTAAATGAAACATCATTTGTTAATACAAAGGGGTTTTGTGGATCTTGATTTATCTCCTGACTTATTTCATCTTTGTTTAACTTCTCTTGATTATTATGACATTTAACTTGAGAATGAAAGTTTTGGACTTCTTCTAAGAAATCTTCAGGAAACCAATTTCCAAAATCTTCATCAATATTTTTAAGGTAATGTATAAGATCTTTAGCTTGATCACAACAATTTTCAGCTAATGATAAAGATGGAAAATCTTTTTTGTAATGCTCATAAAATACCTTATGAAAATCTTTTAGAGAAAACAAACTTGTAGGTTTGAGAGCTTCATACCATTCCCTTGCTTTTCCTTCTAAGGTTGCCGTGAATATCTTCATGAGGCAATCCTCATGCCAATCACCCTTCAATATTGATGAGTGTATATGAAATTTAATGAGATGTAGTAAAGGATCATCAATATTCTCATCTTGAAACATGGGTAGATTTTCACCCCAATTTACCTTTGGTAGTTTGTGTGGAAATCCAGGTATGTGATCTCTGCTCATGGGAGCATATCTTCGTTTTATTCTTGGATCATCTTGAAAATCAGCCATAATGAAATGGCACAGTATCTGTACAACCAAGTTAGATCCTTATATAAAATACAATACATATTGAAAAACCGTTCTTAACGTGAAAGAACATAATGTCTTGGATTAAGATCCAAGTTGAAAGTCTAATCTTTCCATATTGTTCTTCCAGGTTCATTCCTCCAGTGGAGTCTTGATTGTGAAATGGATTTGGAGTCGCCAGGTGGATGATTTTAACCTTTATGTGTCTGATCACTGTCCACCATCATAGATCAGATCTGAACTTGTAAAAAAATTCTGAAGAAAAAGTTAGTTCTTCAGGAAACCAAATTTTGAGTATTTTATGATTATTTTGTTTTTTTATGACTTTTCAAAGCAACTTCTATGATTTCTTTAAGAGGCTTTTAGATATGAGATTTAAACTTTCTTAAAGACTTATTTGACAAGAGGAACTGATCAAGTATTTGAAACCAAAGTTCAGTTCATAAACTAAACCGGAGATAGACTGAAGTAACATTTATTTACTTATGCAATTGCAGAGCAAGAGCACTTTCAAAGGCTACCTGGCTAACTTTAGGCTCCGTCTGTAGCTTATAAAGAAAAAAATAGTAACAATTAAAATATTCATTCCCCAGTGGAGTCGCCACTATGTTATCACTCAGATTTTCCTTGAAGTTGTAGAGAAGAGGAAAGGGGTCTGAGGTAACCACAAACCAACCTTCAGGTACAGAATCTAGCCAATCTGTACCCAGAGAGGGCTCTCTCTGTAAAATTTAACTTTGTTTTTGAAGATATTAGGCTAGTTGTAAAGTCCAGGAGTTTTGTTTGAATTTGGGTGGTGGAATTAGATAACTGAGGGTAAGATTAAGTAGTTCAAGCCATTGGGCTATGGAGTCAAGAATGATGGCTTCATTGGATTAAGTTTCTAAACAAAAGATGGTTTTAAAGGGAAAGATAACCAAATAGAGAACAATTTTAGATTTAAAGTGAATGAAATGAATTTAAAATGGATGAAAGGCATTAAGAATCTTTCAACACATTCAAAGAGGGAAATTGAGTAATTATCAATAAAGATCAATTAAGTATTCTTTATTAAATAATAAAAAATGCTTAAATTGGAAAAACAGGAGCAATTAAGAATTCACTATTTAAAACCAATTTAGAGGAAAACATTTAGAATAACCATGATTAAAATCAGATTACATTTAAGCACTTTCTGATCTACTCCTTTTCATTAATCATTCAGAAATGAAACACAGTGATATAGTAAACAGATATAAAACTTTAAAACACAAAATAAAGAGGACTTATTGATCCATAGTTTGACACATGAATCCTGTAAAAAGTCTTTAGCATCGATTCATCATCCAGCAAGCCACAAAGAGATTTATTCAACAACACTTTATTTCGAAAAGGTCAATATTACAACAAAGTATAATAATACACCCCAAAATACTTCCAAGAGTGAAGTATTTATACAAATTCTAAACTAAAATATCTTGAAAAAATATCAAGATTAGTTCACAAATCTCTCCAACTATTTTACATAAATAGAACTTAAGTAAAGTACACTCAAACTAATGAATCTATTTGGCAATATTTGTATGGATAGGTGATGAAAAAGAGGAGAATTCGAATTTGATCAAAATCTTAGTTGATGATGAGGCATCCAAGTCACTAACTGCTTCCTTTCTTTGTGCATTCTGCTCCAACAATTCTGCAAACTTGGGGTCCAATGATATCTTTGTATTTCTCAATCCGTAATCGATATGTAAAAAGTGAAATAGGTTATTGTGGATTAATATGTTGGTGAGATAAACCTCTTTTAATTTCCTACAATTCCTCTCCAGATGTGCACAATAGGCTCTGCAAAAATATGTGTAAAACAGAGTTTTACAGAGTCTGAAAAATAACTTGTAAAGATGTGCATGTATATCTGATTCTGAAATCACTATGCAAAAAGTGAGATTGGTTTTTGTAGATGGGTCTCTTAGGAACATAAAACTCCTTCAGGTTTTCAAAATTCATCTTGGATTGATCACAATAGTTTCTGCAAAACAATGACTAAAACATGCAATTTCTGCAAAAATGTTCCTTCTTGTTGTATTTTTCATCTTTTCACTTTTTTGTTCTTTTGACTGTTTTATTTTCACTTTAATCAAACTTAAATGTTGGTGATAGTATTTTCATTTCTTTTTACCATTTTACTGCCTCTGTAATTACTTTTACTGTTTACCTTTGACCTCTCTGTAACTTCATTTTAACTTTCACTCTGACTTTTACCTGATACACTTTAACCACTGATACTCTTTAACTGTTCTTTACTGTGTCCTTTTACCTTTAATGTGCAGTTTAGGTTTTTACTGTCTGTTTCAACAATAAATCATTTAATATCCTGTTTCCTTTGCTTGTCTTTCAACTGTATGTTTTATCTTCCATCTCTGTTTGAATAGATTTGATAACACTCTTTGGAGTAAACAAGTCTTATGACTAGTATTAAGACTGTTTATCCAAGGATGTGGTCTTTTGATCACCTGTAAAACAAAACAAATTTTTAAGAAAGCATTGGTTTGCAGGGGAGGTCAAAAAGGTTTCATTTGATTTTGAGAGGTCTGTGGAGTGAATCTAGAATGATTTTTGGGAGGTAAACCATGCTCGAATTGGTTAACAGAGGCTTCAAGTGGCGCAGCTAGGTTACAAAGGGTTTTACTGCACAATCAGGTGAAAATGAGCAACACTAGGGTGTTTTTGTTTAAACGGGTAAACGGTTTATATTGGCGAGTAAGATTTGAATGAACAGTGGACAGATGGCGCTGACTTGACGATGTGAAGTTTTGTCATTAGTGGGAGGCAGTAAGTGGTATGTGATCGCACCGCTTTTGGAGTTAAGTGGTATCAGGCGAGGGGCGAGCGATTCCATACGATGAACGACGCGTGGTGTGGCACTGTTCAAAAAACCACTTGGCCATCGCGCATTATCGTTCGGACGAGGATGGCCAGCGATATGGATTATAACCTTTGATCTTGGATTGATTGATCGAACGGTCATTGGGAAGGCGAGATGGCGGGGATTTAATATAGCGGGCCCAATGTGATTTATTATGAATTAATTGCATCGGGGGCGTTTCTATTGGCGGATTAAGTTATTAATTAATCTGGAGAGTTAATTAATTCCTTTATACGATGGAGTTTATTTAATTGGAAATTCAACCAATTAATTAAAGTTATATGGTTATTTTTCAACCAACAGGCGGGATATTATATTAATTGGGAATTATTAAAATAATACGGAAACAAGGTAAAAATTTATTTGGGAGTTATATACTATGTGTTAAAGTTAATATGACCATGAAATGAAAAGCGCCAAGTTAAAACATTTCACGTATATATTCAAACTTAGGCTAAAGATGAAAAAGGGGGGTTTTTTAGGTGTTTTTATGTATTTTCCTAAGTAAAGTAGGAATTTACATTTAGGAAAAGAGTTTATGAAATCAAATGAATGGTTTATGGATGATTCTAAGTACTTAGGCTCTTAAATCATTGGGCCGAGGGTCCGGTCCCTCCAAAAGTCAGAGAAATGCTCTGAGCCCCTTTAATTTTCAAAGACCTTAATACTTCAGGGGGAATTAGTGAAATCTTTAGGGAAAAATGTGAATGGAAGTTAGTTATTTAACCTTGTCTTGCTTGAACTGCATCAAGTGAAATGTCTGTCTTATACTTGTGATAAAAGTAAAAGTTAACACATCTAAAGACATTATCCACCACAAGTAATTCTGAAACACCATCTACCTACCCTCCCTACTTTAACCTATCATTTTTTCCTTCTTTATTTGGGTGCACTTAGACTGGAAAACCCTTATCAATCTTCTTTTTATTTTACATGGCAAGCCTACCTAAGTCTACACTTATTACATCCAAGGGCTCAGATTAAACTGTTGAGCTCCTTTTTATTTACTCTACCTATCTACTTATCTGCCAAAATTAAACTGTTTGGCCAGACATTTATTCTCTATTCTACAACATGAAATTGAAAGATGAACTAGCCAATCTTAAACTGTTTGACTGTCCATAAATTGTGGCATAGGATACAAGTTGCACACAATTTTGTTTATTACATCAGAGCAAAAAGTAGTGGCATTTTGACTTGCACACTTTCCTTGGCCTTTTTCTTTTTGGTGGGGTTCATTTTATTTAACTTTTTTGGCCATTTTTATTCTTTTCACCCTTTGATTTTTCTTTTAGGGTATACCCTCTTTACATTTTTTAATTTTTAATTTTTATTTTTTTGAGAATATGGAAAACCTTTGCAACAAGAAAAAGGTATGAACATATTACATAGCCCATCAAGTCAATCATAAAATATGACACCTATTGGTATAGGAGTCTAACAGATGGCATAATATAATCCCGTAACCAATGTTTGTGGAGCTATAGTTCCATTAATGCATTGGGGTAGTAAATGCTACCCATTGGATTTTGTACTTGGTTAAATCCAAAGGCTGACATATATTGTCCCAGTGCATTAATGGAGCTATAGATCCACAAATATAGATACCCATTATGTTTTGAATAATTCATTCAAGTTCCCCTTCATGTTATCCACAAATTCCATAAAATCATTTAATCTAGCCAACCATTCAAAATCTATAGGTAATCCATCATAGATTTGAGCAGAGATATATCAAGACCGAGATTATGAGATGCCTCCTCAATTTGATCGTTTTATTTAGTGTTTTCCATTATTGAAATCATCTAAAATTTCGTATGATTACATCCCAAAATTTCAACACCCATATTCTTCAAGTACCCTTAAACAAGATCCTCTTATAGGTTGGAAATTCTTCACCTTGTCGTACTACAGTAGTTGAATCATACAACAATAGTTGAGTAGATAGACCACCTCTCTTCCACGGGAAATGAGGCAAAACAAATGGAATCAAACATGATATCCAAGCCTTATTATTACAAAGAAACTCTCATAATTTTAAAGTTTTTGCGGTCTTTCATGCTACATAAAATTGTGTTACTGCCTTATTGGGAAACTGATGTTCAATATAATTACAATCTGTGCATAATATACAGTGCAAGTGGAGCAATTCAAGCAAATGGAGAAGCTTCTTCTGCTGGAAGAGAGAAATATCTAGTTCAAAGAGAAAATATGGATGCTAAATCTGAGCTTTAGATCTCTGACATGGCCTGCAATGGTAGAAGAGTGCCCAAAGGATAGAATGGGCCCCAATTCACTTGAAATGGATGGAAGAAACATGAAACTGCTGTTGGATTCTCAATTGAAAATTTTTTAGAAGACTTTGTATGGCATCTTTGGTTTCATCGTGCAAAGGTTTCATTGTGCAGAGCCACCTTCTCACTCTACACAATGAAACCTCTGCACATTGTGGAGAATTGAAATTTTGAAAAGCATATGCCACCTTCTCACTCTGCACAATGAAACCTCGTAAATTGTGGAGAATTGACATTCTGAGAAGCATATGAAAAGAAGAATAAAATTTGTGTTGATGTTGTTATTCTCCTCTGAAGCAAGATATTGATTGAGTCTATCTTCTAAAACTTGGCGATGGACCTCCTCGATGGTTTTTTCCTTTGTAGTGTGGTATCCCTCCCAAGGATGCTCCACTTGGCTGATAAGTGTTGTTTGAATAAATAAGCGCACTTAGAGTCTTGGTTAGTGAAGTTGACTATAGGTACAAAGAAGAGAGTTCATAATTGGGTAAGTTATTATGCATTTGAGTTGAATGGTATGCCTACATCATCACATTTGAATGTATTGCCTTTGGGATCATATAATATGTTGTTGGGTATGGACAGGTTGTATCATCATAGGACTAAGGTGGATTGTTATGACAAGGCTATTGAGTGTTTGGACAAAAATGGGGAACAAATAATATTACAGAGTAAGAAGAAATCAACATCAGTTAGAATGGTTATAGCTATGCAGGCAAAGCACAATCACGGAAAAGGGTGTATGTTATTTGTAGTGCATATTTCTTGTGAAAAAGGTAAGGAAGTTGAGGATGCAAATGTTTTGAGCATGTAACCAGTTATATAGAAGTTTCAAGATGTGTTTCCAACAAAGATTTCAAATTTTCCGCCTCATAGGGAAGTGGACTTTTACATTGAGTTGGTACTAGTGGCAACACCAACATTAAAGGAACCATACAGGACGAGCACTCTAGAGTTAGTATAGTTGAAGTTGCAGTTGAAGGAAATTCTTGACATGGGACACATTAGGCCAAGTGTATCACCGTGAGGTGTTCTAGTGATATGAATGGGAACATTAGTATTTGTTGTGCTAATATCAAATTCATAATATAAACAAAGTGCTTGAGGATTATGAGGGAAATTGCAAGTTAATTATGTGTTTTTATGTGAATTTATTGAGAAAATTAACATAAAAAAAACACTGAACAATGGAACCTCACAGACATGAACATCACCATAAAATATAACAAAACATCACATGATGAAGGAGTTCATCCTGCCTAGGATACGTCTCCTTGGTCCAGCTTCCAATGGCTTGGCCATCTTCTATTATGCTCAAAAGTGTGATTACATATGTTTACAATGCTCAAACATCTTTGAAACATGTTCCATAAGCTCCACATTGCCCACAAATTTCTGTGTAGCCTCTTTCTGCATCAAATTTGGTCAAAAATTTACTTAGTTATGACTTCCCCAAGTTTCTGCACTATTCTCTCCACATTTTCCCCAAAATCTAGCACCATCCTACAAATCTGCCTGGAATTCAGATAACTAAGCGCTAATTTTCCCAAAACCCGGGTGAAATTGTCATTGTACTAATTTTCCCAATAAGGCCTTAATGCCGAATTTATAACCATACCATATATGGTTAATAATTTTTTTTATAATAAACTCTGCATGGTTAATCCGCTAATTGTCAACATTTTATGTTGAAGTGTGGACACATAGTGGTGTTGGCCTTTATGGTCAACGGTTGTGGACCATTGGGGGGGGGGGAAGTGCGGGGCTAGCCTCCAGCCCATGGTCCTGCCTCTGGTAGTGACTAGGGCTAGGGCTAGACCCCGACCCCCTCCCCCCATGGTGGAACTAACATTAAAACAAAAATATCCTGAAACCAATCTATAGTAAGGAAAAAAGGCATGGTGCAGTGGTAAAGCTCTCCGCTTGTCGCTTGGAGGTTGCGGGGTCGACCCCCGCGAGATCCGCTCGGAATTGATCCAATTTTTGTGGCCCTTGGGCTGCCACGTGGCAACCCCTAGCTGGGCCATGTGGCAGCCTATTGTTGGCCAACAAAACAACCAATAAAAACACACCATTCGTAATCTATAACAAAGTGCCACTTGGAATGATTCCATTCGCTGATGAAAACCATTAACCAAGTCAACCTGTACGGTCACTCTACCACGTAGGCATGCCGAGTCAGCTGTATGGACTGCTAACTACGTTGTCCTGCATTTTAAAAAACAATTTATTTGTGTGACAAAGTGGACAAAATGCGTTTTTGGGAGCATAGGGTGACGAATTTCCGTGAAACAAGTTTCCCCAGATTCAAAACAATGAGATCTACACAGTCATTCAGGTTCCACCCCATTCCGACAACTTTAATTTTTGAGCATAATTTTGAGCACTTGATCACTACTCCCCACTTGAAGCAGTTGGACCCCAAAATATCACTTTCAGTTTTTTAGCAGATGAGGGTACAATTCCGTCACCTTTCCAATCTCGATCCATTTGTACTTAGATGGATTTGTGCTTTTTAGCCCCACACACAGGTAGTCTACACTTGTTTTGATTTCCTTGTTCTTCTGTCAATAATGGTGTCTTGCTGAAGCTCATTAAGTTATTCAGGAGAAAATTATTCAATAGAAGGAATCTGAACCTATTCTCATTGATCTTCAATCAATGGAGGCTCATACAACCTCAAGTTATCAACATTAACAACAGAGTAAATTTCCATGTATGAAGGCAAATCTAACTTGAAGGCTTTTTCGCCAATATTTTCCAAAATTATGAAAGGACCATAACGGATTGGTTTTAGTTTTTTACCTTCCCCTTGAAGCCTCTCTTTGCTAATGTGAAGCCAAACTTCGTCACCAATTTGGAACTTGTGATCTACACAATTCTTGTTTTGCCTTGATTTGTACTTGCCTTGGCTCTTTTCAATCTGATCTTGAACTGTCTGATGTATCAATTGGATTTGTTCTATGAAATTATTGGCTTTTTCTATGTCTCTATGACCATCAATAGAAATATCCTTCCCAAAAATGAAATCCAATGGCGATCTAGGCAAGTATCCAAGACATGCCTCAAATGACGATGTTTGTGTAGAGGAGTGTTTTGCATGGTTGTAAGGATGATGGATGTAGTGAAAGTTTTCATCCCACAACTTAGGATGCTTGCTACAGTATCCTCGAATAGGATGTATGACTATTCGATTTACCACCTCGGTTTGACCATCTATTTGTGGATGAAAGGTTGTACTCTTTTTCAACTTGGTATCCATAAAGTCCCAACAAATCGAGAATATCGATCCCTAACAATGGATGTGGGTAATTGAAAATGAATCCAAACATGCTGAAATAATAAGTGAGTTGTTGGTTCAACTGTGATTTTCTTTTTACATGGCATTAATATACACATCTTACTGAAGTTATCCACAACTACATACAAATAATGATGACCTCTTTTTAACAATGGAAGACATCCAACAAAATACATAGAAACACTCTCCCATGGATCTGAACGTATAAGAAGTGGTGTGTATAATCCTAACTTCCTATTTCTAGGCTTACCAACTGCACATAATGAACAACCTTTAATGAAATGTGACACACTTTCAAGCATACTAGGCCAATAACAATACCTATGAAGATGTGCCATTTTTTTGCTTACACTGAAATTTCCATCAATAAGAGAAGTGTGTGCTTCCCTTATAACACTCACTCTCTCCCCCTGTGGAATACAAATCTTGCCCAATTGATACAACAAGTTATTATGTACATGGTAATCCAAATCCTCTACTTGGTTTCCTTGACTCAAGTTTGCATAAACATCTTGAAAATCATTATCAAATGCATATTGTTCAACATAACTTTCATGCAAATTAGAATTATGATTCAGTAAAGTAGTTTCACTAATAATAGGCCTAGAAAGCATATCAAAAACCTTGTTGTATATACCTTTCTTATACCTGATGACCAAGTGGAATTGTTGTAGGAAACCCATCCATCAAAAGTGCCTTGACTGCTGCAACTTAGTTTGCAATTGCAAGTATTGCAATGGTTGGTGATCAATGTGTATGATGGTTTCCTTTCCCATCAAGTAGTGTTTCCACTTTTTCACACTTTGAATCAATGCATAAACCTCCTTGTCATAAGTAGGATAATTAATCACCGCACCATTGAAATTTTCTGAATGAAATGAAATGGGCTTATCATGTTTCATAAGGACTCCGCCCATGGCATAGTTGCTTGCATCAGTTTTAATCTCAAAGGGTTGTCTCAGGTCTGGTAGTGCAAGAACTGGGGATGAACTAATCTTCTCTTTCAAAGCATCAAATAATATTTTTTGCTTGCCTCCCCACTGGAAGACTTTTTTCACACTAGTCATGCATGCAAAATAGCCGTGATAGAAGAGAAGTTAGCAATAAACTTCCTCCAATATTGGGCTACTCCCAAAAAAATTCTTACCTCAGTGACTACCTTGGGCGTTTGCCAATTCAAAATGACCTCAACCTTAGAGGGGCCTACTCAACTCACCTCCTCCAACAATATGCCCCAAGTACACCAAAGAAGTTTTACCAAACTCACATTTTGATATCTTCAAAAACAATTGTTCTTTCCTTAAGACATCAAGTACTTTTCTTACATGCATGAAATTTTCATAAAGTGATTAATGAAAACTAAGATATCATCTAAGTAGACAATGACAAACTCAACAAGAAATGGCCTCAAAACATCATTCATCACACACATGAAGGTAGTAGGAGCATTACATAAACCAAAAGGCATAACAAGTCATTCAAACAGACCTTGCTTTGTTTTGAATGTTGTCTTCCAAATGTCACTTTCAACAATTCTAATTTGATGGTAGCCACTCCTTAATTACAACTTAGTAAAATAATTTTCATCTTTCAATTGATCAAGTAAATCATCTATTCTAGGAATTGGATAACGATACTTTACCGTAATTTTTTTCAATGCATGGAAATCTACACACATGCGTCATGTTCCATCCTTCTTTGGCACCAACACAATAGGTGACCCGCATGGCGAAGTACTTGGTCGGATGATCCCTTTGTCCAACAAATCTTGAATTTTATTTTTGATTCCAGCACTCTCCATCACCGACATCTTATACATGCCAATGTTAGGAAGAGGACAATCTTTCTGCAACTGTATTTCATGTTGGATTCCTCTCTTGGGAGGTAACCCTTTGGTGCCCAAAACATCTCATTATTTTGATTAACCACCTCAATCAAATCAGATTTCAACTTTGGATTACAACCTTGAAATGATTCGTAATCAACATTATTCTTTGGTTTAATCATAAGAAGCACAAAATTCTTGCTTGAATTCACTAGTCTTTTCATTTGCCCTGCATTAACTAATGAAATATTTAGTTTCTTCCAACGAGCTCTCACAATATAATCCAGACCATTTTTGAACAAGTGATACTTGTTTTCATGGAGATGGAGATAGAAAATGGATTTTTTATCATAGAGGTAAGGACTACCCAAAGCAATTCCTGAAATATCAAGCGATACAACACCTAATTCAACTTCGTCAATGAATTTTTCTGTGATTGCAAACCGAAGAATACACTTTCTTGTAACCTGTAAATTTGTGTTCTTGCATATCCAACCCAATGGATATGGTTTGTGATGTGGAATGGTTTCAATATTAAGTTTATTGACTAAGTATTCAGATATCAAAGTGGCTTGAGACCCACTATCAAATAATGTGTCGATTTTTGTATGTTTTGAAATAACCCTCACATTAAATACTTCAATCTTTGTTTCTTCATTTGAAGTACTTGTGTGACAATTTGGTGAAATAGTGCTAGAAATAGATTCTTTTCCTTTCATACCCATGGTTGTAATTTTAGTTTCATCACTCGATTCGGATCCCGAATCCTTTAGAGTGGTTGCAGTTGTTTTTTTCCCCTTGTTGAATTTCTTGGGCCTCATTTCTAGATAAAGCTTCCAACGATGGTCTTCATCATTAATTCCTTTGGAACAATGTTTGCATATCATTTTATCTCCTTCCTTTTTAATGGATGAATTTTTCTTTGCCTTTCCTTTCTTTCCACCCTTAAATGGATTCTTTTTACCCTCTTCTAGAATATTTTTCTCTCTTGCCTCAAGGTGAGTGGCTTGCATACAAACCTCATATAGACTAGTGAGATTGAACATAAAGATATTATGCCGTAGGTAGCTATGTAAACCCCCTATATACTTCAACAACGTGTCTTGTGAATGAAAATCCACTCCTAATATAAGAGCTATTTTTCTAAATTCTTGGGTGTAATCTTGCACACTTTGAACTTTAAGTTGTCTAAAGTTCTGTCAATTAATGATGGATTTTTGCATATGTGCTAGAGGGCAAAATTGTCTTTTAATTACAGTAATTAAATTAGACCAAGAGAGTGATATCTTACCATGTTTTTTAATCTCATCTTGTGTCTTGGTTTCCCGCCATACTAGTGTTGCACCCTCCAGTCTCAAGGAAGCTAGTTGAATCTTTGTATCATCATCTTGAAGGTTTTGAATCCTGCAGTACACCTCCAACTGACGAACCCAATTTTCAAGATTCTCTGCATTCACTTCACCATTATACATAGGCAGCTCAAATTTAATATCAAGTTTTAACAAGGGTTGTTTACCAATTCCTTTTGAGGTAGGTTGATGAGTATGAGTAAGGGTTGTAGTAGTGGAAGAGGATGAAGATGAAGGTGAAGATGGTGGTGAGGATGATGGTGGAGTATATAGTGGCTTATCACCATTTCCATTACCTCCTCCTCCTAGAGAACCCTCTCCTCTTGGAGGCCTAGAACTTTCACCCTGCAACCTTGTTCCTCTCTTCATAGAGGACCTTCATCATCTCTATCATGTCAAAGAAAGCCTTCCTAAAATCTTTCTCATCTTTTGACATGTTATTATTTCCTCCTTCATGAGAAATGCTTACTGAAGCCTCAGGTACAACAAGAGGTGAAACTTGTGGTGGAAATTGTGGCAATTGTGCCCTCCTTTTCGTTGCTCCAACTAGAGAACCTGCACCCACAAGCTTACCCACAAGCTTTCCTTCTCCTCTCTTGAGCTTCAAACTTATAAGCATTTAAACACTTGCAAAAAAATTAAATCCTCCTTGCACAAGTAAACCTAGTGCTCTGATACCAACTTGATATGAATGGGAATATTAGTGTTTGTTGTGTTAAGATTCCATTCAGAATATAAACAAATTGCTTGAGGATTATGAGGAAAATTTCAAGTTAATTATGAGTTTTTATGTGTTTTTATGTGAAAAAACACAAAAAAACATAAAAAAACATAAAAAAAAAACACTGAACAAAAATATCTAATAGAAATGAACATCACCATAAACAGTAACACAACATCATATGATGAAGGATTTCACCCGCCTAGGCTACGTCTCCTTGGCCCAACTTCCAATGGCTTGGCCTTCGTCTATTATGCTCAAAAGTGTGATTAAATATGTTTACAATGCTCAAACAACTCTAAAACCTATTCCATTAGCTCCAGAATGCCCAAAAATGTCTGTGTATCCTCTTTCTACATCAAATTTGGTCAAAAACTAACTTAGTTATGACTTCCCCAAGTCTCTGCACCATTCACTCCACATTTTCCCCAAAATTCAGCACCATCCTACAAATTTGTCCGGAATTCAGCTAACTGAGTGCCAATTTTCCCAAAAACCGGGCGAAATTGTTGTCATGCTAATTTTCCCAATAAGGCCTTAATGCCAAATTTCTAACCATATCATATATGGTTAATAAAATATTTTTACGGTTAATAAAATATTTTTATAATAAACGCCACGAGGTTAATCCACTAACCATTGACATTTTATGTTGAAGTGTGAACACATGGCAGTTTTTGCCTTTATGGTTAACGGTTATAGACCATTGGGGGGGCGGGCACGGGGCTAGCCTCCTGCCTCCAGCGGTGACTAGGGTTGGGGCTAGACCCCGATCCTTTTCCCCCATGACGGAACTAACATTAAAACAAAATTATCTAGAAATAAATGTATAGTAAGGAACAAAGTCTTGGTGCAGTGGTAAAGCTCTCTGCTCATCGCTTGGAGGTCGCGGGTTCGACCCCCACCCGCTCCGGTTGGACTTGACCCAATTTTGGTGGCCCTCGGGGTGCCACATGGTGGCCTGTGGCTGGGCCATGTGGCAGCTTGTGGTTGGCCACCAAAAAACAAATTAAAATGCACCTTTTCTAATCAATAACAAAGTGCCACTTGGCATGATTCCATTCACCAATGAAAACCATTGACCAAGTCAACCTGTAAAATCACCCTTCCACGTAGGCATGCCCAGTCGGCTGTACGGACAACTGACTGGGTTGTCCTGCATTAAAAAAAAAAATGTTTGTTTGAAAAAGTGGACATAATACGTTTCTCGGAGCATACAGTGTCATTTTCCGCAAAACAAGTTGCGCCAGATTCAGAACGATGAGATCTATGCAGTCATTCAGGTTCCACGCCATTTTGACAAATTTCGTTTTTGAGCACCAGATCAACCAGTGTTGTTTGTGAAGAAGAAAGATGGTACTCTCAGGTTATCCATTAATTACAGTAAGTTGAACAAGGTGACCATCAATAACAGGTATCCATTTTCAAGGATTGATGACTTGTTCGATCAGTTGAAGGGAACAACATTGTTCTCAAATATTGATATGAGATCTGGATATCATTAGGTAAGCATTAAGGAAGAGGACATATACAAGACAAATTTCCGGACCAGGTATGGGAATTACGAGTTTTTTGTCGTTCCATTTGGTTTTACTAATGCTCCAAATATCTTTATTTTCTTGATGAATAGTTTGTTTCGTCCTTATATGGACAAGTTTGTTATTGTATTCATTGATGACATCTTGATATATTCTAAGAATGAGGAAGAACATGAAAAGAATTTAGCAGCAATTTTGAGATTTCCAAAGGGAGCATCGGTTGTATACCAAGATTAGAAAATGTAGTTTCTTTCAGACAAAGGTACATTACTTGGGACATGTGGTCTCCAAGGAAGGTATAACAATGGATCCAAAGAAGGTAAGGATATCATGGAGTGGGAAGCTCCTAGAAATTTGGAAGAGGTAATATCGTTTATGGGGCTAAAAAGATATTATAGGAGGTTCATAAGGAACTTCTCTCAGATTGCATATCCTATTACGTCACTGCAGAGGCAAGGTAATAAATTTGAATGGACATAGGAATGTGCAACGAGTTTTTAAAATTTGAAGAAATTATTGACAAATTCACCAATGTTAAATATTGCATATCCAGACAAAGTTTTTATGGTTTGCACAGATGCTTGTAAGAGAGGACTTGGTTGAGTCCTTATGCAGAAAGGACAACTAGTGTGTTACAAGTCACAAAAAGTGAATGAGAAAAAGTATAGTTATCCAACACATGATCTTGATTTGGAAATGATCATCCATGCATTGAAAATGTGGAGGCACTATCTTATTGGCAGGAGGTTTGTATTGATGAGCGATCACATTGGATTGAGGTATCTATTTGACCAATCGAATTTGAATGCCAGGAAAGATAGATGGTTTGATACGATCAGTGAGTTTGAATTTGAGATGAGGTACATCAAGGGTAAAGACTAAAAAGTTGTAGATGCTCTTATCAAGAGGATATAAGTGAATCATATACCAGCTATGAGTTCTTATGGGATAGACTTACATGATCAAATTTTACAGGCAGGACAATAGGATGATAGGTACATGGAGCTTAGGCACAAGTTACAGTAGGGTATATGTGAGTAGGATGTGGACTATCATCTTACAACAAATGTTTTGATCACATTTAGGGACATGATCTATGTGCCAGATAGAAGTGAGCTCAAGAAGATTATCTTGAGAGAGTTTCATGCAAAACCGTATTCAAGTCACCTAGGATACTAGAAGACGTTGACAATAATGAATAAGTTTTATCATTGGCTGAATCTAAAGAAGGATGTGGCAGATTTTGTAGCCAGATGTTTGGACTGTCAAAAAATGAAAAAATAATATTATCATCTAGGTGGAATACTACAACCGATTCCGATTCCAGAGTGGAAATGGGAGGTAATTTCCATTGATTCATCACATGTTTTCTGAATACATCTAGACAACATGATTCCATCATGGTTGTGGTGGGCAGGTTGACAAAGGTAACACACTTCATTACAGTGAAGTCTACTTATTCATCTAGTGACATAGCATAGGTCTTCATCAGAGATGTGGTGAGGCTGCATGGTGTTCCAAGAAATATTGTGTTAGACATGGATTTTAAGTTCACTTCCAAGTTTTGGAAGGAGTTGCTTGCAAGTTTGGGTACAAAGTTGGCCTTCATAACAATTTATCATCCGCAAATATATGGACAAACAGGGAGGGTCAATAGGATATTGGAGGACATGTTGAGGATGTATGCGATGCATCAACATAGGATATGGGAGGAGTACCTTTCGTTGGTCAAGTTCATTTACAATAATGGGTATCAGGAGTCTCTGAGGATGAGTCTATTTGAGGCATTGTATGGGCAGAGTTGTAATAATCCCATCAGTTAGAGTGATCCCATGAATATGGTATTGATTGGAATAGATATGTTGGCAGAGATGGAAAAGGAAATGCAGGTAACAAATAGGAATATGAAAGCAACACAAGACAAGCAGAAAATTTATGCAGATCAGAACAAGTTGATTAAGGAGTTTCAAGTTGGGGAACATGTGTATTTTTGCATCAAGCCCAAGAAGAGATCCTTGAGGATTGGGTCATGTGCCAAGTTAACACCTCAGTTTTTTGGACCTTTTAGGATTCTCGAAAGGATTAGACTAGAATCCTATTGACCTGCACTGCCTCTGAAAGTGAAATTCCATGATGTTTTCCATGTGTCCGATACTTAAGAAGTATGTTAAATATGTTGTTCATGTGATTGAATGGTTTGTATTATAGTTTGAGCCAGAAGGGGAATTCCAGTTGGAACCACAATGTATATTCCAGAGAAAGACACTCATGCTCCAGAACTGAGCAACCGAGTAGGTTAAGGTGCAGTGGAAGCACTTTGGGCCCAATGAAGCTACATGGGAGATGGTGGATCAGATGCAGGCTATGTATTCTTATGTATTCGTCAGTTGAGCAAATGTTTTTGGTATATGTTGTGGTATGATATTTTTGTATATGTACATATGTATATTGATGTAAATACCTCCATGATTTGTGTTATAAATCTCCAATAAATAGTATGGATGTCATGTCATTATGGTTGTCATATTGGTATGTTATCATGTTGGTTTGCTTCTCAGCAGGTTAATCATTGTAAATATTGCAACGAGCTGTGTTATAAAGTTCCATGGGTAGTATGATTTGGTTTCAACAATCTTGTTGGTTATAGGTGTCATTGAACACCGAGGACGGTGTTCCCCCAAGGGGGAGGGTTGTGTAAAAACCCTGATGAAAATTCCATGTAATAAAATTTAATAAAGGTAAAATAATAACCACAGTTATGGGAAACTTATTCCAAGTTGAATGTTGGGAAAAACATCCTAGTGTGGGTGTTCATTCGGTTTATTATGCCTAAGAAAATTGGAAAAGGCAACGACAAAGGATTTGGAAAGGAAAAATGGAATTTTTTGCAATTTATTTATGAAAATAATGGAAAATAGGAGAAAAGGAAGGTGAAAGGTCACATTTTGCATGTGAGGCAGAAAATAAAGGAAAATAAAGGAAAATGAAGGAAATAGAGGCCTCATTAATTAAAAGGCTTCTGAGGATCAGTTGGTACCTTTTGTCAGTTCAATTTTGGAGCTCTCCCTCTATTCTCTCTCTCTCACACTCTTGGACACAAAGTCTCCTTGGAGAACTTCAACATTAGATTAAGAAAAGAAAATAAGGAAAAGGGAACCAAGGAAGAGTAGGATCAAGTGGCTACAAGAAAATTATTTTCAAGTATCGAGTTGCAATTATGATTTCCTTGCTAGTTTTGGCATGCATGGTTATGCATGTGTGTTATTGGTTCTTTTGTTGTCATTGGAATGGGTTTTTCTAGGTGTGACAGTGTTCTTCAGCCTTGTATTTCCATTTTTGGATAGCTATGGAGTGATGGATTCTCTTGTATTTGGTTGATTTGGGTTGTCGGATGGTTTCAAAACTGAGTGAGGTGGTATCTGAAAGAATAAACACATGGCCTAGTAATCCCTGAACCAGACTGGGTATTGCCGTAAAGTCAGATATTGTGTGCCTCGGTGGGCCTAGGAATCCTTGACCGGTGAGTGGTGGGATATACGGTAAATCCTAGAGGTGTGTTCCCTCGATTAAGCTTAGGAATACTTGGCCGGTGAATGGTGGGATATACAGTAAATCCTGGAGGTTGGAGTTCGGATTAGGCCTATGGGTCCTTGACCATTGTATGGCGAGATGTACGGTAAATACTAGATACTAAGAGACATGAAAATTCATCATGGTGTAGGTGGATATATCCGGGGACATCCATGCTTGTTTAGGGCCTAGTGATCCAGTTGGGATTGTGGTAAAGCCTAGTTACATTAATGAGGGTTGAGGTGGTTTAGCCTTGGGAAGCTCTGGTTGATTTTGGTTATGGTTCCCACATTCATGCTTGGAATATGGCATAGGGGTGATTGGCTGAAAGAAATATTTGGTTCAACCAATCTATAGTTGGATGGTACGTAGAAGTCCCAAATCTAGTTGGATTATGCATTCAACAATAATAGTTTCTTTCCCTTGGTATTTCATGTGTAAATGTATTGGTTCATATGTGGCATTTGTGGTTGTTGTATCCTTGTTATTTCTATTGGTTATATGCTGGTTATGAGAGCATGTCATGAGAGTGATAATTTATGGATCTCATCATGTTTTGATTCAAAAATGAATGTACAATGAATATGTGACCTAATATATGATAATGTAGTTAACGTGATAAGGCATCAATGCTTCTTTACGAATCTCAGATAAGTATGAGACCCCTATGCTCAGATATGTTGATATGACCTGTAGACTACATATTTGTGACATGTTTGATGAAATTTTTCATGGATAGTAGGGGTCCAGTCAAGTCATTGATCAACTGTTTGAATTAGTATCCTTATTCCTATGTTATTTATCACTTTTGAAAGTTTCATGAAGTTCTAGGAAGTGGACTGAGTCCTAGCCCTGAAAAATTGACACAAAATCTGGGGTCGCTAGCAGAGAACTAGTTGAAAAAGTCCACAATCGATAGATTTCCTTATTGTGGGAGTGACTGGGTGCCTATAGTCGCATGCATGGCTTATCAAGGGAGCGTCTTGGGTGTTATATCAGTGAAAAGTTAAGTTTCCTCAAGGGTTGGTCAGCTGAAAGGGTTGGTTGGCTCTTGGAGGTTTTGTAACATGTATGGAAGGCAAATTTGGTTTATTTCCATCGATTCCACTTACTTAACTATACATAGGGAGTTGAAACACATCATAATATCCTCTCATCACATGTTTACCATAGTGGAACAAGTATCTTGGGTAAATGTGGGAGGAGGGTGTTACATAGTGATTCCCTCCAAAATCTCGAGATTTGTGGGTCTGGTTCTCCTTGATCTTATCATGTACTTGGAGTCCCTCAGCTACTAGTGAATTCGAGTTGTTGGTGAGGATTTTTTTATCTCAAGCCAGTTATAGAGTTAATGAGGTGGAAAAGCCTCCTATATTATCTGTTTGTTGTCTCCATCAATCCATTGCATAGTAAATACCTCAAAAAATTCTTCTTTTTCCTGCAAATTAATCAAATTAGGCCATACAATATGACAAACACCCCTTAGTATTATTACTAAGCATATTATGGATAAAAATGTGAAGTTTTGTGAGACAAGGAGAGTTTTAGGTGTTCGAGGATATCACAATAAACTTCAAAATATACCTATGGATGGGACCCATCAACAAGTGATCCAATGTGTCATTTATGTGATCGAGGATATTTTAAAGCATAAGGGGAGGTGGTTATGAAGCATTGGGGTGAGAGTGAGAGCGAAATGGAGGAAATAGTTACTCAATGTAAGAGGTTAGTCATTGCTCGAACCAGAAATCATTGATAAATATGGATCACAATGGCAATGAAAGTTGCACCCAAATGCAAAGAAGATCCACCAGATGGTAATGACATGGTAAGATCGTTGTGATTATTTCATTGCTGTGATCATGGATCTAGATCATATTCTTATTTTTCTCGCAATGGGAAGACCAGATGTTGGGGGGAGTCATGCCAAAAAATATGGCACCACCTATGATATTAATGCATTGAGTGCAAGGGCGTAGCTCACTGGGGGCATCTAGTGAGCAGTAGTCACAACACCATCTTTGTAGAGGGAGTGTGTTCTACTCGTGCAGTGTGAGTGCACGAGAATAAGAATGATAACTGTGGTAATAATTCATGGAAATGATGGAATATAGGAACATGTTTGCATGTCATTCTACGGAGTCATGACGCTTCGAGTTATTGGAGGCCATCGATACCAAACACCTGGCGGTGTTTGATTACAATGTTGCTTGCTGTATACCTTGTCAAATCATCATTTCTTGGAATTGTTGAATAAAATCAAAAATATTTTCTTAAAGGTCGATGTGGATGTGGTGGTCGAGAATTGGGAGTGAATTGCAAAGGAATTAGCGTACAAGATTGCAGGCACATGGCCTAGGTATGAGCAACCAAAATAAATATGGTTATAGATATTATAGTCAGATATCATCGCTGGAATTTTTTTTGAAGCTATCATAATAGGGAATCACATTATGTAGATATGGCATGAAGGAGTTAATGGAGGATTTATAAGCCAGGGAAAATGTACGATTGGATTAGTTTGAAGAAAATTTCTTTCTGATTAACTCTTGGTTTGACAAGGAATGCAAAAAAGTGAGGAGAATGTGGAGAGAATAAAACAATAATAACATAAAGCTCAAAATTGCAAGCAAATATTAAGAAATAAAAAGGGTTATTTCATACGTTCAAGGAGGGAAGAAATAATATTCATTGGGAATAATAATACAATGAGAAATACAAGATGGGGGGATTGCTTACTGTTATTAGAGATGTAAATAGGGAGCCCTTGAGTAGCGGAGTAAAAATGAGCCTCTAGAGAAATTTAGAAAAAACAACACAAGAGAAGGAATTTGGTTGGTGTCAGGGACATTGTAAAATTGTTACAAATTATGGTTTAAGAGAGTGGTGGAAGAATGGGTCTCTTTGTGAGCTAAATAATGGAGCTTTCGTCATCCCACCTGAAATTAAAAATGTGTGGGCTAATCTTGAGAGAAGATAAAGAAAAAGGGGTGGTATGTCAAAGGGAGAGGAAGTGATGAGAAAGCAACAAAAAAACAAAAGAAATAAAAAAAAAAAAAAATTATTATAATGGAGTCAATTATTGCATGTAAATGGGCATATTATTGTAAGATCTGGTAAGGCACACATACCCCTGCGTAAGTACTGGTAAAGTTTTTGTTAGACCTAAGTGATAGGAGGGACATTGGGTTAACACATACCTTGGTTTAAACTTTGAGGGTGGGTAAGGACCATAGTAAGTGAGGTTGGGCTGACTCACTTGGCAAGGTTGGTTGGATTTATTCAAGGAAATCCAAGTCAAGTTTAAGGGGGGACTGTTAGGTAAAAGTAATTTGGTTATAGAGTAAAAGTTGACTGGGTCGTTAGTGAGGCTTTTGGGCCTATGGTTTGTTGGTATCCCATAGTAATTTTCCCATGGCATTCATGTAATGTAGCCTTTAAAAGGATCTAAGGACTTCATTGTAATGAGGAGAGGGAGGTGAGCAGTGAAGGATCACTTAGCCGAGTTGGCCAGGATTTTGGCTAAATTTAATGGAATTCCTTTGGGTTGGGTTTTTACCAAGGTAAACATTGTGCATACTGTGTTTAATGTTTTTAAATTTGTTGTTGGTTTAATTATTTTCAGTAAAACTCTGTAAATATTTTGTTTTGATCCTGATAATTTTTCTACATCTACCATGTCGGTGTGGGTTAGGCTCCGAAATCTCCCCCTCCCTCTCTGGCATCACAAATTCCTTGAAGACATTGGGAAAAATTTGGGTAAATTGAAAAGAATGGACCTGGAAAAAACTGATAAAGGCATACAAACATGTCACTAACAAAACACATGTCCCCAAGCAAAAAAAATCCAAAAAATAAAAAGAGATAATCTAGTAGGCCAAAAGGTTAACATTTTTCAGATCCTCATCTATCAGAAGATGAGTTTGAATATCTAAAGGAAATTCATCATGTTGAATTAGAAGAGGATGTTATGGTCCAAGATGAAACAAAATCGGATGGGAAAACAATGACACAATTAGGTGTGATCAGGAGATCAAGTCTCTTGTAGAAAAATGCTCAAAAATGAAGTTGCTCAGAATTGGTCTGAACTAGATCGACTGGAAAGAGCTCGGAAAAAAAATCCTGTAGACGTGAACGACACTGAAAACCGACACCATATGAGGAAGATATTCAGCTTTGAAGTTTGCTAATTTCAGTAAAAGGATGGCCAAATTTGACTTTATAAAAAATATTTTTATTAAAAAAAAAGGTTATTCCACAGAATATTCTGGGAATATTTTGTGGAATATTCCACAGAATATTCTGTGGAATATTCCGCAGGCAGCCAATGAAAGGGTGCCACGTGGCCAGCCCAGAGGCCGCCATGTGGCCCTAAGGTCAAACGAAATGGCATTTAAATTTTTTTTGTTTGTGTCGCGGCAGGAATCAACCCTGGGTCGGGCCGATGGAAACGGAGCGGCCTGACCATTGGGCCACACGGTGGTTATTGTTATAATATGGCATTAAATTATATTTAAATGTTAAATGTTGTTTGGGTGGGGCCCAAAAGTGGGCCAGCCCCCTCCATCATATGACCAATCACTCGGAACCGTGGCACAATCTTCTGGCGCACAGGTGGCGGGGACGTGGTCTCATGGACCGGCGTTGCACATTTAAATGTTTTGTTAAACATTAAAGTTCTCCATTGATAACTCAAATTTTTTCAAACAAACTCTGATGGTTATGGTCACGTGGCCCTTATCTTTTTATCCCCCTCCAATTCGGCGGTAATTTCGGCGGCGTGCCAAATATGGCGCCAGTCTCCAATTTAGTCGGCACTATCTGGCAGTTCTCCACATTTAGTGGAGTTTTTCTAGGTGACACTGGGCAAACTTCAGTTAGCCATAACTTTGGCTAGGGAAGTCCATTTGGGACGAATTTTTTATTTATTTTGGGGTATTGAAGCATTTTGGAGCTGTTGGGATAGGTTGCAGAGCCATCAGGGTGCTCTATCAGTGATTTTGATTGTGGAGCCACCAGGGCCTATTGAAATATCAGCTGTGTTGAACTATACTCATCCATTGGAGGTGAATGAATAGTCGATTTATACTGATTTCAGTCCTTTGTTTCTGAATTTCCATCTTATTTTTCCTTTTGAGGCTTTCTACACAGTGTAATTATTAATTTGAGCATTAATGAAAGAGGGAAAAGCCTAATTAGAGGCTTTTGGACCTAGCAGAGGTAGCCCAAGATAGGGGTGAACTGCTTAAACAAATGCTTACTATTATGCTGTGCATTTTTGTTGTTATATTTAAGATTTTGCTTCATTAAACAGTAACTTTTCATAAGTACACTTTTCTCAATCAGACTTATACAGTGAACACAACTCCTTAGTTTCACTTCAAACCACATTACTTCATTTGTAGAATACTTGAACTTGCTTATTCACACATAAAATTTCGATTAATGAATACTTTGCACATAAACAAATATTTTCATTGATCAGATCTATTTAAGTGTTTACATTATATTTCTTTAGGCAGAGCTAGTTTGTGGGCCAGAAGCTTCTGGTTCCATCCTTTCTAGTAAAGGTGAAATCACCAGTAAAAGCCCCCTACTGTCAATCTCTGTATAAGAAATACTTTGTTCTCACAATTTCAGATCAGATTGGTATCAGAGCTCTAGGTTTTGCTTAAGAGTTTGTGAAATTTGTGCAAGAAGATTGTGTTATTCTGCAAAATTTGATGCTTACTAGGCTGAAATTGAAAAGAGGGGAAGGTCAATTGGTTAGACAACAAGTTAATCCTCAACCAAGGAGGGCTAGAGTGCCATTATATCCACCTCCCATTTCATCCTCATTAGCCTTAGAATCAGCCACAAACATGTCTTCCAGAGAAGGAGAAGTACATGAGGAAATGGATCCCAAGGAAGAAGAAAGAGTCTTTAGAAAAGCTTTCTTGGACATGACTGAGATGGTTAGGATCATATACCAGGAGAGAAATGATAGGATTGTTGGCGAAGGGTCTAGAAACCAAAAAGAAGAAGGAGATTCTTCAGGAGGGAAGAAAGACAAAGATGAGTCTAAGAAAGGGAATGGAGGAAATGGTGATCCACCATCTCCATCGTCATCCTCTTCCTCCACATCATCCTCTTCAACTTCTGTTAATCAGTCACACAAAACAAAAACATCTCTTAAAAATCCTTTGTTAAAGCTTGATGTAAAGTTTGAGTTGCCGATGTTTAATGGTGATGTGAATGCAGAAAAATTGGATAACTGGATTAGACAGCTGGAAGTATTTCTAAGAATTCCGAATCTGCATGATGATGACACAAAAATACAATTAGCCTCTTTGAGAATGGATGGAGCAGCTTTGGTTTGGTGGGAAGCCAAGACCAGGGAGGAAATTAAAAAGCATGGTAAGATAAATCTAACTTGGAATGAGTTTATTACAGCTATTAAGAAACAGTTTTATCCTCTTGCTCATATTCAGAAAGAAATCATGAATTGGAAAAATTTTAGGCAACTTAAGGGTCAAAATGTGCAAGATTATACCCAAGAGTTTAGAGGGAGAGCACTTCTACTTGGAGTAGACTTACAAAGTCAAGACACCTTGTTGAAATACATAGGAGGTTTACACAGTTACCTTAAACATACTATCCTAATGTTCAATCCTACCAGCTTAGATGAAGTCTATGTGCAGGCTACACATTTAGAAGCTAGAGGAAAGAATACTTTTGATGAGGGTAGAAACAAGACTTTCAAAGGAAAAAACAAAGAGAAAAACAAAGGAAAAGGCAAGAAAAATGCATCTATCAAACAAGAGGGTGAAAAGGTCATTTGTAAACATTGTTCAAAGAGTGGCCATGAAGAGAAAAAATGTTGGAAACTTCATCCTGAAAAAAGAAACCAGTTTAACAAAAACAAGGGAAAGAAGAAACATGCAGCTACTACAACTACACCACAAGATTTAGGTGATGATTCAGGTGATGAAACAAAAATTGCAGCCATGGGTTTGAAAAGTTTGAAAGGGAATGAAATTGAAACTCAAGCAAGTGCTAGTTCTTCAAACTGTCATACACAAGCTCCTAATGAGGAAGAAAGAATTGAACTGTTCCATGTGAGGGTAGTTTCAAAACATGCCAAAATTGACACACTGTTTGACAGTGGGTCACAAGCTAACCTCATATCTGAAGACTTGGTCAAGCAGCTTAAACTTGAGACCATTCCACATCCGAAGCCTTATCCACTTGGGTGGATATGCAAGGATGCCAACTTGCAAGTCTCAAGGAAGTGCATATTGCACTTTGCAATAACTGCACACTTTATTGACACAGTTGAACTTGATGTGGTGCCACTTGATATATCTGGTATTATTTTGGGAAGTCCTTAATTATTTGACAGGAAAGCGATCTTCTATCACCATGAAAACAAATATCATATTTTCAAAGATGGCAAGGAATTTATTGTCAGAGCTCATTGCAAGAAGACAAATGTAGCAATGGTAAATGCAGGACAGGTAAAAAGGCTAGTCAATTCAAGCAAGATTTTTGTACTTCTTATGGTCAAGCCAAAGGTTGATGTGAATCATGAGTCATTTGAAAATTGTGATGCAAAGCTTAAATCTGATTTATATGATGTAGTTTATGCACATCATGAGATGTTTCAGGAACCAATAGGTTTGCCTCCTAAAAGGGAGATTCATCATGAAATCCATTTACATCCAGATTGTCCTCTTCCTAACATAGGAATGTATCGCATGTCTATTATGGAGAATGATGAAATAAAGAAGTAGATTAAAGAGTTGTTGGACAAGGGTTTCATAAGGCCAAGCACTTCGCCATGTAGGTCACTGATAGTGTTGATTCCGAAGAAAGATGGAACTTGGCGTATGTGTGTTGACTTCAGAGCTTTGAACAAGATAACGGTAAAGAATCATTACCCACTTCCAAGAATAGATGATTTGTTAGATCAGTTGAAATATGCAAGATATTTCACTAAGTTAGACTTAAGAAGTGGTTATCATTAGGTGAGAATTGAAGAAAGCGATATTTGGAAGACAACTTTCAAAACCAAACAAGGACTCTTTGAGTGGCTTGTGATGCCATTTGGTTTAGGCAATGCACCTGAAACTTTCATGCGGGTAATGGATGATGTATTACGTCCTTTTCTTGATGATTTTGTTATTGTCTACTTAGATGACATCTTGATTTTCAGCAAGACAAGAGAAGATCATGTCATGCATGTCAGTAAAGTACTTGATATTTTGAATAAAAATCAGTTATTTCTTAAGATGTCAAAGTGTGAATTTGGAAAGACTTCTTTGGTTTATTTGGGACACATAGTAGGTGGAGGCGCTTTGAGAATTGATCCTTCAAAAGTAGAAGCTATTGTGAATTGGCCTAATCCCAAGTCCATTACAGAGGTAAGAAGTTTTTTGGGTGCAACTTAGTATTGGAGAAAGTTTATTGCTAACTTTTCTGCCATAGCAGCTCCTATGCATGCAGTGACAAGTGTGAAGCGTGATTTCCAATGGGGAAGTAAGCAACAAAAAGCTTTTGAATATTTGAAAGAAAAGATCAGTTCAGCTCTGGTTCTTGCATTACCAGATTTGAGACAGCCATTCGAGATTCAGAAAGATGCTAGTGATTATGCCATGGGTGTAGTTCTCTTACAGCATGGTAAGCCTATCGCTTTTCATTCTGAGACATTTAATGTTGCTGTTGTGAATTATCCTACATATGATAAGGAATTGTATGTGTTGGTACAAAGTGTCAAAAAGTCGAAGCACTATTTGATGGGCAAAGAAACAATTGTGCATACCGACCATCAGCCTTTACAATATTTGCAGTCGCAAAGTAAATTGCAGCAGTCACGACATTTCAGATGGATGGGTTTCCTACAACAATTTCACTTGGTAATAAGGTACAAGAAAGGTATTCACAATAAATTTGCTGATATGCTTTCAAGGCCTATTATTAGTGCTAGTATTTTGCTTAAGAATGATTCTATTGTGCATGAAAGCTACATAGAACAGTATGCATCAGATGAAGATTTTAAAGAGGTGTATGCTAACTTGAGTAAAGGGAATCATGTTGAGGAGAATGATTATCATGTTGGGAAAAATAATGAGAGGGGGGGGGGGGGAATTAGTATTTTGAGCTGACTGAAATTTTTTTACTTTTTCTTAAAAACCATACGCTACTTTACTGAACCCAACTCGCGTATACACGCGGATATCCTTAAGTAAACTCGCGTATGTCCAGAGATCTTATTATGCATTTAATTATTTACTTAACATTTGCACATCTATTTACACGATGTTAGGTGCAAGAAGATGTGCAAGAATAATCAAGACAGGCTCATCACAACATGTTAAAACAATGCATGATGAACACCAGTATTTTTAGGTGGAAACCCAATTTGGGAGAAAACCACCGTTGCTGTCATCTCTGTCTTCAATATTTATTATAAAGAAAACTTCTTACAATTTTGTGCTGGCACAGACTCATACCAGCATGCAGGCACCCACCAGCAGAAGGCTGCAACCTTCTCTCGTTCTCCAGCCACTACTGGAAGGGAGCTCCAACCCCCTGATCTCGTTTACCAACCACTCCTGGAAGGGAGCTACTACCCCCTGCTCTCGTTTACCAGCTACCACTGGAAGGGAGCTACAACCCCCTCACTGAAGGCTTCGACCCTCAACACCACCATATTTCTTCATTTTCTTCAGTATACTTGCGCCATTCTTCATGATTTTGTCAGTAGATCAAACTAGAGATTTATCATCATCAGATCTAGAGATCTTGAACCATCATTATATCCATGGGTGCATCATAGCTTCAGATCTATCAATTAAGAACAAATTTCATTCATGCAGATATTCCTTAGAGAGATTTATTCATCAACAACCCTTACACATGCACACCTTGCACTATGATCTTCTTCCCCTTAAATATATTTAGCTTTTACCAATACCATGAGCCAAAACCACACAACTTCCGATGGTATTCTTGGACGGAGTCAAATAAACCATACAACGCTCAATACTGTGTGCCAAAACCATGGTAATTCCCCTTGGTATTATAACTTTGGAGCGCAAAAGGGCATACACAACTTGGGACGTACTTATCCGCGTACATACGCGACTTTGCTTTTACAAACCCAACGTATACATTGTTCTATATGGAAAAAGTCAATCTGATTGTATAGAACTGCTGATGGATTTTTGAGATTCTTCGTACAGTCATTAGCTGCATCCTTTTCCAGAGAGTTGCCATCAAGGACAACCAATTCAATATAGTGAGATACAAGAAACATATTGCCAACAATCTCCCCCTTTGGACTTGATGGCAACCATGATCAGAAGTATACAGGAGTATATTCAGCAACAACATTCTCCCCCTTTGACATCAAGGGCAAAGGGTAAATCAAGATCCTTTGTACCGTTAATACCATAATCCCCCTGAGATCAAGCTGAAACTTCTTAACATAATAATCAATGAAGTCCATGTCTCTATAACTCAACCTATCACAAAAAACTCAACTACCCAACCAAGTGGGTTTACAATGTTTGAACGAGTCCTTATATGATTGAATATTACAATTTTACATCATAGGTCTTAACATGACCTTTTCATCAAATTACAGAAATGCCTTATACAATCAAGACCAAAGAATCTCAAACATGAGATCAGATCACAACAAATAAAGAGAATGCCAACAATGCATCCTTTCCACATGACCAATGCTCCCCCTTAGCCTGTGCATCCTGAACACTTTCAACAACAAATAATCAATGCATCTTTATCAAAAACATCAGAGAATGAAACCGAATTATGAGAACTGGAACACCACCAGAGATACCAAACAACACCGTAGCTGTGCTGAATAATGCTGACCCAAAAAAATTCTGTCAGCAAACACCCATACGCGGTTTTCATGTATATACGCGACTGTCCTTCATGAAATCCGCGTATCCAATTTAATCTTCTGAATTTAAGAATATCTGATCCTCTGCATGGCAGAGACTACTCCAAGCTTCTGTCTGAGATATTCGAACGCTTCCCTGGGTAAAGGTTTGGTAAATATATCAGCAACTTGTTCTTTGGAGGGAACATACTCCAACTTCACCTTTTGTTCAAGCACTTGTTCACATAAGAAGTGATACTTGATGGGAATGTGCTTGGTCTTGGAATGCATAACATGATTCTTTGAGATACTGATGGCACTTGTATTATCACACATAATGGAGATAGGAGGTGAACATTTGATTTGAATGTCTTGTAAGGTTTGCATCATCCAAAGAAGTTGAGTGCAACATGATGCGGCAGCTACATATTCTGCTTCTGCTGTAGATAAGGCAATAGAGTTTTGCTTCTTGCTGAACCAAGATACTAATCGGGGTCCCATATAGAATGCACCACCACTAGTGCTTTTATGATCATCAACATTTCCAGCCCAATCTGCATCAGTGTAAGCATGAAGAGTGAGATCAACATTCTTTGGATACCATAGTCCAAAGTCTTGAGTTCCTTGTAGATATTTGAATATTCTTTTGATAGCCTGAAGGTGAGACTCTTTTGGATTAGCTTGGAATCGTCCAACAATCCCAACTGCATGCATAATGTCTGGTCTAGTCCCAGTGAGATAAATTAGACTTCCTATCATAGATCTGTATTCTGGTTGATTCACCGTGGGAGAATCATCATGAGAACTGAGATTACATCCGGTTATCATTGGTGTACTTACAGGTTTGCACTCTTCCATGCCATACTTCTTCAGAATTTTCTTAAGATATTTTGCTTGTGATAAGAATATGCCATCTGTTGTTTGTTGCACTTGCAAGCCAAGAAAGAATGTTAGTTCCCCAAGTAAAGACATTTCAAATTCTTGCTGCATATCAAAAGCAAATTTCTGACTCATAGACTCTTCATTACTTCCAAAAATGATATCATCAACATATACAACCACAATCAATAGTTTATCATTTTCAGTTTTTGCGTATAAGTTGCTATCAGCAGACCCCTTTGAAAATCCTTGTCGATGAAGATATTTGTCAAGACGATAGTACCATGCCCTTGGAGCTTGTTTGAGACCATATAGAGCCTTTTTAAGTCTACAAACAAGTTTTTCATCATTTCCCAAAATGAATCCTTCTGGTTGTTCTATATAAACTTGTTCTTCTAGATCACCATTGAGAAAAGAAGATTTAACATCCATTTGATAAACTTTGATTTGTTGGAAGTTTGAAAAGGCAAGAAACATTTTTATGGCTTCAAGTCTAGCTACAGGAGCAAAAGTTTCTTCAAAGTCTATACCTTCTTGTTGAGCATACCCCTTGCAAACAAGTCTAGCTTTATTTCTTATAACATCCCCATTCTCATTTAACTTGTTTTTGAATATCCATTTAGTTCCAATGACATTTTTGCCATGAGGTCTTGGTACTAATTCCCAAGTGTGATTCTTTTCAATTTGATCAAGCTCTTCATTCATGGCTTGAATCCAACATTCATCTTTGCTAGCTTGATTGAAATTGTGTGGTTCAATCGTGGATAGAAATGCCAGATAGCTAGAAGATCCCACAAGAGTCCTCCTTGTTTGTACACCTGATTCCTTGTCTCCCAAAATTTGAGATTCAGGATGATTCTTTTGAACATATCTGGATGGAGCCTTTTCAGATAAATCATCTTCAGGTTCTTCATTGGATCCACTGTTTATATTATTTCCATTTGATGTAGAAGGACAAAAATCACCATCATCTTCTTCTGTTGCTTGTTTTTCTTCTTTAGGAGCTGCAGGAGACTCATCAATAACAACATCAATACATTCAATAATCTTTCGAAGCCTTTTATTGTAACATTTGTATGCTCTGCTTGTAGATGAGTAACCAAGAAGTATCCCTTCATCTGATCTAGGTTCAAACTTGCCAAGTTTTTCATCATTATTTTTGATAAAGCATTTACTTCCAAAAACTCTAAAATGCTTCACAAAGGGAGAATTACCATACCAGAGTTCATATGGAGTTTTGTCACTATTTACACGAACATGTGCCTTGTTGAGAATGTTTACCACTGTATGTGCTGCTTCTCCCCAAAATGTGTCAGGTGTTCTAGAATCATCAAGCATAGCTCTAGCCATTTGTTGAACTGTTCTATTCATTCTTTCTGCTACGCCATTTTGTTGTGGAGTGCCAGCTACAGAAAACTGTCTTTTTATGCCATGTTTTTCACAAAATTCAAGGAATTCATCTGATGTATATTCTCCTCCTCGATCAGATCTAAGACACTTGATTTTTAGATCTAATTCATTTTCAACCAGTGCTTTAAAGATCTGAAATTTCTCAAATGCTTCATCTTTGTGTTTAATCAACCCAATCCAACACATTCTAGAGAAATCATCAATAAATAAGATATAGTATTGTTCACCACTTGGTGACTTTTTCCTCACAGGTCCACATATGTCAGTATGAATGAGTTTAAGAGGCTTACTTGATGATCCTTCCTTGGCATTAAATTGCACTCTGGTTTTCTTACCTAATTAGAAATATTTGCATATGATACTTTCAGGTAGAGTAATATTGGGAAGATCACGAACAGCCTTAAGTCTGCTTGATTTGTTGATTTGAGAGAAGCTCAGATGCCCCAACCTTCTATGCCATAGCCAGTTTTCTGAAGATCTACTCAAGTAACATTGATCTTTGCAGTTCTTCAATACATACAGGTTGCTTGGAGTTCTGTTTCCTTTTATAATTGTTTTACCTGTATCAAGATCACGTACCACACATTCTTTTGAACTAAAGACAACTTCAGTTCCTTGATCACACATTTGACTTACACTTAACAGGTTATGCTTTAATCCATCCACATACATGAAATTATTAGCTTTCACCTTTTCTTTTAGAAAAATAGACCCTTTTCCCTTAATGATAGCAGGAGTATCATTTCCAAATGTAACATTCTTTTCTTTTTCTAGAGCACTATATGCAAGAAGTTTGGTTTTGTCACCTGTCATGTGTTTTGAGCATCCAATATCAATATACCATTGATTTTCTTCACCTTCTGAAAATAAAGCTATGCCGCAATTTTGAACCTGTAATTCCTCTTTTTCCACACTTTGGAGCTTGAAGGAAAATGCTCTTTTGGCTGGATTTTGCTCCTGCATTCAGATTCTTCATGGCCAAAGTTATTGCAATAAGCACACTCAACTTCATTTTGAAGAGGAGAAAAGTTGTTATAGGTATTCTTATTTGTTCCAATATCCATCCTTTTCTTTCTTGCTTCTCTTGTCATGATGGTTTTATATGCAACACATTGAACAACTTTATGACCAAAGTTGTGACATGAGAAACATTTTCCATTGAAGAATTTCCGCGATCATGAAATCTTCTACTTGAATTTACCTGTTGGTTGGTGTTTCTTTGAAAGGTATTCTTGTTAGTGTTCTTTGAATTGAGATGGTCATGCTTTACCTGTGAAGATTCTTTATTCCCTTGCTGAGTGGCAGAATGTTGTATACTGGCTGTAGCTGCTTTTAGATAATTTGGTGCTGAAATCTGAGAAGATTCTCCGATGTATCCAAGACGTGTCTTTATAAAAGGAGAACATTGTACCTTGATAATATCATCTAAGGATTCAGATCCTTTAGCAAATCTAAGATTCAGAGTCTTTACTTTCTCAAGTTCTTTTCTTAGACTTACTATTTCACATTCTAATTTCTAATTGTGTTTCTCCTTTTCTTCAAGCCCATTTTTCTAGGTTTCTATGGATATTTAATTTCTTCTGAAGTATATTTTACTTTCTTCTAAGCATATTTTTGAGTTGGATTGAATCTATCAAGAAAATCATTGTCCTCAAAGCATCCATAAAAGTATCTTTTTCTTCTCTAGATTCCTTTTCAAATGCCATGAGAAGTCTAAGATCTTGTTCACATTCTTCCTCACTGTCAGATAACCCATCACTGTCTTCATGAGTATAGTAAATTTTTCTAGTGCTAAACCGGTTTTTATTTCTTCTTGCTACTTCCTTTCCTTTTTCATGTGTTTCTTTGTGAGGACGCTTAGCAGCATAATGACCAACTCTTCCACAAGCAAAACATTTGAAAGGAAGCTTACCTCTAAACTGTCGTGTACCAAGTTGGAGTTTCTTTAAAAAATTTACCTCGTCTTCTTCTAAGATATAACCTGATCCTTAAGTTTCTTGTACTTCTTTCCCTTTTGTAGAATCTCTAAAGATGACTTCTTTGACTTCAGATGGTCCTCCTCTTCTCATTTCATATGCAGTTAGTATGCCATGAAGTTGCACCACAGTAAGATTTTGAAGATCCTACTTTTCTTCAAGAGCAGAAACTTTTGACTCAAATTTTGTCTTTAGTGATCTTAATTTTTTTTCAACCAAAGTAGATTCAGTTATTGTTTCTCCCAGATTTCTCATACGATTTACAATATCATCAAGACTTAAAAATAAATTTGCAATGCTCTCCTCATTATCCATTTTTAGATTCTCATATTGAATTCTGAGAGTTTGGAGTTTAGCACCTTTTACCTTTGCATCACCTTCATAACTTAGAATACTTGTCCATATTGCCTTTTTATTTCTTCAGATTCACCAATGACTTGATAAATTTCAGATTAGTTAGACTTCCTAATAGAGCATTTAATCACTTTTCATTTGTTTACATTCTTCTTCCGTTGGATCTCGTTGGTGCCGTACGGATATTGATATCCTCCTTCAACAATAATTGCATATCTGCTCCCGGAGACTAAAGATAGATCTCATCCTTGCTTTCCACATTGAATTGTTTCATGAAGAGCTTGAGTCTAGATATATGTTGTTCTTTCACTGCTCATCTTGGTTGAACTTCATTCTAAATGCCAAGCTTTTTCAAAGGACCTTCTCCGTTAATATAATTATTAAAAAATAATGAGGGGGGGGTGAATTAGTATTTAGAGCTGACTGAAAACTTTTTACTTTTTCTTTCTCTTAAAACCATACGCTACTTTACTGAACCCAACTCGCGTATACATGCGGATATCCTTAAGAAAACTTGCGTATGTCCAGAGATCTTATTATGCATTTAATTCTTTACTTATATCATTGCATCATTCATTCATCAGATGTTTAGGCAAGAAAAGCACAAAATAATAAATGTATCAAACTAATTGCACACATACACAGACACAACACCAATATTTTAGAAACACAATTTTTAAGAAAACCGTTATTACGTTCTCTTTTCTTCATATTTATTATATGAAAATCTCTACACCCCTAGGGGCCGGCGTTGTACTTATCCCAAAGACAGGCACCCACTCCCAGACACGAAACTATCTCGCTCTCCCCACCACTACGAAAGAAGGGAGCTCCAACCCCGATCTCGTCACTGCCCGACTCCCCATGTGAGCTGGCTATCCCCCCGCTCGTTTTACCAACTACCACCGGAAGGGAGCTACAACCCCTTCGACCAAGGCGCCTGTTCCCCGCACCACCATATTTCTTCATTTTCTGACCTTGCGCCATCTTCATGATTTTGTCAGTAGATCAAACTAGAGATTTATCATCATCAGATCTAGAGATCTTGAACCATCATTATATCCATGGGTGCATCATAGCTTCAGATATGTCAATTAAGAACAAAGTTCATTCATGCATATATTCCTTAGAGAGATTTATTCATCAACAATCCTTACACATGCACACCTTGCACTATGATCTTCTTCCCCTTAAATAGATTTAGCTTTTACCAATACCATGAGCCAAAACCGCACAACTTTCGATGGTATTCTTGGACGGAGTCAAATAAACCATACAACGCTCAATATTGTGTGCCAAAACCATGGTAATGCCCCTTGGTATTATAACTTTGGAGCGCAAAAGGGCATACACGACTTGGGACGTACTTATCCGCGTACATACGCGACTTTGCTTTTACAAACCCGCGTATACATTGTTCTATATGGAAAAAGTCAATCTACTTGTATAGAACTGCTGATGGATTTCTGAGATTCTTCATACAGTCATTAGCTGCATCCTTTGCCAGAGAGTTTCCATCAAGGACAACCAATTCAATATAGTAAGATACAAGAAACATATTGCCAACATATCATTTGCATAATAATTTGCTGTTTCACTTGGGAAAGTTATGTATACCACAGGGGGAGAGATTAAGCCTGATGAGAGAAGCTCATTCTTCTCTTATTGCTGGTCATTTCGGTGTAAGCAAAACGGTGGCACATCTGCAGAGGTATTGTTATTGACCTCGCATGGTAGATAGTGTTACACATTTCATTAGAGGTTGTTCATTATGTGCTACAAGAAAGCCTAGCAATAGGAAGCTTGGATTGTATACGCCATTGTCGGTACCTTCTAGACCATGGGAAAGTGTTTCTATGGATTTTGTTGGGGGATTACCATTATCTAGAAAGCAGCATGATTATCTTTTCGTAGTAGTTGATCGTTTCAGCAAGATGTGTATTCTTATGCCATGTAAGAAAACTATAACTGCTGATTTATATTTTCAACATGTATGGGTTCATTATGGCTTGCCTACTTCTATTGTTAGTGACAGGGATTCCATATTTGTTGGGAATTTTTGGTCCAATCTATGGAAGATGATGGACACCAAGTTGAAGAAGAGTACTGCTTTCCATCTGCAAACAGATGGCCAAACAGAGGTAGTGAACAGAACCATTGTGCATCTTTTGAGAGGGTATTGCAGCAAGCATCCAAAGCTTTGGGATGAGCATTTGCATTACATTCAGCATGCTTACAACCGGGCCAAACACTCTTCTACAAATACTTCGCCATTTGAAGCTTGTTTTGGATATTTGCCTAAGTCACCATTAGACTTCATTCTTGAGAAGGATATTGCCATTGATGGGCATAGTGACGTTGACAAAGCTCGCATGTTCATTGAAAGAATTCAGCTCATTCATCAGCAAGTTCAAGAACAGCTTGAAAAGAGTCAAGGCAAGTACAAAGAAAGACATGACAAACATAGAATTGATCACAAGTTTCAGGAAGGAGATGAGGTATGGTTGCATATAATTAAGGATAGAATGCAAGGAGAAGGTAAAAATTTGAAGCCTATTCATTATGGTCCATTCAAAATCCTTAAACAAGTTGGAAATAATGATTTTCAACTAGATTTTCCTTCATACATGCAAATGTATTCCGTTGTTAATGTGGAGAATTTACGTTTGTATGAACCTCCTCTTATTGATGATTCTGAAAATCATGTTCAGCTACCATCCATAGAAGATTTCTCGCCAGAATTTTTGGATGAGTTGAAAGAAGATGCAATCCTTGATAGAAGGACACGCACTTCAAGGAGGGGAGATGTTGATTATCTAAGGGTTGGTTTAAAAGGCAGTAAACCAAGAAAAGAAAAGTGGATGGAGTTGGAACAGGTGAGGAGGCTGTATCCTCACCTTCTTAACAAGTAATTGAAAGATTTTGAGGGTCCAAAAGATTCCCATTTGGGAGGTGTGATCAGGAGATCAAGTCTCTTGTAGAAAAATGCTCAAAAATGAAGTTGCTCAGAATTGGTCCGAACCAGATCGACTAGAAAGATCTCAGAAAAATGATCCTGTAGACATGAACGGCACTGAAACCCGACACCGTATGAGGAAGATATTCAGCTTTGAAGTTTGCCAATTTCAGTAAAAGGATGGCCAAATTTGACTTTATAAAAAATATTTTTATTTAAAAAAAATAATATTCCATAGAATATTCTGCGAAATATTCTGCAGGCAGCCAATGAAAGGGTGCCACGTGGCCCCAAGGTCGAACGAAATGGCGTTTAATTTTTTTTTGTTTGTGTCATGGCAGGAATCGACCCCGGGTCGGGCTGATGGAAACGGAGCGACCTGGCCATTGGGCCACACAGTGGTTCTTGTTATAATATGGCATCGAATTATATTTAAATGTTAAATGTTGTTTGGGCAAGGCCCGAAAGGGGGCCAGCCCCCTCCATCATATGAGCAATCACACGGAACCGTGGCACAATCTTCTAGTGCGCAAGTGGCGGGGTTGTGGTCTCATGGACCGGCGTTGCACATTTAAATGTTATTTTAAACATTAAAGTTCTCCGTTGATAACTCAAAGTTTTTCAAACAAACTCCGACAGTTATGGTCACATGGCCCTTATCTTTTTAGGCCCCTCCAATTCGGCGGTAATTTCGGCGGCGTGCCAAATATGGCGCCAGTCTCCAATTTAGTCGGCGCTATCTGGCAGTTCTCCACATTTAGTGGAGTTTTTCTAGGTGACACTGGGCAAACTTCAGTTAGCTATAACTTTGGCTAGGGAAGTCCATTTCGGACGAATTGTTTTTTGATTTTGGGGTATTGAAGCATTCTGGAGCTGTTGGGACAGGTTGCAGAGCCATCAAGGTGCTCTATCAGTGATTTTACCAGAGATTTTGATTGTGGAGCCACCAGGGCCTAATGAAAGATCAACTGTGTTGGACTATACTCATCCATTGGAGGTGAATGAATAGTCGATTTATACTGATTTCAGTCCTCTGTTTCTGAATTTGCAGCTTATTTTTCCTTTTGAGGCTTTCTACACAGTGTAATTCTTAATTTGAGCATTAATGAAAGAGGGAAAAGCCTAATTAGAGGCTTTTGGACCCAACAGAGGTAGCCCAAGAGAGGGGTGAACTGCTTAAGAAAATGATTACTGTTATGCTGTGCATTTTTGTTGTTATATTTCAGATTTTGATTCATTAAACAGTAACTTTTCATAAGTACACTTTTCTCAATCAAACTTATACAGTGAACACAACTCCTTAGTTTCACTTCAAACCACATTACTTCATTTTCAGAATACTTGAACTTGCTTATTCACACATAAAATTTTGATTAATGAATACTTTGCACATAAAAAAATATTTTCATTGATTGGATCTATTTAAGTGTTTACATTATATTTCTTTAGGCAGAGCCAGTTTGTGGGCCAGAAGCTTCTGGTTTCATCCTTTCTAGTAAAGGTGAAATAACCAGTAAAAGCCCCCTACTGTAAATCTCTGTATAAGAAATACTTTGTTCTCACAATTTCAGATCAAGGTGCAACTATTTTTCTACATAAATGGAGGAAATATTAAGGAACACAGGCATTGGAGGGGAATGGCAGCACAAACGTTCCCACATTTCAAGGAGTTTAGATTCATACAAATATGCTCTCCATATGGAAGAGGGTCACAAATTGGCTCTGATTCCTTTTGAACCAAATTCAAATGGTCAACAAAAATTTCAAAAAAGGAAAAAGAAAAAAAGAAAAAAAGGATGCAAAATGTCAATTGTTAATTCCTTATTCACCTTGATGTATGTTCAGTTAAATTGTTAGTTTACTTTCATAGTCTCTATGTCGAGAGGCATATTTCTTTCGAGAATGTTAACATCATATGCAAAATGCAATTTTAATTTTTATTATGATGAATAAAATTACGTGCCTTTTTCCTTGAAAAAAAAAAGACCCTAACTTGAAGTGCACAAATAAATAAAATATCTACCCTAAAAAAAATGAAATTAAAATAAAATTAAATGAGTAAATAAATTATATTGGAAGAGAGAAAATAAAATATACCTTCACCGTTAGTGCCTTGGGGTCTTTACTTTCCTTTTAACGCAATGCTTCTTGCAATAAGAATATGATACCTTCACTGTTAGTGCCTTGGGGTCTTTACTTTCCTTTTAACGCAATGCTTCTTGCAATAAGAATATGATTGGAGTCATTTTCCACCTCCAAGTTGGAATAAAATAATCAATTTGAAATTATGAAAGTCCTAACTTTATAAGGAGGTTAAATATAAGTCTAAAAAAATAATTAACCAAATGAGACTTGAAAGGGTTTATTAAGTAAAAACAATGAAATAGAAAGACAAAATGCAATGATATTTTACTTAACTATTTCATTAATTTATTTAAGAAACATTAAAAATGATTATACCTCTTTAGTTGTTTTTACCTTATGTTTATCTTGATGACTTGATAGAGTTTAGACTTTTAATTGATTTCCATTAATTCCACAAAGCATTTGCAAAATGCAAAACTCCAAAACAAATGGTATAAATATTTCCTTTATTTTCTCTAACTTCCAATGAGTAAAAGTGAGTTAGAGAAGCCTCTTTTATAAGAGAAGAGGTGTTTCAAAGCCATCATTCAATACAATGTGCTTTAGAATACCATGTGCTTCTTGCAAGTGGTGTTTTAATAAATTCCTAACTTTCTTTTTCATCCAATATAACACTCCAATTTTGTGGTAAAAATCCACATGTATGAACGTTAGTTGGTCAAAACATGCGATTGTTTTTACAACAAAATAGCTAGGTCAATTTTAACCCAATGTTCTATTATGATCTCGTTTTGGAAAACTTGTATCCAATTTGAATCTATTGACATTAATCTAATGGAAATTTTCTTACTATGTCAAAATATAATTTCCCCTAAAGTTGGAGACCCTAAAAAATTATACTTTGACCACCTCTAACCACCCACTTCTATGAGAATATTCCTTCAAGTGACTCATGCATTCTCCACATGCTGGAAAGTATGTGATTTGCTATATTGATGCCTTATGTTGATGTGGCATCCATGCTATTACAAACTTAAGACGATGTGTATGAATTTCAATGTTTAACACCCCAACCTATGATGATGAATCAAAATCCAAACAAGATGTAAGGCATGTGTTGTCATTGCGAAAAACACCCTCCAAAAGGTTTTCCTATAATTGAATTTTGGAGCCGACTGTGGATCTTGCGATTGGTCGTTTTGTGGTCACTTCTTGGCCGGTCAGAGTCACTTGCTCACACATGCTCAATCTGCAACAAGTTCGCTAGTCCATTATTTTATAGAAGCTTGAATAAACATAGCACAATCCATCAAGATAGTGTGTGCAATGGTCAACCCATGTTGACAGTCAGTGCACATTATTATTGACAGTCCCACAATTTTGGCTGCATTTGTACTTCTATCTTGGTGAGATTTTCAAATTGTCGCTTTTGTGCACCTTCACTTTCACGAGTGTCATTTTCATGCTTTCGACTGCTGCTTTTGATTGATTTCACTTTAATGAGGGTCTATTTCATGTTATCTTCGTTGTGGCATGTGTTGCTTTCACCGTCATTCACATATCACAAGTGTCACTCCCCCTTTTCCCTTCATATAGTAAATATTGTCATTTGACATATTAAGTGTCACACAATGTACATTTGCTTGTTTTGGTGGTTTCAAGAGGTTATATTTGTGTAAATGAGTGTATCTTACCGTGTAAACATCCTCCACACTTATTTCCAAAGTTTTAAGAATTGTCGCACAAGTGTCGTCACGGTCGTCGTAAAGTGTATCTTTATTGTCACATTTGTTGTTAGTTTCTCTAGTACCATATGTGTTCTAGGCACAAAATTTTGTGGAGAGGCTAAAATACACGAGATATCCAAAACCCAGAAATAGTTTTTTGAAATTCCACTCAGAAGTGTCTCAATTATATTATTAACTATTTTTTAAATATTTCCTAAGTCTAAACTTAGGGAATATGGTTAATTAATCAATATTAAATGAGATAAGGTGAGAATCATCTAAAAACTCATACAGATCAATCCATATATTATCCTAGCCATTTATTAAGTTTTAATCTGGGATGTTGGTTCTTAACAGTGGATTATAAGAGGAGATCGATGTGGTGATGGAGAAGACACTTGACCACTTCGATTTCTTTGGCAGATTGATATCCAGAGTAGCAACAGTTAGTTGCTGGAAAGATCCAGAGATAGAAGAAGTGAGTGTGGTGCAGGGAAAGTGATCCAGAGGAAGATTTCCAGATCTCGAGAGGCAGCAACAAGAGGGTCGAGTTATTCCGAGTGGGACAATGCAAAGGACTGCGCAGTAGCTTCAGAGAGGGCAGTTTGATTTGCTGGAGAGAAATTCATTCTCAGTTCCGGAGGCTGAGAAGAGATTCCAGAGGGTCAGAGAGATGATTTCCTCAAAATAAAAAGGCAGAACAACTTCATCAGAGACTGGTTGAAGACTTGACATCATAGAGACTGCACAGTGTGACGCAAAGGCTTTAGGAGGCCGAGTTTTCTGTAGGCAGATTGTGTCAGGATTACTTGTGGAGGAAGGGTAATTCCCTTCAATATTTTTGCCCAGATTTTTCTTGTTGTGGATTTCCAATTTCAAGCATCCATATTATACTCATATTTTCACTGTTGCATAATAATAAAAATCCTCACTACTACATCAGTTTTTCCACATTGGCTTTTTCCAGGGACTTTTGTCCAAAAATAATTGTGTCATATTTTATCTGTGTGTGCTAGCATCTTAGTTTCCAACATGATTTATTTTCTGCAGAATTTTATTTGAAAAGGTTGTAGTGTGTTTATTTCGATATTTGTCATACTAGATAAATTGTTAAATAATTAACAATTAAGAGAAATAATGCCAGTTGCTATAATAAGATTCTAGTTTTTGATTTTTCACATGGTATCAAGGCGTGATTTTTCAACCCGGGAGCTTAGAAGTGAAAGAAGTAATTTCACCATTTAGTGAGAGTAGTAGGCTAAAATTCTCAGGAGAAGCTCATACCATTTCTAAGAAGGCCGAGTTGCTTAAGGAAGCTCGATTTTTCTAGGCAGAGAGGTAGAAAAATTCGATTTTCCAGATCGAGTGATTCCATAGGCGGAGGGAGCAACTTAGATTTTTTGTTTGGTAGATTTTTGGCTAGACGCAGAGAATTTTGCAGCAGGTTTCTAAAGTAAAGCCAACATCAGGTGGAAGAGAGAGAAGCACACACATCAAAGGGAAAATTTTCCTCAGGGAACTTCAAGTCTCAAAATTTTGATTTTTCCATGGAAAATTGGCGGTAGCAGCTAGTAGATTCATGAATTCGAAGAGGGAGTGCAAGTAGCAGAGCAAAAACCAAACAACTAGAAAGAGGGAAATTTTCAGGTTTATTTTCTCCAGATATTTGAATTTTTCATATTTTATAGCTTTGTAGAGATGGTTGTACGACATTTCCAGAGAAGGTCATATGAGTTTGTCGGATTTAATATCTAGACAAAATAATGACTTTGAGTTGCCAGAGACAGGTGTTGGAGGAGGCGCGAGTTATCTAGTGTGAGATGCAAAGTGTAGAAGGGTCCCAAGCAAGGACAAGGCTCAAAAGGAGATAATAGGGAAAAAAAATCTAGGTGGAGGAGTTTGAGACTCCAGTATGCCATATGGGCAGGATCCTTGAGGAGTCCACCTCATGGATCATTACCTAGCTATGAGGGCCCACGGTATTCAGTAGTAGGATGGATCAATGTAATTTGATGCAGTGAGAACCATAGTGACAATTGTAGAGACTAGTAGTAACCAGATGTTGGGGAGCATAGTGCATAGTTGGCAGTAGTGCATAATGGCACAATGCAGATTCAAAAACAATGCATATCCTTAAGAGAGAGTGTAGAGGCTAGTAGAAATCAGAGACTCGGGTGATAGATGCATTATACTGATCAAAATTGATTCAATATTTTAGATTTTTTTCTTTTTCTTTTTCAGTTGCATATGTTGTAGTAGCAACAACAACAAAGTTGCAGTGCAGATGTAGTGTTGGAACAATATAATAGGGTAAAAAGCAACACAAATTCAACATATACCAGAGTTTGACAATAGTTGGTGGGCAATAGCATCCCGACATCAACATTGTGACAAGATATGATGCAGAGGAAGGGCGTTGTGACAGGGTGTGTAGCATTGGAACACATTCCTCTCTAAGAGGGAGTGTTAATTTTTGTAGCATCAAATGTGTTCTAGCCACGAAATTTTGAGGATAGAATACGCGAGATCTTCAAAACCCAGAAACAGTTTCTTGAAATTCCACCTATAAGTGTCTCAATTAGATTATTAACCATTTTTAAAATATTTCCTAAGTCTAAACTTGGGGAATATGGTTAATCAATCAATATTAATTAAGATAAGGTGAGAATCATCTAGAAACTCACACAGATCAATCCATGGATGATCCTAGCCATTGATTAAGTTCTAAAATTGGTCGTTGGTGCTTCGACAATGGATTATAAGAGGAGATTGATGTGGCGACGGAGAAGACACTTAAGCAATTTGATTTCCTAGCAAATCAATTTCTAGAGTAGCAGCAGTAAGTTGTCGGAAAGAGCCAGAGATTGAAGAAGTGAGTGAGGGGTAGTGAAAATGATTCAGAGGAATATTTCTAGATCCGGAGAGGTAGCAACAATAGGGCTAAGTTATTCCTAGTGAGGCAGCACAAAGGACTTCACATTAGCTTCAGAGAGGTCAATTTGATTTGTTGGAAGAAATTTGTTCTTAGTTCTAGAGGCCGAGAAAAGATTCCAAAAGTTTGGAGAGAAAATTTCCTCAACAACAGAAGGAAGAATGATTTCATCAAAGTCTGGTTAAAGGGTTGACGTCATAAATAATACACATGGTGACGCTGACGTTTAAGGAGGCCGAATATTCTGTAGGCAGGTTGTGTCAGGATTGCTTGTGGAGGAAGGGTAATTCCCTTCAATAAATTTTCCCAGGTTTTTCTTGTTATGGATTGCCAGTTTCAGACATCCAGATTTTACTCATATTTTCACTACTGCATTATAATAAAAATCCTCACTGCTGCACCATTTTTACCACATTGGGTTTTTTCTAGGGACTTTTGTCCAAAAATAATTGTGTCATATTTTATGTGTGTGTGCTATCATTTCTCAATTTCCAGCGCTATTTATTTGCCGCAGAATTAAATTTGTGAAGGCTGTAGTGTGTTTATTTATATATTTGTCGTAGCAAATAAATTTTTAAATAATTAACAATTAGGAGAAATAATACCAGTTGTTGGAATAGGATTCCAGTTTTGGATTTTTCACACTTGTCGTAAGTTGCCGCAAAGTTTGTCACGACTTAGGGAAGTATTTTTTTCATGTGTTCTAGATGACCTATGTTGTGTCGTTAAGTGTTTTAAATGTGTCATCACAATATGTCTTATCATTTTTCACATTAGTCTCATTGATCCAACACTTAGTCAAATTTTGGAAAATTTTCAGCAAGTTAGCCTCATCTGGTCTTCCTGAACTGCACATTGCGCAGTCCTAACCCTCAAGTTGAAACCCTACTTCTTGACACTGTTCAATGCATATTTATTACCTTCGATAACTTCACATTGCATAGATTCAATGCTCAAGCCCAGACCTTGGCCTCTAAAAGTGCACAATCATACCCTCCAGCCAAGCCTGAATTTCCTAGTCTCTAAGCTCAAGATCTACCCATGACTACCTGAATTATGCAACTGCGCAGTCACTGAGACTTTTCTTTAGCTTGTCACTTCTTTCTGGCTTAGTTAGTGGATCATCATACAAGATATAATACTAGGGGTTTAGAGGACTGATGTCGTCTTTTCATGAGTGGATTGCAGATGCAGGTACTCTATCATACTATGGAAAGATGATGGAGAAGGATATGGAGAAGGAGTGCATGATATAAGAAACCTAAGGAGATGAGGAGATAATATGATCACCAGGTAAGAAGACGAAGAACACTGGACTATAACAGAAGATGGAATATCAAGACCACATTGAAGACTACTTACATCCAAGTCATAAGGAGGAGGAAGAAGAAGAACATGCATCATATTTTCAAGAAGACACAAAGAAATAAGCAAAAAGACGTGACTTGAAATTTCCATGTCATGTAGTCCATGTCAACAGTGTCATGTCATGAGTCATCATATGCCACATAATTATTGTGGATTATGTAATTATCTATTCAAATTTATTGTAAAGTGGAAGTCTAAAGGACACATTCATCATATGAAGAGTCATGTAAAGTTGAATAGTCATGGGGGTATTAAAAGAGTCACAAGGAGGTGAATCATCACCCTATTAGTTATATATACACCTTCATTATATTAGCAAAGGAATTTTTACCTTGGCTTCTCCCATAAGGCATCAGAGAGACAAAGCTAGTTCTTTTGGGGAGCAAGTCATGGCTCCAACGCTTCACTATTGGAGCTATTGGTGTTCTTTGTTTACATGTGTCTTGAGAATTTTACTTAATATCAGAAGCCTCATGGCCAACACGTTCTTCATGCATTGATTATGAATATTTGTAAGACTATTATGTGAATATTTTTAATTCATGTTTGCTTTCATCTCTGCTAAATTAGTTGAACTATTTCGGTTATTTTAGTGTTTTTCATATTGAGAATGTGTTGTAATGGTTGCTATGGATGTCGTATCTTTGTGGACTATTCTGCTGGCTGTCAGACAAACCTCTCCTGTTTGTGTTGGTTACGGTGACCATCACATATTTTTGGACTATTCTTCTGGATGTTAGATGGATCCTTCTTGTTTACGTGTGTCTCTACTAGGGTAATACTATTACCTCTCTCTTAAGGGCTCACTTTTCTCCCTCTCCGCAACAGAAGAACCTCAACACACCTACAACCAAACACTCACCAGTCATGCTCAATTTCTTTTCGAAGGCACATATGCATTCATATCTCTTTCTTATAGTTAGAGTTAAGGAAAACCTCTAAGAAAATGCTAACCAAGTCGTATTATGGATGGGGCTCCTATCCCAAATGGTGTGAGATCTAATTGGGACCACATATTGGGGAGACCCCCTTGTTTGATGGATTTCCAACACCGTTAATAAAATGGTGCTAGAAGGAGGCCTAGATGACATGTTGTGCCTATTGAGTCTACTTTGAATCTCATATTCAAAATGGCTCTTCCCTAAATCATAATCCCGTGGTGTTTTTCTGAAGAGCTTAATCTTACCATCCCTGCAATTTTTTTCCATAACCTATCCCAATTTAAGTTCGATGGTGAGGGTGAATTAACTCTTCGTGAACATCTGTTCCAAGTTGTCTGATTTTTCCTTTCTAAAGGAATACTTTGCAAGGATGTCATGGCTATATTTCTCACCCTCACATTTGAAGGTCATATTAAGATATGGTATCACACGTTACTTTCTGCTTTTATCCATTAATTTGACCAACTTGTAAAGGAGTTTCATAAATCTGTTAACAGGTATGACTACCAGAATGTTCTTAAAATAATTAATCACCTAAGAATGAAACCTAATGAATCAAATGAGGATTTTTCCAATCGATTTCTTCACCTTTGTTATGAATTTATGGGAAAAGGCACATATTGGGATTTCTTTAATCAAAATTTTAAGAATTTGGTTCATTTCTCTTTGCATGGTGAATCGAAACCCCTGGATGCTTTGAACTCCCCAACTCTTGTAAATCATGAGACACCTCAAATTCATAGTAGGAACCTACTACACCTTTTTTTCCTTGTCCTCCTCCTTTTCGAGTTCCGATGTGGGTGCCTCATTGTAATGATAATAAAGTTGGGAAATCCACAAATAAAATCCCTGATCCATCTCTTCATTCTCATTCTGCTTCTCATGTTTCATATATAACGAAAGAAACCCCTCAGTGGCTTATGGAGCCTAGGTTGAAAGCTAATCCTTCCATTCCTCAAGATGAAATTGGCACTCTTAACATCAATCATGAATCTGGTTCCATTGAGGGTGTTACTTATTCAAGGGGCATGTGTCATCCTCTATCATATACATGTCATACTATATGTATCATGATCTGTGTGATCTATCCGATCCATCAACTAGCCCTTCACACTATCCTGATTTTTGAGTTATTGGTTCAAATTGCCGTCATATACAAGGCATTCACATTACATTGGTAGATGAGGAGGAAAGTGAAGATAAATTTTATCTCTCTTCCCTTTTTCAAAGTACCCCATGTTAAGATGATGCACTTCCATTCTAAAATTATTTTCAATCTGTTAATCTCAGTAGAAAATCAAATGTAATAAATTCTTTCAATCAAGATATAACATTGGGTAGTAGTCATTCTTATGGTGATAATTTTGTTGACGTAAGTGATGAAAAATGCCCAAGTGCACCAGTTGATGTTTCAGTTTCTCATGAAGATTATAATTTAGATCTAGAATCTGATTCGGTAAAAGAATATGTCCTTATCGAAACTTCCCCTTCATCTTTCTACCCCTTGTGATCTACTGTTTGTAATGCATCTACATGTGATGAATATATTTCATGCTCTTCAAGTTCATCGGATGAGTTCACTTCTTAATTGACACAAGGCAGTGAGGTTTTCCATGAGCAAATAAAAAATAACAAAATCATTGGGTATTATTTCCATCCCTCATAATATCTTCTCTTGTATGAAGACAACTATTCAAATAATCTTTCTCACGAAATTTCTTTGGTTAATACATCTTTGGATTTACGATCATAAGAATATTTCAACTCGAGTAATATGGTTGTTGAAGTTGAAAAACCTAGTCAAATTAGTGACAAAGATGGATGCCATTCAGTGAGCATTGGCCTTATTGAAACCAATGGTGGTAGTTATCCTCACACCATGCATGATCTGTTTCAATATTCATAATGTTATTTTACAAACCTTGAAATTTCCAATACTTGTCAGGAAGTAGAGGAACTTCAACTTCCATTAATGGTTATGTCAGGATATCGCAACTCTGGTAAGCCACTCAAACTAAGTTAGATATGGTTTCTCTCGCACAATTCTTCTCTTTGCATGATTTCACTCGATGTAAATTTATTTTTAAAAGATGTTTGGTATTTCGAGTGTAATCTTTAAAACTTTCTAAATTATTTCTGATTGGATTTGAGATTTTATTTCACATGGTCCATCTCCATGCAAGGCTCTTGTACTTAACTCGAGTTTGGAATATGTTTCTCTCATAGAGTCATGGAATTGCGAAGTTGATCATTTCAAATATTATATTTGGTCGATGGAATCATGCCTATCATATTCATTTCTTAATAGTAAGCTCCTGGTTTTTCTTGTGAATTTTACATTGCAAATATTTCCCTTCATCGCACCCAAAATCCTCTTGAGTGCTAATGAATGCATGAGTTATTTTGTGAATCCAATTCTTCCCCGTGGATTAAATTCCGACTGGTTTCATATATTTTCTATACTAGCATTCCTTTCCAATTATTTTGATGATTATGATTCTTGTATAGTTTTTCACCAGTTACGGGAAAATGGTTTATCACATTCGACATGTGAGGAAGTTGATTCTATTATTTGGATAAGTTGCAGTTCATTTTGGTTCATCTTTTAAAAATTGGGAATCTTATGTTTTAATAAGTCCATTTGATCATGATTCTATCTATCATGACTATCGTTAAACTTACGATTTTCCCATCATCACATCCAATGCTAGTTGTTTTACATCCTTTGATATTCATGGTTTAACATATTATCTTTCAAATACTTGTCAAATGGTTGAGGCACTTCAGCCTTCAATGATGGTCATGTCAGGTCCTCATCGTCTTGAAAAGCTAGCTAAATATGATCAGAATAGTTGTATCTCGCACTGAGATTCTCATCTGGACCCTATGCTTCTAATTGAAAATTAATATTTTCAAGGATTGGTGGATTTCAAGAGGATTGTTCTGAATTTCACGATCCAATCTATGATTGCCTGGAAGAATCTTTCTTAGCACTCCATTTTGTGAATAAAAAGTTTTGGTCTTTTCTCATGCTTGCTAAGAAGGATGAAACAGATGGCGAAACATTCAAAATAATCTTTTGAGGTTTGTTGAATGATGGTTCTCAGTGAAAAGGTAAGAATTTAAATTCATTAGAAGTAGTGGCTATGGCCTATCTTTCTATGCACAGGAAATACCTTCTTTCTGTTGTGAAAGTTCTTAAATATCTTATCTTTTCTCTTGCAGATTAATTTATATTATTTTTAATCGATCGTATCTTTGTGATTGCAGGTCGGGAAAAACTATGGTGGATTCCCTGAAAATTTAATTATACTTGACCTTGACCTTCTAGTTGTTAGGTTATGAGTAGTACTAGTTGCATTCTACTTTCCCCTCCCTTCACTCACTCAGCACTTGGTCTCTTTAGTATTTCTTGTCTTTTCTTACTTCCATCTTGCATCATGTTGGGTTTAGCCTCCTACTATTTGTTCTTTGGTTTCACTTTCCTATTGTTTCGTGTCTTTTCCTTTCTATTTTTTTGATAATACTTTTGCATGAAGCATGTACTATTTTTTCTCGAAAGACAATGTGGCAAAATAGAGAAGGACTTTGTGACACTGCAACATTTGGCTAACTCTCTGTCCTTCTTCCCTGTCTTGGTTACACCATTTGGTTGATGGTGTTACGACAGAAAATACGATCCTTGCGTTAGGAAAAGCCTTGTGTTGAACCATGATCTCCATGTATATTATGTAAAACCTCATGCTTGCACTTAGGTTGTTATGTTTCAGTGTTTTCAGGATGATCCAATAAAGTAGATAAGGACAAGGGGAAAATCCAAACGAGAAAACCTAAATCAGAGGTCTTTATATGATTCTCTAAAGGAACAACCTCTCCTGTTCTCAATAAGTCAGGATCCCTCTTCCACCCATAAAATGAATAATTTCCTATGCACAATCCTATTTAAATATATAAATAAAGTTAAAAGAAGAGAAAGGCTTCCCGCGCAAAGAAGTAAAGCAAGAAATCCATTGGGGTATGGAGCAATGTTTGTGTTCTAGTAGTGACTCCGCTGGGGTATTGTCCAGGCCTACTAGTAGTAGAGAAACACCAAAGATGAAAAAATATACTCTAAAAATCGAAAGCTTGCAAGGTTCATTAGCCTATCCTTATTCGAAACATTATGTGATCATTGATCTATGTGTGTGTTTAACCAAGAAAAGGAATGAAGGGGACTATGTTTATGCATGGGGTAAGTGGGGCAACCATGGTAATCTGAATGATGAATCAATACTCCATGAAGACTTAGACCCTGGACGAAATAATTGATCAAGTCAAAGAAGCTAGAGTTCTACCAGTGCGTCACCAAGTGTTGTTGCTGTGACAAACACCATCTAAAATTTTCCTTGTACTTGAGTTTTGGAGCCTACTATGGATCTTGCGATCGGTCATTCCGTGGTCACTTCTTGATCTGTCAAAGTCACTTGCTCACACATGCTCAATTTTCAATAAGTAAATGAGCTCCTTATTTTACGAAAGCTTGAATAAGCATAGAAAAATCCATCAAGACAGTGTCTGTGCAATGTTCAACCCATGTCAATAATTAGTGTACACAGTTATTCACAATCCCTTACTTTTGGTTGCATTTGTAGTTATATCTTGGTGAGTTTTTCAAACTGTAGTTTTTTCACACCTTTTATTTCACGAGTGTCATTTTCATGCTTCTGACTGTAAGTTTTGATTTATTTCACTTTAATTATGGTTTCTTTCATGCTATCTTCACTATGGCATGTGTCGATTTCACTGTCGTTCGCACATCGCAAGTGTCGCTCCCCCTTTTCTCTTCATATAGTAAATATTGTATTTTGGCATATTAAGTGTTAGATGATGTACATAAGCTTTTTTTGGTGGTTTAAAGAGGTTATATTTTTGTAAATGAGTTGATATTACCATGTAAACATCCATCGCACTCATTTCCAAATTCTTAAACACTGTCGCACAAGTGTCGTCACGGTCGTCGCAAAGTGTATCTTTAGTGTCGTACTTGTTATAAGTTGTCGCAAAGGTTGTTGCAACTCAGGAAAGTATGTTTTTCATGTGGTTTGGATGATCTATGTTTTGTCAATAAGTGTTCTAAGTTTATGACCACAGTCAAGTCTTATCATTATTCACATCAGTCTCATCAATCTAACATTTAGCCAAATTTCAGAAAAATTTCAACAACTTAGCCTCATTTGACCTTCCTAAACTGCACATTGCACAGTCCCAACCCTCAAGCTTCAACCCCGCTTCTTGAACCTATGAAACGTGAAATTTTTGCCTTCCATATCTAAGCACTACATAGTTTCAGTGCTCAAGCCCATATCTTGGCCTCCAAAACTGCGTAATCATACCCTCCATCTAGGCTTTAACTGCACATTACGCAGTATATGAGCTCAAGGTCAACCCCTGAGCCCTTGAGGTGTGCAACTTCGCAATCACCAGGTCCGCCCTGCCTCTTAAAACTACGATGTTGGTTGAAATAGTGAAAAACCTTACATATTGGCTCACTGAATCTCAAAACTGTGCAATCTTGCTGCCTAGTCCAACCTAAACTGCACATTACACAATCTTAAGCCTCAAGCTTCAACCCTGACTACCTGATATACACAACTGTATAGTCATTGAGCCTCTCCTTCATCCTGTCATCTGGTTCTGGCATAGTCACTGGATCATCATACAACATCTAAGACTAGGGGTTTATTGGACTGATGTCATCTTGTCATGAGTGGATTGCAGATGTAGGTAATCTATCATGCTATGGAACTTATGAAGAAGGAGATGGAGAAGGAGGACATGCTAGAAGACACCTAAGTAGCTAAGGAGATAATATGATCACCAAGCAATAATACGAAGGAACAATGGACTATAACAAAATATGGAAGATCAAGACCACATTGAAGACTCCTTATCTCCAAATCATAAGGACGAGGAAGAAGAAGAACATTCATAATATTTTCAAGAAGGCACAAATAAATCGACAAAAAGATGTGACTTGACACTGCCATGTCATGCAGTCCATGTCAGCAGTGTCATGTCATGACTTGTCATGAGTCGTCATATGCCACATCATTATTATGGATTATGTAATTACCTATTCAAAATTTATTGTAAAGTGGAAGTCCAAAGGACACATTCAGAATATGAAGTGTCATGTAAATTCGAACAACCATGAGGGTATTCAAAGAGTCATAAGGAGGTGAAGCATCGCCCCATTAGTTATATATACACCCTCATGACCTCTCCCATAAGGCGTCAAAGAGACAAAGCTAGTAGTTTTGGGGAGAAAGTTGTGGCTCCAATGCTCCACTATTGGAGCTTGTGATGTTCATTGTATACATGTGTTTTGGGAATTTTACTTGATATCAGAAGCCTCATGGCCAACATGTTCTTCATGCGTGGATTATGAATGTTTGTAGTACTATGTTGTGGATATTTGTAATACATGTTTGCTTTCATATGTGATAAAATAGTCAAACTATTTAGATTAATTTAGTGCTTATCATATTGAGAATGAGGTGAATGGCTGTTATGGTTGTCACATATTTGTGGAATATTCCACTAGGTGTCAGTCAAACCTTTCCTATTTGTTTTAGTTCCGCTTACCTTCACATATTTTTGGACTATTCTGTTGGATGTTAGATGGATCCTTCTTGCTTGCGTATGTCTCTACTAGGGTGGTAATATTATCTCTCTCTTAGGGGCTCACTTCTATCCCTCTCGGTAGTAGAAGAACCTCAACACACCTAAAGCTGAGCACACACTTGCTTTTCAAAGGCACATATGCATTCCTCTCTCTTGATGACAACTAGAGCCGAGGAAAACCTATGCGAAAAAGGTAAATGGGTCGTATTTTGGATGGGCATCCTATCTTAAACGGTGTGAGGTCTAATTATAACCACATATCAGGAAGACCCCTTGGTTGAAAAATTTCCAATACCATCAACAACATGAAAACATAAATAATCTAGGTTAGAAAAAATAACATGGGTTTGGTCTTACCAACTTTCCCGAGCAAACCATGATGGTATAATTCATCCCTTTTACATGTGTCTATGGGTAGGACATAAGGTATATTCTTAAGTTTATTGGTTAAGCATAGGTAAGGATTTATAAATTTGGGGAAAGGGTATGACAAAAAATTAGAAAATGTATTTCAAAGTTAGAAGGTAGAATGCAAATTTTGTTTTTTATTCCACTAGCATTTTTTAGCTAGGAATCTTCATTTATTGTCATAAACGATTGAGAGAAGGCTAATGTTTAATTAATTGTTTTTTTCACTTCTTTAGCATCTTTACCTTCCCTTTTTTGATATTTTTCTTTAGTTTCTTATTCATTTTTATTTTAGATGGGACTTAAACTCTAGAACATTAGGGGTGAACCTATTATTGAAGTAGTATAATTTGTACTTTTTATTTCCTTTTCTTTGCTCTTTACCCCTCAACCTTTTTTTTCGCTTAATTTGAATGAGGTTTGCATTATTTTATTATTTCTTGAATTATTTATTTGGACCCCTTTTGGTGATATTTGATAAGTTATTCATAATTTGGGGCATGCAAGTTTTGTATGAATGAGTTGGAGATGTGAGGGAAATTATGGAAAGTGGTAAGTATGGATGTGTTATCATCATGTTTGAGAACATGATCACCTAGTAGCCCAAGCCAAGACACATTTGTTTGAGAACATTTATGTTCCCCATCGTCAAATAAGGCATGAAGGTAATAATTTTACTCATATATAGATCATAATGTTTCATATATATGTTGAAACAAACGTTACAAATAAGTTAGAATCATCAACACCACTCTAAGATAGGAAACCACACATGGAATCATAATAACTCGAAGGAATGACCATGGAGTGATGTCTCCTAGCACATATGAAATAAATTGTCTAGGAAGCAACAACTAATATACCATTGCAAAATAAATATCAAGCACACAAGTATGATGGAGTGGAGGATAAAAGTAGGGATGGATTTAAGGAGTGGTAATAGGAGCCTTGTACATGTAACAACATCTCACTTTATAGATTTTATCCCTAAGGTAGTTACCCTAAAGGGGAAAAAAACCCCACTCATTCTTCCAAGGTTGTTTGTGAAGTGTGGGAGGCCAAGAAAAACTACCATGGATAATTCTTTGAAGAAGATATACAAGAAATGGAAAAGTTGGAGAAGTAGGTGTAAGATAAAAGGTTAGGAATTTATGAGTGTCAAACTCTCTAGGATGTTTTAGGATGGATATATAACCTAGTTTACTCATGAAATGGGAAGCCAATTTTTTTAAGATTGCAAAAATTTATTGGTTGGTTAAGACCCTCATCACTTGGGCCATGAATAAAAACAAGGAAAGATAGTTAGACATTTTCCATGCAATCAGAATTTTTGAGAGTAAATTTGAAGCAATGTGGAAGGGATTCTTTAGAATTGAAATTTTAATCATTAAATTCTTCGAGGGAGCAAGCATATAGAATCAAGAAGATCAGTTCCATGGCATCCATCCCAAGCCAATTACTCCTGAGGTTATGGGCCAAACTTTACATTTTCTAAGGTATGGAAGAAGATTGGAATGAGTTCTTCAAATGTGCTATTTGAAAAGAAACTCTCATCCCACTCTTTCTTATTCTTTTCTTGGGTACTATAAATTTTTATTTATTTATTTATTTATTTTTTATCATGTGTAGGTATAGGAAATTAGTTCATGTAGTATTCCTTTTCTATATGCTAATTAACATACAATATAAAATTATGAACATGTTGTTTGATATTAAGTTGGTGTAGGGATTGGTTTCCCTTGAGGTAGTCACCAACTAATGAATAATTTTATTTCTATTTTGTCCATAATGTGAAATAACTTTGTGATTTAGATTTTTAAAAAACGATAATGAAAGAAATTATTGAGGAATGGTCTAAATATTTCAATTATTATGGGTGCTTTCCCTCAAGCCATGGGGTCACTTGAGATGGTGTTCAAATGTGTGGTTGCACCAAAATATATCGTATTAAATTCTCTTGGATCATGCACATAAGTGAATCATATCCCACAACTATGTCCTTCAAATTTAAAATACCTTTCAAGTAGTTGAAAGGCTTAATGCTTTGTACACTATTATAAGTTTTTTTTTTTTTTTTTGGTCAAGTTGTTTTTGATCTTCCAAGCTTGACTTGTGGCTTGAGGATCTGTGACCCAGGGGCATCTAAGCCGTCAAATTCACCCAGGGATTGCACCTGGCCTAGGTCACACCAACCCTTAGCTGACCGATTTTTTAGCATGTCTCCTATGTTAGGAAAAATACTAAGAGGGGGGGGAGGGGTGAATTATAATTTCACACACTTCAAATTTCCAATTTTTTATTATGATTTGTGTACGCTACTGTTATAAAAGAAACTAATGTATGTACACAATTGTTATTAAAGAAACTCACACATATCCGGATAACTTAACTGATAATTATTTTCATCAATTGTTCAACATTAATTAGTGCATCATTACTTCATTATTCATCAATAAATCAGTAATCATGAGCAATTAATAAGCAGATAGATCATCAACACACAAAAACCATATCAACACACATGAACACCAGGATATTGGAAACCCAATGTGGGAGAATACCATTGTTGTTGCCATATTTGTTTTCTTTTTTTATTAAAAGAAAATAAATTCTTAAAATCTTGTACTAGTGCAGACTCTAACTAGTACATAGGCTCCTACCTACAGAAGGCTTTAAAATTCTCTCATTTTCCAGCTCCTACTGGAAGGAAGCTACAAACCCTTTCTGAAGACTGTTATCCTCAGATCCTTATGGATAATTTTTGTTGGGGTCCTTGTTTTGAAAATAAAATGGTTTTGAGTCGCGAATGACAGGTGGCAGAGCGCAACCATGGTAGACTGGGAGTTGTCACGGTTGCGGAGAGTTGAAGAGCAGGTGGCGCGACAATCGTGGAAACTAGCATAGATGGCAGGAAGGAGCGACAAGGACAGGCAACGGAAATCCTAGTGATCAAGGAGATGCGGCAAATAATAGAGCGGGAAAGGAGGGAAAACTAATAGTCACATTGGCAAAGGAACAAATAGGCGATCAGCCAGTGGAGACAGGATGTTGGTGCAGTAGAGAGAAAAGGAAGAGAGCCGTAGGAGAGCTCTTTATTTTTCTATTATTTTCTATTCTGTTATGTAATTTTTGTAATCCATCCTTATGTAACCAACTCTGAGGAGTAATGTAATTGTTTGCGACTGTTAATGAAATGTGCTTCTATCTGTGTTTGATGCACTGAGCTCTGAGTCAATTTTTTGGTTATGATGAATGTATTGGCCACTTTTTAATTTTAAATGTGCATTCTAAATATGATTTATGAGTAGTATTTTGTGCAAGGTATCTAAATCTGTTTACTGTTCTTAGTTCGGTTGGTGTCACTCTATAGTAGTGATCAGTTGATATCCGATCTGTTCCCAACCTTACGAAGGTCGCGACATGCCTTGGGTGAGACTCTCTGCTCTCTGGAGTAGGGTGAAAATGCCAAAGTTGTGCTAGACTAATGCAGAAACCTTGTTGGCCACACTCTTGAACTTGGGTCTTACTCAGAGACCTTATTTCTCGCCAACAAATGGTTCCGTTGCCGGGACCTGAAATTCTATTTGGGAACTAGATCATGGTATCACAGATCTTCAAGAGAAAAATACGAAGCTAGTGGGATAACCACTTAGATCAGTTCATATCACAGCAAGCTGAGTTGAGACAATAGAAGGAGAAAACTGTTAAGAATCAGGTTCTATTCTCTGAATCTGCTAGTAACCTCTACGAAATTTTCTGGGGAAAATTTATAGAGGAAATCTATAATTGGTTGCAGAGAATATAAGTCAAGACAGTTCAAGGAAGCTCGTGGAAGGCCTGTCATAAGTGGTTGCACATGGATCTGGTAGCACTCCATTGGTTAGATACCGATTTGGCTCGAGCTGTAGATTTCTGGGTGCAATCTACCTTGGAAGGATATATAGTGGAATTTGCGGATTAGTGTTACCAATCCTTTTCGAAAGTAGAGGACATATTCAGATCTAGATTGCGAGGAGAGATGTTGGAGGAGATTCCTCTGTGGATCAAAGCTTTAATAGTAGAGGACGAATTGATGGAGTTTCAAAAATCTGAGATGGAGACTTAAACCTCCAGTACTGGGGGAAGGAGTTGAGGGAGAGATGCTACAAGTAAGTTGGAAGGGGGAATAGGGATATGGATGCCGAGAACTCCAGTAGGTTGAGAAAGCGATGAGCACATCAGAGGGCACATATCGTTGAGAAGTGGCGAGAAAGGGTGATGAAGGAGTTGGAGAAGCAGGAAAGTAGTCGAAAGGACAAAGAGAAGGCGCCACAGATGACAAAGGAGATGGAAGGTCAGATGGGATCCCAAGAAATAGGAGGGACCATCAGGGAAGTTCGGTAGGTGTATAGGAGCCCAACCCAAAGATAAAAGGGAGAAAGTCCAATGTGGAGGATGCGCGCCCCGAGGAGATGTCCGATGTGGAGTTGCATGTTGCGATGAAGTAGCTATTCCGAGAAGGGCCGACACCCATAACTCTAGGCAATTCTATTCCCCAAAGTTAAAGTAGCTCTAGTCCTAACCTTCCCCTAGTACTCTGTCAACCACCAAGTGAAATTTTTGTTAAGTTACAAGAGTTTAGAAGATTGAATAGCGTTTAGTTTACATCAGTTATACCTACTAGAAATAGTGATAGTAATATAATTTCACAGCCAGGGAATAGGGGTTTCATTCTAGTACCATCCATATAAAGAAGTATGGCGAGATCATTTACCTGGTATCCAAAGTTCTCTGGGAGGGGTAATGATGATGTGGAACAACACTGGTACCTCTGCGAGGCCTTATGGAGAGATCGAAAAACACCGGAGGCAATTAAATTGATCGAATTTCAAACTACTCTAAGGGAGAGAGCTCTTCACTGGTTCATCAAATGGTTTGAAGCTCATCCTACCCCAGAGATAGATTATGTAAAGAGGGACTTTGTGAAAGAGTTAAAGTTACCTCAAACAGATCAGCAAGGTTTATCAGAAATGTGGTAGATTAAACAACGAGAAGGTGAAACTGCATGGGACTTGATGAGAAGATTCAAAGATGCATTTGGGAAACTGAGTTACCCAATTGATTTGAATAATCAAAGAGATTGGTTTATCAAGGCTCTTCTTCCATTGAAAAGAACTCCCCTAACACAATAGAAGATCGATACATTACAAGATGCATTGGAGCAAGCCATGAAGATAGAGGCCATGGCGGGGTACCCACATGAGTTTAAAGGAGGAGCATCGGCTCAAGACCCTTCCATATTGGGGTTACAACATCAAATAGCTAGTCTAACAGAAAAATTGAAGGATATTCAGCCAATACGACCGACAGGACCCAATGTATGGTGTACACACTGTCTGATGGAGTGACATGTGGTCATCGAATGTCCAAGATTGCGAGGGAAAAATATGGGGACTTCATCAATAGGGACACAATGGACTCCACTAATACGGGGAGTTGCGTAGATAAACACTCAAGGGATATATCCACCGCAACCCCACTTCCCAGGGTTCCCTGCGCAATAGAATCAAGTCGCAACTGAATACTGAGAGATATGAAAAAGCATGGGTCATCCACCCCGCCTATGCCCAATTTTGCAAAAATAATCCACCATTCTAAACAAAATATATTGTGAGTTCTATGCTTCCAATACAAAAAATACAGAGTAGTGTAGATCCCTAGATGCACTGGCGGAACGATTGGATAGATCATCGTACAAAGTAAATTAGGCTCCCAGGGGACGAGGGGGAGGAATGAGAGGAGGCAAAGCTGGGGGAAGAGGACCGGTAAGATGTGACAATTGTGACCAAGAAGGCCATGTAGCCAGGGAATTTTCACGTCCCAAACGACCATGGTGCTCTCAGTGCTGGGTTAATATGCAAGACATTGAAGACTGGCCAAAATTAATCAAAAGATGGGAAGAAAGAGCTAGACAAAGAGGAGAAAACCTGGTAAATGCAGATCCAAGAATAGTAAAGGCTCAGGCTATGTAGAACATAGCCATAGTAACACGGGGAGGAAAGAGAACAGGGGAAGATGTACAAAATATAGATCTGATAAGACTGATAAAGACAACATCTCCAAAACAAGTGTTCTGGCCGGAGAGACAAAAACAATGCTTTAAAAAATCAGTGGAAATATTTTCCCAAATTGGGGGGAGAAAAGGCATTGAGTTACCACAACCAACAGTAGAAAGGGAGAAATAGACTAATACAAGCACCATGATTGAAGAATGGTTTTGGCTATTTTTAAAAATTGTAACCAATGCACCAATGCTGGAGAAATTGAAGTAGGATATGGAGATGGTGGTGCAGGGGACCACAAAACCAGAGGAATCAAATGATACAATACATAAATACATACGGAGAGTCAAAAGAAATAAGAGAATAACGGGGAAAGAGTTCCATGTAAACACTCAAGTTGTGGGATTCCAAATTAAGGACACAATGCTTGACCTAGGGTTAGATGTCAACATTCTGCCAAGTAAGACATGGGAAGCATTGGGAAGACAGAAACTGACATATTCACCAATCTAGCTCTGCATGGCAAAAAAATACTACATTTTGCCCATAGTCAGGCTGGAGGAGGTCGAAATCGATGTTGCGCGGGTGAAGACATACATATACTTCGAGGTGATAGACATAATGGGGGATAAGGATCCCTACCCAACATTATTGGGGATATTGGGCTTTAGAAAACTATGCCGTGATCGATATGAATAAAGAGTTGATGATATTTGAAGATGGGGAAGTCAGGGTCACTCAACCACTTGACCCATACCAAGGACCCCGATACACAGATATTGTTGACAACAAAGAGGATGCTCACCTTCTTGATCATCTTTATTAGATGATAGCAGAGAAAAGAGAAGATTATATCAACCCAACATCGGGGGGAACTGTGACTTGGAGGAGCATTCAAAGCTCAAATTTAGGCTCAGAGATAGCTTGGGATGATTGGAAGTAGGGAGGATATGAGACCAATACAAGAAGATGCGCTAACATAAGAAGAATCAATTGGATCGAAACGGAGGTAAGAGAATATCCTACTTTATCAAATATGAATACTGTAAATACCTTTACTACCAAGATAGAAGATAAGGTACCAGTGGAACATAGGGTCCCACTCATGGATGTGGCTTTATAATCCACATCTGCAAGGTGGTGGAGAAACCACCGCAATACTCTGTCTCAGTGGGACAAGGTTGCAGCAGAGTTTAGGGCCAGATTCAAGGAAGAGGAAGGAACATAATTCACTGAAAAGTACCAAGGGGACTCCGACCCTAGAAAACATTTACAATATTGCGAGGACCAATGGAAGAAAGTAGAATACCTAGAAGATCCATGGGTACACATGTTTTTACATTCACTGGATTCGATTCCCCAAGCGTGGTACCTAACTGAAGAGAAGAAAAGAGGAACCGGTACCTGGAAAGCAATGGCGGATCAGTTTACGCAATGATTTTCCTTTGAAGGAGAAACAAAACCAGTCACACAGGCATTGCAGGACATTAAAAGGGTACTATTCTTTCCAGAGATTCAGGAGGATGAAGAACAACCACTCTCGAAAAAAAGTATTAAACAGTTGGTAGCATGCAAAAAGATAAACAGTGATATGGAAGATGATGATCTAGAAGATCTTAGACATCTATATTTCGAAGAAAAAGAGGGGGAGTGGGATATTCAAGAAGAACCTACAATAGAAGGAATTCATCTGCTACCATTGAAAACCAAGAAGCTAAACATCAGGACACTGGAAAATCCCAAACTTGCATCAATTGGTGACTACTGGGATGCAGAAACGACTAATAAGATATTTAATCTGCTACAGGAATATGAATACCTATTCCCATCTCAGTAGCGGAGATGAAAGGAATCAAAGGAGACATGGGGGAAATGCATATAATCTTGAAGCCTGACGCAAGACCGGTAAAGCAAAGACCATAACGTCTGAATCCAAGAGTGAAAGAAAAATTCAAGGCAAAGATTGATAAAATGCTAAAGGCATGGTTGATATTCCCAGTGGAATAAGCAGAGTGGGTAAGTCCTATAGTCATAAAAAGTAAAAAGGAAAAGTATGAGATTCAAGTATGTGTTGACTATAGGAGCCTTAACAATGTGTGCATACATGATCCATTCCCCACCCCATTCAGTGATGAGATACTCGACAATGTTGCAGGGAATGAAGCTTATTCCATTACGGATGGATTTTCAGGATACCATCAGGTGAGGATAGCTGAAGAAGTTAAGAAGAAAACAACTTTCAAAACTGAATGGGGCTCATTTACATATCATGTAATGCCCTTTGGTTTAAAAAATGCACCGACAATATTTTCACGGATTGTAATAGCAACATTTCGAGAATACATCCATAAATTCCTGGAAGTCTATATGGATGACTTGACAGCTTATACCCTATTGAAGAATCATGAAATTTTTTTAAGGATAATGTTCGACATATGCAGACAACTCCAAATCTAACTAAATCTTAAGAAGTGCATCTTCACAGTACCTTTTGGGCCGCTGCTAGGACATGTTGTGTGTAAGCAAGGTGTCTGTGTGGATCCAACAAAGGTGGTAGTTATAATCAACATAGAAACACCAGAGTCCATGAAGCAGTTGATATCACTATTAGGCCATACCGGGTACTATAGGAGATTGATTAGAAACTATGCCAAAATAACAGCCCCATTGGAGAAGCTGTTACGGAAAGTGGAGCAATTCATTTGGACAACAGACTGCACTATTGCCCTTAATACTCTAAAAGAAAAATTGGAAAGTGCACCCATATTAGTCCATCCTAATTGGGACAAGCAATTCCACGTCCACATTGATGCTTTCAGCATTGCACTAGGAGCAGTTCTGGCTCAACCAGGAGATACTTTAGTTGATCACCCAGTTTATTTTGCAAGTTGAAAGTTATCAACAGTTGAAAGGAACTACACCACAACAGAACGAGAGGCTTTAGCAATGGTGTATTCCCTTCAAAAGTTTCATCACTACCTACTAGGAGGTACGTTTAATATCTTCACAGACCATTCAGCTTTAAAGTACCTAGTTAACAAACCGGTCTTGGAAGGAAGGACCTGCAGATGGCTCCTACTGATTCACGAGTTCACCTTTGAGGTGATAGTGAAACCAGGAAGACTGAACGTGGGTCCTGACAATTTATCAAGGCTAGAAAATGGAGAAAATGGAGGGTCCCTGGATGATCAGCTGCCAGGTGCTGATATTTTTAGAGTAGAAGCCATCCCAGACTACTTAGATTAGATCGCAACTTATCTGACGATGGGACAGTGCTCGAATGAATATACTAACAATGCTGAAAAGACATCTGGTAGTCAGAGCAGCAGAGTATCAACTAATAGCAGGACAACTGTACAAGATGGGGTTAGACCAAGTGTTGCAGAGATGTGTGCTAGACCATGAAAGGGAAGATATAATGTGGGAGTGTCATTGCAGGGTTGCGGGAGGACACGTCAGTGCAAAACCCACTGCAAGCAAGATGCTGCAAGCAGGATTATGGTGGCCCACAGTACACATAGACAATAAAGCATTTGTAAAGAAATGTGATGTCTGCCAGAGAACGGGATGTCCATTGCACAGAGATGAGCTGCCACTTCACCCTGTAAAAGAATTGCAACCATTTGAGAAGTGGGTTGTTGATTTTATAGGACCAATAGCATTAGTCGCAAGACATTCACAAGCTAGATACATCATAACCGCAACATACTATCTTACCAGATGGGACGAAGCGGTACTAGTGAAGGATTTCACAGCCGAAACAACAACCATGTTCATTTTTGAAAATGTCATCAGCAGATTTGGCTACCCCAGAAGTCTCACCAGCGACCAAGGTACACATTTTATCAATGCAACGATAAAATCTCTACTATAAATTTTCATGGTACAACATCATACGAGCAGTCCGTACCATCCTCAGGCAAATGGTATAGTAGAAGAATTTAATAAGATTCTTGAAAAGGGGCTAACAAAAATTTACAACGCTGATCAAGATGACTGGGATGAGCACGTACCAGTGACATTGTGGACGTACAGGACAACCGTCAAAATACTGAACAAACAAACTCCATTCCAGCTGGTGTACGAGAGGGAAGCAGTGGTACCGGCTTAATTTGTCATACCGAGCCTGCTAATCGCATCAACACTATAGTTATCAGAGGAAGACTCATTAAAAGAGTGATTAAAAGAGCTACAAGAACGTGAAGAGGATAGGTTTCTAGGAGAGTTTCATCAGACTGTCCAAAATTAGGGGAATTTTGAGGTCTAAAATGGGCCTCCTAAGGAAAATGTACAATCAAAATTCACTTTATGAGAACCAATCACATTTTAGGGGATGACATCATCCCTAATGGTTGAGGTGGCAATGCTTGAGTTAAAGGTGCTTACTTGTCACATTCTCAATGGTGGATAAAAACTCATGGTTAACCATGGTAGTGCTCTAAGTATTTTTAAAGTCATAAAGTAAAGTACTCATAATAAATATCACTTCACATTTTTTGAATAAAATATTATTATTGTCAATTCATATTTTTTGAAAGAATCAATGCATATCCCTACACAATCTTCATGTATTTACACACTTTTCAATAAATATTAGATTATATTATCTTATTTTTATATAGTATATTAATTACATGTTATTATATAATTTAAATAATATAAATTTTAATTAATAGTATATTCTATAATTAAGAATTTATATTTAGATTTTATTTTAAGTTATTTAAGTACAAATGACAAATGCATTAGTTGTACAATGATAATGACTCTTTCTTAAAAAGATCTTTTTTATTTATAGTCACATCAATACAATTTTTTTATTAATTTTATTTTGGTACAACTTTTGAATTGAATTTAACCATGGTTACCTGGATTTTGGTGCAAAAAGTGAATTGCAAATTCATAAATATTATTTTATTGGTTTAGCTATTATTTTATTATTTCCTTAGGAGGCCCATTTTAGACCTCAAAATTCCCCTAATGAAGACAGACTGAAAGCTTGGCATGACCGTCATATCAAACATAAAACTTTTATGGTCGGAGGAGAAGTTTTACTGTATGACAACAAGTTCCAAAAGTTCCCAGGTAAACTAAGAATGCATTGGCTGGGACTATACCATGTGATTGAAATCCGAGATTCAGGAGAAGTTCGGTTAGCACAACTGGACGACCAAGTATTACCAGGATGGGTGAATGGCGCACACCTGAAGCCTTATCACGAGTAAGTTTCAATATTTTTATTTCAAATAACTCTCGCAACCAAGAGAAGTCAGCAGGGTAGAATAGAGTAGGTAGAGTCAATAAATCTCTCGCACTCGAGAAGAGAATAGATAAGCATCCCAATAAATAAAAAACAACAATAACAGAGAGAACTCACAGTTGCGATGCGGAGACCGCATTGCAACCGATTGTGATCAGGGGGAGGGTAGTGTCCAGTGTGTCATCCATGTCAGAGAAGCCAAATGTGTCGAACATCATTCCATCATCATGACCCATCGTACCCGTGTCAGTCCGTAGGATTACCAATATTTGAGAATTAACTGCCATAATTAGTAACATCGATACGGTAATAAATTTTCCATAATAAGCCATAATCATTACCCATCACGTTTGCCCAAATCCCAAAGTTACAGTCATCCATGTCAGAACACACCTCATCGCGGTAATTAATCACACGATTATAGCCGTGAGGGAGGCAGGAAAAATTAATTAGTTATGGGGTCTTATCAACCTCATTCGTGCCGGTTACATTACTTAACCTACATGAAAGAAAGTGTGAGGATGCCAGAGAAGTCTGATTTAGAAAAAGAAACAGCAGTAGCAGCAATCGAAATCTCATCAGAAGAAGTCCGAAGAGAGCATCCAGTGGCAGGAATTTACAGAGAAAGAGAAGGGGTAGAATTGCAAGTGTACAAGAAAAGAAAAATAATGACCAAGGTAGCACCAATAGTCATCGAGCAGGAAATCGACGAGAGAATCCAGAAAATGGAATCATTGGTGGGAAAATATGACAATGCATTGTTGATTGACAAAGAATTTACGGATTCCTACCAGTTTCTGACAATGAAGAGGCAAGTCTATATGGAAAATTACGCTACTGAAACAGGAGAAGAAGCAACAAGAGTGCACCCAGAATTAAGAGGTATCCAAAATTCAACAATATTGAACCTCAAAAATCTTCTAGTGTTCGGAACCACAGGAGCTGCGATGCAGTGTATGAAATTCCTACTGAGCAAGATCCAGAACGAGTCACTATGTCTAGGAAGGGAAATGCCGATACATGCAGAAGATATTCACAGGCTAACGATATTATCAACAGAAGGAAGGGATGTCTCCACAACATTCCAGACTGTCTCCAAGAGAGAAAAGAAGGTAGGATATGGTGACTATTATAGGAAATATGACACTAAAAGAGGAGGAAAGGGGGAAATATAGACCTTATAAACAACCCAACAATCAAATTCACCTATTACCTGATTGCAAGCAAAAACATGAGGCACTATACGAAGAGTGAATGTACACTTGATACCATCTTGGTCTCGGAGCACTGCCTCTAGGGGACACAATTAAATTGGTGTTTGTTACTGATGAATGAACTATTTGAAGCCTGTGAGGATAACTACAAAAGAGCCAATTTGTTCATTTATGGTTACCTTATCATGGAGTTTTCTATGTGTAAATGCACTTCTTCGGGAATCATACAGCCCGTGGAACTCACAAGAGGTCAGCCGTTGGCTATGAAATTTATGCCCCGGAAGTTCTCAGGAGACCCCAACACCAAGGAGGTGAATGAACATGCATTAAAATTATGGTATAGGCAGATGGTGGACATAGTGGAGAGGAAACAAAAGGTCCCAAAGAGTTTGATGGATAATTATTATGCTCAGATATGGTTTGGAGTTAGTCACAAACAGACTTACATCCAACCCACCTGCATGGCAGAAACGACATTAAAAATGAGACCGTTGAAGTTTCAAATTGATGAGAAAGCATTTCACACCGAAACATGTTCCTAGCCAGGGGTGGGAATGGAGGTCAGAAGCGGGGTCTATCACTATTCGTTTGATGGCATGTTGCCAAATCCACTACCAGGAGAAACACTGGATGAGACAATGACCAGAGTGTCTCAGCTGCAGCTGACGCCCATAATTGAGGAGTTGAACACGAAGGTACAAGGCTTTAATCGGGTAATGCAAACTCTAACTAGTGCTTCTCCTCTGTTTCCTACTTTTTCAAAGTTTCAGGCCTCCAATTCTGCATCTCCTTCCATAGTTGCACCCATAGTCATGGCCCTACCATCCACATTGTTTAATTCACCACTGGAAACCACCACAGTTCCAATAAAAAAGAATAAAGCACCTAAGCCACCTGTAGCTACGCCTAAGGCCAAGAAGGAAAAATTCATAATGTCTAGCCAAGTAGTTGATCTCACGGGGGAGGATCAAACACAAACTATGGATACGGAAGCCCCAATTTAGGAAGAGCCAGAGATGACCCTCCAGGTAACCTCTAAGATACATATAGTCAATCCATTCTCAGTACTAAATGTTCAAACTTCATCTCCGGTCCACACTCATACCTCATCTCCCCACACTCACCAGTCATTGCCTCACACATCATTCACTTCAAAAGGCCGTTTTTCCCACACTCCATCCACATCAGTGACCATTTCAGATCCAGTCAAAATGCTAAGCAAGACAAATGGGGAAACTGAGGCAGAAATTAACTTGAGTACGACTATGGTACTCGAGGTTAACCAAACTTCGGCAAAACATAACACTTTTCTAGACTTATTAGTGCAAGGGGGATCCTTTACTGCAGATACAACACCCTCGCCCAAGGAGCTGAACCCGTTTCAACAAGAAAATTTGATACTGAAACAGGTTAAACCTACACTAAGTATGAGTAACCTAGGGAATCAATAGATGCAACAGGAACACTCAGGCAGGTCAATAGCCAGTGGTCAACTGCTGAGGGAGAGACCGCTTAACCAAGATATATCTGGGGCTGAGAGTATGCAGACCTGGGTAACAACAAAACTATACAATTTCATTCAGCATGCAGCACAACAGGCCGAAGGACTCCACAATGACCTTCAGCAGAGGTTTGAGTAGCAACAACTACAAATCAATGCGCTTACTAAAGAGCGTGATCAGTTGAAAGGAGAAAAGGACAACTTGCATAAACAACTGGAGAAGGTGACAGATGTTTTCAAGGATCTCTGGCCAACAATAATGGCTCATGATGACTAGACACCGAGAGACATATCGGATTTCACGTTGGTCGAATGGTCCATTCATGTGAAGACATCATGTTCGAGTCTCAGCAAGGAGAATTGAGAGCTGAAAGCAGCGCTAGTGACCAGACCGGCGCTGCCAGACCCTACTTTCATATATGCCGAGAAGGTCATGGAGAAGCAGAAACAAGTAACTGGGATGCAGGAAACCCTGGGCACCACAATGAAAGAATATTACAACCTTCTGAAACATTTTCATGAGTGTTCAACCTCGCTAACTATGAAGGCTCAGCCGATCTCGACACAGCTGTAACAAGTCTCAAAAGAAATATAGGAGGCCACAGACCACGACGGCCTTAACTAGTTGTACAACCAAGCGGAGGAGCTGGAGGCTAAAATATAGAAAATTGAGGAGCATTCAACTACCACCATGTAGGTCCTTCGAGAACTAAGACAACCAGTAAAGCTTACCGCCCAAACAATATAGCAAATGGTTGTTCAGGCTGAAATCAAAATTAAGGAAGTATTCAACAAACTGCTGGTCAATACAGGAGAAATGGAGGCTGAAAAAATCGCCACAGAAACGTACTAGATTATGAAGGAATGGAAACAGGCCATTACCAACTTCACCGAACTCAAACCTTAAGCATTGGAAAAGGTTCCCGAGTTGGGGCCCTTGTTTGGACAGGGAGGGGAAGTAGAGAAGACCGAGCCAGCCACAGAGGCAAGAAGACCAATGGAGACCGAGGCAACATAAAAGAATTGACTCGGGACGAGTCAATAGCTTGTGGTCAGCGCCTGTTGGGGCCCTTGTTTTGAAAATAAAATAGTTTTGAGTCGCGGATGACAGGTGGTGGAGCGCAACCACAGTAGACTAGGATCTGTCACGATTGCAGAGAGCTGGAGAGCAGGTGGCGCAGCAGTCATGGAAACTAGCAGAGATGTAAGGAAGGAGAAAAAATGATAGGTATCAGAACTCCGAGTGATTAGGGAGATGTGGCAAACAAAGGAGCGGGAAAGGAGGGAAAAATTACAATCACGTTGGAAAAGGAACAAATAGGTGATCAGCCAGCAAAGACAGGAGGTTGGTGCAGTAGAGAGCGAAGGAAGAGAGCTGTAGGAGAGCTTTGTCCTATTCTGTTATGTAATTGTTGTAATCTATCATTTTGTAACCAAATCTGAGGAGTAATGTAACTGTTTGTGACTGTTAATGAAATACGCTTCTATCTGTGTTTGATGCACTGAGCTCCGAATCAAGTGTTTGGTTATAATGAATGTATTGGCTGATTTTTAATTTTAAATGTGCATTATGAATATGCTTTGTGAGTAGTATTTTGTGCAAGGTAGCTAAATTTGTTTATTGTTCTTAGTTTGGTCTGTGTTGCTCTATAGTAGTGATCAATTGATATCTGATCTGTTCCTAACCTTACTAAGGTCGCGACATGCCTCAGGTGAGACTCTCTGCTCTCCGAAGTAGGGTGAAAATGCCAATGTTGTGCTAGACTACTGCAGAAATCTTTTTGGTCTTACTCAGAGACCTTCTTTCTCGCCAAATTTTTTTTCATAATGTTTCAAACTAGATCCACTTCCAACATTAAAACAAAATGTCAAATAAAAATTCTTAAATCAATCATTGAATCAACTTATCCAATTATTGTACAAATCAATTACTAAACAAACATTCAGAACATATACCATTCATCACAAAAACTATATGTTCTCACTGCAAACTCTAATCAAGCATATGTAAGAAGGTATACGGTGATGTTATGCAACATGCCCGCGTATGTACGCACTTTTCTAGAAGAATACCTATGTACAGATCCCAAATAATTGATAACTGAATCTGAATCACTATAACACTGAATCAATCATTGAATGTTATGTTGAATTCATCACAGATCACTGAATCAAATACATGTCACCATACAGTAGCAACATCACTAATAAAAATTTCATTTCACAACTAAATCAACCAAACCAGTATTTTCAAACATAGATTATTATGAGAGAGACATCATCGACATACATACACAAACATAATAGAACATATCAAATATCATCAACAACCCATACTGCAAAACCCTAGCATGTATACATGACTTTTACAAAGCACATCCATGTATGTACACACTTACCATTCTTAACACATGCGTACAAATTTGAACTTTCACAGAATATACACATGACTATTTAGAAGCAGATATGTGTATGTACATGACTTCTCAGAGGAAGACAAACGTATGGATCTGAAATCACTGAATCATACCTTCGTTGCAACCATAACATCAGTGAGACCCAAATATCAATTTCCACACCATCATCATGGATCTATCAAAATAGATTGACCAACAAGTATTCATCTTAGATCCATCGGATTTGAAAAATTTCTAAGTTCCCTCGTGCACACCCGTTTCAAATCATATCATTCATAAGCAGTTCAAAACTTTCACACCTAACACTTTGATCTCCATCTCTTTATATAGCTTTAGCCTTAGCCAATACCTTAGCCTAATCCCTTAGTAATGCCATTAGTATTCTTTGACGGGATCAAATATCTGTTCTCACACTCATTACTATCGGCCAATAATATAGTAAATACCCCTGGTATTCTAATTACCATGGTGTGAAATATGTAAGTGACTTCTCTTCACCATACCTGCGTATGTACATAATATTTCTTCTCAAGACCCATGCATACTTTCTCACTTTTTTTCTTTGCCATCCACCTGTATCTGAACTGATATTCCTTTGTTCATGTCACCTATAGTAATTGTATAACCATCATGTTGACATTTCTATCAATTAGGTTTCCATCAGGGACAACATATTAGCCATAATGCCAACAATCTCCCCCTTTGGACTTGATAGCAAACACTTTGGTGTTTAGACACCTCCACCTGTAACACATTTGAAAACATATCAAGCCGAACACCAAGATGATCTCCCAAGACATCTCCTAAAACACCGAGCTTCTCTCCCTCTTTGATATCAAGGGAAAAGGTTAACCAATGCTAAAGATGAAGAGTGTATACAGACCATGTTTACCCTGAGCATATGCTGAATTTTCTAGAAGATATTCAATGACTTAGCCAAAGATGACATTTTGTATCACCAAGGACTCATGTTGACATCAATTAACCAACATAGTGGGATTACATATTTGACTCCATATTACTTAAAATTCCTAAGGTAATGGAATTACATACATAAATAACTTGAAACCAATAGTCCATACTTTATTGATTTTTACAATTTTTTATAATATGGGTCTTTACATGATATTTACCTCAAGACACATATAAGACATTTATAACCACATTAAATACTCAATCAAGACCATGATTTTCATTCAGGAACCTATAATGTAAATATTTGTAGCATCAATATGAGCAGAAGCATCATTAACAAGAACTGTAGCATATCTCTTCATTAATGTCAGCAAGCAATAAATGACACATGAAACCACCATCATTTAGCACGTTGTAATGTTCCAAAATTTTAGCTTCCAAGCTAAATGGAACATTAGAGTTCGCAGCAGCTTTACTTGGTGAATAAATGGGTAGAAAAGCCCATAAGTCTCCTAAGGGGGATAAAAAAACTCCAAGTGTGAAAGGAGACAGTCTTTCTAGCTTAATAAAACACCTCCATGTGTGAACAAAGATAAAATGAAGCTTCTTTGACCAAGTCAACAACACAATTTTAATGGAGGAAGAATCCTAGGATGGATAACACAATTTTGGAGGGAAATGTAACTTGGGTTAGAAGTAACCTAAGTGAGTGGGGCCAAGGGCAAGCGAACTCACATCTTATATAAGGAAGAGGATGGCAAAATTATTGATTATGTTGTAGATTATTATCCTTGGCTGCCAAGAATTGTTGCTGCTTAGCAAAGCTGCAGTGCTATTTAGCACTGGGTGTTCCTGGGTGGGAATCCCACTTATTTCCTTTGAGGAGCTCATTGGGAGAGTTTTTATTCATCATTAAACATTAGGTTTTCAGGCCAATATTTAGCCATCTTCATTAGCATAACTTTTTCGGAGATTGTGTAGTGTTGCTAGGTGCAGCAGTGGAAGGGATTGGAATCCTGACTTCTGAGCTAGTTTCTCATTGGAGGAAGCTTTCCTTCACTTGAGAGATATATTTGGAGATCTCCAGGACTTATTTCAGATCTGTGGTATCAGAACACACATTTCTCATACCCTCCCAGCACTGTTTCTGCTAGGGAGTGCGTTATTTTGGAGGCAATGCTCATTGCATGGTTTGGTGGCTCCATTGCTGAGTTTCCTTGTGATTGAGAGGTTCAACCTTTCATGGGAGGAAGCCCTTGAGGGATTTACATCAGATCATACATATTTCAGCCTTGTATACTCTTATGCTTCAGTGTTACAGTGATTATTCTGTTATTTTCTGAAGATCACATTTGTATGCAGAGTATTTGACAAGAAACCCTTGCCGGGTTCTCTTGTATTTTGTGTGAGGAGAATAGATTTTTGTACTGCAGCATTATTCACTAATATATTAGTAGATATATTTTTCTCCCATGTTTTTATGTTTAAACCCTCTTTAGACTGCACAGTCCATTGATGCAGAAACTCCGGTAAAATGCAGTTTTGGGGTTTTTAGTCATTCTCAGCTACTCTAGGGTGGGAGATTTGTTTAACCAACCTAGTTTCATTTCTTTCTTATCTCCTCTTGTATTTAGATTATAGATGGATGTATCTATGGGATCCAAGTGATAATTTTGCTGTTTTATTGCATATGTTGCTGGAAATGTGTTTTTCATGTATGATTTATGAGCAGTCTTGAAAAAGGGATATTACAGTGGTATCAAAGCATGATCTCTAGCTCAGCCTCTGAGATCTAGGTATCAGAAGAAGGAGAGATGGACAGAAGCTATAAAGCTTAAGGTTGTGCAGGAATAAAGGAAGACAAGCTTACAAAGCTTCTTCCAAAATCTATGAAGAGCTTTCAAGGAGAGCTGAAGAAAATGAGATTGGAGATGAAATCTCCAAAGGAGGTTGATTCTAGAGCTAAATTTAGATTTTCACATGGTGAGTGTGAGCATTTAGTTTCACTCCATGATGCACAACACAGTCAAATTCCCAGAGCTATCCTGAGATGGATGGGAGGAGGAAGAATGCCTAAGAGAATGACTCTTAGTGATTTGTTGCAGGAGTATGAATCTCAAATTGAGAAGTTTAGAGATCATAATGATTTCCAAGAGTTTTTCAAGATCCATATGGAGAAGAGCCAACAGCAGGATGCAGATAGATTTCTTCATCTACTTTTTCCGGATCACCTACATGTTCAGTTGGAGCTTGGGTGAAGGAGATAAAATCCTATTTGCAGCTGCACCATATTGCCGGAGATGAAGCTATCAGAGTTGCAGCATTACATTTCAGAGGTAAGGCTAATGCATGGTGGATTTTTGAATCTTGTTCCTTAAAGAATTCCAATACTTTCTCTTATGCAAGATTCATAAAAACATTGATGGAGAGGTTTGGTGAAAAACTTCCTAAGCCACATGAGCAAGGAAAACTTGAGAAAAAAAAACCCTTGCATGTGATGGAGGAAACTCCATTTCAGAAAACCATGATAGGAGTTGATGTCTTGCACTACACATTGCTGGAAGCAAAACCTCCAGTTCATATTCTTGAACAAAAAGGCATAGGGATCACTTTTTCACAAAGGGATCCAATTATTGAGATGTTGCCTACACACATTGATGAAGAAGAGGGAAACAACACTGTCACATCTAGAGCACATCCAATGCCTCATGTAGAGGAGGGAGGATCACATGCTCCCACAGGAGGGACTCTTGTGTTTTTGCAAGAAGTTCCCCAGGATCTCATACATAGAGGTCCAAGCACAGTCAGTGAGCAACATAATTGTGCAGCATTGCAGTTGGAAGGAGGAGGAAAGGAGGAAGAGCAACATCAGCTGATGAGGAGCACACACCCTTCTCTATTTCAGAAGGCTAATGCAAGGAAGAGGCAGACTGATTTGCATAGTGAGAGCAAGGGCAAGGTTTCCCAATCATATATGCAGTCTACTCTTGACATTGATGTCTCACTACATGGAGGCATTCCACCTGGGAGGCCACCTGATCTAGAGCTGATGGAAGACATCTTGTATTTGGACTCACCACTCTTGGATTTTGGAGAGGTGAAGAGTTTGGAGGAAGAATTTGGCATGGGGGATGTCAAAGTAGCAGGCAGCAGCTTGAGGAGAGCTTCACATGACAGATCACCAGCGCTGTCTTTGAGGAGGATTGATCCTTATTGGAGATCTTAGCTTTTGGTAGAGTACTCCAAGGATCTTAGTGCATACATGATTCTTGATGACCTGGATAGAGATGAAAGATACATGGTGGATGATGTGGTCATCTATTCCTATGGTAGGATCTTCTTGACTAGATCTTCTAGTCTCAAGTAGAAGCTGCTACATGCAACACATGAGGAATTCCCTTCTATGCACTTTGATGCATATTTATAGTTGATGGAGGAGTTCACTTGGGAGGGCATCCAGCATGACATATATCAGCATATGGAGAGATGCATAGCTCGGATGGTGAAAGAGAGGATGTCACAACCACCTTCCTACTCATTAGGAGTGAGGGAGAATTTCCAGTTGAGCCATTTCAGCTCAAGACCTCAAGTACATGATGGGGGAGGTATCATTTCATATTTTGTTTTGTACTTCTTTTCATTATTTGAGCAGCATGATGTAACAAGAAGAATCATTTCTTCTTGCATATTGTATGATAATATAATTGCAGCGACTTGTAGAATTAATATTGGCTATCCTTTTGATGAGCTATGGGGGAAGCCATATGTTTCTTGGTGTGCACCAATGACACCATATTGTGACTTCATGTTTTCATCTTGTGAGATGCCTATGGAAGAAAACAAGTGGCTGGTAAAGCACTTGTTAATTCTTATTTTGATGCAGGCCAAGGGTGCACTGCACTGGTTCCATGAGAGGGACCAAGATTCACTCTCCGGTTGTCATTTGGAAGCTTATTCTTATTGTACTTCGCTTCCATATATTGATGACATGTTTATGATCATGAGAAGCTTTGTTTGGAGAGTGGGCTTGAGATGGAGGATGCCAATTGGGAGCATGGCTCTCCCTACTTTATATGTTGTACTTTTAGGAGGAACCATGGGAAAACCATGATTTCCACATCAAACTTTTTAACTTCTTATGGGAGGGACCACTTGGAGAACTTGAGGAGGCATTTCATGGCTAAAATATTTATTGGGACATCATACAAGTTGACCACCTTGTTATTATTCTATTGCTTGTATGAGGGAGAGATGAGGCAACAAAAAAATTTGTTGTTGCTATGGTTGCACTTGGGAGAGTATGGGAAAAATTCTTCCCATACTTTTCATGATATTTCTGAAGAGAAGAAAGGCACATTCATGGTGCAAGGAGGCTACCCTTCAGTATTGGAGGCTTATGAGAGACTTCCATGTTGGAAGATGATCTTATCACATAACAACATGATGGTGGATGGATTTTGCATGTGGGAGGTCAAAGGGAGAAGTCATGGAGCCTTATTAAAAAGGCCTACAGTGCTGTCACATATGAGCATGTTCTTATGGATGAGATATTCCAAGGGGAGGAGGTATCCCTTCTTCTTGCCGATTTTTATGAGTAGATTCTCATGGGAGGACTTATTGGAGGATCTAAATTTCATCCCACTCACTATGTATGGTAGAGAATGCATTTCTTTACTTTTTGATTACTCTATTGAGTATCTGTACTTTCTCACCATGTTTGCATAGTGCATTGCTCCTCAAAGGAGCAAGAGTATTTTTGGGTTTCATGGTCACTTTAGGGCCAATGTTTATGATGATAGTAGCCCATATATACATGACTTTGGGCAAGTGTATTTTTATTTTATCTATGTACAATTGATAGACATTTATGCTTACTTTCCCATGTTGGGAGAACAAATATATACAGCTTGTAACTTTTTGGAGGACCACTTGCCTTATGACATTCTCAACCAGCAGTTGGGAGAACTGCGCTGTATCCACCAGAGAGACCATATGTATCATCCAAAATTTCACATAACATTCAGCCATTTTCTGATTTGGATGCCATGTGGTGATTATGTTCCATTCATCTTGAATGGAATCGTTTGGGTTGGCATGACTCATGATTTTGGAGGAAGAGTCTTTGGAGGCTCAATCTTCTTCTTGCCACTGGAGGGAAATCATGTTTCAGCCCAATATCAACATTCCCTATACACTTATCATGAGTGGAGAGGAGGATAGCATGGGATAGGCCTTCTTTCCTATCATGTACATTCATTCAACCCACCTTGATTTCAAGAGCACAAGGTGGAGGAGACTTTTCATGAGTTACCATGTTGGAGGGTGACTCACTTCATTTGGATGATAGCATGGGTGAGGGAGGCACTCATTCACCATGTTGGTCATCACTCCTACTTTTTGAAGGCCATGAGATAGCTAGGAGGTTTCCATTCACACTTTCCACCTTTGACTGATGTAGACTTTTTGGGTTTGCACACTTGGGAGGAAGCATTGGATGACCGTTTATTTGAAGATTCTCTTGATGAAGTGATGGAGGCTATTGATGGGAGGTCACATGAGGAGGAGGGGAGAAATTTTTCTCTCCTTATACATTTTCTTTAGGACAAGCAAATATTTTGGAGGGGAGGACTATAATCTTCCAAAATTTTAGCTTCCAAGCTAAATGGAACATTAGAGTTAGCAACAGCTTTAGCCGGTGAATAAATGGGTAGAAAAGCCCATAAGTATCCTAAGGAGGATAAAAACACTCCAAGTGTGAAAGGAGACACTCTTTCTAGCTTAATAAAACACCTCCATGTGTGAACAAAGATAAAATGAAGCTTCTTTGACCAAGTCAAGAGCGCAGTTTTAGTGGAGGAAGAATCCTAGGATGGATAACGCAATTTTGGAGGGAAATGTAACTTGGGTTAGAAGTAACCTAAGTGAGTGGGGCCAAGGGTAAGAAAAATCACATATTATATAAGGAAGAGGATGGCAGAAATATTGATTATGTTGTAGATTATTATTCTTGGCTTCCAATAATTGTTGCTGCTTTGCTGCTTAGCAAAGCTGTAGTGTTGTTTAGCACTGGGTGTTTCCGGGGTAGGAATCCCGCCTCTTTCATTTGAGGAGATCATTGGGAGAGTTTGTATTCATAATTACACATCAGGTTTTTGGGCCAAGCTTCATCCATCTTCATCAGCACAACTTTTCCGAAGATTGTGTAGTGTTGCTGGGTGCAGCAGTGGAAGGGATTGGAATCCCGGCTTCTGAGCTAATTTCTCATTGGAGAAAGCTTTCCTTCACTTGAGAGATCTGTTTGGAGATCTCCAGGACTTATTTCAGATCTTTTTATCAGACCACCCATTTATCATACCCTCCTAGCGTTGTTTCTGCTAGGGAGTGCGTTATTTTGGAGGCAGTGCTCATTGCATGGTTTGGTGGCTCCATTGCTGAGTTCCCTTGTGATTGAGAGGTTCAACATTTCATGGGAGGAAGCCCTTGAGGGATATACATCAGATAAGACATATTTCAGCCTTGCATACTCTTATGCTTTAGTGTTGCAGTGATTATTCAGTTATTTTCTGAAAATCACATTTGTATGCAGAGTATTTGACAAGAAACCCTTGCCGGGTTCTCTTGTGTTTTGTGTGAGGAGAATAGATATTTGTACTTAAAAATTATTCACTAATATATGAGTAGATCTATTATTATCCCATGTTTTTATGTTTAAATCCTCTTTAGACTGCGCATTCCATTGATGCAGCAACTCCGGTAAAATGCAGTTTTGGGGTTTTTAGTCATTCTCAGCTACTCTAGGGTGGGAGATCTGTTTAACCCACCTAGTTTCATTTCTTTCTGATCTACTCTTGTATTAGATGCTAGATGGATGCATCTACGGGATCCAAGTGATAATTTCACTTTTTTATTGCATATATTGCTGGAAATGCGTTTTTCATGTATGATCTATGAGCAGTCCTAAAAAAGGGATATTACACATGTAGTGCTCAAGTAGTTATAATTCCAACAATGTGCTATAGAAGCATAATATATGCTCCACATGAACCCATGCCAACTATTCACTATCAGGGTTGATCATATCCAACTCATCAATCAACAAAGTCATCAAAAGAACCAAAGCAACAATGATAAACTCATCCACCATCATAAACCAATATAATTTCTAAGTAAGATATGAGAGTCATAAATATATTGTAACCAATCCATGTCAAATCTAGAATAACAACTAAATAAATCATATCATAAAATTTCCCTGAGTATGTCCCTATATTCTTCATCTCGGAGAAACATACACGACTGTCTCGATCAAAACTCCCATGCATATGCAATTTCCCTTCCTATAATCCACGTACATAAAGTAAATTGTAGTAATTTATAGTCTTGACTCCCCCTGAACATGAAATATTTGTTAGAATAATTAATAGAGTGATGAAGAAGAGATCACTCCTAGTTTCCATTTGAGATATTCAAAAGAATCACATGGAAATGGCTTTGTAAATGTATATGCAATTTTTTCCCTTGAAGGAACATATTCTAGTTTGACCTTTTGTTTAAGCACCCGCTCTCTCAGAAAGTGATATTTGATTGGAATGAACTTGGTTTTTGAGTACATGACAAGATTTTTATAAATACTTATGGCACTAGTATTTTCATAAAGAATAGGTATATGTTGAGGACAAATGATTTGAATGTCTTGCAATGTTTGCATCATCCATAGAATTTGAGTACATCAAGATGTGACAACAACATATTCTGCCTCAACAATAGATAAGGTGATAGACTTTTTTTTTCTTTTTGAACCATGATACCAAGCGAGGTCCCAAATAAAAATTTCCTCCACTAGTACTCTTTTTATCATCAATATTTCTAACCAATTTTTTTTTTGTGTAAGCATGAAGTGCAAAGTCTGAATTTTTAGGATACCATAGAAAAAAATCTTGAGTTCCTTATAAATACTTGAATATTATTTTAACAACTTGCAAATGAGTTTCCTTAGGATTTTCTTGAATTTTTCCAATAATCCCAACTGCATGCATAATATCTGGTCTCGTACCTGTAAGGTAGAGAAAGATTCTGATCATAGACCTGTGTTCTAGTTGATTTACTAAAGGAAAATCATCATTTTGACTAAATTTGCATCATGTTACCATTGGTGTGCATACAGGCTTACAGTCTTCCATTCCATATTTATCAAAATTTGCTTGAGGTACTTGGTTTGAAAGAGAAAGGTATCATTCTTTGTTTGTTGAACTTGAAGACCGAGAAAGTATGTTAGTTCACCAAGTAGAGACATCTCAAATTATTGCTGCATAATTGAAGAAAATTCTTGACTCATAGATTCTACATTAGTTCGAAATCTGATGTCATCTACATAAACAACAACTATCAAAAGTTTTTCTGCATTAAATTTTATATTTAGGTTGCTATCTGCAAACCCTTTTGTGAAGCCTTTTTGTTGAATATACTTGTCAAGACGATAATACCACGCACGAGGATCTTGTTTTAATTCATACAAAGACTTCTTAAGTTTGCAAAAAATATTTTTATCATTTCCTAGAATGAAGCCTTTAGGTTGTTCAATATAAATTTATTCTTCTAGACCCCCCATTTAGAAATGAATATTTAACATCCATTTGAAATAATTGGAAGTTATGAAAGATTGAAAATGAAAGAAACATTCCTATGGATTCAAGTCTAGCTACCAGTGAAAATGTTTCTTTAAAGTATATTCCTTCCCATTGAGCATAGCCTTTGCATATGAGTCTTGCTTTGTTTCTAATTAATTCTCCATTTTCATTTAGTATGTTTTTGAAAACCCATTTTGTCCCAATAAAATTTTTATCATGAGGTCTTAGTACTAATTCCCATGTATGGCTCTTTTCTATTTGATTAAGTTCTTCATTCATTGCCTTAATCCAGCATTCATCTTTGCTTGTTTGATTTACATTTTGAAGCTCAATTATGGATAGTAAGGCTAGGTAACTAGAAGCTCCAAAAAGAGTTATTCTAGTTTGTACTCCAACATCCTTTTCACCTAGAATTTGAGATTCTGAATGATTTTTATAAACATACCTTGAAGGATTCTTTTCTGATGTTTCTATGTTTTCATTTCCTTCTTCGGATGCTTCACTAATTCCCTCTCCTACAACCTTTTGGCTTGTAGTAGTAACAAGTTCGTCATCTGCTGGTGCTTCCTTTTTGGTACATGTGGATGTTTCATCTATAACAACACCAATGCATTCAACAATATTTTGAAGCCTTTTATTATAGCATTATATCATTTTATTCTAGAGGAGTATCCAAGGAGAATTCCTTCATCAGCTCTAGATCCAAAATTTCCAAGATTATTATCATTATTCTTTATGTAACATCTACTTCCAAAAATTCTAAAATGTTTGAAAGTTGGAGGATTACAAAACCATAGTTCATAAGGAGTTTTATCTTTGTTTACTCGAACATGATATTTGTTAAGTATATTCATGGTTGTATATGTTTCTCCCCCTATAAGGTACGAGGTGTTCCAGACTCATCAATCGTGACACATGCCATTTGTTGGATTGTTATGTTAATTCTTTCTGCCAGTCCATTTTGTTGAGGAGTTTTAGCTATAGAAAACTGCCTTTTGATGCCATGTTCACAAAAGTAAAAAAACTCATCTGATATTAAATTTCCTCCTCTATAAGATCTAAGAAATTTTATTTTCAAATATAACTCATTTTCTACTAGAGATTTTATGACTTTAAATTTATCAAATTCTTCATCTTTATGTTTCAATAAGCCAATCCAAAACATTCTTGTAAAATCATCAATGAATAATATGAAATATTGTTCACCCCGAGGAGACTTATTTCTCATAGGACCACACAAATCAATATGAATAAGTTCAAGTGGCTTACTTGAAGTGCCTTATTTAGCATTAAAATGAACTTAGGCAAGTCATGAATTGCTCCTATTCTGTTGGACTTGTGTAATTGAGCAAAGCTTAGATGTACCAACCTTTTGTGAAAAGTCTGACTTTCTGATGATTTTCTCAAGCAACAATGCTCTTGTCCTCCTTCCAAGACATAAACATTTCCAGTAGTTCAAGTTCCCTTTATTATGATCCTACCTGTATCTAGATTCCATACCACACAATTCTTTGATCTGAAAACAACTTCATGCCCTTGGTCACACATTTGACTAACACTCAACAAGTTATGTCTTAATCCATCAACAAATAAAACATTTCCATTTTTTACTCTCTTCTTTAACAAAATAGTTCCTTTCCCTTTGATAGAAACATGTGAGTCATTTCCAAAGGTTACATTGTTTTCTTTATTTATTTCATTAAAAGAAATAAAATTGTATTTTTCACCTATCATATGCTTTGAACATCCATTGTCAATGTAACACAAAGTTTCTTGATCTCCTGCATACAAATATAGATCACAATTCTTATATTCTATGGTTTTATTTTTCCATAGCTTTGGTGCTATTTCCTTTTGTTCATGCTGAGGGGATGATATAATTTTGCTTCTACATTTAGTCTCTTTATGCCCAAATTTATTGCAAAAAGAAAATTTTGTTTCATCTTGGAGAGGCAAGAAACCATTATAAGAGTATTTTTTTGATCAAATCTCATTATTTTATTTTCTTGCTTTTCTAGTAATACTAGTTTTATAAGCCACACACTGAACAAACTTATGACCGAAATTATGGCAAGTGAAGCATTGACCATTAAAGTAGGAGTTCCTGGGAGTATAATACCTTTTTTAGTAGCAACCCCTTTGTTTTTGATAAGGATGTTTTACTTGAGAGAAATTTGATCCCTCATTCATTTGTTGAGGGTTGTAATTTCGATGAATTCTTCCCTTTACTGCATTAAGATAGCTTCCTATACCAGTTTTAGAATATTTTATATTTTTGGATGATTCTCTATTGTATCTAAGACATGCCTTTGTTAGAGGAGAACGTTGTAATTTGATGATTTCTTCTAAGGTCTTAGATCCTTTAGAAAATCTAAGATTTAGAGCTTATGTTTTCTCAAGTTCCTTTCTTAGACCCACTATTTCAAGTTCTAACCTTTCACCATGCCTCTCCTTTTCTAGAATCTGTTTCTTCAGGACTTATTCAACTAATTTAGCTTCTTCCAAACATATTTTAGATGAGTTATTTATTCAATGAGAATATCAATTTATTCTAGGGAATCCATAAAAACATCATCATATCATCATCTCATTTCTCTTCAACTTCCATAAGTAATTGAGATTCTAGATCAGATTCAACATCTTCAACATTTAAAAGACAATCACTATTTTCGTGTGTGTAGAAAGTTTTCTTGTTTTCAAACCTTCTTCTAACATTTAATTTTGCATAATTATTCCCTTTCTCATGATTTTGTTTATAAGGGAATTTAGAAGCATAGTGATGAACTATTCCACAAGAAAAGAATTTGAAAGGAAGTTTACCTCTAAATTTGTCAGTTCCTACTTTGAGTTTCAGGCATACTTTAACCAGTATTCAGGCTCCTACCTATAAAAGTCTATAACCTTCTCTTGTTTTCCAGATCTTACTGGAAGTAATCTACAACCCCCTTTCTGAAGACTGTTATCCTCAGCTCCTTGTGGATCACTTTTCAGAATGTTTCAAAATATATCCACTTCCAACATTAAAACCCAATATGAAATAATAATTCTGAAATAAATCACTGAATAAAATTACCTAATTACTATACAAATCAATCATATAACAACCATTCATACCATATATTTTTCATCACAGAAACCATATGTTGTCAATCCAAACTCTGATCAAACATATGTCAGAAGGTATACACTACTATTTTGCAACATACCTGTGTATGTACGCGCTTTTCCTAAAGAATACCTACGTACAGATTTCAAATAACTGATAAATGAATATGAATCGATGTAACGTTGAATCAATCACTAAATATTATTTTGAATCCATCACAGATCACTAAGGAAAATACAAGTCACCATACAATAACATCATCACTAATCAACATTTCATTTCATAACCAGATCAACCCAACCATTATTGTCAAACACATATTATTACGAGAGAGACATCATCGACAAACAACAACAAACATAATAGAAAATATCAAATATGATTAATATCCTATACTGCAAAACCCTAGCATGTATACGTGATTTTTACAAGGCACATCCGTGTATGTATGCACTTACCATTCTTAACACCTACGTATATATTTTGAACTTTCACAGACTATATATGTGACTATTTAGAAGTAGATATTTGTATGTACACAACTTCTCAGATGAAGACCAGTGTATAGATTTGAAATCACAGAATCATACCTTCACTGCAACCACAACATCAGTCAGACCCAAATCTTGACATACACACCATTACAATCACACATTATTATACCATCATCATGGATCTATGAAAATAGACTGACCAAAAATTATTCATTTCAGATCCATCATATTTGACCAATTTCCAAGTTCCCTAACACATACCTCTCGTAGATCAAATCATTCAAAAAAAATTCAACACTTGCACACCTAACACTTTGATATCCATCTCCTTATATAGCTTTAGCCTTGTCCAATACCTTAGGACAATCCTTTAGTAATGTAGGTAGTATTCTTTGACAAGATCAAATATTCGTTGTCACAATCATTACTATGGGTCAATGCCATGGTATATACCCTTGGTATTCAAATTACCATGGTGCGGAATAGGTATGTGACTTCCCTTCAATATAATTGTGTATGTACTTGATATTTCTTCACAGGATCTCGTGTATACTTTATCACAATTTATATTTACCATCCACCTGTATTTGAACTGACATTCCTTTGTTCATATCACCTGTAGTATTTTTATAACCATCATGTTGACATTTCTATCAAGTAGGTTTCCATCAAGGACAACACATTAGCCATAATGCCAACATCCTCCCCCTAGCACACGACACAACCACCACCCATGAGGTTTGATCCTGGGTCGCCTTGCTAACGAGGCTCATCCTCAACCGGTTGTACTATTAGGACTTGAATACACTATTAGAAGGTTATTCCAAAGGTCAAACCACAAATAATTTTTTCATAGGTATAGGTAGACAAGTCCTTTTCTGGCGATACTTTGATGGGGCTTGTTAAGGCACAAACTTTACCCATGAAATTGTCTTCATTCTATGTACTTCAAGGAGACACAAGCTTCAAGTCACGGGTAATACAGGGAGATGAATAATAACCAAGGAAAATTCAATACTTTATACTACTTACTAAAATTTTATTTGGTATATTGATAAGTTTCAGGTCACAAGTGATTCATATATGGTCATAAATTGGATGAAAGGAACCCTCCAAGTACAAAATAATTCCATTCTTCTGCTACCAAAAGGATTTGTAATATTTAATCAATTTATTTGGGTTATCTATACTCAAATTTATAAAGAGTACAACAAGTTTTAAAATTAGCTCTCAAAGTAAGGACTTCAACTGAGTGAGCTTTATGGTTCTTAGGAAGAAGCACACAATGACTATACAATGAATTTACAATAGTTTTCATTTAATGATTTTTGAACTTGTAATATATCATTATATGAGAATATAAAGTCTAGTGGTTGTTTTCATTTACTTGATAGATATTAAACCTTATAATATGAAGGTTGTGGATATTTTTAGATACATCACTATAGTGAAATATTCTAAAAAGATGTTATCTCAATGCTCTTTTTTGAACTATACCGAGAGCATTTGAGGATTGTATTATTATTTATCTCAAATAATAATAATTAAATTCTTTTAAAAAGGAATATATGAAAAATAGTTTAATTATTTGAAGATTATGAAATATGTTATTAATTTTATTGGTCAATTTTAACATTTTTCAACACAATCTTAAAGTTGTTATAACATGAAATTTTTTAAGCATTCAAAATATCACTTGTAGGAATTATAAATAGGTGAGAACAAGAAGATTCATTCCTCTAACCACTTAAAAGTACACCCAATTAACAAAAATAACAATTCAAATTCAACATTTTTTTTAAGACAACATAAAACAAAATATTTTCATTAATTTAGTAATGCAATTTACATATTTTTTAACATGACACCATATAACACTTTTCAAAAACATGCTCAAGATGCACCATTAAAAAATGGACATAAAATCACAACTATATGCATTCATGTGACCTTGATACTTCAATGGTATATTTTCATTGACTCCATATGGTGACGGACCCAAGAGAAGCCCTTCCTTCGGGCGACGATGCAACAACCTTTCAAGATCTGATTTTGAAGCTGAAAGCGATTCCTATGCCTAAAGAGAAGCAATCCAAGTTCGTCAAGAGAGCAGAGAGCATATTATCAGTAGAACATACTTTAGGATTTATAAATAACTCACTTACCTTCTCTGATAGAGCATTGGTAGGGGAGTTTATAGGTATGTGACCCTTGTTACAGGGCAAATGAACTCCTTATCAGCTTAGAGACAAGGTAATATGGAAGAAAGAAAGTGACCTAGAAAAAACCTATTTCTGCCAAGATAACGCACCCCAAGAACTACTAAGCTGCGTTATAACACAACAGATCAATGTAAAGGTCGCGTTAGTGACTAGGGAAACACTCTAGTTGGCCCAGAGGGCAGTTTAAACATAAAACAGGAAGAATCTCGTGGACAATGATTAGCAAACCCAGATTTTTCTCATGGAGAGCCAGTACAAAATAGAAACTAAAAGGAACTAACCTCTTATTAGGCCTTACTAAAAGCAACTAGACTCTTAAAGAAGGAAAAAGCATGTAAAGCTAAGGAAACATGGTTTTTTCCTTTTCAAACTGGTTGAAAGAGTTGGGCAAGATCTGCCCTCTCCATCTCCTATAAAATGGAGCTGTGGGTTACTAGTCCAAGGTCGAAGGTTTTTTGAATACATGTGGAGCAGAGTTACGTTGTTACTATATGGTAGTTAAGGTTCGGTGAAGTGACATTGGGAGATTGCCACCTTGATCACCATCACATACAAGGAAAGAGAGAGAGATTTGAAGACCGAGGAGAGCTTGGTCCAACCGATGGTTGTAATCCTCCTTTTTATAAATCAATAGAACTGTATCTGTTTTTTCCATTCTATGCTTTGATATTGTCATTATTTTCCGATTGTTAATATAGCATGAGATGAATGGCTTAGATCTGTGTTATTTTATGTTTACTATATGTTGATTTAAGTTAATAAATAGTATATTGTTGTAGAGATTACACGAGTGCTTTGTTTGATCGCAGGACCCGAATTTGGAACTAGTGAAGGAAAATCCCTACTTCGCTGCTCAGAGTTTGCCAAAGGATCTGGAATCAGAAAAGAGGTAACATCTCATCTCGTTTTACTAATTGATATAAATCAGCTTGAACATGTATGCAGTATCTTTGTGAACTATACAGTTAATCTGCTTGTCTGCCTTGGGCACTAGAAAGCCTAGAGAGGGATATTAGATAACCACTACCCAAGCATATTACCCTATAGTAGAATTGGCGACTCTGCTAGGGAGTAAACCCCAAGTTTCCAGACTATTCCTATCACTCTCCTTTTTTATTTCCTTCTATTCACATATCCTTCTGACCAAGTTATATGCTCAGTAGACATATTAAAAGCTCACATAGTTCATATCAGACCCTGCTTAGCCATATGAAAATTTTTACCCTAACTAATGCTGCCATTATTAGTCTTCCAGTGTGTTATAACGTGGTCTAGGCTTAGAACCAGTGCGTTAGTCCCTGCATTAACGTGGTCCATGCTTAGATACAGTGCGTTACCCAGCCAAAAATTTGTTGTTCACACCTGTGTTGTGTTTCCTTTTGGTGGTAAAGTTCTCGGTTATCAGGATACCTTCTCTTAATGGATCCCTATGCTTGTTTACCAGCTAGTATTTCTGTCTTTTACTCTCATTTGAAAGGTTAATGTCAAATGCATCTACTTTTTGAAGATAATTATTTATTTATTATTTTTCTGAACGTAGCTGAATTAATTCTGAACATTTTTTGTTAAAAGACTGTTAAGATGAGATCAATAGATGTCTGAATCTTTAAGGTTGAACTTTGCTATTTGAATGTTTGGTGCATTGATTTTGAAAAGAAACCTCTCCTGGTAGAAATACTCTTCATCAAATTGAATATTTAGAGCATATTTTTGCATGGTTTTTTGAGTCAGAGTCTCATCACATTTTATACGTCCACTCCCCTCCCGCAAGACTAATAATAAAAGTACACTAAGAATCAAGTGATAATAAAATAAATCATATAAATTTTTCTGAGCTCACACCAATAGTAGTTTAGGCTAGGATCTTGGGGTAGGAAAAGTGAGAAAATCACCCAAGATCTCCAAACTTGAAACTAGAGTCATTATTGAGCGAAATTCTACTGCACTCATATTATCAGGACCACTCCATTACTGGAGCTAAGCGTGAGACAACACTCGAGTGCATGCAAAGGTAGCCCACCTTCAAGTGTATTCAATGGGCATTATATATATTGGGGTTCCCTTCGGGGATGTCGAAACTAGATCAGGGATCTAGGTGTTTTTCCCATATAGCGTGCTGTCTACGACTATGACCCCCCTGATGATGTCTGTGATTTGAGGTATCCTTAGTGGCCAAAATTTTTAGGGACTTACAAAAGGTGACTGGGATGGGATGTCCTGGTACCTAAAACAGACAGACCTACTCTGCCTTTGGTATTTAGGAGGGTACTTGTATCCACGAGAGTACTTACACCTATCATCTGAGGTTCGGGCGAAGCTCTAGAGTAACCGTAACTGTACTTATGACCAACCCTCTCTGTATGCTATTGTGATACTAGGTTTCATCTCCAGCAAACAGTAGTACTCAGACAGGGCACCCTATTTTGGCTTGTTGTGCAGATAAATCAATCTTGCAGACAAAATCGATCTCCCTAGTACCAAAAGGTAATCTAGCAACAAACAGCCAAACAAACCTATCTTTCTCTAAACATATGCGATTTACAAAAGAATACTATAAAGGTGTCAAGGTCTTACCGTAGATCCAATGCTTGTTCGAAGTTGTTGTCCCTCGTGCACTTGAAGGAGTTATCTTTGTAAACTTGCAGTCACAAACAAGAAAACATTAAATAACACCTGTATAGTAAACATCATAAATCATGCTTATCATGGTGATCAAGGAATCCATGAAATAAACAGTTAATTAACAGCTTATTGAGAAAAATGAATTCATTTGTATTAACTTTGAAAGAAGGAAAACCTTACAACCTTAGCCTTGATGTTGAGCAGGTCTTCCCGGGGTTCGAAGCAGGAATCTCCTCTACTCCGACAAGCCTTGCACTCTTCCGACTGAGACAGATAGAGGTATGTGATCTCTCCTCACAAAATCTCAGTTAAATGAGTCTGAATCCCAACAACACTTAACCTCAAATAATTCTAAAGCTTGAACTCCCTTTGAGGCTACCCAATGCCTCTTTTTATAGTGCAAAAGAGGAGGTTTCAGTTCCAACTATGAAGGGATAGAATCCTCCTTCAAAGGGATAAGCTCCACACATCAAGGGGTTAGCTCCATAAGGTAAGGGATACATGAACCTCAAAAGAGCGGTTCTGCCACCGCAAGATTCTTTCTAGAGGCTTTAAGAAATTACTGAAAGTGAGATTTTTGAGTTTACTTGCGCCTTTTTAATATTTTATAAGGGTCTGCACCCATAACACAGAGAAAGTGCATTCAGGTACGCAGGAGTCATGAACATTAGGTGCGGGACCGTAGGCAAGATACAGAGAAAGTGCGATACCAAAGTTAAGGAGATTTTTAAGAACTTTTCTCTTATTTTCAAGGCTTGACATGAGGAACTGACGTGTTAGACTTGCAAAGGAGGAATTATGAGTGATAATGAGCTCATAAAAATAGAAGAATGTCAAGATGACAAATTTTAATGCAACATGGCTGCTTGTTGATTGATCTTTAGAGAGTCCTTGTTTCTTTTTTCTTTTTTAGGTGTGTGGTTACTGTCACCGAGACTTTATAATATATCACAAATCATTAAAATTTGCTTAAAATAAACAAGTAATCGTGGCGTCTTCTGACCATCGCCGTCTGTCTCGAAGATAGCAAGGTCTCCCTCCTCTAACACCAGAGGAAGAATTGAGCCTTAGTGAACCCGTGCCTTCCACGGAAGAGCAGTCTCCATTGACAAACCCTGATTTTCACATAGCCTCGTATCACACAGAATTTCCAGAGGACCCTTTTATAGAAGGCGTCATACCTCCTTACAATCCTCCACTCACTAATCTGTTGGCACTTTTGATAGTTCATATTACACCACAAGAAATGTCTTCGGCCACACCAACATCCATTTCACAACTGACACCTATGGGGTCGGTACCCATGGCAACAAACCAAGGTTCGCCACCACCCTCCCCGCCAGTAGTAAGTTCTATACCAATAATCGATAACCCGAGTAGTCAACCTCTACCTGGTCCCAACCCTACAGTCATCACAATTGTCAGTGGATCCTCGAATCCTTCGAGATCTACTCCTACAGTGACCACAACGGGACCCACGATTCCCCCTCCCACGAGTGGGACTACTTCGGTTCCTTTTAGCAACCCTTTCGGTTGAAATCCTTTGCTAAGTTCAAACCCCTTGGCCTCCATACCAGGGGGTAGTATCACAAGCACGCAAATAACAGGGAACATTTCGCTACCCCTACAATCATTAGGACAAACCGGACAACCTATTGTTAACACTATTCCCTTAAGTGGTCTAAATCTCGGTGTAGGATCCACGCCGTTGCTTAATTATGCACATAGTAGCATGCCTCTGGCTGAATCTATTGCATCCATATGGGCCAATCCACCCCAACATCCATTTGGACAAGGGGGGCACTTTTACCCTGGGGGAAACCAACCGTTCACCCCATAATACAATATACCCTATGGACAACAACCATATATCCCTACACCTCCACCCATAGGAAATTTTTATCAAAAATGTCCTACTTATCCTACTGGTAACACGTTGATGGGCAGACCCTATGGTCCAAATAGTCAGCCAATACTTCCTTGTCTAGATCAGGGGGCAAACACACAATTGCCATTTTTAGCAGCTCTAGACATCCCCGACATCTATAAACTGACTAATGATCCCATCAATCACAACTCGCTCTGGCCTCCAGTTCCGCACAAGATTCCGTCTGACATCCCAAAATTCAATGGGAAACAAGGGGAGGATCCGGCTTCACACATCACCACCTTTCATCTATGGTTTGTATCTAATTCCATGGTGGATGATAGTATCCTGTTTCGGCTGTTCACCCGCACTCTCACCGACAATGCTGCCAAGTGGTATATTGAATTACCACGCACCGCCATCAACACTTTTGGTGCCTTAGCTACGGAATTTCTAAAAAAATTTCAATTACCTATCAGATTTGAAACCGGTACAGAAATTTTAACCTAGTTGCGCCAAGACACTAGCACCCACATCTCTGATCACATTCATGAATGGAGGCGTAGGAGGAGGTTGGTCAAAGCGTCAATCCCGGATCATCTCCTAGCTAATTGGTTTTATAAATCTTTCTTACCAACCCTAGCTAAAAACATTAGCCTCTCCGGTGTGGTCACAAAAGATCAATCCATTCGTCGTGCCCAACATTTATATTTAATCTATTCACAATCTGGCATGCTATATTATTTACTCCCCCATGCCTCTGGTAATCCAAATTCTCCTGCAACTTAGAAACCCGGAGTCGACACCGACGATCTCATTGGCACAATATTTGGCATAGACACAAAACAGTCTCGGGGGAAAACCTCCCAACCATCTTTGGCTGCCATTGCCCCTAACCAAATGAATACTCTTCCTACATCTGAGCTAAATTCTGTGCAAACTTCACCAAAACCTAGTGGAAAGAATAAGAAGAACAAGAAAAAGACATATTCTTTGGAAGAGCAGCTTGACCATCAGAATAATCCCAATCAGAAAAACACTGCTAAAAACGACAAAGGGAAGGAAAAACCCATGAAATTTCCTTGCAAAATCTGTGCGGAGGACCACTTGACATACAAATTCCCTCGGCTGTAGGAATGCACATATTTTATCAAAAACAAGGACTCTGGGAGGACACTTGCCGTCCTACATAATCCCTTCCCTAATCCACAGCAGTAATAACAACACATGGATGCAGACCCGCCACAACCCCCACAAAGGGGCAATGGTGGTTCACATCCTTCCGGTGAAGGATCATCCGCCATTTATGGCATAGAAAGTGTTGAACTTCAAACACGAGCCAAACTTTATGGAAATCCTGTCATAGATACTCAGGAACCTGGTTCCAGTTCAAATCCACTGCCACCCAACGATTTGCATATCGAACGGCCTACTGCTGACTCTGCAATTCGTCCCCCCAAAGGGACACTTCGATGCACGACTCATAACACCTCTGCATGTGCTGCCCAAAACTACAACATTGTAGAAGATTTGGCGCAGGCACCATCAACCATGTCTGCTCTCGAAGTATTGCAAAATTGTTCAGCACAAAGGAAAGCCTTGCTTTCGGTCATTGGTGGGATTGACCCGTAGGATTCTACACTAGCTATTTTTGACATGGAGAAATCTAAACCTTGCCTCTCACACCAACTTGCATTCCAGATATAAGTTGTGTCGAAAGGGAGACCAATCCATTGTACTGTCATTGACGAAGGTGCTTCAACCTACGTTATGTCAACTACTTGCTGGCTCGCTTTGGGTTCTCCCACTTTGTCTCCACCGTCGAATTCCCTCAAAGATTTTGATGGCCACACTTTCCTCCCAAAACGCTACCTTGCTAGCTTTCCCATTACACTTAGTGGGAAAAAAATAACGGTGGATGTTGAAGTCATAGATCGTCATCTTGACTATAATCTATTGCTGGGTCACAGTTGGTCATATGCAATGACTGCCATTTTTTCTTCCATTTTCTGACTCATTCTCTTTCCGTTGGATGGGAAAAAAGTCACAGTGGATCAGTTATCCTTTTGCACCCCTGATTATGCCACATTACCAAGTAGCACTGTCCCCCTAATAGGAGGCGTTCCTAACTCATACGTTAGTATTGGTATCGGTCTTCTGAAGGCATCTTCCCTAATGGGTTATTTTCCTCTCCTGCTGCCTAAGGTTCCAAATACATTTGATGATATCCACCACATTGGATGGCTATATCGACTCATGTATCCTGCCAGCACCTTCAGACATTGATTCCTATGGAGATCAGATGCCGCTCTCACCAGCCAAGTTGGTTTACCAAACCATCCAAATTACATCTGAACCCTCCATGGGTATGGTTTCGACCAATGGTACGAACTCCCCACCCATCACAGTTCCTTCTAAAGATCTCCTCGATGAAATCCTACCTATGAACGAAGCTATTCGAGAGATCATGTCTCTAGAAGAATGACCTTGGGGAGAATTCCACCATCGCGCTTCGATATTTGATTCGGATGCGATAACTACTAAAATCCCATCCTTTGACCCACCTGAGATAGTCCCTTCCATTTACACGACTGTTCAAACCATCGATTTAGAAGGGAACATGGGCAATATTTCTAAGACAATGCTCATAGATATCTCTGTCAAAACGGGTATCGTGGAAAACATTCAGATTGGAGCAGATTGCAATCCCAAGGAAATTGCACACTTCACATCCCTCTTTAAAGAATTCCACGATGTGTTTGCTTGGTCTTACGATGAAATGACTGGCATAGATCTTTCTATAGTCGAGCACGAAATAAAATTTTATGAAAATGCTAAACACATTCGACAACGACTCCAACCAGTCCACCCATGCAAAGTGGCTGCCATCAAAACTGAAGTTGAAAAAATTTTGAACGCTAGTTTAATCTATCCCATTCCTTTGACAGAATGAGTTTCCAATCCGGTCCCCGTAGACAAAAAACAAGGCACCATCCAAGTTTGTGTTGATTATCACGATCTAAACACTGCTTGTCCCAAAGAAAATTATCCTACGCCATTCATAGATCAGATCCTTGATGATTGTGACAGATGTGAGTCTTTTTCTTTTATGGATGGTTTATCGGGGTACAAACAGATTTCGATTAAAAAAGACGACCAACATAAAACTGCTTTCATCTGTCCTTGGGGAACATTTGAGTATCGCAAACTCCCATTCGGTCTAAAGAATGTTGGAGAAAATTTTCAAAGGGATATGGACTACACTTTTCAAGACATTAGGCATATTGTACAAGCATACTTGGATGACCTCCCAACTCACTCCAAGAAGCAATCCCATCACCTCGCACACGTAAAACAAATATTTGCCCGGTGTAGGTTCTACAATATACGTCTGAATCCACATAAGTGCATATTTTTTGTCGAGTCTGGACGTCTTCTAGGTTTTATTGTCTCCAAGCACAGGATTAGGGTTGATCCCGATAAATTTAAGGCAATACTTGAATTGCCCGCACCATAGTCCATCCTGCAACTCCAACGTTTGCAAGGGAAGGCAAACTTTTTACGTCGTTTCATCGTTAACTATGCCTAGATGACGAAAGAATTTATGCGATTATTAAATAAGGGAACACTATATTTATGGGATGACCAAGCTCAACAGTCGTTTGACGCCTTGAAACGAGCACTCGTTTCCGCCCCACTTCTTAGTGCCCCTGATTACTGACGCGAATTTCTCCTCTACCTGGCAGCCTCACCATCCTCACTTGGAATGGTTCTGGTTCAAGTTCACAATGATGATAGTGAACATGTGATATATTACTTATAAAAAGGTCTCATCAGACCCAAGCTACGATACTCACATGTGGAAAAACTCTCCCTCGCAGTGGTCTTCGCTGCCACTCGACTCCGACACTATATTACTACGACAGACTACTGTTATTGCTTTGGAGAATCCCATGCGACACATTTTGTCTCACCAAGTTATCGGAGGAAAATATTCGAAATGGATAGTGATCCTCCAACAACTTGACATGGTTTTCACTTCTGCCAGAGCAAAGAAATCTCTAGTCTTCACCAAATTATTGTCAGATCTTCCTAGAATCAACCCAGGAGATGTAGCTCATGATCCATTTATTGATGAATCCATCTTCTTAGTTGATTCTTCTGACCCTTGGTATGGAGACATTTTGGTCTACCGCCAAACTCAACGCTTTTTCCCAACTCTCACATCGGACGATCTCTGTTGTATTCGCCACCAAGCGAAACACTACCTTGTACTCAATGATACTCTATATCGCATGGTGTTGATACTATTCTTCGGCGTTGTCTCACCATTGATGAAGCAGAACGCATTTTAAGTGAATGTCACGCAGGGGCATGCAGCGGTCATATTTATGGCATATATACTTCCCATAAAATCTTGTGTGCAGGCTATTATTGGCCCACTTTGTTTAAAGACTATATCACGATAGTCCAAAAGTGCCATCCGTGTCAAATTTTCACGAAGAAAATGCATGCTCACCCCGCCCCCCTCCACCTGGTTATCTCCATTGGTCCTTTCGCTAAATGGGGAATATATTTCGTTACATGAAACCCCACTTCGGTCGAAGGGCACAATTATATTGTCGTGGCAGTTGACTAATTTACGAAATGGGCAGAAGCCATTCCCACTTTCAGAGCTGATGGAGAAACCGCCGCTTTATTCCTGTCCAATCAGGTTATCTCTCGTTTCGGAGTACCCCTTTCAATAGTCACTGATTATGGATCACATTTTCAGAACCATATGATGACAAAATTAACTTCCATGCTAGGATTTCGACAAGATTAGTCTTCATCCTACTATCCACAAGTGAATGGCCAAGTCGAAGCCGTAAATGGCATCCTCAAAACCATGATTCGTCAGTTAGTAGGCAACCATAAAACCACATGGCATCGGAAGTTATATTCCGCGTTATGGGCGTACTGTACGTCAGTCAAAACTGCCACATGCTTCACACCATTCCAACTCGCATTCGGCCTAGAGGCAGTACTTTCAATCGAGTGTGAAATTCCATCACTTAAGCTCGTTGTTGAAATCCTACCCGACACCACTGCCACAGAAGAGCGCTTTCTCACTCAAGCTCGTTGTTGAAATCCTACCCGACACCACTGCCACAGAAGAGTGCTTTCTCTCGCTTGATCAATTGGAAGAGACTCGTCGAAATGCCATACTAGCACTCGAAGCCCACAAACGCTGAGTCAAAGCTCAGTATGACAAATCTGTCAAGCCTCGTTCTTTTCAAGAGGGTGATCTTGTACTACTCTATGATCAGAGACACAACCCCTTTGGGGTAGGAACACTTCAACCATTATGGCTTCGTATTTATGTAGTCAACAAAGTCCTCTCAAAATGAGCTTATGAACTTCAGGACTGTAATGGGATTCCGCTCGCGGAGCCCCGCAACGGGCTCTATCTAAAGAAGTATTTTGCCTAGTTTCCCACTAGGCATATGCTTTTTAATTTTATGTATATAAGTTTTGCCTATTGTTTTGATGTCTCTGGATATTTTTGGGTTTTTTAGGTGTTTTTCTCATATATAATATTTTCCTTTCACACAGATGCCGTCATCCTCCTTATCACACGTTGGATAGGCGGACGGTGCTAGTCGTCACAAAAGACACATTGCTTCAGCTGCTTGGGTTCTCTATACACCTGAGTTAGAACCTCTTGATTCTGGGGGGATTTTCCTAGGTAGCGTCACCAATAACATTGTTGAGTACATGTCAGTGATACAACTCCTCACGGAAGCTACATTTCGCGACATCTCCAATGTATTGGTTAGGTTAGATTCCCAATTCGTAGTTATGCAGTTGAACAATAATTATCACGTTCGTCATCCAGTCTTGTTACTTTATTTTTTAAGGGTAAAAATTTTAGAATGTCAGTTTCAAACCATCTCATTTGAACACATCCCTAGAGAATTTAATGCATTAGACGATTTATTGGCAAACTATGTATTAGATTGGCATTTGTTACATTTGTTATAAAAATATTTACACATGAGTATATATATATTTTTTCCCATAGAAAATACATAAACATTAAAAAACACATAACAAACAAAATCACCAAAAGTATGTATATATATATGTGTGTCATGTCAGGATCAAAATTACATCAAAAAATCTTCCAAAACTTGGGTGTTTTACAAAATTTGGCTACACTAAGCCTCGCTATGACATTTACACATCTCCTCCTCTAGCTACGCCTGATGCTCATAATAGAAAACAACTACCCTAGCTATCCTCCTGAGAGGCACCAGGTATCTCTCCAACACACCCACAGTATGCCGCTACAGACGAACTGGAATCTCTCTCATAGGAAGAGGTGGTACACCCATGCTTAAACCCTCTAGGTTCCTGGAAAGCTCATGAAAAATCTGAGTAACATCACTCTCTCTAGTGGCTTTCGCATCCTCTGCTGCTGTGTCAGCCCCGGGTAGTTGTAGTCCTCGCTGTGCATAACGAGGGGCTTTGGCTAGGCGAACAGGTGCCACATCTGTGTCAAGAAAAAAAAATTCATGTCAAAATATATTTTCACCCATTTTAAACAAAAAAATTACATAAACATTCAAAATACAAAAAATACTTCCAACTACACTGATCAATCCTTCTCTTACCATATAGACCCCATTGAGTGCCCGGGGGCAACACTAACTCCGGATCTCCTGTAAAGTGCATCCTCGCATAGGGATAGTCCTCAATCATGATGATTTGGTGGTTAAGCCAATCAAAGAACCCATCATCAAAGAAATTACGGACAGGACCCTCTACCGTCCGCGGTATCAAAGCTACCCATCGAGCCTGTCTCGGCTCTCGCGGGCCCGATACATCCATAATCATCCTGGGTCTCATAACCGGCACCCGCTCTAGTAGGAAGGAAAAAACCAGTGTCCCATAACCAAAATCTCTCTGATTTCGGGTCCTACACGCTGTCTGCTCTGCACGAACCCAACGGACAACACCTTCGCACCAGTTAAAAACCTGGGGTTGCATACAATCTAGTGCTAACAACAACTGGGCCTTGGTGGCCACATGCTGACTCTTGGCCCCGACCAAGTGAACTATCATCCATAACAGAGACCTCATTAGTATCGCGGCCACCCGTGCAATAGGTACTCGGTTTCTCACTGCCTCAATATCACGTATGCAATGAGCGAGGATCAGGTCAGTGGTAGTACGAGGATCAGCCCCGGACCCGGTCAAGTTAGCCCTTGGTGCACGACACGAAAAACTAGTCAAAAAATAGATATCATCTTTCTCAATTGAGAGCTCCTTGCCCCCGATACGAAAGACATGCTGACGATCATCCCACTGTTGTATTATCCACCTCAGAAGGTCCTCTTATCCCCTCATCAGTTCCAATCGAGCATACTTAAGAAAACCACACCTACGGAGAACCAACAATGTAGCTGCGTCAGTGAACATCTCATGTTATTCTCTCTCATGTTCCCTTTCCCGTTAGATACTCATAATGAACAAATTTATACCTACAAAATAAACATTTTTTATGGATTAGAATTTGTCTAGAGTGCTTCAAAATGATTAAAAACAAGTTCTTAATAACATGACTACGCCTAACGCGGGCTCTAATGCCCAACAGTGCATGCTAATGCACTGTTTATTCATGGGAGGTGTGTTTAACACGGGCAAAGCACTTCTAGCCCACATTAGCCGCTTAAATTTTTTAGGGCTTGCTAAAATCCCTATTTTGAACTAGCAAAAAAAGTAAAAAACACAATGAAATGATAGCAGAAGGTTCCAACTCTTACTTGGATCTCGTGGAAGGAAGAACCGTTTCTCGAATCGTCCGCAATTGCCAGTAGTAATTTCACCACTTTTTTACCCCAAAGCTCAATCACAACATTCAAACAGTGAAATAAGGGTCTCCAACCTTCTTATAGCCATTTTCTGGGGGCAAAAACCCACTCAGTTGGTATAACGACGTAGTGAATTCCTGCTGCATGTTTGTCACAATTGTTATTCTCAATTACCAATGTTTTGATGAGTTTCATAATGTCTATCTACAGAAATGACCAATTAACGGTCCCGAATCGAGCCTTCTTTTAATGGTATTTTTCTAGCTCGTTAAAATAAAAAAACCTTGAGCTTTCTTCTTCAGGCTCGTTAAAACTAACATGAAGAAGCAACGAGATTTCTTTTTAGGAACTTTTTTCTATCTCGTAAAACCGAAAAAAATCCCGAGTTGTTTTTGTTGGGCTCGTTAAACTACCACGACAGAAGACTATGAGCCATTATTTTCATCTTTTTCAAAGCTCTTTAAACAGAAAAAGTAACCAAGTTTTTTCCATGTGACTCGTTAAAATTTTACGGAAAGCATCGAGTTTTTCTCTGTTGGACTCGTTAAAATTTCACAAAGAATATTGAGTTTACTTCGTCTCCTCGTACTCATAAAAAAATGAGGTAGATGTCCATCGAACATAAATTTCTCATTTTCCTGGCTTCGATGGACTAACTCACGGAAAATGAACCGTTTCGGGCTTACTATTCTCCCTTTATCGTGCCCGGTTATCAAGACATGACAAAGGTACCCCCTGGAATTGTATTTTACGACATTTTTCAGACTCTGTAAATATGAAAAATTCACCGAGTTTACCCATCTGAACTCGTTAAACTTAATCAGACAGGGAATTTTTTTATACAAAATGGATACTACTTCTGTTACATTTAAGAAAGGATGAATTGGCAGCAAATATCTTGAACATGGCACTTCCCAGACAACTCTTTCGCATTTAGCCGAACCCTACCATCTATGAGTTTAGCCTTCGTCGTTCAGTATTCTTACACTGGTAAAAAATCTTCAATACTCTTTGGTGTTCATTAAGCCTAAGCTGCCTAGTACCCTGTTAGAGTGCCTTCTATTGTTCAAGCAGATCTCGTTATCTACTGCTCCTCATATCAACCAAACCGATCATCATGCCAAAAATTATTTGTCGTCAGCTATTCCCATTTACTCTTCATGTTCTCCATTAAAAACAACATCATATTTTCTCGTTTCATGTTGGCCGATATAGGATGCCTCAGTGCCTACCTTTTGACATGTCTCTTCCTATCGACTGCAACATCTTATCTAGAAAGTGGACCCAGAAACACATCAGTACCAAGATACTTGCAGACATCGGTGGTAGGTCATCTTGTATTTTATTAGGGTCTTCATTATTGGCTCCCGATCGAATGATTCTACGAGTGTTCGACATCAACTCCTTTTATTCACACTCTCTAGATTGTACTGTGCATCTTGGGGACCATCATCATTATCGGTGGCCACCATCGCGTCTATTAAAAATTTTCATTACTGACTGGTAATCAGACAATTTCCCACATGTTCAAAAACAAATCCTCTATTCACATGTAAGGAAATATGTAGTTTAAGTGAAGCGGCGACCAAGACCTTGGGGAAAAGGTTACATCATTACAACTGTGTTTCCTTCCCCAAGTTGCGATATTGTTTATGGATACAAATTTTTAGTATTCATCCTGTTCTGACAGATACTTCCATGTTACACTTATCAGTGGAGACACTGTTCATATCTCTATTTTAGAGAAATCATGTTGATTAGCTACTGAGCATGGGAACGCCTAACTCAAGACAGATACTATATTTTATGACATATTTTGTTGTTTCAGGTTTTCCTCAGTCCTCCAATCTCTCTAGTTCTACTACACATATTATTATAAAGTATTTCAGCCATCGTCTTCGTCTCTAACCAAATTTCACTTCATTTCACTTCATTTCCTTTGTCCCTTATCAATTACAAGCTTAAATGATCAATGGGATTTATTAAAGTCACTTTAGGAATGTATACAATGACTGAATTGCTATATTTTCATGATTTTGTTGTTGTAGTAATTTTTGACTAGACTCAGCTGCAGAATGCAGCCATTCTGTAGCCAGTCGCCTATTCCGCAGCTATCTTCATGTTCTCACATGTTATAGGTGTCACTTCAAGGAAAAACGCATATGGTTGAATTCCACAACACTCCCACATAATTTATTGCTCTCTACGAAGTCTGAGCAAGAATCTACAGGTGGTTATGCACGTGGAAGAGATCAAAGCTAAGAAGCAGATTCCTACCAGGACATGGGCTTTACAGAAGTCTCCAGCAAAGTACGAGGCTTCCACAAGAGTTATAATTTGAATTTGATTGAAAAAGACACTTGTTCCTATTTCTTCTCAAGGGTAGTTATGTATTTCTTTTATAAGAATGACTCGGGAGACCGAGAGATAGTTAGCTAGATTGATGTTTTGTTGCTAGATCTCAGAAGACCGTAATACTCTGTTTTTGGAAGTATTTTCCCTTTAATGAAAGAAGTACCACTTTATTGCAAGATCTGAGGCAATATTGAGGAGATTTGTATGCTAATCCGGTGGTAGAGGGCCCCTACTGCCCGAGAAGCTCTGTGCATATGGTTTAGATAAGTAACTATAGCCTTGTTTCATTTCTAGTTTAAGCAATTTTCTGAACTTTGTGTTTTATACTCACTTACATTGGATGCTACAACCAGTATTATTCTTACGAATTGTTCCAAAATACCACTAACATTGAATGAGACATAACTGTAGTATTTTAGGAATTGGTTTCATTTTTCCAAACTTTACGTTTTATGCTCACTCACATTGAATATTACAACCAGTCTTGTTCTTACAAATTGTTCCAAAATATCACTAATACTGAACGAGATAGGGCTGTAGTATTTTAGAGATTAGTTGCATTGTAGTTTAGTTGTAATACTCCGGAGATTAATGGCGCTCTATTTCAATTCCTGTTCACTGTATTTCAAGTTAGATTAATGGCATTTTAGTTCAGTTGTGGTCACTGTATTTCAAGTTTGATCGATTACATTCTAGTTCAGTGTTATCCATTGTATTTTAAGTTTTATTAGCTGTCAAAATTAGACTTCACGACCTTCATTATTTACAAACTAATATTGTTCTTAATTTCTATTAATATATCACTATCATAGGAACAAGAATTGGCAATGTCATTTTGAAGTCTTGATTTTTCCGTAATTTCTCACAATTTCACAAACTGCCTCTTTTCCAAAGCTATTCCAAAAGATTTCTAACTCTTGAATAAGGCTTAACAGTGATATTTTGGGTTGTAGAATGGATCAATCTCAGTGTCATTAGTTAATTTAGAGAAGAGTTCCTCACTATGTTGCAGACTATCTTTTCCAAATGTGTTCCAACAAATTTCTAGCCATGGATAAGATTTTCTCTGTGACCTTGTAGGCTGTTGTTTACTTAGAAGAACCTCATTGCATTAAACTTATCCTTTTCTCAAGTTATTCCAAATATTTCTACTGAATGAATTGGACTGAGTTCATGTTATGAGTTATTGAGTTCATGTTATGAGTTATTTTCTTGTCAAGTTTTGCATCTTCTAAGTGCCATACATAGTTTAGAATAGGTTTTGCTCTGTTTTAGTGTGACCAACAACTGCTCTTTACCAACACTTAGTTCTTTTCCTTTTTAACACAAAACCACAAAACCAAAAAAAAAAAAAAAAACATTAGAAATACACTAAACACAACGTAGTGAGAAACATATACCTAGGCACATATAGTGCACTTCACTTCAACATTTTACTAGCCCTGGTTGACGATTTATGACATCAATTTAGGAACACTAAGTTGAGCAGACAGAGACCCCCTGATTGGAAGAAAGCTAAAGTGTTCTCTCAACTATGTGTAGCAACAACATATTTGTCTAAAGAGAGAACCTTGAGAGGAACTACTACAGTGTTGAGAATCATTGATGAGGAGCTAAGAAATTTCCTAAAATTGACTTTGCTATCTTCCATCCATATGACTGTGCTGGAAAGAAGAGATTCTGAAATCTGTGCTGACATGATCATGGTATCAAAAGGTCACTCCATAGCCTTGGAGCAACAAAAGATACTCCAATATATGAAGAGAATTCCTGAATATAAGAAGAAGGTATTTCCATTCTTATATGCAGGAGCAAAACTGTGGGAGTTTCAGAGGAGGAGAACCTTTCAAGAGAAGGATGACTCTTCTAAACTTCAATATTGTCTTGAGCAAGATAAGATGCAAGAGGGGCAACAAAAGAAAGTTGGAAACACTCCAACATGTGACTTTTACATCAAGCATGTCAGGGGGGGAAGCCATCATATGACATATACTTCATTTCAGACTTCTACAATGCTATCAATGTTGGGAGGCCTAGATCCTTATTGGGAGACCCAACTCTTGATGGAATATTCCAAGGACCTCTTCACATGTAAGGTTCTTGATGAGAAAATGATAGATATGAGGTATAAAGTAGTTAATGGAGTTATTTATTTCTATGATCAGATCTACTTATCTAAGAACTCCAAACTTAGGAACAAACTACTTCATGCAACCTATGAGATCTTGATTTCTAAACCCACTAGCTTCATTAAAACATGTAATACTACATTGGAGGGATTCATGTGTGAAGATATCAATAAGGAGATGCACTCTCATATGAGGATGTGCATGGACCAATTGCTGGTTGAGGAGGGATATAGATCTTGGGAAGAGACATCCTCAACACTTCCTCATTCATTGAGTGTGAGAAGGAACTCATCCATGAGTTACCTCAATAATGTAAAACAAGTATATGGAGGGACTTGTATCTCTGAATATTCTGATGTGCTTACCATATGCTTGTATTTTTCTAACACTCATGTGCAGGGCTTTTCTCCAAGAGGGAGCATTATTTCTGATGGGTCTCATAGGCCACTTGGGGCTTTGAGCAATGGTGATTATGGCCATTCCTTGGAGGGATGATATACTCTTCATGGTGTGATTCGTTTACACCAACTATCATGCACTTTCTCCAAGCATGAAAGAAGGACGGGGTAGCAAACAAGTGTTGGGGAGAACACTTGTCATATCATATTCCGAGGCAGTTAGGAGTAAAACTGCGCTGGTTGCACTTGAGGGACCATTGTCCCTCTTCATTATTGAATATGGAAGCTAGCATGACTCTAATCATGATTCCATATGCTGAAATTGTTCTTGTCTTTTTTTGGAACATGGATGGAGGGAAGACACATGGGTTAAATGTGTCCTTGGGAAAAGGAGTTTTCCACACTTTTTGCACTACATGCTTCAAGGGGAGCATGGGATATTATATGGCCACTATGGTAGGCCACTTGTTTCTTTGTAGGGTGAGCCATATGTTTGTTTGGGACATGCCTCTCATATGTATTGGGGAGGATTTTTTCTATGGATTGCCAAGCTGGGAGGTGATCCACTTCATTTGGAAGATAGCATGGAGAAGGGAGCCTCTCATGAATGATGAAATTCCCCATGATTGTCATCACTTCTATCTTGAGGAGGCCATGTATTAGCAAGAAGGTTTCCACATAAACCTTCCATTCCTTCATGATGAGAGCCATTGGATTTATTCACCAAAGGCCAACTTGCACATTGGGGAGGGGCCATTGGGAGACAAAACTATTGTAGAAAATCTGAAGCAATGGTGGACACTATTGGATGAAGGGGCCATAAGAGAAGAAGGGGAGATTTTGAAGCACTCACCTTATCAATTGCTTGAGGACAAGAAACATATTGGAGGGGAGGATTGTAATATTCCCACTTAGCCGAAGCTAATGGAATATTCTATCTTGCCTTGTTTTATTTTTCATTTCATGTCGATTAATATAATGTAAAGGAGGACATGTAAAACTCCTGAAAATAACAAAATAAATCAATGCTCAATGTGAACATGGCTAAATCTGGGCCATTTTATAAAACACAGTTGAGTGTGAAAGAGTTTGATCACTTGACCAAGTCAACCGTGACCATATCTACAACGCAGTCTAGGTGCATTAAACCTCCTTGAGGCACAACACAGTTCTAGATGGAGGTTCTACATGTGAAAGGGGATAAACTGATGAAGTGGTTTAGGGTTTGACAAGACTCCAATCTTATAAAAGGAAGAGGAGAGCAGCATGAAGGGGTTGTTGAAGATATTATTTCAGAAGAATTTGTCTGCTTGGACATTTCTCATTCTCTAGCTGCTTAGCTGAGAATAATGTTGTTTAGCATTGGATGTTCCTGAGCGGGAATCCCACCTCCTTCCTTGAGAAACTCTTGGAGGAGTTGTGCTTGTATTGACCACTATCAGGCTTGGGCCAAGCTTCACCTTACACCTACAACACTGATCCTATTGAGGGTTGGGTTGTCCTTGTGAGTTGCAGCAACTGGGAGATAGATCTTCTCATATATATGCATATCTAGCCTCTCTTTTCACTGGGAAAGTCTATTATCCTATTGGAAAGAGTGTCCTAGATCATCAAAGCTTTAGATCTAGACCTTAGTAGTAGACCAAATCATTCTCACAGCCTACAACATATTTTCTATCCTTGATCTGCATTATTTTCAAGTTTGCAGTTGCAGGGTGTTTTGTCTGCATTTTGGAGGAGAGATCTCTGGTGTTAGGATTCTTCCTCTCACTGTGGTGATACGTGGATTTGCCAAAAAATCCATGTTAGTTTCAGATCTGATCTGCTGTTCTATTATATGATTCAGTAATTTCTGAAGATTTCTGCAGATCTGCAACTCTAGATCTCAGATCTACTCTCTGTGCTTCATGATTTGCACAAAACCCCAAGGGGAATGTATAGATGAGCACTTCTTGTACACAGATCTGAATTAGATCTATATTTGTATGTATAGAAATGATTTAGATCTGAGTTATAATATACTGCTGCTTCAGCCCCTTAAAATAACGCTTTCAAGTTTATGCAGAATTTTCTTATGGCTGTAGCACCTCATTTCTGAGGATTTTTCCTATATAGTCTTATTATTTCTATTGCACAATGTATGGGCTGTAATGTAAATCTAATTTTCTGTTATAAATCTAATATTTGAACCTCCATATCAGCCTACTGCTTTTCTTAAGTGGAACTACGTTATTTTCTGTAGCAGTCTTTGCATATAGCTGCAGCCCCTTTCTTTGGGTGTTTTCTAGCTAGACTAGGTTGTGGGAGATCTGTTTAACCATCTAGTTTGATTTGTTTTTGCTCTCCTTTTGGATTTATATCTTAAATGAGTTGATCTAAGGGATCCAAGAGCTTCAAACTCATTTCAGTGTACTAAATTCTCAGAAGTGCGTTATTTCAGCAGGCTTGCTGTGTGATTCCCATTTTGGGATATTACAGTAAATTTGGTGTGAACCCTAACCGGATCAACCACATACTATGTGATGCTCTCTCTTGTCACTTGCAAGTCATTGGAGGTGCAAGATTGTCTGATTGGGTCGATAAATCCTTGAATTTACTCTAGTAATACCTCCTATTTCTTAGGTGCTGCTAGTGATCCGATGGAAGGAGTATGATAGACTTCGGCCATCGATATAACCCAATGAGGAGATGATTATATGAAGATATGAACTTGTATACATCCTTGTCCAACTTGTCCCAAGATTGGATTCTAATGTGTAGCTGTATTTTATCATTTTGTGTTGTAATCCAATCCTTCTTTGAAAGAGTATCTGGAGCTTCAGAGTATTTGTTGGTCGAGTCAAGGATGTTGTCTACTGTCATTGAAGACTCTCTCAAATTAGTTGATTTTTCCATTTTATATAAGTGACCGAGTTTCAGAATGTGACCTTTGCAATCTATGCAACCAATGTGACCTATGTGACTTTGCGACCTATGCGACTTTGCGACCTATGTGACTTTGAAACCTATGTGAATTTGCGACTTTGCAACCTATGTGACTTTGCAACTTTGTGACCTATGTGACTTTGAAACCTATGTGAATTTGCGACTTTGCAACCTATGTGACTTTGTGACCTTGAGACTTTGAGACTTTGCGACCTATGTGATTTTGCGACTTTGTGACCAATGCAGATTTGTGAATTTGTGACCTATTTGACTTTGCAACTTTGGGACTTTGCGACCTATGCGACTTTGCTACTTTGTGACTTTGCGACCTATGTGAATTTGCGACCTATGCAACTTTGCGACCTATGCAATTTTGCGACCTATGGGAATTTTCGACCTATGTGACTTTGCAACTTTGCGACCTATGTGACTTTGTGACTTTGCAACCTATGCGAATTTACGACCTATGCGACTTTGTGAATTTATGACTTTGTGACTTTGCAACTTTGCGACCTATGTGACTTTGCAACTTTTTGACCTATGCGACCTATGTGACTTTGCGACCTATGAAACTTTGTGACCTATGCGACTTTGCGACTTTGCGACCTATCCAACTTTGTGACCTTTGCAACTTTGCAACTTTGTTACCTATGCAAATTTGCGACTTTGCAACTTTAGGACTTTGCGATCTATGTGAATTTGTGACTCTACGACCTATGCGGCTTTGCGGCCTATGCGAATTTGTGACCTATTTGAGTTTGCAACTTATGTGACTTTGCAACTTTGTGACCTATGTGACTTTTCAACCTTGCAACCTATGCGACTTTGCGACCCATGCAACTTTTCGACTTTGCGACCTACGCATATTTGCGAATTTTGCGACCTATGTGACTTTGCGACCTTGCGCCCTATATGAATTTGTGAATTTTCAACCTATGTGACTTTTCTACTTTACGAATTCATGACTTTGTGACCTATGTGAATTTTGCGACTTTGTAGCCTATGAGTTTCTTTCCTCGAGAAAAAGTGTTGCCTCATTGGTTGTGGATCCAAGCCGCATTTTATTGATGTCCTGAAAATAAGATGAAACAAACAAATTAGTTTACCAGAGTGATAATTTTCATGTGGGATCAATGAATATATAAAAGACAAAAATTGATTCACTCTAGCAGCATGAACCAGAAAATAATCCAAATTATTTTTTTATAAATTGCATGGATGGATCAGTGCATGCTTCACTTTGGAGATCGAATTCAAATTTAGATATTTAATGGAACCACCAATCGTGACTTCAATATTTTTTGTTTCTCACAGTGATGATGTTATTTTAGAGCCAGTGCCTTGAAGTGCTATATGAAAAGGGCTCTATATAGTGAAGGTTAATTGAAGGCATGGTCATATTCTTGATCATAATAATTTACGGTTTTAGAGGTGCAGGGGAGATCCAAACTTTTACATACCCTATTGATGCTAGATCCTTTCCCTAACCATCAAAACAAGATGTCTCCACTTCGTTTCAATGCACATGCCAGAGAAAAGGGGTTTGCAAGTGCGTAGGACTTGTAATGCCTCACTAAAACTCTGAAAACCTTAATGCACATGTTGAGATGAGGGAAACCAATCATGAACCCGTGGGAAAATTATATTTGATTATTTTATCATTATTTCATGCAATTCCTATTATAATGTGCCTTAAGGGAATATGAATTAGATAAAATGAGAATGGGATCACTCTCTTGAGAAATTAGGGTTTCTCCCAAACCCTAGCATGACCAGCATAATGTAAGCCAGACTGAAGCCTTATTTTTCTAAGCTTGGTGCCCCAAGTGATTGGTGATGACTACTATGGGAAACCTAGCATCAAATCTGTTAGCACCCAATCTGAACCTCAGGCTGAAAAAGGAAAATCAGGGTAACAACTAAACCATGCTCAGCCTTGTAGCTAGGCCTACAAGGACGGGAGAGGGCTCTCTCCGTAGAATAGATATTCAATAACACAATAATGAACTGATTTTAGGCTAGGTATATAAATGGGAAAGGGGGTTTTGATAAATGACTGAATTTTCAGGGGTGTATGGGACAAAATGACAGTATGAACCGAGGAATTAAATCAACAACACAGAGTATTTCATGGGGCAAGATAGGCAGGAGATTTAGAAATCAAGGTGAAATAAGATGGAGTGGAAAGACTGCTGAGAAGCTGAAAAGGGCATAATAAATGAATCCTTTTCAAACAGAAGAAAACACACAGAGTATGAATGATTCCCCAAGGCAGAGCATATAAAATGGATTCTACCTTTCTAACTTGAAAACATTCAACTGGAAATGTTTATGAATGAATGGTGAAACATAAAAATGTACATATGAAACACAAAGGAGAGACATATGCTAAAACTCATACCACATGAATCCCACAAATCAGAGCTGCATCACTTTATTAATTCCCTGCCAAACTGTACAATGGAGCGCAGAGCTCACTGCCACACTATTCCCCTACTTTTGAGTTTTCAGACTTCAGACCTTTACAAAATGATTTGAATTTTCAATAAATAGACCAGATTTGTGAGAATATGGATCGAAAAAAAGAGGGGTTGTTTCAACAAATTTTAAGAACTGAAAACTGAAGATAGAAAACCAAGAGCCAATAATCTTCCAAAAGGAAGACCTGCGTTACATTTTCAATTTGCTGATAACCAATGAGGGGGCGAAACCTGTAGTGTAGATCCTTTGAATCGTAATTGAAAATGTGACTGTTACAACGTTGGTTCTCGGCCTCTGACGTTTCACTTTCCATTTGAATAAAACCAACTTTTTAATAAACATACCTTTGAAATGAAACTTTGCCTTTAGTGAAGGGAAAATTTAATTTTAAATAGGAAAAAGGGAAGGGAAGGAGGCAGAAATCATATGTAAATCACAATCGAAATGGACGGGGCAGAGAGATATAATATAATAAAACACATTGTAATATGTTTTCAATCGGCGCCATCGCAATCAGAATCAGAAGGACCGGGGGCAATCACAATCGCAATCATAATCAGAAGAGCAGGTGCATTGCATAACAAAAATCGCCGATGCGATTGGGAGGGGGGCGATGAGTTATGGGCCGTCGGATCGGAGTGGGAATATCGACGGTTGGGGTGACATCAGCGGGTTTCCATCGGGGGTCGGCTATACAATCGCATTAGAGCATAAGGGATTTGCGATGCGATCGGAGGAGGGGCTGCGATCAATCGCATCAGAATTTTATAGTCAGGTCAATCGGTGATTGTCTTTAAATGATGTGATGCGATCGGGGGAAGGGTTCCGATTGCGATGGGAAGCGGCGGGGGGTATATATATATATATATATATATATATATATATATATATATATATATATATATATATATATATATATATATATGAACCTTTGAAATGTTTATCATAAGGTTTTCAACGGGGAATGGAGGGGAAGTGGTTTGGGAAATAGATCGCATTTATGATTTATATGTTTACAGGACTTTTGTAATGCGATTTTGCAATTAGAGAGGGGAAAAAAGGATTTTATAAGGGAAACATTAAACTTTAGACATAAAATTTAAGGGAAACATGGGAAATAGGGGATATATGAGGATATAGGGGACTTTACTTCACTTAGGCATAAATTTCAATCCGGAAGTCAGCTTTAAGAGTGCAATATGCTGTTGGAAAGCTCTTTCCGGGCTCTTTTTGCTGGATCTACTTGGAAAATGATTTGGCGCTGAACATGCTGCGAAAAAATTCTCTGAAAGGCATGGTGATGATTTTGTCGGATATGACAGCTTCTGAATTGTGACTGAAAGGCAAAGTATTATGTTTTCACCTCAAAACATGGTTTTGAGGTGAAACTTGCATCAAACTGAATAAATGATATCTCTGATCTTCCCGTTGCTATGATTTTGAGTTTATTGACTTTCTCATGACCTTGTTGATCTTTATTTGACACTTGACTCATTAATTTGATTATGGTGAGACCCTAGAAACTAATGAGACCTGTCCTATGACCTACTAACATTATTTGAGAGTGAAAGTGACTTATGACCAAAGACCATAGAAAGGAGAATCAGCAAGTGCCTCATGAGAGAAGACGGATGAAAACTCACTACCATCAATGAATCCATGACCTAGCGGAACGATGAAATTTATTTGGTATGAGACTCCTAATATGCAAATGCAAAAGAGAAATTTTGATCACTGATGGCAGTATGACTAGACTGACACTAACATTGGCTCCAATGGGGATGGTAGCTCCTTGGAGGTGCAAAGAACACCGTAGACCAAGTAGCCTTGTCCATTGGGCATGGAGTCAAAAATACTGAAAAACTGACACAATGCAGACTGACACTGACTCAAGACTAAGACTAAGAAACTGAAATAAAACCAAAATATACACATAAAATTCAAGTCTTATAGCCTTCACCTCGAGCCCCAAACTTCAATGACTGTGTACTCTGAACTCTGATAAAAATAACATGGTATATACAATCATGATTACATAAATTCTGATCCGTTGTTTTCAACAATGGTAGTGCTTTAAAAGCCTACCATTTACTACTCCTCCAGGGAAATCTTGGCCATCCATTTCTGAGAGCAAGAAGGCATTCTGTCCTCTGTATGCTGAAATCCTGTATGGTCCTTTCCACAGATTGTCAAAATCACCATGCTTCCCTTTGTCTTCATTTCTGGCATCCCATTTCAACACTATATCATCTAGCTGAAACTTTTCTGCTTTGGTCTTTCTGTCAAAGATCTTCTTTATTTTCTCCTACAACTGAATGGCGTTCTATGACACTTCCTCTCTTGTTTGCTGAAGGTGGATCATCTGATTGATCCTTCGCTGATTATCATTATCCTCGCTGCCAACTTCTTGCAATAATCTCATAAATGGGACTGTAAGGGATGTGGGGAAGACAACATCAGTTCCATAAACTATTTCGAAAGGTGACATACCGATTGATTTCTTACCGCTAACTCTGTCTACCCACAGAGCGCTGATGAGCTTGCGATGCCAGTTTCTTTTTTTTGCCTCCAGCATTTTCTTAATTATATTTACCAGTGATTTGTTAGATGACTCAGCCAGGCCGTTTCCTTGTGGATAATACGCTGTCGAATGGCCCAACGCAATGTTGTATTTGTCACAAAAATCGATCATCTTCTTGGATCGAAACGCTGCTGCGTTGTCTATTACGATTTTTCATGGGCAGCTAAAACAAGATAAAATATTCATTTCTAGGAATTGAATGATTACCGTGTCTGTTGCTTGCCTGGCTGGGACGGCCTCGATCCATTTCGTAAAGTAATCTGTCCCTGTCAATATCCATTGATGCTGTGCTGAGGACGCGAGATGAATTTCTCCTATGAAATCGAGCCCCCACTGCTAAAAGGGTGCATTCACTGAAACTGGTTTCAAAGGGAGTGGAAGCAATTTATTCTTCCCTTGGAATATTTGGCATTCATGACATTTCATCACTGTCTTATATAAATCATAAAATAATGTGGGCCAATAATATCCTGCTCTCAATACCTTGTTAGCTGTAGTCTTCCAAAACAAGTGACCGCCACAGTCGCCTTTATGAAAATCGTGCATTACCTTCTGCGCCTCTTCTTCAACCAAACAATTGAGCAGAATGCCTCCTAGATCTTTCCAATACAGAGCGCTATCTAAAATGCAGTATTTTTTAGATTTAAGCTTTAGAGATCTACCCTTACTCTTAGACATGCCCGTAGGAGGTGACAAATGCTGAAGGACATAGACAATATCTAAATACCACGGGGACTGTAGAAAAATATCTGAAATGGGAACCAACAAACCTTCATCTTCATCTTCTACCATTGCTGTTATGAGGTTTATATCTAAAGCACGCAGATTTGATTGGGCCATCAATTTCGCCAAGCCTTGGCCTTTGATCAACTTCGAGGGTTTGATCTCCAGATCATACTCCAACATAGCTGCTATCCACTTACCTCTCCGACCTTCTGGATCAGTTTGCATCAACACATCCTTCACTGCTGTGTTAGGGACATATGCTATAGTATGTGAATGCAGAATATAGACCCTAAAATCCTTCAATGCCTTGATAAGAGTCAATGCCTGTTTTTCAATAATATTATACCTTAAAGCAGCATCTCTAATAGTTCTACTGAAAAATGAAATTGGATTTCCGATCTCATCTCTCTTTTGCATTAAAATAGCAACCAAAGTATGCTCAGATGCAAACGAAAATATGATAAAGTCATGAGTGTAGTCGGGACTGATCAAAACTGGGGCATTGGACAAAGCAAACTTTACCAGATTGAATGACTTGATAGCTTCTTCACTCCACTTGACAGTGCTTTCCTTCTTCAACATGTTAGTCATTTGCCTCAAAAGTTCAGCCAGATTTGGTATAAATCGTCGCAAAAAGTTCATCTTACCATTAAAAGCCTGAATCTCCTTCTTGCTTTGTGGAAGATCTATGTGCTAAATTGCCTCCACTCTAGATGGATCAATGCGAATGCCGTCCTTAGAGATGATATGCCCCAGCAGCTTGCCTTCATCCATGGAAGAAAGGTACTTCTTGGGATTGAGAGAAATCCCAAACTTTCTGCATCGCTGAAAAACAAATCTCAAATGGTGCAAATGCTCATCATCTGATCCTGAAAACACTGTCAAATCATCCAAATAAATAACCAGAAAAAAATCTTTTTCATTGGCAAAAGTGATGTCCATTGCACGCTGGAAAGTAGCTCCTGCATTCTTCAGTCCAAATGGCATTTTGGCGTACTGGAAGGTTCCCCAGGGTGTTGTGAAGGCAGTTTTATCTTGGTCCTTCTCATGCACCAAGATTTGGTTGTAGCCTGAGTAGCCATCAAGTAGTGACATCCTAGATGCTCCAACTACTCTCTGTAGAATATGGTCCATTTTTGGAAGTGGATAATTATCCTTTAAGGAATCTTTATTCAAGTTCCAAAAATCTATACACAATCTTATTTCTCCAGTCTTCTTACGTACCGGGACCAAATTTGGAATCCAGTCAGAAAATCTAATGGGGACTATGATACCAGCTTTGTACAATTTGTTTACCTCTTTTTCGATGGATGGTAGCAGCTTCAGATTGAGTATTCTCAGCTTCTGTCTGAATGGATTTTGATCCGGCTTGATAGGAATAGTATGATGGATTATGTTCTTATCATACACCTTCAAATATGAATAATCCCATGCAAATACATCATAAAATTCAGAAAGAAACTCCACATACTTCTCCTTCGCTTCAGGGGACAATGCCTTTGACAATTTCACGAACTTGGGCTGATCAGGGGTTCCAAGATTCACATCTTCAACTCATTTCTCTGTGGGCACCAAGCTTGGCTTCTTTGCCACATCGTCCCGATCAAAAAAATCCTCTAAAGGTACGAGACCTCTAGGAATTACATTATCTTTCATCTGCAATATGTCCATTTGGTTTGTTTCCAATTCTTGATCATCAACCACATACTCACCTTCTATGGGGGTGTCCTTGAATTTTCCATCACCCTGCAAAAATGCATTGATCTCATTATCATCCCAAAATACTTGCCAATACCTTAAATTGTCCGGAACAGCAGGCCTATGTTTGACATGGATCTCAAACTTGTTGCTGGAGTTCATCAGAATCTTTAGGTTACTTGCAGTAGTGGCAAGAGAATCAGCAATAAGATTCTGCATCCTGGGCACTACTATCAAAGTGTACTCTGGGAATGTCTTCAAAATGTCCAGAACTGCATTTCTGTATGTCGTCAGTCTTGGATGTTTAGCTTGGTATTCTCCTTTCACCTGCTTTATTATTAACTCAAAGTCACCATACACAGAAATCCTTTTTGCCTTCAACTTCTTCAAGATTTTGAGGCCTGCAATCAGAGCTTCATACTCTGCTTCATTGTTAGAGCAGTCAAAAGACAACTTATAAGCGCATACTCTAACATTACTAGGGACCTTTTCAGGCTGGAAAAAAAGGCTCCGAACCCATATTCCAATACCTACTCCATCCTTACTAACAACTCCATCAAAATCCATACCCCATAGGCCTTCTTCTTCTTCTTGTAGATGCTGAAATTTAGTTTCTTCCTTCTCTTTACCTTGGCTGATTTCTGGCTGTTCGCTGTCTTTTTGCTGTTGGCGGACAGGAGGATCAAAAGTACTTGCCACTTTGTCCTTTTCCTGTTCGAGGACCTCTCTGAAATTTTCTGAAATCCCAGGCATCTCATCCACTTGTACCAACTGAACATCCTCATAATTTAAATCACCATCTGAATATAAGACAAAAGACTCTAAATCTGTGTGGACTGCATTGATGGGATGGTTTACTGGCTTGTCTTTGCTAGTAATCATATATTTCATTTTCTTTTCCCTATATAACTTTCTCAACTGGCCAAATACAGGGATTGTGGCATAAGAGAATTCAAGTTGTATGGTCCCCTTAAGTTTTTCACCCCAAGACCTAGATAGAAGCATTCCAAACCATGGTGGGACATCAGCAACAACTACATCCATCAAGACATTTTTGGCTGGGATTTGATCTAAAGACACTACCAAGTCTTTGATAAGACCAATACAATGGACCCTACTTGAGTCAAAAGAATACAAATCATGGTATTTTCTAGTAACATCAAGGCCTAACTTCTCCATGATAGCTTTGGGCATCAAATTATGTGAGGCCCCGGAGTCCAACATGGCGTTATGCAAGATAAAATCATGCAACCTAAGACTTAGGTAAAAGGGAGGGACTTCATTTTCTTCATATTATTCTGTGGCTGGACCAAAAATAAGTTCAGGGTAGTCATCTTCCACATTAACCATATCAGAAAGAGGTTCCATTTGCAAGACTTTAGACACCTAACTTTTATATACACTATTCTTCACCAACTCAGTCAGGGGCACAAACACTTTGAGTTTAGAAATTTCATTTTCTAAATTAAAGGAAGGAGATTTTTCTACCTCTTTAATGGGAGGGTCTTTCTTCTCTGTTTGCTCCTTCGCTATGCTCTGCTGGATTTTTTCATTTGTTGTGTTAGTAGCTGCGGGTGCTTTGCTAGATGAAGGATTGGCCGGCTCTTTTCCTTTCTTCTGTGCCTCATCCTTCATTTGGAGTTCTTTTCTCTTTTTAATGGGATTGATTGTGATGTTTCTGTTCCTCAGAGAATAATTCCTTTGCTGGGCTGATAGAGCGTTCATATACCCTCTCTGGTAGTCATCAATTTCATCCCCTCGAATGTCTGGAGTCGCCACTGTGTATTCTTCGTCTTTTGTGAGGAAAATGGGCACACCATCAGCTGTGAAAAAGTGATTGGCCTCGATCGTAGGGTCATCATCATCTGAGTCTGTCCCTTGCACATAGTTCTGCTAAAATGGCATTTTAATTTGCTGCTGTGGTGCCGCTTGGTCCTGCGCCCTCTGTTCTCTCTGTCTAATTCTGAATTGCGGCTGTTGCTGTCCTCTAAAATTCAGATTTCTTATTTGGGGTTCCGGTCTGTCCGAAATAGTTAATCGATCAACCATCCTTTCCATTGTACGAATCCGTGCGTCCATTTTTCTGTCTGAAGGTGAGGCTTCCTCTTTCACTACGACTCTCTTTTCAGCTCTAGCTCGAGCTCTTCTAGCCAGCAGATTAGCTTCAATGCTTACTTGTATCTTCTGCATGTCTTCAAGTGACGGCAGATCTCTTTCACGCAGCTGATATGCCATATCAGCATCAAAACCATCCGAAAACTTCAGCAGAGCTGAATCCATAGGAGGTTTGAGGTTAGCCGGAATAGCATTGTATACAACATTGAATCTCAAACAATAGTCTTGCACAGTTTCACCCACATTTCTTTTAATATTCTCATATTCAGACAGAATTTGGAGTGGATTCTTTTTCACCTCCCACCGGTTTAAGAACTGTGTGTGTAACTCATGTAAAGTGTGAATAGAGCCTGCTGGTAAGGCTCTAAACCACTTTCTAACTTCGCCTCCGAAGCTTTGAACAAAAAACCTAGTGGTTACATTCTCTTCCTCTACCTCATGAAGATCAAAAAAATCATTCATCTTGTCAACATGCTGCTGGGCTGTGATGCTTTGAGCGGCATCGAAGATTGGAATTTTACTCTGATAGTTAGCAGGCATATCATTTAGGACCTGGGGTAAAACCAGGGGTGCATACCGGGCGGCCATGATTCTGGGAGGATTTACCACAGCGTTTGTAGTACTGGGATTTGAGGGAGGTGTTGATGGAGGAGATGAAAACTGGGAATTGACTGATGGGAATGCTAATTAATCAGGAGGATGGAGTGCTGGCCCTGATGATTTTGAAACCTCGAGAATATTAGTTACAGTGATGGACTAAGGAGAATTCAAAATGTAGTCATCAATGGAGGAATTCGCTCTCTGAACTTCAACATCTACAAGAAACTCCGGATCTAAAACCGTGTCTTCAAGTGCAGTTTCAGACTTATTTCTAAACAAAGAAAGCTCAAAAATCTCATCAAAAGAAAGCTCTTCTACAAAAAACCACTCACTGGGCCAAGTATGGGACCTGAAAATAGGTGTAGGACTTAGTGATCCCTCCTGTCTTCTGAATATTCTTGGGATAAGATTTGGATTTTCAAACACAGGGGGAGGATTTGGATCAGGATTAGTCCTTGTGTATCTTCTTGAAGCCAGTGCGGTCAAATTACTACTGTACAATATTTATATCAGCCTAGAAAACTCTGAAATATCGTCATCGAGACTTTACAAGAAAAACATTACTGGGGTGATAAATCTTCTATGCAATTTTTTTTTAACTTTCCCCAGTATGGTCGCCAGAGATGTTAGCACCCAATCTGAACCTCAGGCTGAAAAAGGCAAATTAGGGTAACAACTAAACCATGCTCAGCCTTGTAGTTATCCCTACAAGGATGGGAGAGGGCTCTCTCCGTAGAATAGATATTCAATAACACAACAATGAACTAATTTTAGGCTAGGTATATAAATGGGAAAAGGGGTTTTGATAAATGACTGAATTTTCAGGGATGTATGGGACAAAAGGACAGTATGAACCGAGGAATTAAATCAAAGACACAGAGTATTTCATGGGGAAAGATAGGCAGGAGATTTAGCAATCAAGTTGAAATAAGATGGAGTGGAAATACTGTTGAGAAGCTGAAAAGGGCATAATAAATGAATCCTTTTCAAACAGAAGAAAACACACAGAGTATGAATGATTCCCTAAGGCAGAGCATATAAAATGGATTCTACCTTTCTAACTTGAAAACATTCAACTGGAAATGTTTATGAATGAATTGTGAAACATAAAAATGTACATATGAAACACAAAGGAGAGACATATGCTAAAACTCATACCACATGAATCCCACAAATCAGAGCTGCATCAATTTATTAATTCCCTGCCAAACTGTAAAATGGAGCGCAAAGCTCACTGCCACACTATTCCCCTACTTCTGAGTTTTCAGACTTCAAACCTTTACAAAATGATTTGAATTTTCAATAAATAGACCAGATTTGTGAGAATATGGATCGACAGAAAGAGGGGTTGTTTCAACAGCTTTCAAGAACTGAAAACTGAAGATAGAAAACCAAGAGCCAATAATCTTCCGAAAGGAAGACCTGCGTTACATTTGCAATTTGCTGATAACCAATGAGGGGGCGAAACCTGTAGTGTAGATCCTTTGAATCATAACTGAAAATGTGACTGTTACGACGTTGGTTCTAGGCCTCTAACATTTCGCTTTCCATTTGAATAAAACCAACTTTTTAATAAACATACCTTTGAAATGAAACTTTGCCTTTAGTGAAGGGAAAATTTAATTTTAAATAGGAAAAAGGGAAGGGAAGGAGGCAGAAATCATATGTAAATCGCAATCGCAATGGACGGGGCAGAGAGATATAATATAATAAAACACATTGTAATATGTTTGTAATCGGCCCCATCGCAATCAGAATCGGAAGGACTGGGGGAAATCGCAATTGCAATCGCAATCGGAAGAGCGGGTGCATTGCGTAACAAAAATCGCCGATGCGATTGGGAGGGGGGCGATGAGTTATGTGTTGTCGGATCGAAGTGGGAAGATCGACGGTCGGGGTTTCATCAGCGGGTTTCCAACGGGGGTCGGCTATACAATCGCATTGGAGCATAAGGGATTTGCGATGCGATCGGAGGAGGGGCTGTGATCAATCGCATCGGAATTTTACAGTCAGGTCAATCGACGATTGTCTTTAAATGATGCGAAGTGATCGGGGGAAGGGTTCCGATTGCGATGGGAAGCGGCGGGGGGTATATATATATGAACCTTTGAAATGTTTATCATAAGGTTTTCAATGGGGAATGAAGGGGAAGTTGTTTGGGAAATAGATCGCATATATGATTTATATGTTTATAGGACTTTTGTAATGCGATTTTGCAATCAGAGAGGGGAAAAAAGGAGTTTATAAGGGAAACATTAAAATTTAGACATAAAATTTAAGGGAAACATGGGAAATAGGGGATATATGAGGATATAGGGGACTTTACTTCACTTAGGCATAAATTTCAATCCAGAAGTCAGTTTTAAGAGTGAAATATGCCGTTGGAAAGCTCTTTCCGGGCTCTTTCTGCTGGATCTGCTTGGAAAATGATTTGGCACTGAACATGCTGCGAAAAAATTCTCTGAAAGGCAGGGTGATGATTTTTTCGGAGATGACAACTTCTGAATTTTGACTGAAAGGCAAAGTATTATGTTTTCACCTCAAAACATGGTTTTGAGGTGAAACTTGCATCAAACTTAATAAATGATATCTCTGATCTTCCCGGTGCTATGATTTTGAGTTTATTGACTTTCTCATGACCTTGCTGATCTTTATTTGACACTTGACTCATTAATTTGATTATGGTGAGACCCTAGAAACTAATGAGACCTGTCCTATGACCTACTGACATGATTTGAGAGTGAAAGTGACTTATGACCAAAGACCATAGAAAGGAGAATCAGCAAGTGCCTCATGAGAGAAGACTGATGAAAACTCACTACCATCAATGAATCCATGACCTAGCGGAACGGTGAAATTTATTCGGTATGAGACTCCTAATATGCAAATGCAAAAGAGAAATTTTGATCACTGATGGCAGTATGACTAGACTGACACTAACAGAATCCATCGAATAAATCTCAATCCTCTTTGCAACAGAAAACCCCCCAAACCCTAGTGCAGTCATGAGACAACAAGACAAGTGGGTTTGGTGTGCATCGTATGAATGGGCACAACGATAGGGTTTGGTAGGAATAGGTCATGGGGAGATTAAATAACCGAAGGCTTGGTCAAAAACTCAATGGGCTAAGCGAGCAGAGCGGGACGCGAAATTTTGAATATGCCCAAAATTTTGGGTGGTGTTTTAGCAGCTATAACAATTGGTGAACTACTGGTAGAATCCAGAATCTCTGCCAAAATCCCTACAATAGTCTGAGTCTGGATAGTGATGCAAGGGAATATTGAACAAGCACTATCAGTACCTCTTGTGTTTCTTTGACCTTTATAGATATGCCTTCCATTTGTGCCTTAGCTAGGTCTTGTTGATCAGTAAACACTCAAGTATAAATTCGCACATGCCTGTAGTTGATGATGATGCAAAGAAAAAGGCAGAGGGCTTATTATATTCAGAATTTGAAAATAAATTTCTAGTGTTGCTCCGCTGCCAGTAGGCCTGGAAAGCACCCCAACAGAGTCACTTCAAGAAATCATAAACTTTTATTCGCTGCTAGCGAGCATGGTCAGTTCCCCAATGGAGTCGTTGCATTACCTCTCTAATAAGGAATCCTTTCTCAATCCTTTACCCTTCATTTAATTTAATTTTATTTTATGTGCACATTAGCACTTATTACTCGGCGTTCATTGCGCTAGGGCGGATGAGGGATCCAAAATTATTTTACGGGCAAGTGAATTTATTTATTGTTTGACATAAACTCAAATATATTATATTTTTTAGGTTTTCCCCCATGCCAAGCCTCCACACCCCATCTCCAGTTAACAGGTGAAACATGGAAACAATTCATTAAGATATTCAAGACCATGCTAAGCACAAGGCTTAGGTTATGGATATAGGTTACTCGAACTAATTAGGGTTCCCCACAAGCAACATGTTCACATTTCCCTGGCTAATGAATTAGAATCGTAGGAAAGATGCTCATAACATGACTCTGATGACCAGTTATAAGAAAATTTTCCTCTTGGAGTAACCATCAAAACCTCACACAATCATTAGGGTTAAGGTTTCAACATTAGGGCAATGTGTCTGGGGAAGCTACTCCAGGTTTCGACATGCACAAAGAGGTTAAAGAAATCCCTTAGGCTTCGAGCATGTGAAAGCAAGTGTAAGAAAGCTAGCCATGGAACCAAAGGTTTGAAGGCTGTAGGTTCAATGAAGGCTCATATAGTGGTATGCAGCAAAGAGGAAAATGCAAGTTTATGCCAACAACAAGTGTATACTATGAAAGAAGGAAAATGTATGATGTAGCGCAGCGAGCAAGGATTATGATGCAATGCAATGTTATGCGTCAAATAAATTAGCTAATTGCAGATAAAGGAAAATGCAATGCATGTGTAGTGATTTCATGAATGCCATGCAAAAATGAGAAAATTAAAATTAGCACAAAAACCATAATTCATAAAACTAAACTACCTACAGTGAAGACAATATGGGGGCATAATTTAACCATAAAAAAAATCCTAACAAGTAAACCCTAATTAATAACATGAACAAGTAAACTTTGATTAACAAACCCTATTGAGCCTAAAACTTAAACCCAAATTTAACCATAAAGGTGGTGTTGAAGCCTAGAAAATCTCTGCTTCAGACATTGGGGAAAACCACCCGGTCGGGACCTTAGGACAGCGCCTTTTCCGTTTGGTATGGTGGCTCCGACTGGATTTAAAGGACCAGTTTCCTTATAACTAATGGGTTGGTGACGGGTTGATTTGGATGAGTGGAAATGGAACTAAATTGAATGAAATAAAACTATCTAATTTAAACTAAATACTGATAAAGAAATTCTAACACTAACCCGGGTAATCATATGTGAATACAACTTCAAATTATTCCAATTTAACAATAACCATAAAAATGTATTATCATTTAAATCGAAATGTGCAGAAACAAATAAAGATAACTCTGTTTAAGAAATTAAACAGAGTTGTATTAACATATTGCATTCATCATAATATATCATCTACATATACTTATGAAAGATAACATTTCAATTATACTAAAAAATGATATATATAAAGAAACGTTATGAAAACAAATATCTGTAAATGATAGCAAATTTTAAAGTGAATATCATAAGACAAAAGAAATCAACAGTGAACAGATAGAAATACCTTATTCATCTTGAAAGCTTTCAAATGAAATCTGATACTCTAATCCAGTAATTCTGATGCAAAATCAAATCCAAGGTACAGAAATGCAACACTTTAAAGATAATTCCACATAAAATCACCAGATGTGATCCTTTTTAAAAAATATATAAGTCAGTGGAGTACAGAAATGTAATCTCCAAGTCAAAAATATTAAAATCCAGGACCCTTCTCTAAATGCATGAGAAGGGTTTAAATACTACTTAGCTAAATCTAAAAATAGTCTATTACAAAAATTAAGGATTCGGTTTAAATGACCGTCCTTTTCCTAGGCAAAAATACAGTAAATTTAAAACTAAATCTAAAAATAAAGACTATTAACTAACTATTTATGAACTTGATCTTTAAACTTGCAGGCATCTAGCATCGTTTTGAGAAGATGTGGTTGACCGACTTCAGATTTTAACTGTCCTGAAAAGACAGAATCGGCAAGTGTGGGTGCAATCTTCTCAACAGAATTGATGATCCAATTAAGCGCACTGTGCTGACTGTGTGGTTTCACTAAGTATGTCCAGTAAGAATCCCAGTTTAATCTTGTCAGCCCTTGGATTGATTTTTCTCTTTCTTCTGCCTTTTGCCTCCATTCTATTTGCAGTTGATGTGCCTGTGGGAGATATCCTGGAACAGTTTCTGAAATCAAATTTTCTTTGTGTAAATTATCATTTACACAGTCAGTAAGACTGTTTGCTGCTATAGACGCCTCCTCTGCTGCTTTCTCTGCCCTTTTGATTTGTGCATCCCAGTCATTGAAAAGTATTTCTTTATGGTTTTCATTAATAATTGGTGCACCAACTTTTTTTCCTTCCTCTGTATTTTGCCATACCAAATAATCATTGATCTTTTCATTAATTAAATCATAATCATTTCGTAAATCTACGACATGATTTGTGACTTTATCACTCTCTTGGCAAAAAGAATTCCATTGCAAGATTTTTTGGCATAATACTTCTTCTTGTTGCAATAGTTGATTGTTTAAAGAGATAGTTTCTGAAATGAATTCTGGAAGCTTAGGATCTTCTTTGTGCTGATCTTGGATACTATGTATTTGTTTCTCTTTATCAGCCAGACTTTTTTGATGTCCAATTTGCATTTCTTGAAGTTGTTGTTGTAACTTTTCAAGTTTCATCTGTGCTTCATTATTGGCCTGTACCCGTTGCAATTGTTGTTGCAGAACTTTTATCTGTTCTTCTTTTTCATTTAATAAGAGTTGTATCTCAAATGCCTTGTCAATATTGGCAGAAGCATAAGCCCCTGAAATTTGAGATAACTTAACAAGATTGTCAGTAGGCTCTGTGGCATGATCCTTCCACAAGACATCTAGTTGTTCTGCTTCAGTAGCAATTGCACGTTCTAACTTTCTCTTTTTTCTTTCTTTCTTCACTATTGCTTTGTATTTTGGGCTGTAGAATACATATAGAGGAGGAATGTCCTCTACATTAAGTACAATTTCAGAGGAGGGTGTGATAGGTATGTGCTCAGTCACTGTGACTGTGCTACTTATTCCTGCGCTCAAAACTTTGGTTGTCTGGACAGGGGTCTGTACATTCTGTCCTTCTACATTAATCAATTGATTAAAACTTTCCCATTCTTTGTCTAATTCAATGGTGACTGACTATTGCTGTACATTGGTAGGAGGAGGATTAATCTGCTGAGAAGTCAAAATTTGCTGTCGAGGAAGTTCTTTTGATTGAGCAGAATCTTTCACTGATTCTTCAGTTTTATCTTCCTTTTCATTAGACTTATTGGAACGTTCAGAAGTTTCTCTTTCAGATTTTGACTTAGATTTATCTGTACTTGAACTTTCGTTAAGACTAACGCTAGGAGTTTGTTCCCTTGTGGGTTCCAAGCGTAGATTTTCCAAAGGAATAGCAGTTAGTCTTCTCTCTCTGTAAAGTTTAAATTCCTGGAATTCCTCTGGAGATAACTGCATTTGAGCTGAATTCAAAACTTCTTTAAATGAACCTTTTGTTTGGAACATATCATCAAAAAGATCCTGTTCCCCAGAAAATTCCCTTACTCTGATTGCATTGGTAAAATTCTTAACAATATTATTTGGGTCAAATAACCTTCTCAAAAATTTGAACAATTGTAAGCATGTAATGTTACTTACCTCTTTGAATGCATGACCAACATCAAACAGTGAAAATGTTCCACAGTTTATGGGAAATTGTGGCCAAATTCCTTTCTTCTTCTCTTTTAATTCCTTTGTTAAACCCCCTTGGCCACAGGTCTGATAAGCAATCTCCCGAGCTACAAGCTTATCCGGAATATATAGGGGTAAAACATGGGGGGAAGCAGAACTTCCAAAAACCCTAACATAAGTGAACAACTCTTCTCCAAACCATCTCGCGACGGGGAGAATGTCGACCTTTGTTTCTGGGGATAACCTTGGGGGATCCTTATTATGCAATGTTCTGTACAATGGCAGCATTATACCATGGAAAATTTTGTAAAAATGGGGGACAAACTTAGATTCCCATAGTTCCTTATGATACACATGTATAGGAAAAGGATCGTGGATTGTCCATTGCCAACCCATCACAGGGAATTTAGATACAAAACAGATAGCGTCCATGACATAAGCAGATAAATAAAAAGGCGGATAAATCCACTGAGAAACATTTCGTTTAGACCGATAATGGAAAATAGCAGTGGTCAAATTATCAGATAAGATTTTGGCCCAGTCTACAATTGTAGAATTAACGGCAGCATTCAACAAAGGGAGCCATTCAGGCAAGATCATATTTATGTCAAGCTTTCCAAAAAGCCTACATAACATGGCAATAGTGAAACAATAAGGAGAGGTAAGTGAACCAGTACTGTACATACCGTGTTTGTTTTTCTTCAACGACTCATCTCTTTTGGTCCACTCCTATGTGCATTCCGACAAATTTTCATGTTCTCTGGAAAAATATTCCATAAATTTCTTATTATAAGTTGCCTGAGGTTCCGGCAACTGATACATCAGCCTTAAATCTTCCGTAGTGAATGACCCGATTAGCTCTTGAGTTGGAGTTCTAAATTGCCTGTCTGAAATATCGGTGCTGTCCACCACCCATTTCACCATGTATGTATATGGAAGAATCCTTGGCCTTGCTGCTATCCTATGTAGAAATGAGCAAGCCAGTTCTTTGAGGGTTGCCTCAGATGAATTACTAGAACTTGCTGTAGCCGCAACTTTCATCACCACAAGATTTTCTTCTTCAAGCAAATTATACATTCCTTCCCAGGTGGTTATACCGGCATCCTTATTGCAAGCAGTGTCTGCATACAGTGAAGCCATTTCTCTGTTTTCAGAATTTGAACTCTTCTCTTTCTTACCCATAATGTTCTATGAACGCTTTGTATAGACGTTTGCTCCTTCGTGCCTGCATTTTATGAGTTAAATGAGAGTAATGGCATGAGAAAGGTGATGAGATTGTTTTAAATGCAAAGGCGGATGAAATATATTATTTTAACGTGAAACAACTTTCGATCAAAACAAAATCTCATTTACCATTAATTGAAAATCCATTCATTTAATCCACTCATTAAAGCACAAAACATATATTGATTTATGGGAGGATTTTCTTTGAACAACGCGCTTTTATGAATCTGCGACATTGCGATCTGCGATCTGCGCAATATCACAATATCACAAAAGCGCAAATCGCAAAACGTAACCATCGCAAATTGCAAATAGCGCAAAAGCGCAAATCGCAAATAGCGCAAAAGCGCAAAATTGTAAATAGCGCAAAAGTATTCGTTTAACATTTCCTTTTTTCTGCGCTATGCGATCTGCGACCAATATGTTATTGTATAGGCTTTTTGGGGTCGCGTTATCGCAATATCGCAAAATCGCAATTTCAGTTTTACAAAAGATATCTACCATTTTGCGATGGATGCGCTATCTAGTTTAAAGAAAAATTTATTGTAATTTATCATAAAATTAAATGTTTCTAAAGGTTTTTCTAAGGGATTTTTCTAAGTTTATGATATAAAGTTTTATTTGAAAAGGAAAACAAATCCTAATTGATTTTTTTGGATTTTTTTAAACTAAGGGTCCCCATTTTATTTAGTGTTATTACTAATACTAAAATAAAAAGGGGGGTTGTTGCTGGTCACAACAGGTGGTCAGGTCATGTGAAATCATATTTCCAATGAAACCATCACATCAATTCCTGACCTGTAAGAACAAGGATGGACGCAATCAGGAACAACATACAAAATTGTGCACCAACAATAAAGCTTACCTATAAAAGATGTATAAAAACAAGAAGGTCATGGCCTCTTATTGGAGAACGTGTTATAAAAGTTTTTTCAAGTTGAACTGCAACCCCATGCTGATAGAAAGGAAGATGTACTTGAAACCTATAATCATCTAGCCATGACACATATTCATTTGTGTTTAACCCTAAATATGGTGCAAGTCAAGTAAGATGTTGTCTGCTTGTAGAGAAATTTTTCGGATAACATCCTTCAAGAAGAGCTAAAAACTTATCATAACAGTGGGGATGATCAATTTGATGACATGGAGAAAATATGTGTTTTCCAGGTGAAATTGATATGCTAGAGAATTCAAATGCAGAAACACTAATTTAGGAAACCCTAGTTTGAAGTTGTCCATGGGTTTTTTCGAGGATGTGAGGACTTGACGTAACCATCTGCAAGAGCTGCAGTGCCTCACTACCCTAGAAAAAGTTTGAACCTTCTAACAGAGAGCTATCGAAATTCGGAGGTTTTGTGAGAGTAAATGGCGAATAATTATTTGTGGCAACTGGATAACTATTAGTGATGATATTATTAATTTGGTTATATGTTTTCACACTGATAGACTAAAAATTCAACATATCAGATTATTTAGATTCCCAAGGATGAGATGAATTCACTAGAAGCGTCTCAGGCAACAGAGAGATTAAGTGATGGGATTGTAAAACATCATCTGATTGTACTCGAGGACAATCTATACTGGCTGGGCAACACAAAAACGGATTTGAGACAATTGATGGTGTCCTCCCTTTAACAAATAAATTAGGGTATAGAGGTTGATGAATATCAGTTGATAGGGGATTGAAAGATGTGCTTATGGAAACATCACTTGAATCAGGGGATTTCCAAGATGACCTGGCATTCAATGAGATTATGTCGGGAGGACTGTGGTGTGTGGAAACTATTATTTGACTTGGTTCAGGGGTCTCATCAGTTCATGAGAACCTGGCATAACCATCAACGCAAGCGGAAATGCCTCAACTCCTGATGAGTCCCTGAATCTTCGAAAGGTGAATCATCGAATTTTGGTGGCTTCATAGGATCAATAAATACATATGAGTGACAATCACCAGAGTTGTGATTGAATACATTTTCAGAGAAATTACAAGCATTGAAGAAACCTATTTGATCAAGTGGGGTATCTGGTACATTAGGCTCTTCTTGGATTAAAAATGAGGATGAAACAGTGAGAGAAACATCCCGAGATTTCTGAGACATAAGGTATATTTATTGACCAATTAAAGACTGCAGATGGAAGAGATCAGGAAAAAGAGATTCTTCATTCTCGTAGTGCAATTGTGAAACATCACCCTCGTGTTCATCACTGCCACCAACACCAGCAGAAGAAAGTTCTGAATTATTTGTAGAAATCACTCGTGTGGAAGACTCAAGAAATGAATCAGGGAATAATGGATGAAATGATTCAGATGAGGGGGTACCAATTGTACCAAGACATTGATCTCGGACATTATTTTTGTTGTCCTATGACTGCACATAACATGGAGAAGTGGTCCCTATAAGGAAATCACAAGGAAGAGGCGTGAATGTTTAAGGGGAAGGCCAAGCTATTCAAGCACGGGTCAAAAGGACGACCCGCAGTAAAAATAAAAGTTCAAGAACTGGACCAATGGACACGTTCAGAACATTGCACACAAGTCTGGGTCGATTTGGGCTTATTCGCAAGCTCAGGAGAGACTGGCGCTACATAATACCATTTAGTGCTAAGATGTCTTGAAGTTAAAATTAAGCAATATTATCATTATTCCAAGTTTGAGTATAATCAAAGGCTCATATTCATTGTGCCCAGATCCAATAGCAACCCTAGAGCACAAATTGCACAAGATTTATACCGAGTGCCCCCGCAAGAAGTCTCGTTAAATCCGCTCATCTATAAATTAATGGTTGACATTAACTATGGGAACACTCTCTTCAAATTCCAAAAAACCGCTTAAGTGCCCCCACAAGTGGTTTCAGGTTTCAATAAAGGACATTACATGGTGATAGTTGGAGCCCACACCCTTTACTTTCAAATCAGAGAAAGCAAAGAAATGGTGTATTTTCTTTAAAATAACTTAAGGGTTTTGGAGGAGGCGCAAAGGGGAAAATAGACGGTCAGGATCAAAGCACCGAATTGAAGCGGAGAGATGGATGAGGAAGATCATAGCACAAGAATGCAAGTCAGATGGGTGGACAAGATTATATCACGAGATCTAAGTTAGAGATAAACGGTCAATAATGGATATCGCAAATAAGTATGCATGAGAGTTAATGGATCGGAGATTCTGGAGAAGAGACATAGGTTCCATCGCATATTGCACTTCGCAAATATTACCGTTTACCCTCTGCCACTCACGAATAAATCTTGCGATTTGTGATATGCGGAAAGTCCCACCTTCATCTACCATGTCACTCCCACCCATCGCATATCACTCACTTCAACTTTTAACATCTACCTCCCTGCACTTCGCACTTCACAGAACATAACATTTAACCCCTGCTTCTCCCCGCTAAACCTTGTGACATGTGATCTGCAGGTGGCCCCACCTCCGTCCTACCATCTCACTTCACACATCGCCCTTTTTACCATTTAACCTTTGCTTTCTCCCATATAAAATTTGCGATATGCAATCTGCGGGCACGATCCCACCTCCATACGTGCCACGTTACCTTCCCTGCCCCCGCACTTTGGACTTCGCAAAACATAACATTTAACTTTCATTGCAAACACATAAATCTTATGATTTGTGATGTGCGTGTGGTCCCACCTCCATATGCCACGTCACTTCTGCCCTTCGAATTTTCCCATCTCATATTTTATCAGTCACCTCCCGCTATTTATAACAAAGGCTCCCTGTTAGCCATCAGTAAGTTTTTTCATAGAAAATGATGGCTAAATATGTTCTTAAGCCTTCAAGAAGCAATATTAATGGAAAACTGCTAGTTCTTGAAGCCTTCTTGGTGTCTTTTATCTTACAAATCATGTTCACTGCTGTTTCCACAAGAAATCCTTCAAAGAAGCCTTGCTGATTCAAAAAGAAAACTGCCTTTAAAGCCATAATTCCCACCATTTCTCCATTTCAAAATATTCCCTTCATGTGACCCATTTTCCTCATTTTACCCTTTATTTCCTTCAAAATCCCCTTTTAACCATTTATTCTCCTTCATTTGGTTTAAATTAGGCCTTTTTAGCTTTATCGAAAACATCAAAATGGCCTTAAAACCTTCATTTTTTGGTTTAAAGGCGCTCCTTTTCAAAAATAAGGCTTTAAGTGCCTTTCAGCTTAAATATCTCTGCCCCTTCATGCATATAACCTAGGCCTGAAACCGTCATCTAAAGGTCTTTATCCCTCATCGACCATCACACTTCGGCGTTTCCCGTTCCCACTGTCCCAAACCTCCGCCGATGGTTCTTCGTTGATGGTTCTCCATCGATGGTTCTCCACCAAGGGTTCTCCGCTGATGGTTCTTCGCCGATGTTTCTCCGTCGATGGATTCCTAACCATTGATCTCTCCCGGATCAGACGACCATCGCACTTCGCTTCTCCCCATCGGCCATCGCACTTCGCAACTTCCCATTCCCACTTCCTAAATTCCTTTATTTTCCATCTTTGCTGATATAATATGGATTGTAGATCCTCCAGATATAACAGCCCACGACCACCCACCATCTCATCGCCCCTTTTATCTCCCAACCCCCAGTCTTATCTGTCCCTACAGGATCGATCCTCCGCCTCTTCTCTTTTCTTCTTATCCCGCTCTGTTGTTTTTATAGATTCATCTCCACCATGGATATAGAGCCTCAAGCTATGATCTAATGGTCATAATACTCTCGACCCATCAGCCATTCCCCCCACCTGACTACTCCATGGAGTAATCTCCACCATGGATCTTTGATATCCAACGACCATCATCCAACTCCGCCTTTCCTTTCCACTCCCCAAACTTTTCGCTACATGGCAAGTTATCCATGTCACCACCGACCCCACCATTCCTCCGGCCGAGCACCTTTACCATCGCATGCATCCCCAACCATCAATTTGGCTCCCCTAGATCCGACGACCCACTATCAATTTCGCGCTGATTTTGCTGAAACGTTTTAATGCTCCATTTCAACGCGAAATAAATGGTTTTGTGGGGGACACGTGTCATCCACTGGGTTGTATCACATTTGATCGACCCATTACCGCTTACCACCCAGATCGCACGCGAAAAACTGCCGGTTTTCCCACAAAATCGCCCAACCTCTAATTCGTGCCAAATATTCAAAATTCTGCCCTTTATTCTTGTTTGGCCCATAGGACCCTCCTCAGTGCATTTTTCCTCCCTATGCAACGCTCCATCGCATTCTTCAAAGCTTCTGCAAAGCAGTTTTAGCCACAAAATGCAGGATTTATTAGTGTTTTTGTTTTCTTGCAAGTTTAATGGCGCCCCAAGCCTAAAGGGCCATCCCACAGTCAAGATAGTGATTGAGGCCTTAGGATGACAATTCGAGGGCCTGAAACAAAAAGGGATAGGGTATTTGATTCCAAAGAGTTTAATTGATGATTCATGGTCATCAATTCGATCACAGGAACCCTCCAGCGCACCAAAAGGAAACCCCTACACACAGCAAAACAAAAACATAAGATTAGTAAAGAAGATGATGAAGACAGAAGAATAAAGGGCTTAATCACATATTAAGTTTGTCAAAACAAATATTATCCCCTTTTAAGTTCAATCACTAAATATAAAAGGTCGAAGGACAAAGATTAAGGAATAAACAAATCTGTTTTAATAGAAATAGAGAAAGACAATGAAGAAAATTAATTAAAAGACAGATCAAGACTAAAGGCCTGAAAACACAGTTTATTGGCTAAAATCAGAGAAAATTAGACAAAATTCAGCCTCGAATAAACCAACAGAGGTAGTTATTCATCCAAAATATCCAACTGCCACCTATGGCTTGTTTCTATCTACAAAGACAAACAAACAGTTATTACACAAAAGAAGATATTTTAAACTATCAGAAAAATTATTGTAAAGATAGGATAAAGCCTTAAAAGTCAATCTTTTCTCCTATCTACCTCTCAGAAGTTAAGATAGAGTTAATAAAATAGAGTAGTTGCACCTATTTCTACCTTATGCCTTGCGTGGTTTTCAAGGCTAGAAATGCATTTACTCTGTAATTAATAACCCTCAAACCCTAGATCAGTTCCACCTCCTCATTTTGTAGCATAAATATTGCATTCGAACTCATTGTATTGTTGGCATTTGATGACTCTTTGAAGTAATACATAGTTCTGCTGAAGTTGAAATAAAATTGATGTTTTGGAACCTGTGGATGCTTGGGCCCGTTTGTCGATGGAGACACCGCAATCTTATGGAGACATCAAACAACATATAATATGTGAAATATAATGATATTACAATAGAGCCTCAGAAATGATGGGGAGTGTGCTCTCAACCCCCGAAAACAATGATACAATGATAATACAACAATCCTCAGAGGATTGGCTACACTATATGCATAGAATGGGAAAATACTAAAATGCCGGAGTTGCCTAGTAGTAGCAGCAACTCATAATCAAAATAGAAGGAGATGGTAGAATCTTCTACAATATGAATCAATTCCTCCAAAGGATTCCGTGAGTGCAAGGTTGATCCCGACACTAGAAATCTCTCACTCCAAATCTCACTCCATTGTTATGGTGCAAACACCCACTGTAGACTAACTCTGAAATAACGCAGTCTATGGAAGGGACTACGCTGATGAAAATGGGAGAAAGCTTGGCTTGCTGCCAAAATATGAAAATGAGCTCAATAACACTCCTCAATGATATCTCCACTAAATGTAGACTCATTTCTCTGCAAATCAAGCCCCAGAGTGATGTGGTGGAAGCCTCCACTGCAACCCCAGCAACACAATGGCTTCTTGCTGCAAGAATAACACTATGATGGAAGAGAATGCTTTGGCCTTGAGCCAAGATGTGGAGAAAGCTGAAGATCAATTCCTCAAGAGGCCTCTCATGAGGAGGAAGGAATCATAAGAAGGAATTCCTCTAGCAACTCTGCTAAACAGTAGGAGTATGCTCCTTGTCTCTCAAGACAACGAAATCAATAATCCGTTCATGAGCAAAAATGGCTGTCTTGCCCTCCTCTTATACAATTGTGAGCTCGCTCTCCATGGGCCCCACTTCATTAGGGTTTTCCCTCTCAATGAATCTTCGCTCCTTCTCTATTGCATTGTGCCACATTGTGCTTTCCACCTCATAGCCTACGTAGTTTGACTTTGGTCAACTTGACCTAGCCACTTTGCAAAATAGCTCCCTTTCACACATGGAGGTGTGAAATCGAATACAAAATTATCCCTTCTCATAATATGAGGGATTTTATTGTGCTTTTCATTACTCATGGGTCTCCTTACCCATTTATTCTCCACCGATGTGAATTTAGCAAAAATTAATGTTCCAATTTTCTGCATGAAAATTTTGGAACATTATAGTCCTCCCCTCCCAAATGTTGCTTGTCCCCAAGCAACTGCAAGGATATAACTAAAAAGCATTCTCTCAAGGCATGGAGTCTATGATGTGTTTCAGGAACATCTCCCTCATGTGGATCCTCCATCCCCAAGCTATCAACCATGCAAAATGAGTCACCTTCCAACCAGGAAACTCCTGAAAATAATCCTCCACCTTATGCTCATGTAGAATAGGTGTGCTGAAATTCTGAACATGGTAAGCTTCATGGCCTACCCCACGCTGTCCTCTTCTCCACTCATGATAAATGTGGAGTGCAAGTTGAACTTGGGCTACAGTAATGTTTCCTTCAAGAGGCAAGATGAGGTCTAGATCCCCAAGGACCTCTCCTCCAACGCTGCAAATCAAGCTGGCCCGAATAATCTCATATGTGATGAGTTGGAATTCATCATCATATGGAATCCAAATAGTCATATGGTTCACCTCATGGAAAAACAAATGGCTAAACTTGGTGACCATATCATCTCCCATACTCCCCTTGGAGCATGAGCTACAAAAACAATGGAGGTTCCTCCTCCCAGAGGGCACATCCACCCAATGAGTTCCTCCCTCATCATGATACATATGGGGATGCTGCTGATATATGGCTGAAATATAATGGTCTTCAAGAGAGACCCAAGCAACCCCATCCAACATATAAACCATGAAATGCCTCCTCCAAAAATTCAGACTCTCTAAATAGCTCCTCCCACATGAAGGAAAGAGGTGAAGCTTGGAAATCATGGGCTGCCCATTGTTTCCCCGGAAACATACACCATGCAAAGTAGAGAGAATCATACTCCCAATGGGAATATCCAACTCATATCCCACTTTCCAGACAAGGCCCCACATGTAAAAATAAAACTCATCAACACATGGAAGCAAGAAAAAATAGGAACGAGTTGTCATATGAAAACCGGAAAGTGGATCATAGTTCCACTTATGGAACCTATGCAGTGCACTCACTGCCTGCATCAAAATAGAAATCAACAAGTGCTTTTTCAGCCACTTGTTTGCTGTGCTTTTTCAGCCACTTTTTTTCTGCCACAATCATCTCATAAGATAGAAACATGAACAGAAAATATGGTGTCGATAGTGTCCACCAAGAATCATGTGGCTTCCCCCACAGTCCACCCATGAAATAGCCAATCTCAATGCTACAAATGCCTCCAAGTACATCATCATATAAAACATGAGAAAGGATGATCCTCCTCAATACCACATGCTGATCATATAAAGTAAAGGAAGGAAAATAATAATACAGATGTATACCTCCTCTATCGGGTACTATGGACATTGAGCTGAAATGGCTCAACTGAAAATGCTCCCTTACTCCCAATGAGTAGGAATGTGGTTGTGACATCCTCATCATCATCATCCAGGCTTTTCATCTCTCCATATGCTGATATATATCCTGTTGGATGCCCTCCCAAATGAACTCCTCTTCCAAGGAAAGATATGCATTAAGATACATGGAAAAAAAGTCCTCATGTGCTGCATGTAGTAGCTCCTCCTTGAGACTAGAAGATCTAGTCAAGAAGATCATACGATAGGAATAGATGACCACATCACCCACCATGTACCTGTCATCTCCATCTGGGTCATCAAGAATCATCCATGCACCAAGATCCTTGGATTACCCTACCAAAAGTTGAGATCTCCAATATGGATCAATCCTCCTCAATGACAGCGCTAGTGATCTGGCATGTGAAGCTCCACTCATGCTGTTGCCTGCTACTTTGACATCCCTCATGCCAAATTTTCCCTCCAAACTCTTCACCTCTCCAAAATCCAAGAGTGGTGAATCCCAAAACATTATGCCTCTCATCAATGATAGATCTGGTGGTCTCCCTGGTGGGATGCCCCTATGTAGTGAGACATCAATAACAAGAGTGGATTGTACATATGGTTGGGAAACCTTGCCCCTGCTCTCCCTACGCAGTACAAACTTTCTCCTCTTTGCCTTTACTTTCTGGAATTGAGAAGGGTGTGTGCCTCTCATCACATGATGCTGCTCTTTCTCTCCTCCTCTTTCTTCCAGCTGCAAAATGGCACAATCATGTTGCTCACTAATTGTGCTTGGACCTACATGTATGAGATCCTGGGGACCTTCCTACAAATATGCAAGAATCCCTCTTATTGGAGCATGTTCTCCTCCTTCCTCTGCATGAGGTACTAGATCAGTGCTATGATTGACAGCATTATTGCCCTTCTCCTTATCAACATATGTGGGCAACTCCTCCAAAATGAGATCCTCTCTTGAAAGAGAGACCTCCATGACCCTTTGTGCCAAAATGAAAGATGAAGGTCTTGCCTCCAAATAAGCACCATGAAATATATCAGCCTCCTCTAAAGGTTTCTGAAGTGATCTTGAACCCATGAATTCCTCCATCACATGCAAGGGTTTTGTTTTTCTAGCAATGTTTGTTTCCTCCACATGTGTTTCATATTTCTTCCCACCAAATTTTTACATAAAAGCCCTAATGAACACTGCATAGGAAGAAGTATTTTCATTTTTCAAAGCAAAGGACTCAAATAACCACCATGCATAGAATTTACCTCCTAAGTGCAGTGCTGCTACTCTGATGGCTTCATCTTCATGAATCTGATGCTGCTACAAAAAGGTGTCTATTTATTCAATCCAGGCCTTGGCTGAATAAGTAGAGGAACCATCAAAGACATATAGAAGAAATATATCCTCATCATGCTGTTTGCTCCTCCTCACCATGATCTTGCAAAACTCTAGGAAAGAGATGTGATCTCTAAACTTATGAGTTTGAGATTCATACTCATGCAAGAAACCACTAAGAGTTCCCTTCTCCGGTATGACTTCTTCTTATTTTCTTCTCATGGAAAAGTTGGCCATGTGACTGTGTTGTACCCTCTGGTGTGTAGCTGCATGCTCACACTCCTCATGGAAAAATATAGAGCTGGCCTTTGATTTAGCCCTTTTATTTTTTTCTCCAAAAGATGGAGTCTTTTTCCTGCTTATTTCTTGGTCTCCTTGATGAGAATAGGAAGTGCAGGGTTCTTCCTCCTTTTATTGCTTCTCCTCCTTGGAGAGGTTCTTCTTTGCTCTAAAAACTGATGGGAACAAGATCATCCTCATCATCCTCTTGATTCCTTCTTTCTTGGGCTTGAAGGCCACAGGCTGAGCCAAGAAGGATGCTTTGATACCACTGTAATATTCCTTTTTCAGGAATATCAGGAATCAACAATATATTCCAGAGATTGACTAAAGGGGAATTTACCAGATGTGTCACCTTATTAAGGAAGTGTGAGATCTGGAAGTTATCTGGCCCTTTTCAGACTCTGTCTATAGAGCTCATTGAAGAATCCCACTCAAAAGTGAGCTACAACAATATGTAAACACATACATGAAGAGCAACTTGCTACAATCTCAGAAAATGATAGAAGAACTCATAGCCATTGTATTAGCTCATAGCAGCAAAATAGGTGTACAATATCTTGAGGGAAAGAGCACTCAAGAGAGGTAATGATCAACCTCAAAGAAAAAGTACATGAAAGAATGAAATATACTACTACATAAACTGCCCTAGCTATGACTGCACAGTCTTATGGAGACATTGCTGCATACAAATATGAAATATGATGATATTTCAATATAGCTCAAAAAATGAGGGGGAGTGTGCTATCAACCCCTAAAAACAATAATACAATGATGATACAACAATTCTCAAGAGGATTAGCTACACTACATACATAGAATGGAAAAATACCAAAATTCCAGAGTTGTTGGGTAGCTGCAGCAACTCATAATCAAAATAGAAGGAGATGGTAGAATCTACTCTACAATCTAAATCAATCTCCTCCAAAGGATTTCCGGAGTGGAAGGCTGATCCCGACACTGGAAATCTCTCCCTCCAAGATGATGGTGCAAACCCCCACTACAGACTAACTCTGAAATAACACAGTCTATGGAAGGGACTGCGCTGATAAAGATGGGAGAAAGCTTGGCCTGCTGCCAAAATATGCAAATGAGCTCAATAACACTCCTCAATGATGTCTCCACTAAATGGAGACTCCTTTCTCTGCAAATCAAGCCCCAGAGTGATGTGGTGGAAGCCTCCACTGCAACCCCAGCAACACAATGGCTTCTTGCTGCAAGAATAACGCTGTGATGGAAGAGAATGCTTTGGCCTTGAGCCGAGATGTGGAGAAAGCTGAAGATCAATTCCTCAAGAGGCCACTCAAGAGGAGGAAGGAATCCTAAGCAGGAATTCATCCAGCAACTCTGCTGAACAACAGGAGTATGCTCCTTGTCTCTCAAGACAACGAAATCAATAATCCATTCATGAGCAAAAATGGTTGTCCTGCCCTCCTCTTATACAATTGTGAGCTCCCTCTCCATGGGCCCCACTTCATTAGGGTTTTCCTCGTCAAGGAATCTTCCCTCCTTCTCTATTGCATTGTGCCACATTGTGCTTTCCACCTCATAGCCTACGCAGTTTGACTTTGGTCAAATTGACCTAGCCACTTTTCAAAATAGCTCCCTTTCACACATGGAGGTGTGAAATCGAATACAAAATGATCCCTTCTCATAATATGAGGGATTTTATTGTGATTTTCATTATTCATGGGTCTCCTTACCCATTTATTCTCCACCTATGTGAATTTAGCAAAAAATAATGTTCCAATT